>OY482672.1:40750447-41950447 GCA_960531455.1 Urophora cardui | reverse complement strand
ATTTTAGGCAGAACAACGTCTGGCGGGTCAGCTAGTATTTCTATAAAATCGGTGCAAATACTAGATATGTACATATGCATATATGTATGTACATATACATACTTAGATACATACATATATGCATGCATATCAGCATAATTGCAATATATCAACAACTACTTATTTATCAATGGTGTATTACATTTGCATATGTATGTATATGTAACAACCCTGCAGGCAAAACAACTAGTTGCATACTACAATTCTACCAGTTTGAAAATGTCGGCATCTAGTTGCCCAACTATCCATTTTACTTGAAAGCAACTGGTAGTTTTAACGTGGCGATGGCCTACAAGATGGCAATTGTCTTCCCTTGCATCAGCTTCATACTAGAAAAATACCAGTTAAGGGTATACTAGAAGAATACCAGTCAGAATAATACTAGAAAAATGCCAGTTCATCTAGGTGAAAAAATAGCATTTTAGTTCATTTAATAAAGCTCACTTTAATTAGCTCAGTACTTTTTAGTGCATATTACATACAGTACACGCAAAGATGTATAGTAAGGTAGAATAATGGCTTCGTGTTACTGCGGCAGTTGGATAATAAAATCGCCAATTTGGATGAAACAAAATCAGCTAACTAAACTCTCTTAAACTCTTCTTGCCACCTGCTGCAAACATATATGTGTACCCTTGCACAAAAATAAATGAAAAGCCTTAAAACTATTTATTTTGTGAGAAATGGCAAATTGGTAATGGCTTCGTTCAGGAACTCAGTTTGAAGCGCAACCTGATTTTGTAGTACAAGCAGAACGTTCATAAACGTAAATTTTGCATGAAGCGTCGCTCATCACAATCATCATAAAAATAAATACTGCCGCTGTTGCGTTTCTTGCTGCGTTTCTGAACATACCCAATAACTATTCTGACCCTTTTGTTAAATAATAGCGTAAATTTACTTAAAAATCGCCAATAAAGCTTAGTTTGGGATATAATTGCACAAAGTGTATTCAGTTAATAAATAAATTGGTATATTGCTAGTAGAATACCAACTAGTATGATTTTGTCTTTTTAAAAGCGGTTGATCAACTAGGAGATAGCTAACTAGTAGAATTTTGTCCGTTTCATACCAGTTGATCAAGTAGTAGAAAACCAACTAATATAACTTTGTCCGTTTCCTACCAGTTGACCAACTAGTAGAAAACCAACTAGTTGAATTTTTTCCTTTACATACCAGTTGATCAACTAGTTTATTTTCATACTAGTTTAATTTTGCCTGCATGGAAGATTCTCTCCGAAAACTAATGAGCGGAATGTTTGAGCAATTGCTGAATACTTTGATGAATTACACTGTGCTTCAAAATGAGCGCTCATCTCTTCGTACTTGATGAAAACAAAAGAAAAGAAAAGCTTACCCCTCTAGTAACAAAACTCCGTAATGCATTTTTGGCCTATTGGTCTGGTTTCATTTTTATTTGCCTGTGCTTATGTCTTTCCCTTTGAGGTGGCAGCAATATCAATAATAGTAGATAACACCAGCAAAGCAATAATAATATTTTTTTTTGTTATTTGTTTGCTCAAACAAAACCAAAAGTCCACAAAAAAATGCGGCGCTTTACGCTAAAAATTTAAAAGTAAAAACACTGCGCAACATATGGCCAGCAACATTATAATGTCTTAGCAACATTGTTTTCTATTGCTTAAAATGTACGTGCCATTGTAACACGGCGCCATTTTAGGTAATAAAACAACATCGAAAATAAATTCCTTGACCCAAAAACAGCAATTTAATATACGTTTCGTCATTTTATCAAGCCTTGGACACTTTTCCCTATACATAGGGTTATTAACTTTAAATACAAATAAAATACAAATAAATGAAACCAGACCTATATGTAGGTCAAAAATTCAGTATGAGATTTTAATATGGGATGGACAAGCTTGCCCTTGTTCTACTGTTATTGGTTTGAATTAAATTTTTTTTTTTTTAAATGAAAAATATGTATGTTGTGATGCCTGCACACGGTAGGCAGGAAGCGACGATAGGTTGCATGAAAATGTCGAGAAAAAAGGAAAGTGGGGTTGTGTTATGTGATGTTTATAGATGAAACATCCGTTGAAATTAAAATCCGAGCTGCTCCTTTTTCAAGGATATCCACATTTTTTGTTTTTTTTGAAAGGATCAAATATTGAGGAAATCGAAAATTCGCCACCGTCCAAATTTTTCCGATTTCAATACATTATTTGGTCGCTAAGGGATACAAAAAAAGGTATTAAAAAGAAAAAAGGACACCTGTAGTGGCAATGTGAACAGGACCTAAAGGATAACCACTGAAATATAAAATAACACAAAAAGTACCCACTTTAATTTGCGTATAACTCCTAAAATGTTAACTCTACGTGAAAACTGCTTATGATATGTTTCATTCGGAATAAATAAAGCAATATTTCTTTAATATACAATTTTGATGTACCTGCAGTGCTTAATGTACTTTTGTGCATCTAAATTGAAAATTTCAAAAAAAGTACGTTTTTTTTATAGTGCTATTTTAAGTTCAAATATTTTTCTAGTTTATGCAAATATTTTAATCTAATGATCCAATTCTCATTCTTACATATCTATACGTTAATACTAAAAAGAATTAGAGCTGAAATACGCGCTAGCTGTGCACGGTGGGCGGTAAGCAACAATAGGTTGCATGAAAATATCGAAAAAACGATTGCCGGCTAAAAACTTACGTAAAATGATATTCTAATATACTTCATAAACACACAGCAAGCGTGAATAAAATCTCCAACATTTTTTTTAAACGAAAATTAGTACCAGCACACAGCTAGGCACATATTCGTTGGGCCATCGTTTTTACGATATTCCCATGCAACCTATTGTTGCTTCCCGCCCACCGTGCACAGCTGGCGCGTATCTCAGCTCTAACTCTTTTTTAGTATTAACGTATAGATATGTAGGAATGAGAGTTGGATCATTAGATTAAAATATTTACATAAACTAGAAAAATATTTGAACTTAAAATAGCACTATAAAAAAAACGTACTTTTTTTGAAATTTTCAATTTAGATGCACAAAAGTACATTAAGCACTGCAGGTACATCAAAATTGTATATTAAAGAAATATTGCTTTATTTATTCCGAATGAAACATATCATAAGCAGTTTTCACGTAGAGTTAACATTTTAGGAGTTATACGCAAATTAAAGTGGGTCCTTTTTGTGTTATTTTATATTTCAGTGGTTATATTTTAGGTCCTGTTCACATTGGATTTTTCCACTACAGGTGTCCTTTTTTCTTTTTAATACCTTTTCCTGTATCCTTTAGCTACCAGATAATGTACTGAAATCGGAAAAATTTGGACTTTGGCGAATTTTTGATTTCGTCAATATTTGATCCTTTCAAAAAAAACAAAAAATGTGGATATCCTTGAAAAAGGAGCAGCTCGGATTTTAATTTCAACGGATGTTTCATCTATAAACATCACATAACACAACCCCACTTTCCTTTTTTCTCGACATTTTCATGCAACCTATCGTCGCTTCCTGCCTACCGTGTGCAGTTGCCGCTTATTTTACTTACTGTATAAATCTATATAAAATGTGAAAAAATTTGCAACAAATTCATTTAATTTATATTAAACTTTTTAATTTAATTTTTTTTATTACTTTATTTAATTTTTAATACGTTAGATTCTTTTGATTAATTTTTTGTATTTTGTTTTGTTATAAAGAAAATCAATCACACAAACACATATATATGTATGTACAACTGCAATGCAGTAAAATTCAACAACAGATACAAATACACACAAATATATTAGTACACTAAATTTTTATAAGTATTGAATTTATTATTCTTACAGCCAGTTTCACAAAAGAATTTAAGTTTCATATTATGAAGTCTGACAGGGAAAATAATTATTTTTTACTTAGAATTCTTCTGTGAAACTGGCTGTTAATTTTATTAACTAATTAATTTTTTTCCTTTTATAATTTTAATTATTTTTCCTATGCTAAAACGACATAAAAATTTCTTTGTATAACTTAAAATTAGGATTTGTTTTATTGGTGTGTTTCGTTGCGGTTCTGCGTTTACAGAACTTACATAGTTTTGTTAGTGTGTTTGCTAATTACAAACATACAATTTTTAATTCCTAGACATTCGAAGTACTAATATCGTTCACATTTTCATAAGCTAGCTTTTTTGCTTGCATTCTAAATTACAGCGTTTCAAACACCCAATTGGTTATATTTATGTTCTTTATAAGCTCATATAATCGTCTTGCTTTTTATATGTAGGTATGTAGTAGACTCAATAATTTTATAAAAACGGTAAACTTAAAGGGTAATACAATATCCATAAGAAGATACATACATACATATGTACATATTATATGCATATTTTTGTAAGTCAGTCTAATTTAGGAGTGTGTTGTGCTATAACATATACACTTTAATATCTGTTAGTGTGGTTTGGGTTGGATTATAGTGAATTATGTTTTTATAGGAATGTTCATGAATCGTCTTTAGATGTGTTGAGCCATAATAGTTCCCTCATAAAGCTGCTAATTAAGCAACTAAACATTTTTATGCAATCCGCATTCACTAAGAAGCAAGTCCTTTCTTTACTACCTACATACACTCAGGGAAAAAAATTATAAAAACATATGAAAACGTGCTTAAAATGGGCAAAAACGTATTTAAAAGTGATGTATGTAAATACCAACATTTTTATTTTAAAAATGTTCATAGTAAAATTTTTAAATCAAGAAAAAACATTTTAAATTTAAAAATGTTTATTTTTATTTTAAGCACTATGAGAAAAACCCCGCTGCAGTGTTCTCTATATCATTTTCTCTTCCGGATTCGAAATTTTATCCAACGGCATTCTCTTCATCTTCTTTAAATCCGAGTCCCAACTACAAAAATATAGCCTCCGCTTTTCTCCTCTTCTTTTCTACTTCACTTTAACTGTTTGCTATCTTTATTTCTTATTCTCCTTATTCTCCTTTTTCTTCTTTATTTTATATTTTCCTCCTAATTCGAACCATGACAACAACCTGAAATTGAATCCAACGCCATCACATAGTGGAACATTAAACATTTTATTGAATTGTAGTAACCTATTTATACTTCCCTTTTGCTAAAAGGGAATCCATGATTTATATGAATCATTGTAAAAACAAAATAAAAAAAAATAAAATTTATTCTCATTATTGTTTTTGTTGGATTTCTCACAAAAAAATATTTTCTCACCAAAAAATTTTGAACAAAGAGCGGGTTTTTGAATCAACATTCATTTTCATTTTTAATTTAAGTATGTTTCTTTTTAAATCCAAAATGCATTTTTACTTTCATATTTAATTTAAAAATTTTCATTGTTAGAATAAAAATGGTTTGGTTTAAAACGTGCATTATGAAAATAAAAATTTTATTTTTGATTTTAAAATGCTGTTTTTCCCTGAGTGTACATATGTACGCAAGTAAGTAATACGCAGGCTTTTCTATTATTTGATAACAATAACGACTATGCACATTACATATATCCATACACGGAAAGCTAAGAAGGAACTTTAACTATTTAGTAGATTTTATTAACTGATCTGCAACCTTGAGCTACTGCCCGTTACCAGCCTACACGCAACCAAATATACATACATATATGTACAATCTCTTTTTATACTTTTCATGAGAATGAAATGGTATTATAACTTAGTGCCAAAAAATTTTTGTCGAAAGTACCAGAAGGAAGCGTGGGGGACCCACCAAAATATATACCGATATGATCAGAATCTCGAGCTGAGTCGATTAAGCCATGTCCGTCTGTCCGTCTGTCCGTCCGTCCGTCTGTGTGAACGCAAACTAGTCCCTCAGTTTTTGAGATATCTGAATGAAATTCGGAATACAGGTATGTTGTTATATGCAGCTGATCATTTGTCGGAACCGGCCGAATCGGACCACTATAACATATAGAAAACAACCGATTATTCAGATATACATGAAATTTTTGGAAGTAATTTGTGCATAACTTCCCCATTTAAACAGCTAAGGACATGAAACTTTGAAGTAGACGTGCCCATTTTGGCCCAAACAAGGTAACCGAAAATTGTCTAGATCGGACCACTATAACATATAGTTCCACAACATCCGATTATTCAGATATACACATTTTGGTGTATAACTCCCCCATTTTAACAGCTAAGGACATGAAACTTTGAAGTAGACGTGCCCATTTTGGCCCAAACAAGGTAACCGAAAATTGTCTAGATCGGACCACTATAACATATAGTTCCACAACATCCGATTATTCAGATATACACATTTTGGTGTATAACTCCCCCATTTTAACAGCTAACGGCGTGAAATTTTGAAGTATTTGTACCCATATGGGCCCAAACAGGGTTACCGAAAATTGTCAAGATCGGACCACTATAACATATAGCTCCCATACAACCGATTGTTCAGATATGGACATTTTGGTGTATAACTCCTCCATTTTAACAGCTAACGGCGTGAAATTTTGAAGTATTTGTACCCATATGGGCCCAAACGGGATTACCGAAAATTGTCAAGATCGGACCACTATAACATATAGCTCCCATACAACCGATTGTTCAGATATGCACATTTTGGTGTATAACTCCTCCATTTTAACAGCTAACGGTGTGAAATTTTGAAGTATTTGTACACATATGGGCCCAAACGGGATTACCGAAAATTGTTAAGATCGGACCTTTATAGCATATAGCTTCCCTACAACCGATTGTTCAGATATGGACATTTTGGTGTATAACTCCTCCATTTTAACAGCTAACGGCGTGAAATTTTGAAGTATTTGTACCCATATGGGCCCAAACGGGATTACCGAAAATTGTCAAGATCGGACCACTATAACATATAGCTCCCATACAACCGATTGTTCAGATATGCACATTTTGGTGTATAACTCCTCCATTTAAATAGTAAAGACACCATTTTTTCTAATAAATCTTTCCATAAATAACCCACAGAATTAAAATTATAAATTAAACTTAATCCGGCTATGTACATACATAGGTAACTTTTCATTTCCCCACTCATGAAAGGTATGAAGTCTTCGGTACGGCCGAAGACAGCCGCGCTTTTACTTGTTTGTTGTTTGCTTTTCCGACAGGGTAGTATTGCGATTTACATTTGCTATCCTTTACTGTCCTTGCCATTTACTATTTAGCAATAAATTCATATCAAATGCGACTTTCGATTTGCATGTTCGATTGCCGCCAACAGCTCATGCTTTTGCCGCACATACAACCTTCCCTTGCGCCATGGATTCTGCAGCTGCAGCGGCTTGAAATCATCACGTAAGCAACGTTCACGCGCACCAATCACCGCCACCAAACAAAAGTTGTCCAGCATGTCCGTGGTGTAGATGGGTCCATTGCTGCCCTTCAGCACCGCCGCCATATTCAATTGCTTCACCACCAAATTGATCACCTCGCGTGCCGTGGTCTTTGGCGTCACATGCAACTTGAGGCTGGTGCCACTGGCCAATCCTGTATTGTAGGCGGTGTAAACTTGTATAATACCCGAGCTGCTGCTGCTGCCGGTGGTGGTGTTAGTTGCTGTTGTTGTTGCGGTGGTTTGTTCGGAGGTTTGACTCGAGCCGCTTGCAGTATCTTCTTCGCTGCTGTGGCGTGAGAGACTTTTTATGGAGGCAGTTTTTGTTGTTGTTGCTGCAGTTGCTGTTGTTAGTGTTGCCGAGGCGCCACCCATAGCTCGAGACGTTTCTTCGCCGCCTGTGGCTTTCGCGTCACTTGTTACCACTGCTAGCGTTGTTGGTTTGAGATAAAGACTACCATCGCGCAAATTTGCGCTCGAGGCGGCTTTCACTTTACCACCACCGAAACCGGCTTGCTCCGTCACCACCAACGGCTGACTGCCGCCAACTTTTGTTGTCACTTTAATGTCGTAATCCGAATTGGAGCAATACTTGAGTGAGATATTCGATGTGCTGGATAGGTAGGGTGCTGAGCTGGTATGTGCCAACGACGACGCCGTCGAAGATGTGTGTGTCATTGCTGGCTGCGTCATATTCGAGCACGTGCGTTTGCGATGCGTGCCAGCGTTTTGTGCTGCTTGCTTTGCCATATCCAAGCTGCCCAGCGCTATGGTGTCATCGGAACGCGATGGCGGTATAGCGAATATTGCTCCCAGCTCATTACTGCTGCCGGCCGCTGACTCTGCGCCCGAATAATAGCTGCTGCGCGCCGTGTATTGCGATGAACTGATTGAATCGCCGCTATTTTTTCGCAGCGAAATGTCCGAACTAGTGTAACCGCCCATACCGACTTGCAGTAGTTGTTGTGTGCCCGTGGAGCTGACAGTTTTACGCGAATCGCTGCTGCTTTGCGATTTGTTGCTTTGCTGCGAATGTTGCGTCGGCATGCTGCTCGCAGCGCACGAGGTGGGTGTGGTGGCACTGCGCCCCAAATTCTGTTCGGACTTGGAATGCTCGGCCGCTAAGCAATTATTGCTGGCATTGCACTGCGAGTTGGCGCCGGGACCCGGCCAGCTGCCACGTCCACCGGTCTTTGTGTATTTAGCGTCACGTGTGGGTGGCTGCAACAATTGCTTATCTTTGGCGCTCTGCTGCGCCGCGCCCATCAGCCCACCACTGCCATTGCCATAGGCGAGTATCTCCTTCATTATCTCCGACGATTGCATATTTTTATCGCGAGCAAAGGCAATGACATCCATCAGCCAGCGTACACTCTTCCAGACGGCATTCAAACTGGCCGACAGCTCATGCAGTTTGGCCAAACGTTCTTTGGCCGTTTGCAGTTCCGTGGTGGAGAAAGCTTCGCGTTGCGAATGCGTAGCCAGCGCTGTATCCAATTCTAGTATGCAGGAGAGACGTGCATATTTTTGTATGATACCCGGTTGGTAAGTGCGCAGGTGAATCATTTCGAATGCCTGTATGCTGAGGCTGGCGAGATCGTCGCGTTGCAACAGTAACTCCGACTGTCCGGGCACAGCGCAGGTGAGCTCGACGGCAGGACATATAATTAGGAAACTTATATCACGGCTATGCTCAATAACTTCGATGTCGTACAGACGATGTGTTTTAGCATCTTGCGGTTTAATATTCATATAAGTGAATAGCTTCTGTGCAGCATTTGTGAGATCGTAGAGAAATAGGCGTTGCCCTTCGGTGGTGCCATCTGTGCTAGTGCTACATTCAAGCGTCATATTTAATGGACTATTGCTGCGGCTATTCGTACTCGAGCTCGAGTGCGTACGCTTGAGTATCTGCCATTCGTCGGCAGTGATATGACTATTGCCGCGCACCTTGCAATGCGGCAGCACATTGGGCGTCTTCACCGGCACCACAACCTGTATCTGATCCATTGAACATTGCATTTTTAGATAGCCCAAATATAGACCCGGACTGAGCCGTTGCATCGATGCTTGATGATAGTGGATTTGCTCGCTAATGGAAGAGATGAGCATCTCATTGATGTTGTAATCCTCCAGCAGTGCGACAATTTTCTTTTGCAATTTATTTAACGGCAACCAACGGGAATTGAGTATGGAAACGGTTTTTTGACTTTTCACAGATTGTATGCAGGTGAGCACAACGGTACCATGGGAATCCCTCAGCGGCTTGTAGAACAGTTGGCCTAAATCATTCAAACCCAATGTGGATTGCATTTGACAAACGGCCGATAAGAGTTTGGTGCGAAAATGCACGGCTGACGTTAGATTGCGTTCCATGTCGGTGCGCAGCGATTTGACATCGTCCCACGTGCAGGCGACCTAAAATGAAGAGCAATGGACTTTGTTGAAATTTGTTTATGCTTGTAGAAAATCAACGCTTGTACCTTCATCAACCAGTGATAGTCGCTGTGCAAGCTGCCCGGATATGTCTCATCGATCTCGATCACGGGCAAGAAATCTTCACTAGTAACCAGCACCTTATCCTCACAGTAAATAATGCTTGCCAAGTAGATGCCGCTGTAAATTAAAAAAAAAAAAAAATTAAAGCGTGAATAACGGGTATTCATGAACATTGATGTGTAAACAGTTTCCAAATCGGATATTTTTTCCCTTTTCCTTATTCCTTTTTTTCCTGGTTTTCTATGGATTAAAAGGCGACTATCGTTTTTGTAATTTTTTGTTGTCATTGTGACTGCTACTATTTTGTTGTTTTTGTTTGTTTTGGTTTTTGGTTTTTGACTATTGATTTTTTATTTTGTTTTGTTTTGTATTGCTCAGAAACATGCAAGATCATCCGAGCCCACGTTTGAACCATATCTGGAGACCCCGCTTAGGAATCATAAAGAGTAGAGCTCCGTGTAGAAGTCCTGCTCAACACCTTTCATTTGATACCAATATTGTTCAGAAACTTTCAAGGATCATCCGGTCCTCACTTTGCCCCATATCTCGGGACCCGACCTAGACATCATAAAGAATAGAGCTCCATGTAGAAGCCCTGCTGAACACCTTTGATACAAATATTGCTCAGAAACATTCAAGGATCATCCGGGTCCTCGTTTTGACCCATATCTCGGGACCCGACCTAGGACTCATAAAGAGTAGAGCTCCCTGTAGAAGCCTTGCTCAAAACCTTTCATTTGATACCAATATTGCTCAGAAACATTCAAGGATAATCCGGGTCATCGTTTTGACCCATATCTGGAGACCCGGTCTAGGGGTCACAATGAAAAGAGCTTCATATCGAAGTCCTGCTCAAAACCTTTCATTTGATACCAATATTGCTCAGAAAATTAGATAGGTAGATGTAGGTGTGCATATCCATATATTTGCAGACATGTTCAAACAGGTTGGTCCTTTTTATTTTGCCTATTTGTCGCATTGTTGCAGAAAACAACAACAACTTCATTTCGCTTCGTTGCTGTTGTTGTTGATATTTGCATTTGCACGGCTATGAATGCAAGCATTTGTAAGTACATGTCTATCTACCTACCTACCACTGACAGAGCCAAGCGACTCACACGGACACAGCAGCGCACTAACACAAAGGTCATTTACGGTTTACGCGTAAACTTTACCTGTTTTTCGAAATCACTCGTAGCTACAGCAAAGATGTTTACACATCAAAAATATGATAAAGTGTTTCAATCTCAAGTTGTTAAATATTTACCAATCACATAAATATTTGCCAATCACATAAAAGCGGTTAATTTACCAGTTATCTACCTACTTTCTTTTTTGAAGCAAATATATCTCTACATATGCACTTACCGCCTCAGATGTTTTTGAAATTTTGATGCCACAGAAAATAATTGCTTTATGGTTGTCTTCTTCTTTGGCATACGCCGCTGCACGGGACACACATCCAATGTCAATTCCGATACATCCGCCGGTCGCGCTAAACGTACCGCAGTAAATAGATTGTCTAAAACACGCTGTCGGCCAATATAACGATCTTCGCGGTTATTGTAATCACGCCAACCTATGGCAAAAAAAAAAAAAACAAAAAAAAAAAAAATAAACAAAAAACGATATCAGCGATTAAAAGCGGAAATTGAAAAAGATGAAAAAGTGCACAGTTTCAATATGCACACTTACTCGATGGCACGACACTGGCTGGTACTGATGCTTTAAATGGGCCCCATCCCTTCACATTGCCGCAGCTGGCGCGTATAAAATAGCGTCGTCCTTGCGTTAGCCCACCAATTGCACATTGTGTGCCCATATTGCCGTGAAAGCTCATCCAATCCAACAGCTCACGTTCGCCCACAATGTTGCTGAAATCGGCACGCGTCGACCATTGCACTGTTGTTGTTGATTGTTGGTTGTTAGTTGTTGTTTTTTTTTTGCACGCCAATCAGCCATGTATGCAGGTGTGCGAGTGGGTAACGGGTGCAGTTTGTGGGAGATAAAAATTTGAAATGTATTGTTGTTTTTATGTCAATTTGCGGATTGTAAAATAAACATTTGTTTGTTATACAAATAAATACGTACATACATACATACATGCATTCATACATATAAAAGTAATGGATAGGTAAGAGAGCGTGGTTTGCAAACAATCAATTGGTTCGCTTGGCTTTGGTCTGTATGTACATAACAATCAGGTATCGAAAATAATTGTGATTAAACTTCTGATAAAAAGAAGAGACTATCATCGTTGGGAATAAGTTCAAGCGTTTGATATCAAAACCAGTTCATTGCATATCTTTATTTTTTTTTGAAATCCACGTGTTTGCTTATTTTGAAAGTTTATAGGGTTCTTCGTAACCCGAAGAAGCTCAAATCAAGCTCATTCCAAAATAAAGTTACATGAAAAGGCTTGCAATATGTATCAAATCCAGCTTATTCCCAAGCTTTTGCCATAAAAAAAACCTTTAAGAAATGTGAAATTTCAGATCATTTGAAAAAGTTAAGTGAATGTCATTTATTTCAAGCTCATAAAGTCACAAATATCAACTAGTAAACTGGAAGAAACCACTGTGGACGTGAGAGATTTTTGGTCTCTCCAGTAAAATTAACAAAAATAAGTAAGGAAGCCTAAGTTCGAGTGGAATCTAACATTAGATACTCAGCTGTATGTTTTCATTGATTGTTTGCGTTTGATGGATTTTATATAAAGCGAGTGCTGTATAAAGTGGGCGTAGCCACGCCAATTTTCAACATTTTTATCAGTCATCCAACTAATCATATGAATATTATTCTTTTTGCAAAATTTCATTCCTTTATGACTTCTAGTTACAAAGATGTCACGTTACAAATTTCCAAAGCGTGTTCCAGAAATATCTTTGCTAAAAAGTAGGCGTGGTTATAAACCGATTTCAATAAATTTTTGCGTGTCTATTAGTACAAGTTATAAAAGTGTACAAACCAAGTTTCATCATAATACCTCAATTATTTGTCGAGTTATGGGCTCCGAAATCTCGTAGATTCCTTTGTCTAAAAAGAGGCGGCGCCACGCCCATTTTCCAAAGTTTTTAAATTTTTTGTTTCCGGTCTATTGTAGAAATCATACCACAAACTTTCAATGAATTATCTTTACATTTGACAAAGATATCGCTTAAAATGTTTTTATTAGGTCACTTTATAAGACCCATATATAAAAGTGGGCGTGGTCGTCAACCGATTTTGGAAATTTTTCGTCCAACCATTTGCCTAAGTAAGTATATCACGCCTACCAAATTTCATCGATATATCTTCAACGGTTTCTGAGTTATGACTCATAAAACCCTCAATGTTTGACCCTTCATAAGTGGGCGTGGCACCGCCCATTTTCCAAAATGTTTATGTTTTTTGTTTTATGTCCGTAGTTGGACTCGTGCCACAAAATTTCAGTGATAGATCTTTATATTTGACAGAGATATGGCTTAAAATGTTTTTATTAGGTCACTTTATAAGACCCATATATAAAAGTGGGCGTGGCCGCCAACCGATTTTAATAATTTTTCGTCCAAACATTTGCCTAAGTAAGTATATCACGCGTACCAAATTTCATCGATATATCTTCAATGATTTCTTAGTTATGGCTTATAAAACCCTCAATGTTTGACCCTTAATAAGTGGGCGTGGCACCACCCATTTTCTAAACTTTCATCAAATTTCTTCATAGGGGCCTGAGCTCAACACGTGGGTAAAATTTCATCGCTCTAGCTATATTAGTGGCTGAGATACCAAATTTCCGATTTTTTCTATATAGGAAAAGTGGGCGTGGTCATGGTCCCATTTCGCCCATTTTCAATACCAACCGTCCCAGTCTCGATACCAACTCGCATTCCAAATTTCATCAAAATATCTCAATTTTTGCGCAAGTTAGAGTGTTTACAGACGGACAGAAGGACGGACAGACGGACGGACGGACGGACATGGCTCAATCGATTTCTCTTTTCACCCTGATCATTTTGATATGTATATATAAGTCTATATCTATCTCGATTATTTCATTCTGTTACAATCCACCGTTATGTGATTAAAACTATAATACTCTTTGTACTAGTACAGCTGAGTATAAACAAGTAAGGAAGCCTAAGTTCGAGTGGAATCGAACATTAGATACTCAGCTGTATGCTTTCATTGTTTGTTTGCGTTTGATGGAAACACGGTGTATTTTATATAAAGCGAGTGCTGCATAAAGTGGGCGTAGCCACGCCCATTTTCAACATTTTTATCAGTCATCCAACCAAGCATATGAATATTATTCTTTGTGCAACATTTCATCCCTTTATGACTTTTAGTTACAAAGATGTTACGTTACAAATCCCCAAAGCGTGTTCCAGAAATATCTTTGTTAAAAAGTAGGCGTGGTCATAAACCGATTTCAATAAATTTTTGCGTGTCTATTAACACAAGTTATAAAAGTGTATAAACCAAGTTTCGTCATAATATCTCAATTATTTGTCGAGTTATAGGCTGAGAAATCTCGTATATTCCTTTGTATAAAAAGAGGCGGTGCCACGCCCATTTTCCAAAATTTTTCTATTTTTTGTTTCCGGTCTATTGTGGAACTCATGCCACAAAATTTCAATGAATTATCTTTATATTTGACAGAGATATCACTTAAAATGTTTTTATTGGGCCACTTTATAATACCCATATATAAAAGTGGGCGTGGTCGTCAACCGATTTCGCTAAAATTTTGAACATGTATTGCCACAAGTAATAAAAGTGTACACACCAGGTTTCGTCATAATATCTCAATTATTTGTCGAGTTATAGGCTTAGAAATCTCGTATATTCCTGATTCTAAAAGGAGGCGGAGCCACGCCCATTTTCCAAAATTTTTGCGTCTTTAGTTTTATGTCCGCAGGTGGACTTCTTCCATAAAATTTCAATGATATATCTTTATATTTGACAGAGATATATGTAGCTTAAAATGTTTTTATTGGGCCACTTTATAATACCCATATATAAAAGTGGGCGTGGTCGTCAACCGATTTTGACAATTTTTAGTCCAAACATTTGCCTAAGTAAGTATATCACGCGTACCAAATTTCATCGGTGTATCTTCAACGATTTCTGAGTTATGACTCATAAAACTTTCAATGTTTGCCCCTTAATAAGTGGGCGTGGCACCGCCCATTTTCCAAAATTTTGGTGTTTTCTGTTTTATGTCCATAGTTGAACTTATTCGACAAAATTTCAGTGATATATCTTTATATTTGACAGAGATATAGCTTAAAATGTTTTTAATAGGTCACTTTATAATACACATATATAAAAGTGGGCGTGGCCGTCAACCGATTTTAACAATTTTCCATCAAAATGTTTGCCTATGTAAGTATATCACGCATACCAAATTTCATCGATATATCTTCAATGGTTTCTGAGTTATGACATATAAAACTTTCCATGTTTGACCCTTAATAAGTGGGCGTGGCACCGCCCATTTTCCAAAATTTCATCAAATTTCTTCCTAGGGGCCTGAGCTCAACACGTGGGTAAAATTTCATCGCTCCAGCTATATTAGTGACTGAGATACCAAATTTCCGATTTTTTCTATATAGGAAAAGTGGGCGTGGTCATGGTCCGATTTCGCCCATTTTCAATACCAACCGTCCCAGTCTCGATACCAACTTGCATTTCAAATTTCATCAAAATATCTCAATTTTTGCGCAAGTTAGAGTGTTTACAGACGGACAGAAGGACGGACAGACGGACGGACGGACGGACATGGCTCAATCGATTTCTCTTTTCACCCTGATCATTTTGATATGTATACATAAGTCTATATCTATCTCGATTATTTCATTCTGTTACAATCCACCGTTATGTGATTAAAACTATAATACTCTTTGTACTAGTACAGCTGAGTATAAAAAAAATGGAGTGGGCTGGTTTCGATAGCAAGCGCCTCAATTAAAAAGCTTAATCATTTCATGTTCCACTTGATAAAAAAAGTGATATGAGAATATACTTTTTGAACTCGGCGGGCGTGGTATCGCCATTGTCCAAAGTTTGTAGATACACTTTAACTTATATTATGTTCCAACATGTCAAATTAATTGAGTCAATTAAGCTTTAATTACGTACTTAATAGGTCAGTATAAAATAGTCCTAGCGGTCCCTGGTAGGAACACAATTCGTTTACACCGCTTACATATCTATGTATGTACATTAGGGTGGTCCCCAAATGTATGGAGACAGTTTGTATATCATATTTCGTGAACCTCACCCCCTAGTTCGATGCAAATATAGTCGACGACGACGAGTTTTCTGAACTTTGACCCCTGCGCGACACCTTTTATCAATCTGCGATTGGGACCAAAATTTACATGTGATATGTTTGACTATGCTGTTACCGATCTAGGAGGCGAGACCGAAGAAAATCGCTAATTTGATTTTTTTAAGCATCACCCCAATGTACATAGATAAACGAACTCTTGTCCTCTATGAGCAAACCCTTTGTTTGTTTGTTTGTTCATTAGTATCTTTTGTTTCAGATATGTATATTTTTTTGTGGTTTACACTCAGAACAAATCTCCGTGTGGTTTTTGTTGTTTTTATATATTATCTTTCATTCACAGTCATACATATATACATACATATTTACATAGGTATATACATACATACATAAATAGTAATATTTCACTCACCTTTGAATTTAGTACCAATCGCCCCCTCATACGGTTCCAATATCTGCAAAGCAATCGAATTCTCACCCGTTACATCGACCGTCACTGAGGCGGGCGCATCCGGTGGCCGTGTCTGATCCCAACCGAGCAATAGACGTCGCAAACCCTTCACACGACGCTCCCAAATGCCAATTTGCTTTTCGATTTCGTTGCCTGTGCAGCCGGTCACCGAGGAGCCAGTGTTACCTGAATAATAAATGAATAAACGAATAAGGAATCAATGACCACATGAATGAAATGAATGCACAATTGAATTTGAAAAAACAAAAAAAAAACAAAAAATAACAAATAGTAGATAATTGATAAGCACAATGGCCGCAAAGAAAAAAGAATGAAAACTATGACGAAAGCAGATGAAGGAAAGCCATGCAGGTGAAAAGGAGGTGAGTAAATATTTTTTTACATATGTATATAGTATAAGTGAGGTTAGTTTGGGGCGAGAATTTGCAATTCTGATTAGGAATTTAGTTTGTTTGCTTTCACTCAGCGAGAGAGTGAATGAACATTTTTTTTTTTTTTACAAACAAACAAGTCTAACTAAACGTAGGATAGCAAGTAAATAATATTTATTTTTGCTGATAGCAAAAGTTGTTTTCATTCACTTTTGGCTACGATAACTATCACAATTGATTGAAAAAGTGAATGAACGCTTGCAAGCAATAAAATGGATTTAGGTGAGTGACATTTTGCAAGCAATTAAGTGGTTTTAGTTTAGTATGAATTTAGGAAAATTTTATTGGTTAACTGTAATTCTTTACGGCGTAATTTTGCTTAACTTTTTATGTTTATATGGGCCAATTTGTGCCATTTTACTGACAATTTTTATTTAGAGATCGACAGGATTTGCATTTAAGTCAATTGCTATAATTCTTAATAGTAAATATGGAGTCAATGTAACACTAAGGCAAAGTTTAAAGTCATTTATAAATTATTATAAACTTTCTTTAATAAGCACAAAAGCTTTAATAAACACAATTAAAAAATAGCAGAAGTTTCTAAATGATAAAAAAGTTACTGTTAAATGATAAAAGTTGAATGATAAGTTAAAGTTACCGAACGAAGGCAATACGTCTAAGTGAGAAAAACGAGGCTTGATATGAAGCAGAATATGAATTTTGGCAACTTACCGATTATAATACTGGATATGGACGGTCGCGCTGAGAAAGAAGGTTGACATAGTCCACCATCTGAAATGCCACTTAAATCCTGTATGCGAGATTCAGCATCCTTAAGCAAGGCGTTCAACTTACTGCCAATAGTATCCATCGAGACTGTGTATATGAAGAGAATAAAAATTAATTAATTAGAGAATGTAATGCTGGGCTTTGTAATAAGAGATATAACCTGTGTTCAATCACAAAAAATTGTTACGAATTTTTCGTGAAAAGTGTCATTTTTATATGGAGAAATGTTATTTTTTAAAAAAATTCGTAACAACTTTTTGTTATTGAACAGAGCTATAAATAAACATAGTCGAACGTCCCTATAGTTATGTAGATCAGAAAAGGCTTTACCAATTCATATGAATAGCTATATATTTGTTTAAAAAGAGGCGGACAAGCTTGGCGAAAAATATCAAAGAAAAAGGAAATTATCGTACCAAATTTAAACAAAATAAATAGATCTATTGTACACTCAAAAAAAAAAAAAGCTTCTCTCGACCAAAGACTTATTTTGAATACGCGTTCCCATACAAAAATTTCTTGGTTTTGAGTAAATTTTCTAAAAACATTCAAACAAATTCGTTGCCATGGTGATTTGTATGAGAATTTAATTTATCAAAATTAAAGAAATCAAATCTTCAACGCAAGGACAAGTTGGGAAATGAATGGTGCTTGAGAAACTTTTCCTTATTTTGATGTATGAATTTCTTTAAAACAAGTATGAAACCATGGTAACGCATGTAAACAACTTTATTTTATAATTTCTTTAACATGTTTTAGGGAAAATTTACTCAAAACAATGAAACTAGTGTTCAATTTAGAGAAACAATTTCTTTCACCCCTCCATATATATTTTTCTCAGTGTATATATGTATGTACATTAGGCATATAACTTTTTACAATTTTTGCAAATACGAAAAACGGCATACCATAGTCGAATAGAGCATAAAAAAGTATGAACCGCATTATGTTTTTTTTTTTTGCAAAATTGCAAAAAAGTTTCCGCGCAAAACGAAATTACTTTTTTATCAGAACTGCTGAAAAAAACAAAAAGTTTTTTACAGTGTACACGTTTTTCTTCATAATTATAGATATTTATTTAACTAATAATCTTCCTATTACTCCAAACGCCTTTTAATGGACCTAAGGGAAGTGCCCCGCTGTGGTGCAGTGGGTAGAGTGCTCGCCTGCTATGCCAGAGGTCTCGGGTTCAAACCACGGTCCGAGCCAAACAAATTTTTCTAATTAGTAAAAATCCAATTATTGGGTTTTTTAAGAGCAGCGGTCACCTCTCGGCAGTGGGCGGCATACCCTCCGAGAGTATTTCTGCCATGAAAAAGCTTCTCACAAAAAATGCATTCGCCGTTCGGAGCCGGCATAAAACTGTAGGTCCACCCAATTAGTAGGAAAAACAAAAAGGAGCACACCTCGAATCGGGAGAGAAGCTCGGCCATAAAACTCGTCAGAGTTATAATAGCGCCATTGTATTATATTATATAAGGGAAGTGCCCCACCCACCCCAAACTAATTTTTCTTCAGAAAATTCTGATTCAATATAATAATAACACAGCTGTGCTCGGAACGTTTTTGAACCGAAATCACCTAAAAAAGTGATATTCATTACTTGTACAATATTTGCCACCACGTGGTGGTATGCCAAATTGTTCGTCAAAATTTGTTATATGCCTAATGTACATATGTATATTGTTGTAAATTTAGTACATTTGCATAAAAGACAACTACATACAGCATTACAAATTTAACCCATATCGTCCTAAGCAAATTTTTTTGAAGCATATCTTGATGGAATTTTCACCTTTAAGTAAATTTGGGCCTCTGAATTCAAATCTGTTATCAAAAAAATTATTAAAATTTTAGTTTTTGAGATATCATGTGTTCGATAAATCGAACGCTCGGCCTATCTGTATACATTTTTTTGGGGTTTTCTTCCTGCGAACAAAAGAAAACGTATGTTCCTTTTTTATTCATATCTTATTTTTAGATAAGTGAGACAGAAAAATAAGATATTTAAGTCAAAATTAATTTACTCTTGGTTTTTTAAATGATACTTATGACTCAAAACAATGGGTATTAAGTGAAAAATGGCATCTCTTGCACAAGAAGGAACTTGGTTTGTCTTACAATTTATATCTCAATTTCTTATTATTTTCGATTTTGACTACGAGATATTGTCCCTTGATTCGCTGCAGATTTCTCGGATGAGCATCTTTTGAAAATCCGGTCAATCATTACGTCCCTTTTGTCGCCTTCCGCGAACTCCATATCCTCAGAGTCCTTGGATTCGTCATCCGCTGTCATTAGCAGAGAATGTGCAATATCCACCATAAAATCTTGTTGGGGGAGAATATTTATTTTAAATAACGGCGAATGAAACAGTCAAGCTTCCATTCGTTGACGATAGCTGAATTTAAAGTCGAAATCCATAAAGGCCAATACCACTCTTTGGTTCGCATTGCGATATAATAATTCTGTGCTTCATTGTCGTTCAGATCTACTGCGCCAATCCCTATATTGTAATTCTTCATTAGCTGGGGCTGGTTATAGTTCACATAACGGACGGGCTTAAGAGTTTTCCCTTCATTGTTGGTTTTCTGTTTCATCCATTCTTTCACAGACACCATTGGCAGGATCTGCTCGAAATAGCTGGCAAGTGCAACCCCGCTATTATCCTGCCAACGACAAATCAAAATACTGTTCCGGGTATCAGAACAGAAGTCATTATTGCATTTTTCCAGTTTTCTTCCAGATTTTAATTATCCACCACCAATACCGTTTGCACGTACAGTGCCTATACTCCTCAGAAAAAAAACCACTGAGCAACGCCCAGCGTTCGATAAATCGAACAGCTAACTTTAAATATAAGAGTTGTTCGTTTTATTGACTTTGCAAATAAAATTCAAATTAAAACTTGAATTTTATTTTCTTTCCAAATGAGGTGTATACTAAATTTTATTTAATATTGGTATTTTTTATATATTTTGGCAATTTCAAAATCATATTAAAATTAAGGGTTTTTCTTAAACGCCCCGTTCAGAGAAAGCTGGGGGCTTAAAATTAAATATTTATTTTCAATTATAGAAAATATTCCACAGTATTAAACTACATCAAAATTTTGGGTTTAGGTTCTGAAAAACAGATCAGAAAAAATAATAAAAAATGTTAAAATTTGCTGTTCGATTTATCGAACATTAGGACGATATGGGTTAATACTAATTTTTGTTTTTTTTTGAAGCTTTAAGTTATTATCGAGCAATTATTGGCTGCTATATTAAGTTAACCAAAGGCTTGTACTTCACTGCCCCTTAATTATGTATATTTCTTGTAATTATTAAGTATACATATTAAAACAATAAAAAAAATTGCTATACTTACATTGTGTTCCTTCGATGGCGCCATGTTGTAAAAGCATTTTGGTCATTGAACGATTATTGCTGAGAACAGCGACATCCAAAGCCGACAAGCCATCAGTATTTATGCTAAAAGGAAAGAAAGAAATGTTATAAGAAAAATAATTTTTTATGATAGGCCATTCAGTTCGTCTCCTTTATATGTACATATGTATGTATGTATTAGACATATACGCCGACAGTGATTCCGGCGGCGGCGGCGCTATTCCAAAAACATTTTGGCGGCGGCGGCGACTCCGGCGTGCTTTTTCGCGCCGGCGCGCCTGCCCCAAATCACAATCCTTATTCAAATATTAATTTTATTTAGTTACCTTAATATCGCTGGCTGAATGGAAAAAATAAACTAATTTCCACTTTAAATTATTGAAACTTTTTTATTAACAGCAAAAAACAATTATTACATAAACTAAAATATAAAATAAAGAAAATAAATATTAAAGAATATACACAAATCCATATGTAAGGGTAAATTTAAATTCATTTGCTTATTTTGTATGATAATAAACATGCATACATATATTTACATATGTACATATTTATATATATATAAGGCACTTTAAAATAAATATATGTATATTAGGGTGGGACGATTTGTATGGAGGGAAATTAATCGATACCGCGCGATCGAAATTTGGATTCCTCTCATTTTTCTGAGTAGAAAACTCCTCCACGACATTTGCCTAAAATTAATTTTCATGTTCCGGAATTTGGTTTTTATGAACCAAGACGAATTTTTGAAAATAAAAATTTGGCAAAAATCGACAAAAAAAATATCCAGGTCAATATGCACATCGAGTTGAAGCAGAATTTTATGCTGAATCCAGATATGAAATCGAAACTAAAATCGGATGATCCGTTTTCGAGATATAGCCTGATTTCCGGTTATGGAGGCTGAATGCCGAAAATCGCATATTTTCGCGATTATCTCTTGCTGTGTACAATATATCTTAAATTTTTTTGCAAATTTCTTAAAGATAGGTCAATACAATATATGAGCAATATTTTAAAATATTAATTTATCTTCCTGTATAGGAAAACTAGAATGCACTCTTTTTTCCTTAGCCCAAAATCGCAGTATGGGATCTCCATGTTATAGTCATCCGATACCGATGATTTTCGCCGACAGCGCTTTGTGTACAATAAATGCTCTAAATACAAAATTTCAGAATTTTAGCTGCAAACATTGAGGAGTTATAACCCAAAACGTAGACGTATGCTGTTTGGGACTTGTTTTTTTTACTTTAGTAAACTCTAAAAAAAAACTCAAGGTTACTCATACGCCATAGCGTACTATTGGAAGCAAAAAACAAATTTCAGAAGCATAAGTCTACGTTTTAGGGAATAACTCTTCAAATTTTGCATACATGTACATAATGTATATTAGATAGGGTTGGTCCCCATACGAAAAAAAAGTTGTAAAAGTCCGCCCCTAAATTTGAAGCTTATGTTGAGAGGGTTAAAGGACACAAAAAAAAATTTTTTTTTGATCCCGCGAAATGCCGCCGAAATCGTTTTTTTATTGTAACTTTGTTATCTTTCATCCGATTTTTAAAATTGATACGTCATTATTTTCGTATTTTGCAGCTCTACACTTCCTTCTAATGCTCTTTTGAGCTCTGAAGTCCAGCTCTGGGTCCAGGGCCGTGCGCACGGGGGGGTTTTGGGGGTTAAACCCCCCCCCCATGACCAAATCTAAGTTGCAATGATTTTGCAAAAATTTTCAAAATACAGTTTATAAATTTTGCATTGAATCTTGACTCATAGTTTTTGACAAAATTAGTTACAATAATTTTACGGAAGAAGAAATTGGTGAAAGTTGCAAATAATAAGGTTGGCCAATACATAAGTTCGGCACTTTGAATTGCACTTGGAGCTTTCCGAAATTACAAAGTTGTGTAGCATATGTTCGTTTGGCATTTTTAAAAAAATTGTACTGATAACAAAAAATGTTCATTTTGTGAAAACAGTGAGCAGTTTCAATTAACAAGTACTGTAAACAGTACTATTCAGGACCTGGTTAACTAGGTTTTGATGAATCATAATGAGTTTCAGAAAAGTTAGAGAACATTTAAATTTATGGTGTATGGGTCTGGATATGAGTCTTTCTTTTACAAATCGTACACCTATTGTAACCTTACACCTCCGATTTGCTTGAAACTCGGTTTATAGGTTCTCCACCTAAAATAAGCTTACACGTATCCGGGGATTTAATTTTGAATTTTTTTTTTTTTCGGAGATATGATCTGTCAAACTTTTGATTTTTTCATGAATTAGGTAAATGAGGTACATATTCACACCCCAATATCTCGGGAGACTTCATCTTGGCACCGTTTGAAAGCCGAAGAAACCGGCTATTATTTGTTTTATATAAGATTATTTTCATCGCCTTAAAGTTTTATTAATTGCAAGAAGGTATATTTTTTGGGCCCGATTTACTTCGTGAATACCAGAAAAAAAAAATTATTTTAAATTATGCCATCATAATCCTTGTTAAATTATCTATAAAACCAATGTTTCAACAGAATGGGCGATTTATAAGAACTATTTTTAAAATATTTTTTGTATGACGACCTGCTATATTTTATATGAAAAAAAAAAAAATTTTATTTTTTTTTGAAATAAGATGGAGCTGCTGGGTATGGTTGAAAGTGTATTTTGAAGGGAATGAATTTTAAACGTTGTATCTTATAACCCTTCATGCACCGATCCTGAAAACGAGGTCCATTTTGCGACAAAAATTATTAACAATTTCAAGGTCCAATAAAATACACGGATCAAACGCATTTATACGAACAAATAAAATCAGAAATATGTCTTACCTGCATAGCGCGTTTAAGGTAAAACAAGAAATTTCATATTTTTTATATAATTATGTATACATACATATATATTTTATTTCATCACATTTATTTCTGTGGTATTTTCATATAAAGAAAAGGCTTTGCGTCTATTTTATTTCTTGACAGTGGAACTATACAGTGGAGTTTTAATATACCCTTAATAGCTAATTACTTTTTAAAACGATCTTCCAGTAATTTTTCTTCCATTTCGTATTCCTCGTTTGTAACAAAACAGCAAACAACAGCAAAAAACGGCAAAGACTCGTTTGCCCAGGAAAATAAATCTTTGGGAGTTTGAATCGGATTATTAATGCGTTGTAGGCTAGCTCTAGCTGTAACCTTTTCAGAGCTCGTTTTAAAAAGTCATTAGCTATTAAGGGTATATTAAAACTCCACTGTATAGTTCCACTGTCAATAAATAAAATAGCCGCAAAGCCTTTTCTTTATATAAAAATTAAAATTTTTTGTTTTCATATAAAATATAGCAGGTCGTCATACAAAAAAATATTTTAAAAATAGTTCTTTTAAATCGCCCATTCTGTTGAAACATTGGTTTTATAGATCATTTAACAAGGATTATGATGGTATAATTTTAAATCATTTTTTTTCTGGTATTCACGAAGTAAGTCGGGCCCAAAAAATATACCTGCTGCAATTAATAAAACTTTAAGGCGATGAAAATAATCTTATATAAAACAAATAATAGCCTGTTTCTTCAGCTTTCAAACGGTGCCAAGATGAAGTCTCCCGAGATATTGGGGTTTGAATATGTACGTCATTTACCTAATTCATGAAAAAATCAAAAGTTTGACAGATCATTCTCCGAAAAAAAAATTCAAAATTAAATCCCCGGATACGTGTAAGCTTATTTTAGATGGAGAACCTATAAACCGAGTTTCAAGCAAATCGGAGAGGTAACATTCATTTTTCCCGAAATCCGTCCGATTTGTAAAAGAATGACTCATATCTGTTTCAGCAAATATGTTTATCTTAGCGAAAAATGTATGCTAATGCAAACCAAAATTAAAACCCCCCCCCAAGGCTAATTCCTGCGCACGGCCCTGGTTGGGTCAGCTAACTTATTTGTATGTCCATGAATTATCCTTTTTGTTTTGCCAAATGAAAGTGCTTCAAAATTCGTGACAATGTTGCCTTTAAAGGGTTTTACTAAATTAATAAACAAGGAAGTTACGTCACTACGAATATTTAACGTAGCTATTATTAAATTAATTTTTTAAGCAATTCAATATTGTAAAGTTGTAAAAGTCCGACCCTAAATTTGAAGCTTATATTGAGAGGATTAAGGGACAAAAAAAAATTTTTTTTCTGATCCCGCGAAATTCCGCCGAAATGGTTTTTTTTCTTGTAACTTTGTTATTTAACATCCGATTTTTAAAATTGATACGTCATTATTTTCGTATTTCGAAGCTCCACATTTCCTCCTAATGTCCTTTTGAGCTCTGAAGTCAAATAACAAAGTTACAATAAAAAAACTATTTCGGCGGTATTTCGCGGGATCAGAAAAGAAAATAAAATTTTTTTCTTTAATCATCTCAATATAAGCTTCAAATTTAGGGTCGGACTTTTACAACATTACATATACTGTATTGCTTAAAAAAATTAGTTAAATAATTGCTACGTTAAATAACTTCTTTGTGACGTAACTTCTTTGTTTATTAATTTAGTAAAACCGTTTCAAGGCAACATTGTCATGAATTTTAAAGCACTTTCATTTGGCAATACAAAGAGGATAATTCGTGGACATACAAATAAGTTAGCTGGCCCAACTATGTGAAAACGACTTCAGAGCTCAAAAGGACATTAGAAGGAAGTGTAGAGCTTCAAAATACGAAACTAATGACGTATCAATTTTAAAAATCGGATGATAAATAACAAAGTTACAAGAAAAAAACAATTTCGGCGGTATTTCGCGGGGTCAAAAAAAAATTTTTTTTTGTGTGAATTGGTGCAGTTTTGAGTAGAACAATTGGCAACAGACCTCGAGAAGTAGGACTAAATGGAAGAGATCCCAGAAAAGTTCCGTATCTGAGAAAAAATTATGTAAGCCAACGAACTGAAATTTTCCAGTAGCTTAAATTCTTTAAGACTGAGGCTAGTAAAGTAGGGAACAGCCAAAGTTTTTGTTGATGACTTTTAACCGGCAAAAAATAAAAAATTTCCGCATTCAGCTTCGTGTTCCTGAGGTCAAAATACGTCGATTGGTTCCTTTTTTTTAATTTTGAAGAACTTTAGCAGTTAGCAAAACTAGGAAAATATGTACACATCTCGCTCCATACGGGTATGGCGCGCCAGCGCACGCCGCCGCGCCGATACGCCGATTTCACGGATTATGGCGGCGGCGGCCGATTATGAAGGTAATCGGCGCGGCGGCGGCGGCGTCAATCGGCGGCGTATATGTCTAGTATGTATGTATGTATGTATGTATGTATGTATGTATGTCTATATTTAGCTATGCGCAAATCTAATGTAATGTATTGCAAGAAGCGAAGAAAAAAATTGGCTAATAAAATTGATATGAAATTTTTATTTGGAATCGAATAGCATATCATACACATATCGTCGCTCCGGAAGAAAAAAGACGCATGCTAGTAATTTGTCGACGAAAAAAGGCGCATTCAAAATATGTAGGGGAAGAAAGACGCTTTACAAAACATTTCGACGAAGATAGATAAAATTGACAAAGAAGAAAAAATCGAATACGTCTTTCTTTCCTAAAAAATATTTAAATGAGTCTTTCTTTATAGTAAAAAAAAATAAAGCGTATTTCTTCGATATCAAAAAAATAAAGAGTCTTTCTTTCGAAAAATATTTTTAATGCGTCTTTCTTTGAAACAAAAAAAGTTTACGTCTTTCTTCCTCAACAAAACACCTACATAAAAATTAATATTAGACCGAGCAAAAGCAGCATCAAGTTTCCATATGCTCTCCTATTCCAAGCATGTCAGTTTGAAGCTATTTTTGCCCTAATTTTCCAAACCTTTTTCTTATGATTTCTAGATGAAGGCATGTTCGCTGACTTCGATTTTTGTTGTCATTTGACGGTCTAATCAGAAGACGTGCACGTGTTACACTTACACACACTTAGGGCAGATAATACGAAATTACTTAAACGAATATACATAAAAATAACATCATCTTTGTAGACTGCCTCAATCAAATGTGACATCCCCGGAAGGCGGAGCTACATACATACATACATATACATATATGTTAGATTGAGATAGAATTTTGTCATTGTCGACTTTTATAAACAGTCAAGTTAATTGGTTTTAGTTAATTGTAGATGAGTATGTATGTCTATATATGTATGTAGGTATGTATTAGCTGACAGGAAAGGAGGGGGGGGGGAGGCTTAAAGTAAGCTCATTTACTATTTTGCATTGATTTTTCATAATTTTGATTAACTTTGAGTTTGGCTTATTTTAAAGGGTTTCCAAAATGTCCCCAAATCTCTAAAAAGTAATCGTTATCTAGATTTTTGTATCAGAAGTTCATTAGAAAAATTATTTAAAGTTACCTAAGAGCTTATGTGTTCGAGGTTCAGTCGAGAGATCCTTAAAAGGTCTAAGCGAAATTATGTTTATTTTCGAACTCCTTGTCTATTTTTAACACGCTTTTATTAGTTTCACCTGTATGTATGTATGTATGTATGTATGTAATTTCTAGCTGCTGTCTAAATATATGCAACAAATTTACTAATGAGATTAGGTTATAACTACCGCTATGTTCCAACAGATGGCGCGCGTGTATATTTTTAAAATATTCACTTATTTACATATCAGGGACGTAACGGTTATAAGAGAAATGGGGTAAAAGCAGGGTGCGAAGAACGCTCAAAATAAACTCACTCAAACGAATTATCACTCTATAATTCTGAGCTATGCCATGTTCTCATGAGCGCAAATACACAGTGACAACGAACGCAAATGAACGCACGTCAACAGCGATTGATGGGTCTCTGCAGTGGCGATAAGCTCTTACATAAATTCATTTTAAAATGAGAAATCGTTTGAAAATTCATTTTTTGAAAATTCATTCTATGAGTTTATTTTATAATTTTTTGCGCTAGCGATCATTTTTTGAGTTTATCATTTTTTGGTCGCTCTTTGAGTTATCATTTTTTGCGTTCACAAGGGTTTGTTATGCAGCAGCTAATGGCATTGTGAAGGCGCAATTTTTGGATGATGGCGTGCGTTTATTAGACCATAAATATGATGTATGTATGTATTTACATACATGTTCATGCATGTGTGTACGTATATATGGATGTATGTATGTACATAATTATAATATTTTAAAAAGCCTTAGCTCTCATAGCGATAGGTATGTATATGTACATATGTATGTAGGTATATCGAGTTTAAATTTTATTAAGTATGTATTTATTTAAACTAATTAAATTATTCAATTTATTTAAATTAATAGATATTTATAAAAATTTATATTTACATACCGATGTACCTACGTATACTATATTGATGTACATTTGTAGTCTATATGTATGAGTTAAGGGTTGTTAAATATTTTATTTAACATAGGTACATACCTACATACATATGTATGTATGTATTTAGTTCTTACTTGAAAACTAGAATATAACAATTGAGCGTTCAAAAAATAAGTTCGCATTTTATTTATTTGTACACATGTATGTATGTACATACATATGTATGTATATAAAATGAATGTATGTAAATATGTAATATGTATGTATGTCTATTCAATGATGGAATGTAGGTATTGATATTTTCCAGGTTTTTTATACATTATTGCCCTTTTTTGTACCTACACAGTAAAAAAGGATAGTTTATTTCTAATATCAGTTGGTACTTAATTTAATCATTCCTGGAATTAAATATATTATAATACCGTCACAGTATTTTTGGTTTAAAATCAAAACCAAAAAAAATATTAGAAAAAAAAAACCAGAAAAAGGTATAACAAATTAATACAAACTGTTTCTGAAAGTGAAATAGGAAGAATAAATTAAACTCATTAAAATAAATGGCCCAAAAAGCGAATTCTTCATGTCTGATGTACCTAGAAACTAATACAGGAGATTGGTTAAATATCTTATCGTGAAAACTGCGGGATGTGGGACATACGCATATGAACATACACACATACGCATGTTGGTATTTGCTCTCGTCCTTTTACTTAACTGATGGGCGGTACAATCTTAACCAAAAATTATAAATTTGCTATTGTTCGGAAAGCTCATGCAAGGTTACAGTATGTGAATATGTGCATATGCATATTTTTAAGTACAAAATACCTATATATGCCATATTTCAATAACTGGTTAGTGCCTTTGAGTCTAGTCTTATAAAATACTCAAAAAGATAAAAATGGCGGAAATAGAAGTGATTTTGTAGTTAGCCGTAGAAGGAAACTAATTGAAATTATAAAACTTTATTTGCGTTTTCCCAAAAAAAAATTTTTTTTGAGTTAAATCCCTATTGCATAAAACGTGCGATATGTATGTTAAATAAAATATTTATATAGACTAATATCGATGGCTATTTCAAAAATTGTTTGAAAAACGTCTTATTTCCGACTTTTTTTCAATAACGTCCTATTTCAGAAAATTATTCAAAACGCCCTATTGCAGAGAAATACATACATATATACATATGTATGTGTCGAATGAACACAAATACATATGTATGTAAACACATGCATATATAAAATTTTTATTAGATTGAATAAATACATAATAAAATTGTTAAAGTGCAACTTCAATATACATATGTACATATATATCGCTATAAGACCTAAGGCTTTTTAACATATTATAAATATATACATACATATATACGTACACACATGCATGAATATGCCCAGTTGGAAAAGGTAATGTATGGTCATCTATAAATGGATATAAAGGCCATAGGATCTATACATTCCAGAATGCATGATTTTTTTCATTGTGATGTCCTAGGGAAGTCATGCATCCACTTTTCCCTGCCAAGGTAAGGCAAAAAGGAATGTTTGGATGAGAGTCGCTCTTGCCGTGATCTCAGTGTCGGTTTATTTTCTCACTTAAAAATAAAAAAAAAATACTTTTTTTTTGCATTTTTCTCTTCATTCTCTCTCCATCCGATTTCCAACTAGAAATATGTAACTTCACTTCAGCTTGTTCTCCTCTGCTTCTCTCATTGTCGCACCATCTTCCCCTTCACTGCTTCACCCATGTGGGATATTCAACATTATATTGATCTTTAGTACCGCTTTTATGCGTCCGTTTGTTAAAATAGACTCTGTGAATTGTTGTCGTCATTGTAAAAAAGCAAAACTAGAGAAAACCTGCTTCTCCTAATTGTTTTTTTTTTTTGCTAGATTCAATGTTATAGCTGAGAGCCGCTGACTGACCTCTTCGCTTACCTTGGGTTGCATTCTGGAATGTATCCGATTTCCTATAAGTTGGAAGGTATAGCTGAGAGCCGATGACTGACCTCTTCGCTTACCTAGGGTTGCATTCTAGAATGTATCCGATATTCTATAAGTTGGAAGGTATAGCTGAGAGCCGATGACTGACCTCTTCGCTTACCTTGGTTTGCATTCTAGAGTGTATCCGATTTCCTATAAGTTGGCAGCCACACAACATAGATTTTAGATGAAATCATAGTTTTTTTTGGAATACATACTATAATGTAAATTTTTCGTACATCTTTTCATGCGTCCGCAAGGTCATGCATGACCACCTTTCCAACTGGGATGTATGTACATACATACATACATCATATTTATGGTCTAATAAACGCACGCCATCATCCAAAAATTGCGCCTTCACAATGCCATTAGCTGCTTAAACCTCACAACAAACCCTTGTGAACGCATAAAATGATAACTCAAAGAGCGATCAAAAATGATAAACTCAAAAAATGATCGCTAGCGCAAAAAATTATAAATTCAAACTCAAAGAGTGAATTTACCAGAGAAATTGTACGATAATTCATTTTTGAGTGAATTTATGCATTGAGTTTACCGCCACCGCTATGAGCGATCGATTGCTGTTGTGCTTTAGTTCGCTCGCTATTTGAGTGTTTATACATTTTTCTTTGAATATTTGTTTGTGATATGAGTAGAAGGTATTTTTGAGCGTTCATGAGTGAGTTTTTCCGTACCCTGGGTAAAAGTCATATTTAACCATTATCATGAGAAAAAAAAATTTTTGGTCCTTAATAACCATTATAAAAACCAAAAACCCGTTTTGGGCCTGAATAACCGTTATGGCAACCAAAAAACTGTTTTGGGCCTGAATAACCGTTATTCAGATTTTTATTTTTTTTTGGTCAGCTATAAAAATCAAGCCTATTTATTTGTCAATATTTCTGGACGATATTGTTATCAAAGCAAAGGTGTTGAGCAGGGATTGTAGCTCTGATTACCTCTTTTCGTTTGATACCAATATTGCTTAAAACATTCCAGGGCATCCGGGTCCACTTTCACCCATAACTGGGAACCCGACCTACGAATCTTAACAAATACACCTCTATGTAAAAGCCCTGCTCAACACCTTCCATTTGATATAGAAATATTGACAAATAAATAGGTTTGATTTTTATAGCTGACCAAAAAAAAATAAAAATCTGAATAACGGTTATTCAGGCCCAAAACAGTTTTTTGGTTGCCATAACGGTTATTCAAGCCCAAAACACTTGTTTGGTTGCCATAACGGTTATTCAGGCCCAAAACGGCTTTTTGGTTTTTATAATGGTTATTAAGGACCAAAAGAAGATAAAGGTTATTTTTGCGTAACCTTTTCACCACACTAGAAAAAATAACCGTTATTTTCGGTCCCTGCATATGAAACCCATTAAAAATTTCTGTTAGTGCATTTGTGCTCATACATGCTCTTGATGCTTTTTCAAAACCGCTCAACGACTTATCAATAAATGGCCTATCTTGTGCAACTTATAAATATGTTGAAGAGTGGAATAAAAATAAGTTGGAAATTTGATTGTCTTTAGAATTTTATTGTTGTTATCAGTCGTTGAAATTCCGGCATTCCGGGATGCAATAGAGCGAGGTGGCTTTATGATGGTTCAAAAAAGTTGTTATTCAATAGATTACTGTGGATCACGTATTACAATTTTTGTTTAAATTGCCATTTATGCAGTTTTGCAATAACTCATCAATTGCTAACTCAGCTAAATCATTGCCATGTTATACTCGTAGGCGTTAACAATCCGACATGCTTTTACAGGATATGACACCTGTCAATCGATTGCGTTAGCTAATGGACAAACATATCTAAAAACGAATGAACCATCAAGCAAGAAAGCATACATAAATAGTAAGCAATCAGCCAGCCATCCTAGATATTTGATGGTGGAGGCTGAATGTCCTTCGTTAATATAAGTACATACATAAATATTTATAAAAGCTTGTGTCAGTTAGTTTTGGAAATTGCTCTTACTGAAAGACCATAAATTATATATTGCCCGGCGACGAGATTATTTCTGACTACTTTTAGCAAATTTAATAAGAAAAATAGTCACCACTCGGCAGTGGATGGCAAACCCTCCGAGTATACACATTTCTGCCATGAAAGAGCTTCTCACAAAAAATACATTCGCCTTTCGGAACCGGCATAAAACTGTGGATCCGCCCAATTAGTAGGAAAAAATAAAAATTAAGGAGCATGCATGGAATTGGGAGAGAAGCTTGGTCTTAAAACTCGTTAGAGTTATACTTAGATATCTGCGCCGGTGTATAATAGGAACTATGCGTATCTTTATTAGATGATCACAAAGAAAAAATCTTGATTATTGATAGTTATAAACAATTAGCTTGACTAGCTAGAGAAAGTGGATAACATGCAATCAATTCCATGTTTAATCAGAAAGCATAAACTCGACGCTGCAAGGCTATACATTCGAATACTCTCGATTATTCTCGCTATTGGCTTAATACTAGTTTTGTGACTATTTTATAAATGAAATTCAATTTCCATTATGCACCCACCTATTTACGTCAACATCGGTTGATTCCAATATAGTGCGCGCCTTGTCCAGATGTCCATGCTCGACAGCCGAAAATAAAGCTAAAGTAGAAAGCGAAATAAGCGATTTATTTTTTTGTTTTGGATTAAGAGCAATTTCTAATATATGTATATGCACATATATGTATTTATAAGATTTATATACGCACAAGTATGTACATATTAGTAAAGTCAAAAGTGATGAAGAAGAAGTATCTAGAAGTAGAGACAGCAACAGCTACCAGCTCTAACGCAACCATTACCAAGTTAACGAGCAAAATGCATAGTGTTAATATTGGAAATTCCTACTAAAGTCAATAAAGCCTAGAGGATTAGTAAAGTTAATTTGATTTTGTTAAACGCTGCCGCACATGCACACACACACACACACACACACTCACTACTGGCACAGTGTTAATATTTTAAGCGTTAATTAATTGCCTACTTTTAGGCTTGCCCGTACCATGTTGATGCAAATTGATTTGATTCAATTTGTCCAGCTGAGCTTGTGCCAATTTTAATTGCTTCTTAGACATTTTATTGCGAAATGGCGTATTGCCGCAATTAGCAGCACCACTACCAACGCCTACTACTCCACTGCCACTCCCGCTGCCCCTCTCACTGCCAACCATTTTCATTTCATTGCTACCATTCGATTTTGCACGCACATGCGTTGAATGCCGATAAATGGCCAAATTTGGTGGTTTCATTGCTGGTTCCAGTGTTGATGACGCCGCTTCAGTGCCATTTGTTTTCGGTTGCTTGGCTGTCCGCGCCTGTGGCTGAGGCTGAGGCTGGGCATGTTGTGGTGCTTGCGTTTGCTGTGGCTGATTTTGTTGATTTACTGTTGCCCCCAAATTGCGTGCCTGCCTGGCCACACTGAGGCCACTGCCACTGTTGGTGTTACTGCTGCCATGGTTAATTATTGTTGTTATATTTTGTTTTTGATTTTCTGTTGTCATCTTCGGTATTTTATTGCTGCTGTTGTTGTTGTGATTTGTGTTTAATTTATTGTTATTGTTATTATTATTGTTGTTGTTGTTGTTGTGGATGTGATTGCTATTGGCATTTGATGCGCCTAATGGCATTGTTGTGGCCATTTTTGATATATTGCTTTGCTGTAGTAAACTTCCTGTTGTCGTTGTCGTTATTGGTCTTGCTTTTGTATTTGCTGTCGTCGTCGTCGTTGTCGTCGTCGATGTTGCGTTCGCTGTTGCTGCTGTTCCTGCGGTTGCGGTTTTTGTTCTTTTTGTTGCTGCTCTATCTGTTTGTGGCAGCAGATGCTCCATCTCACGCCGCAACTCGTTGCTCGTACATGAAATTGCTGTTCGTATTTTAGCTACAGCAACATTTGGCGTCCATTGCTCGGACCAACGGAATGTATTGGTGGTATCGCTGACTTCATTATAATCATGATCATCATCATCAACATTCTTATCGTCGCCAACGCCACTTACACCATTCACCACAACACACAATGTCTTTGTTGCGCGATTTTTTGTTGCACAGCTGATTGTTGTACGCAACGCTTTATAATCGCTAACTATTTCAGTTCTATTGCTCCTACTACTATTGTTGTTTCTATTGCGGCTTGTTGTTGCCGGCCGTCTCAATATCACGCCCTCGTCGTCTTCGGCTTCGAACACCGTATCTGCTGCGTAATCAGCATTGCCAACAACAGTTTTGTTATCAATGAAATAGTAGCTACTGCCTACATCGCCAGCAAAAGCATTAGAGTCGTTATCGTCATCGACGTCAAGCTCAACCTTACCGCTTTCGTCTTCTATTACATCTTTTGCTTCTCTTCCAAATTCAGCTATTTTTTCTTGCGCGTGGCTGTTATCTTTTGCCGCCGCATGTGTTTTGCCACAATTTGATTGATTGCGCGTTAAACTACGCGGTAAAATGTTGTCTTCATATGTTTGTAGATATGTATGTAAATGAAAATATGCGAAAAATATATAAAAGAAGAAATATAGTAAATAAAAACGAAAATTATATATAAAAAAAAATGCTAAAATATTTTTAAGATAAGAATAAGTGTTCGCAAATAGCTACAAAAGCGAAAGCGAAAAACGAAGCCTAAATACAAGTGGTGTGGAATAAGTATGTATAATACATGATAGATATGTATGTAATAGTGATAGGTATCAAGCCAAGCGAAAATTTGTAACTAAGTATACTTATATACATACATATGTACATATATACATAGATAGTTATAAGCTATGGCAAAGCAAAAAAAAACTTATAAGCAAATGCAAAGTGCTTTCAGCTATTAAATTAAAGTAAAATGATAAAAAATATGAAAATATATTATTCTAAAAAGCTTTAAATTGTGGTGGACAATAATTATTTTTATGAGAAAACTACTAAGAAATAATAGATTTCTTATTTTTTTATGCTAGAATTTGAAAAGTTAGCTATACAAAGAAACTTCCACAACGATTTTATAGGTCCTATAAGCTACAAAAAATAATATAAAAAATAAGTTAAATAAAATTCTTTCCTTTTAAGTCCTAAACAAGTTATATTTTTCCCAGCGATGAAAAATAACTCTTATTGAATTTTTTGAAATCAAAAACGTTGGGCACATTTCAATGAAAAAATTTTTCCCTCATATGCAAAGTTACTTAGAATAATCCGTAGGATCTTTTTCCGAGCAAACGATTTTTCGAAAATAAAATAATCGATCTCGTGATAAGAATCGATAGCAATAAGAAAACAAATCATTGTGGTAGTCAGACTTAGCACGATATTGTCCGGAAGCTTCGATATGTATGTACATTAGAGTGCGTTTAAAATTCAAATTAACGATATTTTATTGTATCGTCCCCTCAACATGGTTAAAGAAATCACGGATAAATTTTGGTCTAGATTGGTGGCGGTTAAGGCGCGGTGCATTGTGGTGAAAAATCTATGAAGGTTAAAAAAACCAAAATATTTTTGTAAATTATCTAATACCCAAAATCAATACTTCTACACCCAGAAAAAATATAGTGTGAAATCAACCAAAAATCAACAAATTTTGTGGTTAATTTTTTTCAACACGATGCTTAATGTATGCCATCATGTAATCGTGTAAATTTAACACTACTGTCAAGTGTTAGTTTAACAGGATGACAACTGTAGAATTAACACTAAAAAGTATTGAGTCTTCCTGTTGATTTTACAATTTTAACTAGTTAATGTTACAATAAAAGCTGGTTAAATTAACACGAAATGGTCCTGTTGAATTAACAATAATATCTTTTTGATTTTACATTAAATTTATTGTTAAATTACCTAGAAGTCTTGTTGATTGTACAATTTATTTTTTTTAAATAAAAAAACATATCAAACATAAAATATATATTCATCACTTCAATTAAGCACATTCGTACATCACCCGCACAACTGACCAAATTGAAGGCGTCCTTCTCATACGAACACGAATGTACCGGCGATAGTTTATACATGGGCGATAGTACTATCACTTGCACCGAGTAATGTTTGGCTGCTAATGCAACAATCGCATGCTGCACGCAAACCCCCATTCGCTAAAAAACCTCCTCGTGATATTGCAACCTATGAAGAGGAAAAATAAAGTATTGAACATTAAATACTTTTAGAAACAAAAATGTAATCCTCTTTTAACTCACCTGCAAACTGAAAATATAAATCGAAAACCCACTATCGCGAACTGACAATGATGCTAAACTCGCATCACTGCCACGACACAAAATTTTCCTTTTTTTTTTTAAATTATAATTTGCGTTTTGCACGAAAATCAGACTTCAAATGATCAAAAAAATTATGTATGTTTGAAAATAGTTTTGACGTTCTTTTTTAACACTTTTTTTTAGATTACATTGACACTATGATCGTGTTGAATAAACCAAAATTACAAATGACGTTTATGTTTGAACATTGTTTCGTGTTATACCAACCAAATTTTATTGTTAATTGTGGTTCTTGTTGTTTTCACATTTGTTTTCATGTTGTATTAACACTAAAATTGGGACGTCATTTTTCTAACATTTTTTTTAGTTTATATTGACATTATCATCATGTTAAATAAACCAAATTCCAAATGACATTTAGGAATAAAATTTTATATTTGAATCATCTTGTATATTTTAAAATTTCTTCATGTTTTATCAACAATAAAATTTTGTTGAATTTACCAAATTTTCAGATGACAGTTACAAAGCCAAAATCATGTTTCAAACATCGTGTAATTTGAAAAAAATTGTTGCTGTTCTATGTGTAAAGATCGATCGTGTTAATTTTACATGAATCGTGTTGATGATTTTTTTTCTGAGTGTATACCCAAGGATAACAAATATAAATTTTGGTCCCGATTGATAAAGGTTTAGTGGTCTTTCACGGGGGTCAAGTTTCAGATGGCCATAGAACTTACATTTTTTTACCCCTGTGACACTCCACTAAACCGTCACCAATCGGTAACAAAATTTATGTGTGATATCTTTGACCATGCTACTACCAATTGAGGGGCGATACAGTCTTTTTATGAACTTTTAATTTTTTCATACAAACGCACTCTAATGTACATACATACAACGTTCTATTATATTTATTGACTAATCCATACCCGCGAAGTCTTACGCGGAAGAAAATTCAATATGTTTTTTTTTTAAATTATAAAATATTTAAAGTAAAATTGGCAATAAACCATAATAAAAATCCAAGCGAAACCCATTCGAAGCCGAAGTTAAAATCGAATTAATTTATGATCTTCCATCTTCCACCAAGCTTCAGTTCTCCCTATTTCTCTCTCTTTCCCTTTCCTATTCCCTCTCTCTACCCCCTCAATCTTTAACTATCCCTATCCCTATCTCAATCTTTTTTCACTTTCCTTAGCTAAAAAGCCAGATGGGCTAAGAAGGATGGGTGACAACGCACACTTTTCCAAAGTTGTCTAAACTCGATGTAGTGGCCCATATACCTACCAAATATCATTGATTTACGCAAATAGACTCCGAGTTCTATGGATTTTAAGGACTTCTACTGAAGGGGAAGAAAAGTAGGGGGACTTTTCTCTGTACCAAATATCATTCACTCGAACGCTTATCTAAAAATCACTTGCGATTAGTAAACGCTGTTTTTAAAAATCACAACCCAAGACCTTTAGCATGGACGGCAAATGCCTACCACACTAAGCCATCTAATCGTCCATTCACGTACATATGTATCTCATATTATTCACCGAAAAATAAAGTCCTATGACCAAAAAAAGAAACATATTCTGCAAAATAATACTCACAATATAACGAAAAAATTAAAAAATTTGAAATGTAGAAGTTATGAGGCAACGGAAAAAATAAAAATTTTAAAATAAAAGTTACGAGCAACGGAAAAAACTTTTTCTCATGAATAACAGTTATGAGGCAATTGAAAAAATAAAAATCTGAACATAATCGTTATGAGCAGGGCTGCTCAACGCTCTCGTATTGAAAGTACAAAACTCAATACATCTACAAATTTTGTATATGCACTGAAAAATTTTTTTGCTCATTTAAATTTTTTTATGAATTCCAATAAAATATTATTTTAGAATTTATTTTCAAATGGTAGTATCACATACATACAAATTTTTTTTATTTTTTATATCAAAATTTTTTGAATACTAATTTTTTACAGTGCTTTCATTTTTTGAATTTTTTTTTTCATTACACATTTGTTATTGTAAATTTCGATTTCTTGCGGCAGTGCTCGAGCTCCTATACAAAGTGCCTTTGCTCTGCACATTCAATATGAATCATAGGCACATACATATAAAATTTTTTTTATATCTTAGTGCTTATGGGAGTGCAAGGAAAATTTTATTTTCATATTTGAAGTGAAAATATGTATCTGTGCCTATTATTGGGTACAAAACAAAAACAATTGTGCTTTGAGTGCCTATGAGGTGAGCAGCCCTGGTTATGAGCAACAGAAAAAAATATTTTTCAAACATAATAGTTACGACTGAAAAACATTTTTTTTGGTTTGAAATAACTCTTAAGAAATGAAAGAAAAAGATTTTTGAATTTTTTAATTGTTATGAAGCAATTTTTTTGAATATTTCTTATAACAGTTATGTCTCTGATTTTTCCATCTTGAAATATGTTTATCTTGCATTCATTCCACCATTACAAATTTCAATACGACTTGAAATTCCTGCTGAGGGGAAAAAAATGGCCGAAACTTATGAAAAAGCGAGATGTTTCATCGGAAAGCCTCGGGCTTTCATTGCAAACCGCATGCTTTTTTCATAGGGTCGTTATTATAATCTTGTTAGGTATTCAACATGAATGGTAACTTTGTTATGTATGTACTTCATTCGTGTAAACTTTTCTGTTTCGGTTTACTCTTATTAACTCCTTCTTTAGTCAGTGCAGAAATGATCTGTGCTCAATCTGTACGTGCCGTTCAACATACATACATTAGGAATACATGCGGTACTTATATCTCACAAAAGCAAGTATCCTGGCATGAAAAAAAACGCATCACAAATGGGCCTAGTGGATAATGAAGGCTGGAGAGGTTGCATATGTAAATAAATATGTATATGTGTGTATATACATATGTATGTAGATGAATGTGTGATGACAAAAATTCATGAGTTGCGGAAAAGGGTAAGCAAAATTTTCCATTTGCCAGCATGAAAATGTTTGTGCAATATTTACTACGTTTATACGTTGGCAAATTCATGAAATCATTTCATGAATTTTCGCAACATAAACGAATTTTCATGAATTGTTCACGAAAACTATCCATGAATTTCGCCATCATTTCATGAATTTATGAAGTACAAGTCCGGCAACGCCAAACCAAGAGCTTTTCATTCAGTCATGGCAGATTTAACAGGTAGGCTCGGTGGCGAATTCAGAAATGTCCAATGTATTTTGTTATTGTAATTCGTAGTGTAATGTCAAAATTATATTTCGCCGCGGTTAATTTCTGAATTCGCTTAGGACTCGCGCTTTCCCAATGGTCATGATGTGAATTCGGTTAGATTTTGACATTACACTCTACCTTTGTAAATAAGAAAAGTAGTTCCAGAATTCGCCACCGAGTCTACCTGGTAAATCTGTCTTGACAGCTGTCTCGTTAAACGTTGCCACTTTTTAAAAAAGCTGAATTTCATGAGTTCATAAATGCTGCATAAACGAGACTATTTTCGAATTCATGAAATTAAGAGTTCACGAATTCTGCCTAATAAACGTAGTAAATGGTTTTTTTTGTACATATGTATTAGATAGGGTTGGTCCCCATACGAAAAAAAAGAGTTGTAAAAGTCCGCCCCTAAATTTGAAGCATATGCTGAGAGAGTTAAGGGACACAAAAAAAAATTTTTTTTGACCCCGCGAAATACCGCCGAAATTTTTTTTTTCTTGTAACTTTGTTATTTAACATCCGATTTTTAAAATTGATATCTACGTTTTCGTATTTCGAAGCTCTATATTTTCTTCTAATGTCCTTTTGCACTCTGAAGTCGAATAACAAAGTTACAATAAAAAAACAATTTCGGCGGTATTTCGCGGGATCAGAAAACAAAAATAAAAATTTTTTCTTTAATCCTCTCAATATAAGCTTCAAATTTAGGGTCGGACATTTACAACTTTAGATATACTGAATTGCTTAAAAAAATTAGTTAAATAATTGCTACGCTAAATAACTTTTTTGTGACGTAACTTCTTTGTTTATTAATTTAGTAAAACCGTTTCAAGGCAACATTGTCATGAATTTTGAAGCACTTTCATTTGGCAATACAAAGAGGATAATTCATGGACATACAAATAAGTTAGCTGACCCAACTATGTGAAAACGACTTCAGATTTCAAAAGAGCATTAGAAGGAAGTGTAGAGCTGCAAAATACGAAACTAATGACGTATCAATTTTAAAAATCGGATGATAAATAACAAAGTTACAAGAAAAAAACAATTTCGGCGGTATTTCGGGGGTCAAAAAAAAATTTTTTTTGTGTCCCTTAACCCTCTCAACATAAGCTTCAAATTTAGGGGCGGACTTTTACAACATTTTTTTTCGACCCTATCTAATATGTATGTATTTTTCTTTGCATGGCTGAGAATGTGGTGAAACTGAAGATGTGATTTTGATGCATTTCATACCAAAATGATTAGCAATTGATTGTATATATGTATGTATGTATGTACATGTGATCTTATGTATATATGTACATATTTATTCTTACCATCCATTATATATGCATGTGCGCCGCCCATATTTTCACGCTCTTTGAGCGCAGCAGGCGAACGGGCGGCACCGCAATTGGATGTGTGACATAAACGACTCAACTCATTAAGCGTGTTAAAGGATTTTTGGCGTAGAAATGCGCCTGGCGAACGTAAACAGCCACTAATTGGTATATTTTTCATTGATTTCTTATCACTACTATAACACCTGTAAAAAAGTAATAAAGCGCAGAAGAGGATAATAATATATGTGTGTATGTAACTGATTGCTGCACAGCAACTGCTTAAGTAGGTAAATACTTTTATGCACTAAGGAATAGGTGAGGCAATTTTGATGCAACAAAAAGTTAAAAAAATAAGATTTTCTTTAAATTTCAAACTTTAAATCAGATCGGCTGCAATTTCCTATTTGAGCCGATTTTAGGTTAAGTGCAAGATGATTGATGCATTCAATAGAAATCAAAAGTCGATTTATATCGAATTCACTCAACACTCACACAGCATTTGCGCACACACTCACATAAACTTGGCACACATACACACCTCCTTCTCACACACACACAACTTATGCCTTCTAAACTACAAAATGTATTTTTGTCTTTCATTGAATCTTTGGAAACCTACGGCTATTCAGGTACGGCGTTGGTTTCCTTATTGTTGCTGTGCGCATGCGCGTTGTCCCATAAATGCCAGCATTTGAACGCACATCTTCCGTCAGCAGCCGCACACTTTTATGCTCAAAACTCTGTTGTTGACCAGTAGACGTCATCGGCATTATTGCCATGGTGGCGGCATTATGTGCCATGCCAAACGTCAACCTTTGATTCATGATGTTCGTGGTGCATGTCGCGGTTGTGGTCACCGCGTGTGTATTTGCCGCGTCGCCCATGCTCGTTGTTGTTGCAATTTTCACAGCTGATTTCCTTTCTAGTACGCTTTGTTGCCGCTCTTGTTGTTGTTGTTGTTGTTGCTGCTGCTGCCGTTCACTCAAACATTTAAGGAAATATGACTCGGGTATTTGTAACAATTTACACGCTTTTCGCGGCACTCGCATTTGTGCCGATAATGACATACTCGTAGATGGGTTTCTGGCCTCTGTCGCAGTACTACGCCCACTCAATGGCAACTCCGCCATGAGACGTTCAATTTCCATCGTTTTACATGTGCTGTGCTGTGGCATTGCGTTGCAGGGGCATTTGGTGGTGTCCGTCGATGTTATTGCACGCAGTTCACATGATTTGTTGTGGGATCGCAAGCATTGCCTCCTCTCCTCCTCCGCACCACTGCGCTCTCCTCCTCTATTGTCATTTGAACGATGACGTTTGGGCTGCGTCAACATGGGCTTTGTTATCGCCGCAACTGTATCGAAATCGTTGAGTAGACGCTCTGCTGTCGCTTTGCTGCCATTTGCGGTAATTGTGGACGCGGTGGCTGAGTTGCCGTTATCGCTTGGCTTGGCTCGTCGTAAACTCAAGTGGGTGTGTAATTTGAATGGTGATTGAAAAGCGTTTTGTCTCGTCTGATGCAGTTTATCTTTGAGTAGACGGAACGAGGCGCGCATTGAGCGTGAACGATGCAACGATGAACTGAATTTGTTGTTTTCACACACAGGCGAATCGGCTGCGGCATCATCGTTAACAAAATCACTGTGGTTAGACTTTGTTGAAATAGCGCTGGCGTCAGCGTCGACGGCAGCATTACCATCAACATTAGCATTGCCATCAGCCTCAGTATCATCTTCGTCACCATCAACCGTACTCTGTTCGCGCTGTATAGCATTTTCTTTTAGCTCTTTGTATTTGTGTTTTTGTTTTGTTCGTTTTCTTGCCTCCTTTTTATGTGTGAGTAATTTTATGTATGCACGATTAGCGCGACGGCGTTCCATTTGATTGAATAACTTTTTAATGATAATGGTTGTTTTTTTTTTTTATTTTAGAAAATAATTTACAACACAAAGGTATTGAAGTACCTACATACACACAAATGTATGCATGTATCCAAGAATTATCTAAAGAAGGATATCGTAGTAGATAAGCTGATTGGAATTGTGTATGTATACTAAAAAGTGTGAATGTCAGACAAAACGAATTGGGAAAAATTTTACATTGAAATTCATTTCTCTCCTCTTTCACATTGACATTTTTAAAGAAGAAACAAGATAAAGCAAATGCAAGTAACTTAACCTGTATTGGATAAGCCTTGCATGTATCACAGCTGTTGGATAAAACTTCGTGCACGAAAACGCTTTCAGAGCAAACCAAAAAAAAAAAATGATTTTCTTGTAACCGACAATAATTTCCACTTAAAAGTGTTGCAACCACGTTCCGTTGTGTTTTGTATAACACAAGCGGCATGTACGTTACAAAAATCTAAACTAAATCAACGTTGATGTTGATGTTATGTGCAACCCTCATTGGCATGAGCATAGAAAGAGCATGCGATGGGAACTTCATTAACTTCCTATTTATGGTGAACCCAGCAAGCATAACGAATAAGCCATGTAGGTTTAAATACTCTATTGCCACGCTGATCTACTGTCCTTTATAGCTTCATCTGATAGAAATTGGGCAACAACAAAATGTATTGCAGGTTTGATTTTTAGAACTGCGACAACCTTATTGATCAGCCTTGCGGCAAACAGACTGAGCAAGGCTGATCAATAAGGTCTTAGCAGTGCGCAAAACAGCTCTGCAATACATGTTGGCTTGTCAAACGACCATTGTCAAGTTGGCCAACCAACACATACATACAAACAAACAATTTAGATAATAAGAAAAAACGATGTATCGATATTGGAACGATTTTCCTTCATCCCTTGTCCATTTTGCTGTTGAGACAAACCCGGTTTCGGTAAAGTGGCACTTTCAGAACGAAAAGCGATACTAAAGATGGCACTTTGCCGAAACCGGTTTATCTCAAGAGCAAAATTGACAAGCGATGATGGAAAATCATTCCAATATACATCGTATTCCTACCCTGTCGGAAAAACACACAAACAAAAAGAATTAAAACAAGTAAGGAAGCCTAAGTTCGAGTGGAATCGAACATTGGATACTCAGCTGTATGTTTTCATTGTTTGTTTGCGTTTGATAGATTTTATATAAAGCGAGTGTTGCATAAAGTGGGCGTAGCCACGCCCATTTTCAAAATTTTTATCAGTCATCCAACTAAGCATATGAATATTATTCTTTGTGCAAAATTTCATTCCTTTATGACTTCTAGTTACAAAGATGTCACGTTACAAATTCCCAAAGGGTGTTCCAGAAATATCTTTGTTAAAAAGTAGGCGTGGTCATAAACCGATTTCAATAAATTTTTGCGTGTCTATTAACACACAAGTTATAAAAGTGTATAAACCAAGTTTCGTCATAATATCTCAATTATTTGTCGAGTTATAGGCTAAGAAATCTCGTATATTCCTTTGTCTAAAAAGAGGCGGTGCTACGCCCATTTTCCAAAATTTGTATATTTTTTGTTTCCGGTCTATTGTTGAACTCTTGCCACAAAATTTCAATGAATTATCTTTATATTTGACAAAGATATCGCTTAAAATGTTTTTATTAGGCCACTTTATAATACCCATATATAAAAGTGGGCGTGGTCGTCAACCGATTTCGCTAAAATTTTCAACATGTATTACCACAAGTAATAAAAGTGTACACACCAAGTTTCGTCATTATATATCAATTATTTGTCGAGCTATGGGCTCAGAAATCTCGTATATTCCAGCTTCTAAAAAGAGGCAGTGCCACGCCCATTTTCCAAAATTTTTGTGTTTTTCGTTGTAAGTCCGCAGGTGGCCTCCTGGCATAAAATTGCAATGATATATCTTTATATTTGACAGAGATATCGCTTAAAATGTTTTTATTAGGTCACTTTATAATACCCATATATAAAAGTGGGCGTGGCCGTCAACCGATTTTAACAATTTTTCGTCCAAACATTTGCCTAAGTAAGTATATGACGCGTACCAAATTTCATCGATATATCTTCAACAGTTTCTGAGTTATGACTCATAAAGCTTTCAATATTTGCTCCTTAATAAGTGGGCGTGGCACCGCCCAATTTCCAAAATTCCATCAAATTTCTTCTTAGGGGCCTGAGCTCAACACGTGGGTAAAATTTCATCGCTCCAGCTATATTAGTGACTGAGATACCAAATTTCCGATTTTTTCTATATAGGAAAAGTGGGCGTGGTCATTTTCGCCCATTTCAATACCAACCGTCCCAGTGTCGATACCAACTTGCATTTCAAATTTCATCAAAATATCTCAATTTTTGCGCGAGTTAGAGTGTTTACAGACGGACGGACGGACAGACGGACAGACGGACAGACGGACGGACGGACGGACGGACGGACGGACATGGCTCAATCGATTTCTCTTTTCACACTGATCATTTTGATATATATAAGTCTATATCTATCTCGATTATTTCATTCTGTTACAATCCACCGTTATGTGATTAAAACTAGAATACTCTGTGTACTAGTACAGCTGAGTATAAAAAGTTAGCTGTTACTAATAAGACAACCTTATTGATCGGCCCTGGTTTGCCAGTTTTACCGTCACTACACCATTTCCAGATGGATTTTAGAAAGCCTCAAGTGGATTTTAGAAAGGGGAAATTGGATTTTAGAAATATCAGTTGGATTTTAGAAAGGGGAAATTGGATTTTAGAAATATCAGTTGGATTTTAGATAAGGGAAATTGGACTTTAGAAACTGTAAATTGGATTTTCGAAAATTTATATAATTATAAAGAATTTCTATGCGAAAAATTCTGTTTAAAATTTATTTTACACGCACATTCTGAAATCCAATTCACGCTTTCGAAAATCCAACTGACATTTCTAAAATCCAATTTCCCCTTTCTAAAATCCAATTGTCTTTTCTAAAATCCAGTTAATGCTTTCTAAAATCCATCTGGAAATGGTGTAGATGAATACAAAAATATACCTACTCCTCTACATGACAACAACGTTTGCTGGGATCTGACGTAGTTTGTATTGAATGCATTACTTGTGTGTATGCATGCCCTTTGTGTTTCAGGCTCTCTCTTCTCTTTGCAGAATTTCCATAGCAACAAACGGAATGTAAAAACAAACATACATAAGTTTATATGAACATATGTACCTGTGAACCTCCATGCATATATCCATAAGAAGCATGTAGGTACTGCCAACTGAGAATATTCATTTAGAAAAAGATCCCTTTTGTACCTGTGACTGACGAGTCCTTTGTTTGACACAACACAAGCATACACACGCACACACACAGGACGGAGCTCCCCTGCAAAAAAGTGTGCGACGACTCTCTAAAAAGATTTGTCCGGGAGCGCTCTCTTTCGGGTACAATTAGTCTACAATTGTTCCCTATTGTACCCGAACGGGTACATATGTATACTAATTGTAGACGAATTGTACCCGAAAGGGTATCAAACGGGTACAATTAGTCGCACAAATGGATGTGTCGCATTTGCTACCCGTTCGGGTACAAACTGGGTACAATTAGTCTCTTCATAGGACATGCTCAAACAAAAGAGAACACCTCAACCCATATAAAGAGATACAAATGGGTAGTAATCGCATGCTCCCTTGCGAGTTGTCCCGGATGTATCCCGGAGTGATCGCATTTTTTGCAGGGTCAGTGCAGAGCTAAGAATGGCAAAAAATATGTATTCCTGCATAGCGCATTTAAGCATTTAACACATGCGCAATGGGATGTTTTTTTTGGGATTTTTTCTGGTATGATAGCAGAGAGTACTCATTAATAAACCTACACTGTAAAAAAAATTTAAACTGAATCCATGCTTTGCTACCAAATGGGCAATTCCACTAAAGAAAGCGGTTGGGCGGTTTGCAATAAAGCGGAACCAAATTTGGTATTAAGTGTAAAAATTTGATTTACATATATTGGCAAATTACACTGTGATACAAATTGAAGGCGGGGGCGGAATAATTTCCACACAGAGCGAAAGAGCACTATCCATATACTAAAACCCCAAATCGTTTTGCTGCCTGAGCTCAAATTTTTTTGTAGGTATCTATTGTTCATAAATATACAATTAATCTACATACATATAAAAGTTGTAGCATATTTTATAGCGTGGCTTGTGATTATTACATTCTGAAGTCTTTTGCGTTCTTTGTACAAAGATTTTGTCTGATGAGACCACTATTGAAATTTTATGGCGAATAATTTTCTAGAACATTTCAATCCTCCATCGACCTTCAAAATATTAGTCGTTTCGGACTTTACAAAGTATTAAAAGGACATATTCTTCGATGTATTGCTATACCATATGTATTTTACCTCTTTTTTCCTTAATTTAAAAATCATTCAGACGAAATTTCGCAAATTTAAAGCGGCAATAAAAAAATTTGATTTCAGGAGCAAAACGATTTGCAGGTTCTTCTCTGTGGATAGAGGTCTTTCGATGTACTCGTATTGTGGAACGAATTTCCGTCATCTCTTGTCAAATTTGATTTGGTTATAAATCGGTTTCGGCTATGTGCCATCTTCAGTAACTTGTTTCGTTCGAAGAGAACAACAAAAAAGAAAATAGTGGTATTTCTCTCTCTGTGTGGAAATTATCCCACCCCCAAATGTGCTGTTGCACAGTGTTATATAATATACATATTTACATACAGCTTTGTTTCACAATTTCGGCTGAGAGGGCCATCTCCGTTACACACGCTATAGCAATTTTGGTTAAGTTTTCTTGTCGTCAAAGTCTTCTGACCGTTTAAATATAACATCGTTATGTTAATTAAGCGCAATCAAGTGACATAAACTTTCTACAAATCCCTTTTTCTTACTAAACACTCGACTTTATTCCTACTAGAAGTTTATCTAACACCCAAAGTGTAAATGATTGACAGATAGAATTTTAGCTTAAGGACATAACGGTAAAGAAGACATAACGGTAAAGAAGACATAACGATAATGGAGGAAAAAGCCTTCTGAGATGAAATCATCCATCCCATCCGGTCACCAAATATGAATTACTATTTTACCTCATAAGCATTCCATTATTTCTGCTACATACATACAAAAAGATGAAAGACAAGCAAATATCTACATTCACTTGTCCGCCTGTATGTTTTTACATATACATACATATATGTATGTTCGCAAACAATATAAAACCGACATTCATCAAAGTCGCAAAATTAACTGAACAATAGTCTGAACAATAAATATTTACTTTATATATTTAATATGCACACAATCAGCGCACTGCTTTTTAAGTAAGTAATAGAGTTCAAGCAGTTCCAGTAAGTCAGTCCAAATTGTCGTACATACATACCCACTCGCATAAAAACAGATAAAAAAAATTTATATTCATAATGGCAAGTCAGTGTTTATTTAAGCAAGTATTCAAGCACAGACAATCCGCTTAACAAAACTCGCTTTATTATTTAAGTTAATTGGAATTTCTTTATTCAAATCGCAGTACTGGCGCAGCTTCGCATATTTTATTCGCGAATATCGCTCGTGCGTACACATACCACCCACTCACCCAGTCACGTTCGCCATATTACCCTGCAAAAAATGTGCGATTAGTACCGAAAGAGATCTGTCCCGGATTGACCTCTTCCGTGAAGAATCGTTTCACGATTAGTCCCCCATTGCTTCCGAATGGTTATAAATGTAGACTAATTGTCGAACAATTGTTCCCGAACGAGTATCTATAAATGTAGATTGATCGCTTTCATTTCGAACGGGTACAAATCTAGATTAATTAAATATAGAAATTTGGAAATTTCTACAAAAAATATTCAATGTATTTAAAAAAAATTAAAACAAACGGCAAAACTTTCGAACAACCATTCATTTAATAACAATGATGAATTACAATTTTGGCAAAATGTTATGGAAAAAAAATTCTTTGAAAAATTCTTTACATATATTTTACACTCACATAATGCATAATCAAAGCTAACAAATTAAAAAAAATATATATATGTATAATTTTTTATAGTTTTTAAAACTCGGTTTTGTCCTTACATACATATACAGTGAAACCTCCCTTGGGCGGACACTCACCGTCGGGCAAATTTTGTCCGCCCAAGAGAGGTGTCCGCTTAAGGGAGTGGGTTGCTATTTTAGAAATTTTTTGGATTTTAAAGGATTTATTTATTCATATTTCACTGAAAAATACAAGGATTCTTATGTTTTCAAAATTTCACATAAATACATATACATATACATATGTATGTATGTATGTATATACATATGTATGTACATAAAGTATTAACACACATATTACAATTAAATTAGTAAGTTGCTGAGAACTAGAAATGTTGGGATAACTTTGAAATTATTTAAAAAATTGCGAAATTGTCTATTGACGAAGGGTTTTTGCTTATTTAAAATAAAATTGTTTTTCGAATGGCTTTCAAATTTCTGCAACAATTCAAATGCAATAAAGTCTTCCGTACAAAATCTTTTCAAATTTGAAACTGCAGTCAAAGCCATTTCGTACGAGGAGATTGCATTACCTACTTTCAGCGGTAATAATTTCAGTATCGGTACTATCATCCAACTGGAAATCCGTGCTCTCGGTGAATGTATTTTTTATCTATTCCAATAAAGTCATGCGGATATTTATTTTAGTTGGTGATTCGCCTTTCATCACAGCGCTTTTTACCTAACGAACATTCCGCGAACTTTTTTCATATTGCTATACATACTTATATTTTGTCCGCATAAGAGGAGTTCGTGTCCGCCTAACAGAGGTTTTTATGTGATTCGTTATGAAAAAAAATCAAAGTGTCCGTTGACGAGAGGTTCGTGTCCGCTTAATAGAAGTTTTTAGTTCAATTCAAGAGTAAATAACTGTCCGCGTCCGGCCAAGAGAGTGTCCGCCTAAGAGAGGGCAATTTGTTCTAAAAATTGAACCTAAACCTTGGTGCATGAAAAAATGTCCGCTCAAGGGAGGTGTCCGCCTATGAGAGGTGTCCGTTAGGAGAGGTTTCTCTGTATACATATGTAGGCGTGAAATGGCGATTTTTCAGTCCCCAGGTAAGTATAAAAGCCATTAATCTACATTTGTATCCGTTCGGGATGAATGCGACTAGTCTACATTTGACGCGTTCGGGATGAAATCAATTAATCAAAATTTGTATGCAATTAATCTACATTTGTACCCGTTCGGTTATACAAATGATCAATTAGTCTCTTCATAGAGCATGCTCGAAAAAATGCGTTCAATTCACGCCATGGATTTAAAGTTGTATTATTCACATGCTCCCATGCGATTGATCCCGGACACGTCCCGGATTAATCGTATTTTTTGGTACCCTGATTTGGATGTATGTATGCGTATCAAACGAAGACATTTGATTGACTTGGAATGCGGTGTTTTTTTGGGGAAAAACTAAGGCTACTTTTGTATGTACCCAGTAGAAAAGGCGATCATACTATGAACGATAATGGAGCGCTCTATTGGGAGCGTGGGGTGCTCCCGGATTGTCCAAATCTCCGTACAAAGACATGCTCCCTTTAACATGGGATGTCATGTCCAAGGAGGGCGAGCGCTCTGTAATTGGTTGAAAAAGAGCAGAAACAGAGCGCTCTCTAGTGATGGGCGAGTCCGGGATGTTTTAGACAATCGAGAGAATCGCCATCGTTGCAAAATCACAATCGAGTCAAAAGTTGACTCGCTCTTCGACTTCACAATCGAGATGTTTTTGCGATTGTTCCGAGTCGCCGAGTCGGAGGTTGTTTTGATGATATGTTTTAGTTGATAAAATAAACTGAATGAGTATTGTTGATGAAGAAAGTAGGATTTTTAATGGAAGTGAGGCAAATACATAAATAAATGCACCAAATTGAAAAATATGCTATACATAGACGCTGTATTTTTGCAATCACAACCAAAGAATGTCGTGCATAATAATAATTAATTATTTAAACATTAATAAATTAACAGATTTTCTGAAGTGAAACGCTTACGAAACAAATAAATTTTACTAGCAGCAACAACGGCAATAGATTTGTACCACTCTGTATGTTTTTTTTTATACTCAGCTGTACTAGTACACAGAGTATTATAGTTTTAATCACATAACGGTGGATTGTAACAGAGTGAAATAATCGAGATAGATATAGACTTATATATATCAAAATGATCAGGGTGAAAAGAGAAATCGATTTAGCCGTGTCCGTCCGTCCGTCCGTCCGTCTGTCCGTCCGTCCGTCCGTCCGTCTGTCCGTCCGTCTGTAAACACTCTAACTCGCGCAAAAATTGAGATATTTTAATGAAATTTGAAATGCAAGTTGGTATCGAGACTGGGACGGTTGGTATTGAAAATGGGCGAAATCGGACTATGACCACGCCCACTTTTCCTATATAGAAAAAATCGGAAATTTGGTATCTCAGTCACTAATATAGCTGGAGCGATGAAATTTTACCCACGTGTTGAGCTCAGGCCCCTAGGAAGAAATTTGATGAAATTTTGGAAAATGGGCGGTGCCACGCCCACTTATTAAGGGTCAAACCTTGAAAGTTTTATATGTCATAACTCAGAAACCATTGAAGATATATCGACAAAATTTGGTACGCGTGATTTACTTACTTAGGCATACGTTTGCACGGAAAATAGTTAAAATCGGTTGACGGCCACGCCCACTTTTATATATTTATATTACAAAGTGACCTAATAAAAACATTTTAAGCGATATCTCTGTCAGATATAAAGATATATCATTGAAATTTTATAGCAGGAGTCCAACTGCGGACATAAAACGAAAAACACAAAAATTTTGGAAAATGGGCGTGGCACCGCCTCTTTTTATAAACAGGAATATACGAGATTTCTGAGCCCATAACTCGACAAATAATTTATATATAATGACGAAACTTGGTGTGTACACTTTCATTACTTGTGGTAATACACGCTCAAAATTTTAGCGAAATCGGTTGACGACCACGCCCACTTTTATATATGAGAACTATAAAGGGCCTAATAAAAACATTTTAAGCGATATCTCTGTCAAATATAAAGATAATTCATTGAAATTTTGTGGCATGACTTCCACAATAGACCGGAAACAACAAATAGAAAAATTTTGGAAAATGGGCGTGGCACCGCCTCTTTTTACACAAAGGGATATACGAGATTTTTTAGCCTATAAATCGACAAATAATTGAGATATTATGACGAAACTTGGTTTATACACTTTTATACCTTGTGTTAATAGCCACGCAAAAATCTATTGAAATCGGTTTATGACCACGCCTACTTTTTAAGAAAGATATTTCTGGAACACCCTTTGAGAATTTGTAACGTGACATCTTTGTAACTAGAAGTCATAAAGGAATGAAATTTTGCACAAAGTATAATATTGATATGCTTAGTTGGATGACTGATAAAAATTTAGAAAATGGGCGTGACTACGCCCACTTTATGCAGCACTCGCTTTATATTAAGTGCACCGTGTTTCCATCAAACGCAAACAAACAATGAAAGCATACAGCTGAGTATCTAATGTTCGATTCCACTCGAACTTAGGCTTCCTTACTTGTTTAAACCAATTTTGATATTCAAGCGGCAACAACAAATGTTATGTAATTTTTGCAGTGAGTCCGAGATGTTGTAGGATTGCTTTGAAAACGAGAGGAATCGTTGGCAAGTTCGAGATGTTTTAGCGATTGTTTCGACTGACGGCCATTTACGACTTGACTCGAATACGAATGAAAACCATCGAGAGCATTCGAGATGTTTCAACAATCGAGAGAATCAAATAAAACATCTCGGACTCGCCCATCACTAGCGCTCTCTATAAAATCTAAAAAAATCAAAAGGGAGTGGTTGTCATAAATTTATTATGGTTGTAGCATAATTGTGAAATTGCGAGAAGGAAATATCCCATTTTGCTCCCAAAAAAACAGTAAGTGATCACGAATAACTGTTAAAAAAAAAACAAAGATTCTACACTGCTCCCAAAAGATGACAAGAGATCACAAACTGCTCTCTACACCTTTTCCAGCAGTACTTTCGAAAGCATCAATTTGATTTTAGAAAACATCATTTTGATTTTAGAAAGCATCAAATTTACTTTAGAATAGTCAAATGTTCTTTAGAAAGCGTCAAATGTACTTTAGAATAATCAAATGTACTTTAGAGGTCATCATTTTGATTTTAGAAAGCATCAAATGTACTTTAGAATAGACAAATGTACTTTGGAAATCGTCAAATGTACTTTAGAAAGCGTCAAATGTACTTTGGAAAGCGTCAAATGTACTTTAGAAAGCGTCAAATGTACTTTCGAAAGCGTCAAATGGGCAAAATTAAACGAAATTAATAATTTGATTGTCCAACTGGCATATCATCAAGTGGATACATACATATTATACAGTAGAAATACTTAACAAGGTAAATTTGATACTTCGAAAATATATTTGACGCTTTCGAAAGTACATTTGACGCTTTCCAAAGTACATTTGACGCTTTCTAAAGTACATTTGACGCATTCTAAAGTACATTTTACTATTCTAAAGTACATTTGATTCTTTCTAAAATCAAAATGATGAATTCTAAAGTACATTTGATAATTCTAAAGTACATTTGCCGCTTTCTAAAGAACATTTGACTATTCTAAAGTACATTTGATGCTTTCTAAAATCAAAATGATGCTTTCTAAAATCAAATTGATGCTTTCTAAAATCAAATTGATGCTTTCGAAAGTACAATTGGAAAAGGTGTAGATGATCTCCTCGGAGCACTCTATTCTTGCTCATCAGGCGAGCGGTCGAGATATTTTCTACTGGGTATGTACATAGTATGTATGTTTGTATCAATTTGTTATTGAGTCTCATTTTAGTTTAGCTTGTGATATTCCTCTTGAAATCTATTATGATATGAAGGGGATGCTAATACGTACAGAGGCAAGAAATTGTGTCTTGTTCGCCGGCATCGGCTGTGTGTACTCAGCCCTATCATAAACTTCATGTGAACAAAATGTTCCCAAAAATTGCAAAGCAAAACAAAAACAAAGTGTGAAAAATTGTCAGTGTTTTGCTTTATATTTTTCGAGGGAAATTTTTCAAATGAAGTTCATGATAGGGCTGAATATTTTACTTAGTCTTGTCATACATGCATAATAGGCCAATTAACAAAATTGACAGGCATCCATTAGACATTTTTCAGAAACGTCCGAAATTTTTACAGTTTCAGACCGATATTAGTCAGGAAAATGTATGGAGAAGTTGGCAGGCAGTGTAGCAGATAAGATAAGTCAAGTCTGAATTATTTACCATGTAATCTGATAGATGTCTAATATGTAATATGTTCAGAAACATGTTTAATAGACTTCAGGGTTTTTTTTTTATTATTATTCGCCTATAGCTTTAAAGCTGCCAATTTAAGATGAGGGATGTTGTTTAAAAATATATAAATATATTTACATGTGTATGTTATGTGTGGATGTGAGTCATACGAGTGTACTTATTTAGGTCATGACCTCAAAATTTTTCTTTGTTATTATGTATGTATGTACGTAAATCTAGAATATAATAGAGTGTTTCAACATTTTGTCTCCCACCCAAAAAAAATTACTAGATACCTTCATTATTTGTGCTCATCAGATGTGCATATGTACATATGTACCTACTTGTCTACTCGTATGTATGTATGTACTTATGTATTTTTGCAAGCATAAATAAAAGATTATGCAGTTCATTCTCCTACTTTAAATTCAGTGATTGTTGTCGGTATCCTTGGCAGGAAGTAGGTAAGAGTCTGTCAGCAAGTTGAGAGGATTTTTTATTTTATCATCAATAAATCAAATAGGGATTTTGGTATGAAGTCAAGTGAGCAGTTCTTTTGCGTACAATAGACTTGCGTTTGCAACAAAGTTGAACTTATTGAAGTCGAATATGAATTTGTTGGTACACACATACACACTATAAAGCTGCGACGAAGTGCGAATGTGTAAGTAACTTGGGGTATGGGCATGACTGGCGAATTGGTTGGTTTCTATGAATTATTAATAAAAACAAATTGGGCAATTTCGCACACGGATTTGTTGCTGGCAAATTTACATACATATGTAGGTAGATATGTATAAATTTTTGTGTAACGGTGACTTTACATGCATAAGAATAAGTTTTCTTTTTTTAAAGGGACTATATTTTGAAACTGACGACAACAGCATGAAATATATGTAATAGCAGAGAAAGAGGAGAAAACGGCAACAACAACACCAAAAAAAAGCGGCGATGTTAGGGGGCTTAGAATATAGCCGTGGTAAGGAATGCCTGTCGAAAGAGGCGACTAAAATCCACCGGCCTAGAAGGTTGATAATGGTCAAAAATATCGCTCGCACGACAGTCGGGCTAGTGTCAGCAGGAACTACTGTTGGGACTTTTTTCGAATAATACTCGAATAAATATTATTCGAATAAACGAATAATAATATTCGTGGGAAAAAATTCGAATAATACTATGTGTATGTACATGCATAATTTGGGAATTCCACTTGCCTTCGCGCAAGCCAGAGTACGTATATATATGTATATGTACATTAGATAGGGTCGAAAAAAAATGTTGTAAAAGTCCGCCCGTAAATTTGAAGCTTATGTTGAGAGGGTTAAGGGACACAAAAAAAAATTTTTTTTTTGACCCCGCGAAACTGTTTTTTTTTTCTTGTAACTTTGTTATTTATCATCCAATTTTTAAAATTGATACGTCATTAGTTTCGTATTTTGAAGCTCTACACTTCGTTCTAATGTCCTTTTGAGCTCTGAAGTCGTTTTCACATAGTTGGGTCAGCTAACTTATTTGTATGTCCATGAATTATCCTCTTTGTATTGCCAAATGAAAGTGCTTCAAAATTCATGACAATGTTACCTTGAAACGGTTTTACTAAATTAATAAACAAAACCCTTAACCCTCTCAACATAAGCTTCAAATTTAGGGGCGGACTTTTACAACTTTTTTTTCATATGGGGACAAACCCTATCTAATGTACATACATATGTATGTATTTCTTCTTCTTGATTGGCGCTTAACCGTCTAGACGATTCTGGCCGAGTCCAACAGAGCGCGCCAATTGCTTCTGTTTCGTGCAGCATGGCGCCACTTGGGAACACCTAGGGAGGCAGCATCTCTGCCCACCTGATTTTCCCAACGCAGTGGAGGTCTCCCTTTTCTTTTGCGTTCAGCGGGTTTCGATAGAAATGCTTTCTTGGCCGGAGCGCCTTCATCCATTCTCACGACATGACCTGCCCAACGCAGCCGCTGGATCTTTATTCGCTGAACAATGTCGATGTCTGTGTAAAGCTCGTACAGCTCATCGTTAAATCTCCGTCGATACTCGCCCACGCCAACGCGCAAAGTTCCATAAATCTTACGAAGAACTTTTCTCTCGAATACTCCAAGTGCCATATCATCTGATTTTGAAATTGGCCATGCTTCTGCGCCGTACATGAGGACTGGAACGATGAGCGTCCTGTAGAGTGTGATTTTTGTTTGTCGAGAGAGGACTTTACTTTTCAGTTGCCTACTTAGTCCGAAGTAGCATTTATTGGCAAGCGTGATTCTTCGTTGGATCTCCGTGCTGAGATCATTCTTGGTGTTAATGCTGTATGCATTTACAAAAGCAAAAGCATACATACATACATTGAATAGCTTTTCGCGAATGGTGGTATTCGAATAATAGTACTATTCGAAGAGTATTTATTCGAATATACAAAAAAATTATTCGAATAAATATTATTCGAATTACGAATACCTTTCGAATAAAAGGATTTTTTATTCGTATAATTTTTATTCGAATAGTCCCATCCCTAGCAGGAACTAGTATCCGAGCGTCCGCCAAAGCACTGTCACTTCCCCTACACCCCCCAAAACCTTCGGGGAGTGTCTTGGTGGCTACAACAACAACAACATCGGCGATGACGAAAATACCGATACTTGTACATATGTCAATTCGTTCGATGTAACGATGTAACAACGCGTATCTGACCAAGGACTGCCACACTGGCTACACTTCTCACTCAAATTTTAAAATATGTAAATACTATAACTATGCAATCCTTATGGGATAACCTATTAGAACTCGTTATATACATACATACATTGTGCACGCGGAAATCATTCCACACATTCTAAGCTCATTTAAGTGTTAAATTATCTACATCAACATCTTACGCGCCTAATTCAACCAAAGTATGTACTTCATATCTTTTATGTGTCTGAGACCAAACGCTTAAATAGCAACACGCTAACTCTTTATTCTCGGCAGACAAGTACCTATGTATGTAGTTAAGTCCATGACATTTAGTTAGCAAGTCATAAATGACTTACAGAAATACCTAAAATTTACTTAGACAAAACTTTATTGTACGCGTTCCATCCCATCCATTAGATGAAAGCAAATCAGTGTTTTCTGTCCACTGCCTGCCACTTTATATTCGGCCACGTTTATGTACGAGTACCCATAACGTTGCAGACTTACATATGTATGTATGTATGTACATCAACAATATTGTTCATATTGTTCAACATTTGTTGGCAACTACTTTGTTGATTTGTTGTCAAGCCAAATATGTATGAGTATGCACACAACACAGTAGTAGTTGAGTAGAAATGCAAATGACTTTTGTCAAATTTGCATATTTACATAGATAGATAGCAATAAATTGTATGAGGAAGTAGGGTGGGGTGGCGAAGTGACACGCTTAGTGACGTAGGCGACCTTCGCCATAACAGCAGACATATCCTCACCGTAGCATTCGTCTCACAAGTGTGTATTAGGGTGTATTAACTAGTTTTTGAGGTGATACCAATTTTTGGAGGATTTGTTGATATCAGGACCTGAGAGCACAATATCCTACGTTTATAATGAGGTTAACAAAATTGTTAAGTATTTTATTGATGCTTGAACTTTGGCAGTTGAAACGGTAGAGATTCTGTAACGTTTTAAAGCCCGTCTCCACATAACTTGTTTCACCAACAAAACATTTAGCAAAACATCTCGCTAAATAACCCGTCTCCACGTGGCTGATCGTGATTCAGTTTAACATTTCTCTTTCTTGCTCTTCTTAAATGTTTGTATGTTTGCTTATATTTTGGGTTTTGTTTTGACCTGTGTGAGATTTCGATAGATTTTCGATACAAAATTAGAGAAGACATCGATATCATCGAGGTTGGCAAGATGATTCAGAATGAAACAGTGTTTCAATTTTCACTCGCTCTCAGAAATTTGTATGGAAATTAGCGAGTTTCGGCACTGGTTTCCGTGTCGAAACAAGATTGAGAGAGAAAATGCAGAAAAAAAGAGCGAAACACGTTATGTGGAGACATGGTATAAAGTAACGAAATTGGCACTCATTTTTGTTTCTGTGCTAAACAATATTTGAATGTTGCCTTGTTCGTATGTTTACAGATTCAGGCCATCATAGTAATTATGTATGTATATTGTTGTGTTTCTTCAATTTCCATATCATTTTGCATATTTCAGCGTAGGTATGAAGGACGCTAGAAAAATGTGCGGTGGCAATTGCTTCGACACCTCAAAAAATACCTACATGAATTTGTTTTGTGATTCACAAATAAAATAGGATTTGAGCGAATTCCCTGCAGTATTTATCAGCTGGAAAACAGCACATATTTCCTACTGAATATTCAGTAGAGATGTAGTTCTAAAATCTGAAATTTCCCTTTCGTTTTTATATAAAGGTGGCGTCGAAAATCAACTACCTAAAAACTGCTGAACGAGAAGGGAGAGTTTCTGTAGGAAAAAAGGCCTGAATACGCAGGGAGAACTTCCATAGCATGTATTTCAGTACACCTGATGTCTTCACTGCGTGTTCAGTTATTTTTTCAGCAATGAATTTTGAACTTACAGCCCTATTCTGATAACCTCACAAAACTCACCGCACTCACTATTGTGACGTTTCTCACAGTTGTGAGGCTACACTTATTCTGGCATAAATTCAAAAGCTCAAAAGCTCATAATTGTGAGAAAATTTGTGATGACTGAATATGCAGCTCACAATACAAAAACTGTTGAAAATATTTTGAAATTTTGTGCCGTAAAAATTGTTTTTTTTTATGGAGGAATTGTTGCTCGTTGTTTTGGCGACAGATCTTGTGGAGCAGAAAGAAACAGTGGCGAGAAGAAGGCTTCTGAAAAGTCTCAGGGATAAAAGCGATCCATTTTTCCTGCGGGTTGCCCGGGTGGAATTTTTTTCGCTCCATCTCTGGGTGCTGCCTGCAGAAACGGATAAAGAATTCCAATTGCTCTTGTGTGGTTCTCTCATACTTGCTTCTGTAAAGGAAAATATTTATTTATGTATGTATGTTTTTATAAATTTTAAAATTAAAAAAAAAAAATTATAAATTACTCACGTCTTTTGTTTTTCCATTTTTGTTCAAATTGAAATTTGACAGAAAAAAACTTCTCACCTCCTATGGTAAATTTTTTAAGCTTTTTTCTTGTGAGGTCTGGCACCGAATAGCCTCACAAATATACCTCACAAAATGTTGACAAATTTTTCCTCACATAAAAGTTGTGAGGTTTTTAAGAATAGGGCTGTTAGCTTCTCTTTCGCTCAAATTTGAGTGATAGATGTAGACGCGCATCGAAAATTAGGCAACATTTACAGCCCTATTCTAATAACCTCACAAAACTCACCGCACTCACTACTGTGACGTTTCTCACAGTTGTGAGGCTACACTTATTCTGGCATAAATTCAAAAGCTCAAAAGCTCATAATTGTGAGAAAATTTGTGATGACTGAATATGCAGCTCACAATACAAAAACTGTTGAAAATATTTTGAAATTTTGTGTCGTAAAAATGGTTTTTTTTCATGGAGGAATTGTTGCTCATTGTTTTGGCGACAGCTCTTGAGGAGCAGGAAGAAACAGTGGCGAGAAGAAGGCTTATGAAAAGTCTCAGGGATAAAAGCGATCCATTTTCCCTGCAAAATGATTTGTTTATACAAATGTTCCGCTTACCAAAAACCATGTGTCAAGCATTGATACAAGATTTGGAGCCATACGATCGTCAGACGTCTAGAATTCCTTTTGTATTGCGGTTTCTGTCATCATTATACTTCTATGGACAAGGCTCATATCAGAAATGTGTAGGAAATAACTATATGATGTCAATGAGCCAGTCATCGGTGTACCGTTCATTAACATATATCTCAAAGCTGATTGTGGATTTAAAGGGCAGTGAAATAAGATTCCCTTCAACTTTGCAAGAGATGACGGATACCAAGAGGGGGTAAGCTACAAATCATATCTTCACACGTACAAAAATATACACGTAGAAATAATATACAAGTTCGCAACTGTGAATTTGACTACAGGTTTTATACAACATTTGGAATAAAGGCTACTGTCGGTGCAATCGACTGTACACACATTGGGATTGTACCACCAACGACAACAGATGCAAGTACCCCTATTTCTCTATTTATGAACAGAAAGGGATTTTACAGTATTAATGTAGAAGCGGTATGTTCTTTTCGTTATACATATGTAGGTACCAACATATTCATTATATAATTATGATTGCTTAGGTATGCAACCATCGACTGGTTTTTACGGCAGTGAACGCCCGATACCCAGGTTCGTACCATGATAGTGGCATCTGGACTACCTCTCCAACACGGCGGCATATGATGTCCAACCACAATTTACAAATCGATTCTTGGCTGTTAGGTGACCAGGGGTATCCATTAGAGCCATGGATTAACTCCAGTTGCTTCTGTAAAGGAAAATATGTATTTATTTATGTATGTATGTATTTATAAATTTTAAAAATTAAAAAAAAAATATAAATTACTCACGTCTTTTGTTTTTCCATTTTTGTTCAAATTGAAATTTGACAGAAAAAAACTTCTCACCTCCTATGGTAAATTTTTTAAGCTTTTTTCTTGTGAGGTCTGGCACCGAATAGCCTCACAAATGTACCTCACAAAATGTTGACAAATTTTTCCTCACATAAAAGTTGTGAGGTTTTTTAAGAATAGGGCTGTTAGTTTCAGGCTATTTTTCATAATGAATATTCTACTGAATATGCACCTCCTTACCTCAAATTCTGCTGGGTTTTTGATTGAAAATGCAAAATTATGTATGAATGTATGTATGTATGTGATTTCGTACGTACTCATACATACATATATGTATGTATAACCCTCATACGACACAGATTTATCATCTGAGTAGTTTATCTAGGAGTGTTTTTTGGGTTAAACAAAATTTTAGAACAGCAATATGCGTAATCAAGTGCCTTTACAATTTCCTCATGCCTGCTTTTAAACGTATACATACTTATGTGTGTGTCTCGTTAAAATCGCAGCTTTTGAGCAGGAATTAAATTATGACTATGAAAGGGCGTGAACATCACACATTACTATACCGATAACTAAGCATTTTCTAAACAATCGGTGGTTAACTTGTGCCTTCTTATGCTTACTCAACGAACCAAATGTGTAAAGTGAGCTCGCACAACTGTGTTATGAATTGCCAACCGCTATTTTAAGTATATTTTTTTTTATTCACTTTTCGTTGTTGCTGTTTTTTTTCCTAAATCAATTCTGTGACTTTTAATTGTTATTTTCAGACGACAGATTTTTCTCAAAAATTAAAAACAGCAGCAATTGAGTCACACAAAAGCAAAAACAAATAAAAAGCTAAAGAATAATTAAATAAATATGTAAATATTACACTAATACACAGAGAAAAAAGTACAATGGTTTTTTCAACCAACTTCTTGGTTAATGTTTTATTGGTTGATTTATTCATGTGAAAAGGAAAAAATGTAATATTTACATTTTCATTGTACCATTAACCAATATTTTGGTTACAATCAATATCAAACAAAAAGTTGGTTTCCCCAACGTGTATACAATTAACACTCTCTTATAGAATCTATAATATAGATCATACATAGCAGTGCTGCCACTGGCATAATAATATAACCAACAAATTGTTTAATAGTAAAAAAAAATTGGTTGAAGATTTCAACTAACATTTTGTTATATCAACAAATATCATGGTTAATATAACCAAAAACATGGTAAAAAAATCAAACAATATCATGTTTAATATAACCAACAAATTCTTTAATACATAGTAACAAAAAATTGGTTGAAGATTTCAGTTTACGCAAGTTATGCTGTATAGCTTTCGTTGGTGAATTTGCGTGCGGCTGTGAAAAGCTTCTGTAATTCTTAGCCGTCTTATGCATGGTTCGAGCTATATAGCATGAATTAGCAACTCATACTCCAACTGAATAAATACAAGGGTTATAAATATGGTATGTATGTGCATATATACATCCAATATATGCACATACATATGTACATACATATTTTTATTTTATGTAACAAAAAATTGGTTGAAGATTTCAACAAACATTTTGTTATAACAATAAATATCATAGTTAATATGACCAAAAACATGGTAAAAAAATCAAATAATACCATGTTTAATATAACCAACAAATTGTTTAATAATAACAAAAAATTGGTTTTAGATTTCAACTAACATTGTGTTATATCAACAAATATCATGGTTAATAAGACGAAAAACATGGTCGAAAAAATCAAACAATACCATGTTTAATATAACCAACAAATTGTTTAATAGTAACAAAAAATTGGTTGAAGATTTCAACTAACATTTTGTTATATCAAGAAATATCATGGCTAATATAACCAAAAACACTGTCTAATATATCAACCATGGTAATGGTAATATTAAACAAAATTCACATTGATTCCATTTCAAGTGTGAAATTAGTACTATTAACCAACTTTTGGTTGATTTTTCTCTCAGTGTATACATAACGGTGTGAAAAATTACGAATACGAACAAGTAAGGAAGCCTAAGTTCGAGTGGAATCGAACATTAGATACTCAGCTGTATGCTTTCATTGTTTGTTTGCGTTTGATGGAAACACGGTGTATTTTATATAAAGCGAGTGCTGCATAAAGTGGGCGCAGCCACGCCCATTTTCAACATTTTTATCAGTCATCCAACTAAGCATATGAATATTATTCTTTGTGCAAAATTTCATTCCTTTTTGACTTCTAGTTACAAAGATGTCACGTTACAAATTCCCAAAGGATGTTCCAGAAATATCTTTGTTAAAAAGTAGGCGTGGTCATAAACCGATTTGAATAAATTTTTGCGTGTCTATTAACACAAGTTATAAAAGTGTATAAACCAAGTTTCGTCATAATATCTCAATTATTTGTCGAGTTATAGGCTAAGAAATCTCGTATATTCCTTTGTCTAAAAAGAGGCGGCGCCACGCCCATTTTCCAAAATTTTTCTATTTTTTGTTTCCGGTCTATTGTGGAACTCATGCCACAAAATTTCAATGAATTATCATTATATATGACAGAGATATCACTTAAAATGTTTTTATTGGGCCACTTTATAATACCCATATATAAAAGTGGGCGTGGCCGTCAACCGAATTTTCCATCCAAATGTTTGCCTAAGTAAGTAAATCACGCATACCAAATTTCATCGATATATCTTCAATGGTTTCTGAGTTATGACATATAAAACTTTCCATGTTTGTCCCTTAATAAGTGGGCGTGGCACATCCCATTTTCCAAAATTTCATCAAATTTCTTCATAGGGGCCTGAGCTCAACACGTGGATAAAATTTCATCGCTCCAGCTATATTAGTGACTGAGATACGAAATTTCCGATTTTTTTTTATATAGGAAAAGTGGGCGTCGTCATAGTCCGATTTCGCCCATTTTCAATACCAACCGTCCCAGTCTCGATACCAACTTGCATTTCAAATTTCATCAAAATATCTCAAGTGTTAGAGTGTTTACAGACGGACGGACAGACGGACGGACGGACATGGCTCAATCGATTTCTCTTTTCATCCTGCTCATTTTGATATATATAAGTCTATATCTATCTCGATTATTTCATTCTGTTACAATCCACCGTTATGTGATTACAACTATAATACTCTGTGTACTAGTACAGCTGAGTATAAAAATATACATACATATGTATACAAAAATACAAATATTTAATAGTGAGGAGCACAAAGTTCTAGAACCTTTTCTATATTTTAGAAAAGTAAAAAAATCTGCGTCATATTTTCGTAGATTCGAAAATAAGTATGCATGTATACTATATATTTCATATTGTATGTATGTATTTGCGTAAAATTATTCATAAACTTCTTTTTAAGAATAGGTCACACTACAATTATGGCGCTCTGCTTATGTTATGACATTTTTGGGTATTTTTTTTCCACATGTATGTATAAAAGGTGTGCCAAAATGTTTTGTTTATTATTAGACCATCGATGAAAAAGCAGTTAAGTAACTATCTCTATTATTCATGCCTATTATTATATGGATTGGTTTGAATATCCTGCGTTGAGAAGAGATTTAAAAATATCAAGATTTACCATGAACGAATCTATAAAAAAAGAAAAAGTCAGCTGATGACTTGCTACAACCGCTGTTAGTCAGCCCTGAAAATTCTCATTTTTTTTCTCTCTCTTTATTAAACGTTGATCTGATCTGATGCTTCTTGGGTACACGTATACATACATATACAATAAATTCCTTTATTTTATGCCTTAATAAAAAAGCGCATTCAACGAAGCTTTTAACAAAAAACTACTTATATTAATTAAAGTGTATATAAAGAAATATGATGTAAGAAAAAATATAAAACACAAACGACAACTATGAAAACTAAAATCTTGTGTTAATAAAAATACTGAACAATCTAAAATATATGCTTTATAAGCAGCAAAAATAAAAAAAATTTATAAAGAGAATAGCCACAGTAAACGAGATAATAGAAGACAAAATACTATCAATAAACATAACAGACGAAGAAAATATGCAAAAAAAGTAGAAGGAAAGAAAAAAATATACACAAAAAAATCTAATAGAAAACAACGAACATGAACAGAAACATTTGATGATATATGATACGTAGCTGAAAATAATATAGTATATTTGCTATTTGCAAAAAAATACTACAAATTACAAATATAAATAAAATTCAGACAAGAAAATAAAACAAAATACATTAAACAAACGAAATATGAAAGCCGTATTAACTATAATAAATATTAAAAATTAAAAACCAAGAAAATAAATTATCACTGTAAAAAATATATATTTATGTACGAGAATGTATATATATTTTTATGTATGTATGCACAACGCTCACCTGTTCATTTTTCTTCCACTTAAGTAGTATTTTCGCAGGAGGGATGAATATTTATTTGTTCCTATATTTCTTTATTCCTTAGTAATGTCTTTTTCTGCTTTCTGCCTTGCTGCATCATTTGCTCTATGCGTCTCTTTTATTTTCAGTGGGTAGGTATGTCTATATAATATATGTATCCACTATATTCCACTCTCGCTTAATCTCTGGCACATGCGGCACTTGAACGTTTAACAAAACAACAAAATAAAATACACCTTAATAAACTGCTAAATAACAACTCAGTCTCAAGTTGGAACTTTCCACAAAGTGACAGAGCTGTTGGCATGTAAAAAAATATAACAAAAACAAGTAAGGAAGCCTAAGTTCGAGTGTAATCGAACATTAGATACTCAGCTGTATGCTTTCATTGTTTGTTTGCGTTTGATGGAAACACGGTGTACTTTATATAAAGCGAGTGCTGCATAAAGTGGGCGTAGCCACGCCCATTTTCAACATTTTTATCAGTCATCCAACTACGCATTTGAATATTATTCTTTGTGCAAAATTTCATTCCTTTATGACTTCTAGTTACAAAGATGTCACGTTACAAATTCCTAAAGGTTGTTCCAGAAATATCTTTGTTAAAAAGTAGGCGTGGTCATAAACCGATTTCAATAAATTTTTGCGTGTCTATTAACACAAGTTATAAAAGTGTATAAACCAAGTTTCGTCATAATATCTCAATTATTTGTCGAGTTATGGGCTCCGAAATCTCATATATTCCTGCTTCTAAAAAGAGGCGGTGCCACGCCCATTTTCCAAAATTTTTCTGTTTTTCGTTTTATGTCCGCAGGTGGACTCCTGCCATAAAATTTCAATGATATATCTTTATATTTGACAAAGATATCGCTTTAAATGTTTTTATTAGGTCACTTTGCAATACCCATATATAAAAGTGGGCGTGGTCGTCAACCGATTTTGGCAATTTTTCGTCCAAACATTTGCCTAAGTAAGTAGATCACGCGTACCAAATTTCATCGACATATCTTCAACGTTTTCTTAGTTATGACTCATAAAACTTTCAATGTTTGATCCTTAATAAGTGGGCGTGGCACAGCCCATTTTCCAAAATTTCATCAAATTTCTTCCTAGGGGCCTGAGCTCAACACGTGGGTAAAATTTCATCGCTCCAGCTATATTAGTGACTGAGATACCAAATTTCCGATTTTTTCTATATAGGAAAAGTGGGCGTGGTCATGGTCCGATTTCGCCCATTTTCAATACCAACCGTCCCAGTCTCGATACCAACTTGCATTTCAAATTTCATCAAAATATCTCAAGTGTTGCGCGAGTTAGAGTGTTTACAGACGGACGGACAGACGGACGGACGGACGGACGGACATGGCTCAATCGATTTCTCTTTTCACTCTGATCATTTTGATATATATAAGTCTATATCTATCTCGATTATTTCATTCTGTTACAATCCACCGTTATGAAATCAAAACTATAATACTCTGTGTACTAGTACAGCTGGGTATAAAAAGGAAAAAAAAAAACATTACAAAATAAGAAACACAAAACATGCAACACGTCGCGAAGAGCAAACGACGACGACAGAGAGGCTTAAGTCGGAGGATGTATGTAGTAGGGATTCCAAATTTTCCGATTTTTACGATCCCGGGATTTTCGAGATTTTATTTTATAATCCCGGGATCCCGGGATTTGTCCCGGAATTTGGACATTAATTATTTTCCCATACTTGGGGTTGAAAAAAGTAAATATATATTTCGAGGAACGCTACAACTTTAAAGAGCAAAGAAAAATTTGATTTTTATTGCCATTTTTATTATTTGATTAGTAACAAAATAAAATAGGAACGTAAAATCATACGTATTATTTAATAATAAGAGTTACTTTAAAAAACGCAACCAACAAAGGAAATTACATACATTTGGTGAACTAAACATTTGCCTTTACAGTTGGTGCTTCAAAGCTATTAATAATAAAGCTTGTGATCTTTGATAATTTCCAATAAATTTTTTTAGAATTTAACGACGTACTTCGTTTAAGTGACTATTTCCAAGCTTGCCGAAAAATATTGAAAATTAGTGCAGCATTTGAAAAAAATTAAAAATCGGATGCACAAATTTTGAGATGAATTCCGAGTATACAGCTGCGTATTTTATTTTAGTACGTAATGTGAAATTCTCAAATAAAATTAAACTTTTTCCTCGTTTTTGCTAGTTTCATTTTTTAATATTATTTGTATTTTCTTCCATTATTTACTTTTCATGGGAGGAAATTGCAAAAACCTTTGAAAAATAAATGGCCAAAAATCAGGAAATAGAAATTATCAAATGAATTTTACCACAGGAATTCTAAACGAATTCGGAACTATTTTTTTTAATGTGTTGTATTGTTAGGTTTTTGAGAGAATGGTAATTTGGTGTTTTTTTTGGTTATCACTTCACTCAAAAATTATTTTCGGAAATCACAAATGCTATAACCACAATTAACCAGGCTAATTTTTAAAAGAATAAAACTTTGCTGAATTTTACAACTTCCTATAAAAAACTTAGTCTTACAATCAAAATGTTTTCAAAAATCGCAAGTAATTAACAAAAGTTTTATTTCGACCAGCTGTCACTCAGCGAGGTTATATCCAATTACTATAAGTTGTACATCGACAGTTTTAATTGTCTTTCGAACGAGGTACTGCTTGTGATTATCGCATTTGTGACTCCCGCGAAAATAATTTTTCTATGAAGTGATAACCAAAAAAACCTAACCATAAAAAAATAAAAAAAAAACAATAGTTCCGAGCTCAGCAGGCCGACATCTATTCTCCCCCAACCTTGAATTTCTTGGTATTTTTTTAATTATTTGTAGCCTAGTGTTATTAAGCCAAAAATATTAATCCTTACTTTGCCTTTTTTATTCTGGCAAAAATGTCAAACTTATTCTGCATTTTCTTCGGACTGTCAAAATTTTTTATTCTCTTCCACGAAGATTCCACACATTTTTTTTGGACTGTTTGTTCTATTGACAAAATGACTAAGGGGTAACATTTTCCGTTCTTAGCACAAGTAAAGGGTTGCATTACTTTTGTTTCATTTACCATATGAAAAATGCACCATTTTCATAGGGCACAGGGCACATGTTGATAATGCTGCCATATAATAATGCAACATTTTCGTTCAGAATAAGAAACGATATTAGTATAGATATAGAGACCAAAAAAATTATATAAAATACAATTTAATAGGGGAATGTTCTCTCTTAATTTTATTCCGAAAATCCCGGGATGAAATTCTAGCGATCCCGGGATTTCCGGGATGTCAAAAAGGCCGGGGTCCCGGGATCCCGGGATTGGAATCCCTAGTATGTAGTTAAATAACAACCAGCTCGCATGCAGGCAACCAACAACAATTTTAATGCATTTAATTGTGTTGACAATACTTACTTAAAGCTGCTTGCCACATTATTGTTGACTTTACAGATGCTACATTGAGAAATCAAATAATTATGCAAGCAAACAAGTAATTTGCACTGAGACCAGAGGCGGATTATCCCTAAGGCAAACTAGGCACTTGCCTAGGGGCGTGGTTACAAGGGGCGCGCGAGCTCAGAATTTTTAAACAAATAAAGAAAATAACATATCGACGATTAAGAATTAAAGCTGATCTATAATAGATCGATAATAGATAAATCGATTATATTGCACAAGCATCGATATATTGTGCAATATTGCGCGTTTGTTGCATCGTCAGGCTTGCCGGTACTGGCGATTTGTCGCCAAATTGGCGATTTTTTACAAACTTTGGCGATTTTTTTTGGCGATTATCAAAATATTAGATTATATTAATAAAAAAGCAATTACTTTTTCAAGCCTTTTTCTCAAATTTTGAAAGTTTCTTCATACAAATTTTTGTCAAATTACAAAAAATTTGAGAAATAGCAATTGCTTTTTGTTTATTAATACGACCCATTATCTCCACTTTGCCAATAAATCTTACGATATGTAGAGATCTATTGAGAAAATAAATATATACTACATACTCTGGCAACCATTTTCTGCACACTTGAGTGCAAACCAAAATTTTGGTCTGCACACTCGCCTATCTAAAGCTCACAGCAGATGAATCTGCTGAAGATATAACTACTTCATTATCGGGTCGGGAAACATTCCGAGTGACAGTATATCTAGTAGTTATAGACCGAATTGTAGTTGAACTTGAAAAGAGACAATAACAATACAATAACTTTTGCAATAAATTTTCATTTTTATGCAATTTGACGAATTTAAACACCGAAGAAGTTCAAAATAGAGCAAGTTCGTTGGTAACAATGTATTCCAATGATTTAGAAAAATGCTTTGTTGATGAATGTATCCATCTACGTTCTTATTTAACAACGATAGCTCGAGACGGAGAACTGCCCCGAACAACGAACGCGGTATTACAGGTTCTGAGAAATAAAGAGCTTGACACAATTTACCCCAACATTGACATAGCCTTAAGAATGTGCGTATCGACGGCAGTCAGTAATTGCAGTGGGGAGCGGAGTTTTTCCTGCCTAAAAAGAGTGAAAAACTATCTTCGCTCAACCATGACAGATAAGAGATTAAATTCGTTAGCAATACTAAATATTGAATCTGTCTTATTGCTGTCATTAACCTACGACGATGTTATCGACAATTTCGCGAAACAAAAATGTAGACGCAGAGATTTTTAATTTTTTAAATTTTGTTTGCTCTGTTACTACTTACTTATATTTTTTCAATAAATAATTCAAAACTTATTTTGTTAATTTATTAAATACTAGCTGTTGCCCGCGACTTCGTATGCGTATAATTTCTCTTCTATTTTTCAACTCTGTTGGTAAATAATAAGTACCAACAAAAAAGACTGGATTTCAACTCTAAGATGATGCCTGCTTTCAACCAGCTCTTCGCGTCCGTGTTTGAACAGCTCGGCAGGTAGTCCGTCTTTTCCAGGAGCTTTATTGTTTTAGACCCGGGGTATAGCTGTCCTCACTTCATCATAGTCGGGTGGTGGAATGTTTTTTCCATCCTCAGGGATTGTGGTATCGGGTTCGACGACTCCCTCGCAATTTATCAATGAGGAGAATTTATCGCTCCATAACATAAGTACACTCTGTACGTCGGTTACCAGGTAGCCATTATTTTATTTCTTATAACAAAATAGCCATATTAAGCATTTTGAGATTAAGAAGGTTCACATTTTATGAGATATCTCCGAAGCCAGTTTAGGTATTGAAATTAATCAAATGGTTTATGGCAGCATTCATAAACACCTTTCGTTTGATACCCATATTGTACTAACATATTTTGGTGCACATATTGGCCGATAACTCCGAAACCGGTCGAGATATCGAAACAAATAATACCTTAAACTTTAAGTTGAGCGTCTAGCAATCCAATAAAAAAAATCGTTCAATTCCATTCACCACTTTTTGAGTGATACGGCCACAAACATACGGACAGACAGACAGACAGACAGACAAAAATTCTAAAAATGGTTGATTTGGATTCTACTGGCTTAATAATGCTTCCCCCAATCATTTTTTTCTCGATATCTGCAATGTACAGACATCGACCTGTTACAATTTTATTACATGTAGAGATTAACAAATTATCTAAGCTTTTACATCATCTATATCTACATCTACACTAATATTATAAAGAGGAAGGATTTTGATTGTTAGGGTGTAAAACAACTAGGTAGTTAAAATTTATAGTATTATGATGGCCATTTATGGTCGGTACAGGGGCGCCTAGGGCGCTCTGGACCTTTAATCCACCACTGACTGGGACCATAGATATGTATGAATGTGTATGTGTACATTAGACCGTATCGAAAAAAGAGTTCTTCGAAATTTACAGTCGAATCTTTGATATATCAATATCGACTCGTTTATAGAATTTTTTCCTCGAAATCTCATCAAGCCTCGTCATCGACCCATATTTCAGTTGCTAGCACCCTAATGCACATCTTTAATGTCAACATAAGTGTTTTTTGAAAGAGTTTTTTTTTTTTTTTTTTTATTTTTTTTTTTTTTTTTTTTTTTTTTTTACACGAAATTTTTATTTTAATTCAATTTTTAATTGTTGGGGTAAGTGGAAAAAAATTCAACAACTATTTACAGCGAAGGTTGAGTGTATAGCTATTTCACGAAAAACCATTTTCGATCATCAGCACTCTTTTCGGAAGTGGATGCACTGGGGATTGAACCCGAGTCCATTCCATCTTCAGCCGCAATGACCCAACGCATAAACACACTCGGCCATTGAGACTCTGTGCAAGCTGTTGGATTTTCCCCACTTTTGCCTTTTTCATTTTCAACATTAACGTTAGTGTGTATATGCTTTTGCATATATTCTACCCAAACGTGCTGAATTTTTGTTGGCAGTTCGCAATTAACATTTGTTGTTGGTATGTATTTTTTTTTTTAATTTTTTTTTTTTTTTTTTTTTTTTTTTTTTTTTTTTGTTAATTGCGAACTGCCAACAAAAATTCAGCACGTTTGGGTAGAATATATGCAAAAGCATATACACACTAACGTTAATGTTGAAAATGAAAAAGGCAAAAGTGGGGAAAATCCAACAGCTTGCACAGAGTCTCAATGGCCGAGTGTGTTTATGCGTTGGGTCATTGCGGCTGAAGATGGAATGGACTCGGGTTCAATCCCCAGTGCATCCACTTCCGAAAAGAGTGCTGATGATCGAAAATGGTTTTTCGTGAAATAGCTATACACTCAACCTTCGCTGTAAATAGTTGTTGAATTTTTTTCCACTTACCCCAACAATAAGTGTTTTTTCTTTGTAGCCGACTTTGAAAAAAAAAAAACAAAACGCTTCAACTTGCTAAACACTACTTGCCTGCTTATTTGCAAGCCTGATGTTAGCTATCAAAATTAAATTTTGTACATGAGAAAAATAAATAAATATATTAATAAAAATTTATTTAATTTAACGAGCACAGACCCAGGTTATATTTTTAATTTTTTAGAAAAATAAAAAATTAATAAATTTTGCATAGAATACGTAAAAAGAAACATATATTTTCATATAGCCAACCAAAAAACACTGTTAAACGAAATGAAATGAGTATTTGATTAAGCATTGTCAAGGGTGACAGGTAACAAGGTCAACGGAAATAATGTCAATTGACCTTATTTCCCACCCGGTTGGGAAAAAAGGTCAATTGACATTATTGCGTTTTTGGAAAACGCAATAAGGCCAACGAAAATTTGGAAATAAAATAATTGACCTTATTTCCCAATCCAAATGGAAATAATGTCAACTATGCTTAAAACTTGTTCATTCATGAAAATATTTGCTGAGTTCTTCTGCAAACCCGTTATGAGTACCGTTTGTTAATGAATGAAAATACAATTTTACTCGCTCTTATGTTACTACAAATTAGTTGATAAGTGAATTTAGTGAAGTGTGGTCGTCGAAAAAGAGTTGCCAACACAGCAAAAATATTTCAATAAATTATATAATAATGTAAAGTATGTTAAATATCTAGTTATACAAAAATTTAAATAAAAATTTTTATAAAAACTATGTCTACTTGCCTTATCCTGCGGCATAGCAAAAAAGTAGGAAAATGAAAATTTGGAATTAAAAATCGCGCGATTTTTTATTCCAAATTTTCGCCTGCGGCGCTTAACTTTTCTAATAACAGCAGCGACGCGAACCGACACGGACCGATGCGAAGCTAAATGCTAGAAAACGCAATAAAGTCAATTGACCTTATTTCCATTGACCTTGTTACCTGTCACCTTGTCAAGTGCTATTCACAATAGCTTCATTCTTCTACTTTGCAACACTGCTGTTCAGGTGGACAAGTTGCCAAGCGGTTTAAACTCAACTCGCTTAGCCAACTCACCTGTCTTAGTTTTTGCTGTTGCTTTCCATGTTATTCACTAAGCTAGCTAGTGCTTTTTTTTTCAACTTGCTTACAAGAAAAAGGGACCTTAGTAAACGCCATCAAAAACCATTAACCTGTTAGAAGTATGTATTTAGATTCAGTTTCAGTAGAAATCCTAATAAAACAAATTCTGATTTTAGTATCAATTTCGTAACAACGCACTTTCTCTTCTTCTTCTTCTTCCTAATATTTCTGCAATTAAAGCACAAATTAGTCAGCTAAGATACTATTTCAATAACCATGATATTAATTAATAATACAAGTTAATTAACTAGAATATTAACTATAATATGGAAGGACTGGCTAGTCAGCAAAGTGTTCACTTAGAGGTTGGCAATTGCCCACTACTCCTTATTAAGTTATAGGTACAACAAAAGTAAGGAAAGGCTATGGTCGTGACGTTTTAAGGTGCCAATAGCTACACTAATCGCAAAGAAATTGATAGCAAACTGAAAGTAAGTGGTAATCAAAGATTTTAACAAATGTTTCATCTAACAAACATTGCTTAGGACTTGGATATATGTATGTAAAAATGGCATCCTGTACCTACCTACTAAGTACCTTCGATCAGTCATCAATATGTAATATGAAATCTCAACACGACACCATAATGTATGTAAAGTTAACTAAACATACAACAATAAATAATAAACAACTAAATATTCAAGGGCGTGTTAATTAGCTTGTTGCCGGCGCTGAATTATACATCTTTAGTTTTTATATTCCTTTAATTAACGTTAACAACACGAAGTTAATGTGAAACGCATTCTTTGTCCATTGGTGTTAGATGACATCGCCAACGCATAGCGACAACGTCGACGTTAATTGCAACAACGACAACGAATACGACACCGTTAACGTCGACGACGACGACGACGATGACAATGAAATATAAAACAGTGGGAAAATGGTCAAATTATTACCTACGAGAAAATTGTAATTAAAAAGATAATTGTTGGTGTTGTTGTTATTGCATTTTTTTATGATTCTACATAATATCTACTATGAACTTTTCGCGTTTATGGAGGGAAAAAATTGCGCATAATAAATACGACAAACTTGCCAGATTCACTTTCACCATTGTTCAAGCGCTTGGCATGTGTGTGTAAGTGAGAGTGCGACGAAGAAGGGCAAATATTTATGTACCCTGCAAAAAATGCGATTAACCCGGGACGTGTCCGGGATCAATCGCAAGGGAGCATGCGACTAATACAATTTTACATCCCTTTATATGGAGTGAATTGATCGCATTTGTTCGAGCATGTCCTATGAAGAGACTAATTGTTGTAAGGGAGCATGCGACTAATACAATTTTACATCCCTTTATATGGAGTGAATTGATCGCATTTGTTCGAGCATGTCCTATGAAGAGACTAATTGTTCAACTTGTATACCCGAACGGGTACCAATGTAGATTAATCACTAACATACCGAACGGGTACAAATGTAGATCAATCGCTTCCATCCCGAACGGGTACGAATGTAGATTAATCGCTCTCATCCCCAACGGGTACAAATGTAGATCAATCGCTTTCAGCACGAACGGGTACAAATGTAGATTTTTCCTTAAAAAATTGTAAATGTTCATGCATATTTAAATAAAGATTATATAATGTTTTACTTTTGTAAAAAAATCTCAATAAATAAATTTAAAAAATTTGACTCAAAACTTTTGAGTATGCATTATATGAGCGTAATGTAAAGGATTTTTTCATAGAATATTTTAGGCAACATTTTGTTAAAATTGTTATTAAAAAAGGGTGTTCAATTCGTTTTACCGGTTGTTCTACAATTTTTTAAATACATTGCATATTTTTGTAAAATTTCTACATTTAAGGAATCTAGATTTGTACCCGTTCGGAATGAAAGCGATTAATCTACATTTATACCCGTTGGGGATGAAAGCGATCAATCTACATTTATACCCGTTAGGGAACAGTTGGTCTACAATTAGTCTACATTTATACCCGTTGGGGAACAATTGGTCTACAATTAGTCTACATTTATACTAGAGCTTACGATTTCTCGAGTTCGAGCGAGACGAGATTTCTCGCGAGACTCGGGTTCTCGCGAGATTCTCGAATCTCGAAAATCTCGAAAGGCTCGCGAGCTTCTCGACATTCAACTACATCGCAGAAATAAGCGGTATAAGCATACTATGCTGTTTCGTAGATTGTTCTGCTTGTATGTACTAACATGTGTATGAATATATGCCATTTACGCCATTCCCAGGTGTATTTCACAAATCAATGCACAAAATTCCCAGAGAAATACAATTACAATTTCATAATATAAAATTTTTTCTTCCCAATGACATACGACAAATTTTTGATATTAATTTTTTTTGACACAATATGTTATCGAGAAATCCGAGAAACGAGATTTAATCGAGAACCCGAGTCTCGATTTTCTCGATCCTCGAATTTCTCGACACTGCTCGAGATCGAATCGTAAGCCCTAATTTATACCCGTACGGGAACAATCGGGGACTAATTGTGGACCGATTGTTCTCGAAAGAGATCAATCGAGGACAAATCTCTTTCGGGATTGATCGCACATTTTTTTGCCGGGTATGTATATACAACGCGCAGACAACAAAAAATTTAAAACTTTTCAAGCGCAAACCTAAACTTTTCAAACTAAGCAATATGTATATGTGTGTATTACAACATTCCGCATCAAATTGCTGTTGTTGTTGTTGTGTAAAAACTTTTTTATGCTGCTGTATGTGTAGCAAAACAATTAAAACTAAATTCGCTTTTTTGTTGTTTTTATTTTATTGCAAAACAATAATTATATGTACCTACAAATATTGTAATTTTTGCTTTCGTTTGTTGTTAGTCATTCTAATATGAACTTTGCATTGTACTATGAAACGATCTATGATATCGAGTTGTAAGTAGGTTTTGTTGTTTGTTTTGGATTTTTATTGCCTTTGCTTCAGGGCTCGAGGCACACACCTACATATGTGTGTATGTATGAACGCAAGTTTAATATTTTCGTGCGGCACGTCCCGGAAGTGATTAGCATTACGAAGTTTTGATGCATCCAATAATTTACGTTTGTACATATGTAGTACATAATATATGAGCTTTTAAGGTCCCTGCAGGGAACTAAATAACTTGTGAGAACAATTTCTAATTCCGAACTAGCGAAAAGGTGTCGAAAGGGAACTAGATAAATTGTAGCTAGAACGAGTGAATAGAGTGACCATTATAAGACATACATACTTTAATTTGTAAGCAATTTCGAAGTGACAAAAATTCTATGAAAATTTTTTCTTCGTTCAATTTCCGTCAGCTTTGTATATTTCTGCAATTCTCAGGCGTTTTGTGAAGCATTTTATATAAAGAGTTTTCTATTTGCATCTTCACTTGTATGAAATGAAATGTTCCCCTAATTATGCTTTTCCGATCCCTCACGCTTATTTTTATATTTTTTTTTAATTTTATTACTTTTTAAATATTTTTGTAATTTCGAAATTCTGCCAACAAACGAACTAGCGCAAACTGTAGAATTTAGTACTAGTTCGGAATTATCGAAAATGTAGTGCGGAGGGTGACAATTGACGCCGCCTAGGACATCGCCGTGTTAAATTCGCCAGTTGATAACGTGCAAAGGAGATTTAGCTCGCACTAGTAGTTGCCAAAATCGCACTAGAAGCGGCCTAGTTCGGAACTAGATATTTTCCCTACAGAGTAGGTATATATAGAATTATTATTATTATTATGTCCATATGTAGGTAAGTTCAATATGTATTAAATTAGTATCTTATATTATAAATGTGAAATGTAAATTGTGTTTAAACTCAATTGGCGAGAAAACCGCTGAACGGATCCTCACGAAACTTTGCACACCTAGGTATTTTCACCCGGTAATTGCTATAAGCATATTTTTAATCTGATTAAAAGTCAGAGATGGGCACCTCCCATACACAATTTTCCTTTTTTTCGTAATATCTCTTGAAATATTTGTACTAGAATAATGAAAATTTTTGTGAAGGAATAATACAAAAATATATACTCAACGGATAAACAATTTTGGTCTTGGTAAAGCAGGGATGGGCACTCTCCTCCCATACAAACTGAAATTTTCACAGCGAATATCTCTGGATATATTTGTAGTAGGGTACTGAAAACTGGTGTGAGGGCATGCGAGATAACTATGTATTAAACGGGTAAAACTGCTAGGTCTTGGTAAAGTAGGGATGGGCACCTCCCATACAAACTGAAATTGTCACATCGAATATCTCTGGAAATATTTGTAGTAGGGTACTGAAAATTGGTATGAGGGCATGTGAGATAAATATGTATTAAACGGGTAAAAACGCTAGGTCTTGGTAAAGCAGGGATGGGCACCTACCATACAAACTGAAACTTTCACAGCGAATATCTCTGGAAATATTTGTAGTAAGGTACTGAAAACTGGTGTGAGGGCATGTGAGATAACTATATATTAAACGGGAAAAACACTAGGTCTTGGTAAAGCAGAGATGGGTATCTCACATACAAACTGAAACTTTCACAGCGAATATCTCTGGAAATATTTGTAGTAGGGTACTGAAAACTGGTGTGAGGGCATGTGAGATAACTATATATTAAAACATAGGTCTTGGTAAATCAGGGATGGACACCTCCCCTACAAACTGAAATTTTCACATCGAATCTCTGGAAATATTTGTAGTAGGGTACTGAAAATTGGTGTAAGGGCATGTGAAATAACTATGTATTAAACGGGTAAAAACGCTAGGTCTTGGTAAAGCAGGGATGGGCACCTCGCATACAAACTGAAATTTTCACAGCGAATATCTCTGGGAATATTTGTAGTAGGGTTCTGAAAACTGGTGTGAGGGCATGTGAGATAACTATATATTAAACGGGAAAAACACTAGGTCTTGGTAAAGCAGGGATGGGCACCTCCCATACAAACTGAAATTTTCACAGCGAATATCTCTGGAAATATTTGTAGTAGGGTACTGAAAAATGGTGTGAGGGCATGTGAGATAACTATATATTAAACGGGAAAAACACTAGGTCTTGGTAAAGCAGGGATGGGCACCTCGCATACAAACTGAAATTTTCACAGCGAATATCTCTGGAAATATTTGTAGTAGGGTTCTGAAAACTGGTGTGAGGGCATGTGAGATAACTATATATTAAACGGGTAAAAACGCTAGGTCTTGGTAAAGCAGGGATGGGCACCTCCCATACAGACTGAAATTTTTACAGCGAAAATCTCTTGAAATATTTATAGTAGGGTACTGAAAATTGGTGTTGGGCATATGGGATAATTACGTACTCAACGGACAAAAAAAAAAAATAAGAAAACTATCTTTGACGTCAAGAATGATATTTTTCTATGTAACTTTTTTGGACTAACTCAATATGCTAATATTTTTAAAAGCACGTGGTGTGAAACCCGCGGGTAACCTCTAGTTTACATATATATATGAGATTTTATTTGATTTGCCCAAGCGCATTTTGAACTTAAGTCTTAGAAAGCACCAGCTTCGTTGAGCTATTTCCGGGACTCATACGTTTTTTTAAATTGCTAGGAGAACCTGAACCGCTGTGGTGCAGTGGGTAGAGTGCTCGCCTGCTATGCCAGAGGTCTCGGGTTCAAACCACGGTCCGAGCCAAACAAATTTTTCTAATTAGTAAAAATCCAATTATTGGGTTTTTTAAGAGCAGCGGTCACCTCTCGGCAGTGGGCGGCATACCCTCCGAGAGTATTTCTGCCATGAAAAAAGCTTCTCACAAAAAATGCATTCGCCGTTCGGAGCCGGCATAAAACTGTAGGTCCACCCAATTAGTAGGAAAAACAAAAAGGAGCACACCTCGAATTGGGAGAGAAGCTCGGCCATAAAACTCGTCAGAGTTATAATAGCGCCATTGTATTATTATTATTAGGAGAACCTGAACTAAAGTAATTCATTCATGCGGTTGATGGACTATTAAGAGCCTTTCAGCAATTTTAATTCCTAATTCAGCTCTATTTCCGTACTTATGTAGTTAATTATTAAAGACGATTGTGAAGCAAACTGCTTATGATGGTAAACTATTTTGAATTTAAATTTAAATCGATTCTCGAGATTGTCGATTGCCCATGAGTCCGAGATGAACATAAAACATTCAACTTTTCATTCGCTAATAATTTTTTTGCTTACGTTTTTCAAAATGCGTTTTGTTAAAACTCATTCATTAAACTATATTATAATTATAAGCACTTTTAACAATTTTATGTGGCCATTCACTTAGTTTTCTTTTTTTTTTTAATTTTTTTTTTACCTTACAAACACTCCACAATTTTTTGTCAATCTGCTTTTGCTTTTACCATTCTTTAAACTGGAATTACTGTGTACCGCCGGCAAGCGCTAGCTTATTTGCCTGTCACATTTGGCCACCGGTTTTTGCACCATAAACATGTTATTACATACTTTTACTATTTGTTCTTATTGCATTTTGAATTTACCTTAAGCAAGCAATAAACGCAATGCAACTCTGTTTCTTTTATTAACTTCTCTCCAATACTAATTTATGATCACTAAAACAGGTCTTCCTTCCACTCTCTGCGAGAAATATTCAGCGATAAGCGACACATGAAGCAGGGAGAGACAGAGAGAGCGAGAGAGACGACAGCTGGGACCGTAACGATTACGATTTAAAAAAAATGTTTTTTTAATGTTATAAGCACTAGTATTAGCTAATATACTTATGAGAACTAAGGGAATCTTGCTCGAGTAATATGGATGGACGGATATCATGAAGGAAGTCAAATTTAACGAAGTATTTTAAAGATCCCAAAACGTAAAAAACGAGAAAATGCCACTTACATATATACATACATACATAAGCCAACAGTGGGCTGCCAGACGTCCCAGTTCTCCGGAACATGTACCGGTTTTGGAAAATTTGCGCCGTTGTCTCGATCCAACCTAAAAAATACCTGGTTTTTGTTTAGGTGTCCCGGTTTAAGATTCAATGGCACAAATTTGAAGAAAAGTTTGAAATTAACTATAGATTTGATTTGTTACATATGAAGCTGGTTGAATTTTGTATTGTATACATATGTATAACAAAGTGCCCGGTTTCGTAGCAGAGATATCTAGTAGCTCTAGTCAACAGTTAGGTTACAATAGCAAAAAGCTGTAGGTATATATCGGTTTAATGAGCAAACGCCGATTGTATGAAATGGTTTCTACGAACTTATCATGTTATCGGGAAAAATAATCGAAACAAATATTTTCGTTCCCTGCCGAGAAGTTAATACCTACGCATCTTACAGGTACATACATATATCCATTCAACAACGTTCAGTATTTGCTGGTGTCGTATTTCACGCACAAGCAAAAAGGAATATCACGCCAAAATTAGTAGATAATGAAAAACTAAAGAGCATAAAAACAACTACAAGTCGTGTCGGTCTTACAGAATGACACCACTTCGTTTTTGGACTGCAACAACATTCATACATAGATACTCACTAACACACACATAAAATGGCCGTTAAAACCAAATGTCTTAACTGCTGCGTTGGTTTCGAAAGCCAAGATGTTTTATGTACTACATATGGTTGATTGAGTGTAAAGGGTGTTTCGTTAGGGGTATCAGCTAGCAGAATAGTTCTGACAAAGTCGAGCAAACAAGAGAGAGAAGTTCCAAAATTTGAAAATAATTACCCGGAAAACATTTAGAAGAATAAGCACAACTCACAGTGAAAAATTCTGTTCAGTGTATGACGCGCTTCCGCCTAAAAGCATGCAATTTTTACATAAATGCAGGTGAAACTAACAAAAGCGCGTAAGTAAAAGCCCGTCTCCACATAATTTGATTCACCAGCGAAACATCTCGCTAAATAATCCGTCTCCACGTGGCTGATCGTTATTCAGTTTAACATTTCTCTTTCTTGTTCTTCTTAAATGTTTGTATGTTTGCTTATTTTTGTGTTTTTGTTTTGGTCTGTGTGAGATTTCGATACAAAATTAGAGAAGGCATCGATATCATCGGGTTTGGCAAGAGGATTGAGGACGAAACAAGTATTTCAATCTTCATTCGCTTTCAGAAATTTGTACGGAAATTAACGAGTTTCGGCACTGGTTTCGAGGTCGAACCGAGATTGAGAGAGCGAATGCAGAAGAAAGCGCGAAACACTTTATGTGGAGACATCGTATTAGAAATGTTTCCACAGAAATGCTTGAATTTGTTGCAAAATAGTACGTGTTCTTAGGGCTAGTGGGGCTTCACCGCTTTAAAAGCATCGTGATCAAAAAGCAGAGTTTTAAGCATTACTTATGAATATCAACAATAATCTGAAAGAAAAATAAACATAGAATAAAAAGAAGTGAAGTGGGGAGAGCAAAAACTAAAGAACTGCTGACTTCAATGGAATGTTAAAACACCCTTTATAATACCTTTAGATACATACATAAGTATCTACGTATGCAACTGTTGGTCAACGATCGCCAACTTCAACCAGCCGCAAAAAAGGTCAAAATTAGTAACGTTTCCTACTTATCATATCGTATTGTAGGTACTTTTTATATTGTTTTATTTTTTTAGTTATGTATGTTCATAGGTATATATTTTTTGCGTCTTCTCATTCATCACTTTTGGCTTTAACTGACTTTCACATTTTCATTTTCTTTAGATTTCTCTTCATTCAATTTAGTTATTCGCAATTGTAGAAAATGCGACTGTTATTTTTTTGTAACAATTGACTTTATTTTTTTTTGTTACTTATAATTGTTATTGTTATTAATATTCATACAAGTAAAATAGGAAGGCATCGAACGTGTGTAACGAATTAACTACTCTCCACAATGACCGATAATGCGCCGAAACAAAACAAATAGTAACCGACAGGGATTATGATGGTGATCGCTTCTTGTGTAAAGGCATTGTAGATATTTTGCAATTACCAACTGGTATTTTAACTTTTGTTATTGATCTATTATTGTTTTTGTAATTTTTCCATTTAGCGATCTTCATATATATATATATATATATCGATAGGTACTATATGTATATATGTACGTTCGTTCACCACGCCAAAAACCACTTGCAATAACTACCTACTACTTGTCCGTCGAACACGTTTCACACAACTGAAACCGAAATCGACTTCCAACTAACTGGCTTTGGATTTTCTTATACATAGAGCTAGTAGACGATCAGCGTCGCACAGTGTATTATTTTTGGTATGTGAGCGCCTAAAATTATATGCAAGCTTAATAGAATGCCTCGCGTCCGGCAACGGCATCGCAGGTTATGTGCAGGACTTATATTTTTCTATTTTTGTTTAGGCTACTGGGCAGATCATGCAGAATATTTTCATTTTGATTCGAGGCGGTACCTTTACATATGCTTTTTTACGAGTAGGAGGCATCGAAGGCCCTTACCCCGTCAGTTTGATACTCTAAACTGCAGTAAACCTCCTATTCTCAGCCGTACCCCGGTGCTGTCGTCAAGCTAACGTCGGAAGGTGGATTGAGCACCAGGCTCAGCGTCCGTTGTGGTCACGTTGCATTTTTACCCTTAGTCAAACTTGCCCCGCAAGCCTTCAACCATGTTTTTTAGACATTATACTGGATCTGGAATAACCAGACATATGGTGCTGGATGCAGGAGGCGGAACTCCTGTACATATCCGTAAAAGATGCAGGAGTCTTAATCTGTATCCGTTGCACTCCAATTAGTATATGATAAGTGGTCTGCGAAAGCCTACCTTCCACCACGCGCTATGACTGATGTAGCAGGCTGAACTCCTGTACGTATCCGTAACAGAGGCTGGACTCCAATCGAAGTGGTCCATGGTAAGTGGCCTGCGAAAGCCTAATTCCGCACCACGTGCTATGACGGATGCAGTAGACTGAACTAATGTCCATATCCGTTCCACTCGAAGTGGTCCATGGTAAGTGGTCTTCGGAAGACTAAGTTCCGCACCACGTGCTACAACAGATGCAAGAGGCTGAACTCCGGTCCGTATCCGTTCCACTTGAAGTGGCCTGCGGAAGCCTAATTCCGCACCATGTGCTATGACGGATGCAGTAGACTGAACTAATGTCCATATCCGTTCCACTCGAAGTGGTCCCTGGTAAATGGTCTTCGGAAGGCTTAGTTCCGCACCACGCGGTACAACGGATGCAGGAGGCTGAACTCCGGTCCGTATCCTTTCCACTTGAGGTGGCCTGCGGAAGCCTACGTTCCACTCGAAGTGGTCCATGGTAAGTGGTCTTCGGAAGAGTAAGTTCCGCACCACGCGCTATGATGGATGCAGGAGATTGAACTCATGAACATATCCGTTCCACTCGAAGTGGTTCATGGCAAGTGGTCTTCGGAAGACTAAGTTCCGCTATGACGGATGCAGTAGGCTGAACTCCTCAATGTATCCGTTCCACTCGAAGTAGCTATGTTTAGAAGGAATAATCAGACACGATTAGTGATCCTCTAGTCGCCGCTGCTTCGCGGTATTCTCTCAAGGCTCCTCAGTGTTTTCATCGTGTCTGCTATTACGCCACTTTCTATTTTGTTTTTACATACACTATTTTAACATTTATTTTTAACCACTTGAAACTCTAAAATCGTAATCCGTGCAGCAAACAATTCGCTCAATAACCAGACAAAATATCTACACTCTCGTCATCGACCGACGACGCTCCATAATCGGCGGCATTGCCACCAGCACTAACTTTTATGATGTTAAATATAAGTAAGTAAATTGTCGTATTTGTTGTGTCTACTCTTCTACTGGTTTGTTTGCTTGGCTTTTTTATTTTTTTGGCTGTGTTTATTTTGTGGATCGTGTATCCGCTCTAACGTCTTTTTTGCATTTGCCGTTCCATTTTAACGCTGTTGCTCCACATGTGGATGCACCATGATCGCTCAGTTTTTTTTTGTTTTTTCTTTTCTTTATTACTTTTTTAATTAACATACAACATTTACATATTTATGAGAGCGTATTGGAGTGAAACCTGCCAAGCCCAGTAAGCCAAAATATTCTTAATAGAATATTGTATCAATTACAGTACGCAACAAATAATTAAAAAAAAATAATACCAAGAAATTCAGGTATGGGGGAATATAGTCATGCGTCTGCTGAACCCGGAACTATTTTTTTTTTAACTTTTTGTATGGTTAAGTTTTAGAGATAATGGTAATATTGTACGTTTTTGGTTATCACTTCATTCAAAAATTATTTTCATGGAAATCGCAAGCATGATAAGCACAAGTACAACCTCGTTCGATATACAATTAAAATACGCTTGCAACGATGTACAACTTTTAGTAATCAGTGTTGCCAGAACTTTTCTAGAGTTCCAGCTAGATTCTCAAAAAAAAGCTGGAAAAAGCTAAAAAAAAATATTTCACATATAAAAAAAAAATTTAAGTTAAAAAAAAATTACGAAATTACCCAGAACTTAGAGCGGGATCTTCCCAAGCGAGAGCTGAAGAGTACTCTATTTGATATCAAATTTTTTTCAGTTTTGTTTTATTTTGTTTGTGTTTATTACTTCCCTTCCTAGGACATACAATGTTAAATGCGAGTATACAAAATTGTATGCTTATACACGAACTATAGGAAGTAAGAGAGTTTCTATTGACAAGTACTGCCGGATTAATAAAAGGATGATCCCAAGTCCTATTGCGTATTCTAATGCTTTATTAATATGTGATTGCCCGTGGCAGTGCTCCGCACAAAAAAAATTGCAAGCAACTGCAATAAAAATTTCATGATCCTGATGTTTCTTTGGAAGCTCTATATTTCCCTCTAAAACTATTTTGACCTCTGAAGTCGTTTTCACATAGTTGGGTCACCTAGCCAATATTGAGTGATATTTAAGACAAAAAAATCTGCTCCTGGTCATGGCTGAGGCTTTATTGATGTCCATTTAAGTATATCATTGCATTTAGCTTAAATATTTATATTTTAATCAACTCACATATGCAACTCAAGAAGCGCACAAATTATAAGTGCTGTAAAGATGTCTACTAACTTCATGGAATTTTCAAAGCAAAATCCATTAAAATTTTAAATTGAAATGGCAATGCAAAACGCCATAAAAATTCTATGACAGGAATAATTAGAATCAAAGCGCTTTTCCAACTACATACATACATATGTATCATTGGCGTAGTAACGGGGGGGGTTTTGGGGACAAAACCCCCCCCGAAAGATTTGTTTTGACCATAAAACCATCTTTAACTAAGAGATGCTTTATTAGCATACATTTCTTTTTCAGGAAAAAATCAATGAGAATAGTAATTTTTCGAAATTGGTAATTCGAAATTTAGCGCTTTTTCACGAAGTATTATTTATAATTCTAGCGTTTGTTGAGCCGTAGGAAAGTGCAAGAACCGCAGGAATTTTACCACAATTTACATTCTTTGTACTTATATTCGCTCTTTTTTGGTAAAATTCCTACGGTTCCTGCACTTTCCTACGGCTCAACAAACGCTACAATTATTATACGGTATTGCTGTTATTAACATGCTAATAACAGAAAAGTAACGCCAATTATTCAAATTTCAAGTTTTCTTTCAATTACTTATCATCTTAATCAAATAATATTAGTATAAACTACAATGGGAATTAGCACAATAGATCTCATTATAATAATAATACAATGGGAATAAATATAATAATAATACAATGGGAATAAATATGCAATGTATAAGAGTAACTGAACTTGAGATTTTACTTAATGTCTGTCAAAATGGAATATTAAAAAACTAAATTATATAAGAAAATTATTATTTATAACCGTAGCACATAGGTAGATTTTCAAGTTTTATGCGGCCAAAAATATTTTATTGTGTACATCTATTCGAAATTGCTTGTTTAATGCAAAATTTTAATAATTTGTGTTAAAAGTCGATTTTATTGAAAAATATATACAGTGACTCAAAAAAAATCATACGCCAGTGTTTTTAAATTTATTTCAAAGAGTTCTCGAAAATTTGACTCTCTTATTTTCGTTTAAAAATGTAAAAAAATTTTCAATAAAAATCGCCTTAAGCAGGATTTCTAAGCTTATGGGAAAAATCCGAAAAATCGTAGAAATTTCTAAAAGTGGATTAAAAATTTCAAAGCGAGGCCAGAATTTATAGAAGATTTTGAGGAGATTTCTAAGTGTACTGTTATGTAGCCAACCAATTTTAGTGTAAAAAGTGCAATTCTCAATGCTGTAAAAATTTCCGTCGATTTTAGAAATTTTTTTCTGTAGGGTGTTTGCCTTATATGTACGTGAGACCGTTTCAATTAAAATTTCCGAAAAGCCAATGAAATTTTTCAAAAAGTTGAATGCTGCATATTATTATATTACAATTGAATGAGCTGCAAAATTGCATACTCAAAAATCTTCTAAAAAATGTAGCTTTATAATTCTTAGCCCTTTTTATGATAAGTACTTCCTTGACTTTTAAAAATTGGAAATACTAAAAATACTGCCTAAAAAGTTAACAATAATCGCTGCTAAATATCTGGGTTACTTTTGAGCATCACTTACATTAACCAAGATATGCGTTAGAAATATAAACATTAAAATTAAATATAAAACACAAAAAGAAAATTATTGTAGGTACATATGAAAAACCCTGTATCTAGTAGTGAAGTGCGGCTTTGTGCGACGCAATTTTTTGTCGGCAAAATACTAATTGTACTAGATATCATGTCCGAGGGTTAATTTGACTGAGTCTGAAAGAGCAACATAACAAAATCAATTTTTAACATGAAAACGAGTGATAATTTTTTTTAAAATATCCCAACTTTAGATTTATTGGAAACCAAGGATATTATTGAAAAGTGTTAATAATTACTTGAAGCTTTAGGATTCATCACGATTACTTAAATGAAATGCTTTAAATAATAAATATTCAAGTTGAAACTAGCACTTAAAAATATGTAAGAAAAAAAACAAAAAAATTTACTTCAGATATGCTAAGTTTCGACCATCTGGGGCAAGTGCAGAGTATGAGGTCGGGAAAAAAGTGATGAATTATTGTTCCCCATTCTATTTCCCCATTCTATTTCCAATGCGCGTAGATTTCCAGAAGAGAATATGAGACTTACTTTTGAAGTATAGTTAAAGGCCCTTGGCAACTGAAAATCTGGCATGTCAAGCAGTGTGTATATGTGAGTTTTTTTATGTGTGTTAGTGCAATCGGCAGTCGTCGTGCTACACGTTCTTGTTGTCGGGCTCGCATTGATGATAATCAAATCTTTTAGATATTTGCGTCAATCACCCGACACTCACACATATGTATACACTGCTTAACATTCCAGATTTTAAGTGGCCAAGAGCCTCAAGAGTTTGATATATGTATAATAAGCGATATTTGTGTACTAAAATGTAAAATTATAGTCTGAAAAAAAATTACATTTCGCTAGCTTGGAGTGCAAGCTGTGTAAGTCCACTTTTATGAAAAAGTGTATTTTTATTTAGAACGCTAAAAAAATCAGATACGCACCGCGCTAAGCAATTCTGAGATACTTGTCATATTTCTACTCGTTGTTATTCAGTGACACGCAAATTGTGTAAGTCCAAAAAGCGAAGAAAATTGTGTAAGTCCAAAATATTTATATGAACAGAAAATTTTTTTTCATTTCGAATTTTGTTTGTTTTTTGTTTTTTGTCTCTCCTACAAAGTTTTAAAAAAGGACTTACACAATTTGCATTCTAAGCTAGCGATTTTTATCATTTGTAAAAAAAATGTAGTTTTTTTTGGTAATTTTAATTTTGGTAAATTTTATACATTGGCTGTGACCCCCCCCGAAAAATTCTCTTACTACGCCACTGATATGTATATGTATAGTAGGCGTATTACCATTTGCCAACGCAGTAAATCGGTTCGGTGTATCTGTTTTGCATAAGCCGTGTAGGAAAACTGTAATGCAAATGCAAAATTTGTTTGTGTCTAATTTAAATATCATCATCATCTCATAGTTGAAATTTCCATTTTTAGTAGAAGTTTAAGTACACAAGTTTTTATACTCAGCTGTACTAGTACACAGAGTATTATAGTTTTAATCACATAACGGTGGATTGTAACAGAATGAAATAATCGAGATAGATATAGACTTATATATATCAAAATGATCAGGGTGAAAAGAGAAATCGATTGAGCCATGTCCGTCCGTCCGTCCGTCCGTCCGTCCGTCCGTCCGTCTGTCCGTCCGTCCGTCCGTCCGTCTGTAAACACTCTAACTCGCGCAAAAATTGAGATATTTTGATGAAATTTGAAATGCAAGTTGGCATCGACACTGGGACGGTTGGTATTGAAAATAGGCGAAATCGGACCATGACCACACCCACTTTTCCCATATAGAAAAAATCGGAAATTTGGTATCTCAGTCACTATTAAAGCTAGAGTGATAAAATTTTACCCACGTATTGAGCTCAGGCCCCTATGAAGAAATTTGATGAAATTTTGGAAAATGGGCGGTGCCACGCCCACTTATCAAGGGTCAAACATGGAAAGTTTTATATGTCATAACTCAGAAACCATTGGAGATATATAGATGAAATTTGGTGTGCGTGATTTACTTAGGCAAACATTTTGATGGAAAATTTTTAAAATCGGTTGACGGCCACGCCCACTTTTATATATGTGAACTACAAAGGGGCCTAATAAAAACATTTTAAGCGATATCTCTGTCAAATATAACGATATATCATTGAAATTTTATGGCAGCAGTCCACCTGCGAACGTAAAACGAAAAGCACAAAAATTTTGAAAAACGGGCGGTGCCACGCCCACTTATTAAAGGGCAAATATTGAAAGTTTTATAAGCTATAACTCTGAAACCGTTAAAGATATATCTATGAAATTTGGTGCGCATGATATATATACTTAGGCAAATGTGTGGACGAAAAATTACCAAAATCGGTTGACGACCACGCCTACTTTTATATATGTGTATTATAAAGTGGCCTAATAAAAACATTTTAAGCGATATCTTTGTCAAATATAAAGATAATTCATTGAAATTTTGTGACATGAGTTCCACAATAGACCGGAAACATAAAATAGACAAATTTTGGAAAATGGGCGTGGCACCGCCTCCTTTTGGACAAAGGAATATACGAGATTTCTTAGTCTATAACGACAAATAATTGAGATATTATGACGAAAGTTGGTTTAAACACTTTTATAACTTGCGTTAATTGACACGCAAAAATTTATTGAAATCGGTTTATGACCACGCCTACTTTTTAACAAAGATATTTCTGGAACACCCTTTTGGAATTTGTAACGTGACATCTTTGTAACTAGAAGTCATAAAGGAATGAAATTTTGCACAAAGAATAATATTCATATGATTAGTTGGATGACTGATAAAAATTTTGAAAATGGGCGTGGCTACGCCCACTTTATGCAGCACTCGCTTTATATAAAGTACACCGTGTTTCCAACAAACGCAAACAAACAATGAAAGCATACAGCTGAGTATCTAATGTTCGATTCCACTCGAACTTAGGCTTCCTTACTTGTTCTGTTTATTTTTATTTAAAAAACTCAATACACAATATGACCGATGTGATGTAGTCGGTAGAGTAGTCGCCTGGCCATGCCAGAGCTCGCGAGTACAAATCGAGACCGAACCAACACAGACATAAAATTAATTAATTTTCTAATTCCCTGCAGTAAATTTGTTTCACTGCTGAAGGATCAGTGATGATTCTTTGTTGAATATTCATCACTGTCGTCATAACTTAGTATATTTTTATTTGTTCTTGTTTTTTTTTTCTGAGGAAAGCAAACCATTTATATGAAAAATTCATCAGTCTTTATATGAAAGTATTCACTGATGCCTCCTTGTCATAGGTGAATTGCATCAGTGATTCATTAAGGATTCATTGCGGATTTTTACTGCAGGGTTAACTAAAACACAATAAATGCTTCAGAAAGTACAAGTAGAATAGCACCTAAAACTAAAAATGTTTCAACCAATTTCAAAAGCTTTATTCGAGATTTGTCGCAAAGGCGAGTTAAATATTGAACAGAACATGCGCTAAATGTTCTCGAAGGGTATCTACAACGCAAATTTACAAGAACAATTTGCAAATATGACTTTTTTTTTATTGAAACTGACATTTGAGTGGCTGTTTTTGTTGTTGTCGTCGGTGTTGTTGTTCTGTTTGTCGTCGGTGTTGTTGTTATTGTTGTCGCTGTTTTTGTTGTTGTGACATGTTTCAAAATCGAAGAAGATGAGGAATGCCTCTCTCTGAAAGTGCGCATAAAAATTCGCATTATTCGCAGACGACTGGTCACGACAACAATTTTCTGTTTTTAAAATACATATGTACATACATACCCGACAGCAACTCACGCTAGTTTCAGTCTAGTGCAGAACTAGTTCAAAAAAAGAGACAGGTTAGGTGCTCGTTCTATCTCAATGCAATGCTTTCAACTGTCTTTTTTTAACACGACGAGGCCCTGCAAAGTGGCACATATTCCCTTCTGCAGAACTTTGGAGTTTCTGAAGTACGTCATATATGAACAGTCCTGGGATTGTTCAAAAATCAATAGTTCGGAGTTAGTGCAAAAGGAATCACTTAACGACTAGTTCAAAAATTTTCGGTCTTTAGCCGCGCTTTACAAAAATAACACTCAGCCGGCAGAGCTCTTAACATACCGAAAATAAATACTAGGGTTGGGCGATATATATCGATATATCAATATATCGATATTTTTAAAATAGTACAGCCGATAATATCGACGATATTTTGAACTACCGTGCATCGATAATCGATAATTTTTTGCCATTTAGAGCCAAATTCGATATTTTTCATACATTTCTGATTCGCTTCGAATTTAACAGCAGAACATTTTTTAAGAAGTGGTATAACCATAATGTCCGGGTGCTTGAATTTACATTACTTTCTTCTTCAAGCAATTCTTAATGATTTTTATGTTTATACTTCAGGATTCGTAGAATATCTGTAGATCCATCCAATTTTAACAACAAATATCTAGTAAACTATAAGTCTGCGGCAAGTTTGGATTCCAGTTTTGAGATCTGTGAGAGCACCACTGGCCCCGTGAAGAATTGGTTTTTCGCGGGACGTGGTTCCTTAATGTGAAGCCAGCCCTTTCGATATATTGATATATCGATGTTTTTACACGGCATAAATCGATGTTTTTTTTAAATATCGATACAATATATATCGATATATTTTTCCAATTTGCCCATCCCTAATAAATACGGCATTATATTATAAAATAAAGCTGATTCCACATAAAACTTTTTCCGCTTTGTGTTACGCCGCTTTCTATGTCAAACAACGCAAAACTGAAAAACTATGCCACAATGAACGCTGCAACATCACTCAAAAAATATTTATTTTCTGAAAAATCTCTCATTCTCCGTTTTATTTACAAAAAAGTAAATAAGAAAATATAAATCTATTAAATTATGTTTCAATTGTGTGACATTTAAATTTGTTTATTTACATTTGAATTAAAGTGAAACTGAAAAAAAATTTCAACGCCCCCAAAAGTTGAGATTTGGGCAACTTTGTGCTTTACATAACTTCGGCGTTGCGTTACTTTTTGTTATGTGAGAAACCTCATATAGATACATGTATTTTAATCTCAGCTGTGACGCAGAAAGTGTCACGTAGCGCAACACAAAGTTCTATGTGGCATCAGCTTAACAAGTTTTTGAAACTTAACCACAAAAAAGGTGGAATTATCCCCATTCGCCTACAAATGTCAAGTAACATTACTTTGGTTATATGTAGAGCGGCAAAAATCCTCGGCTGCAACCTCAAGATGATGCTGCATGGGCAATGGACCTCCGTCTCTCCTCCCCGATCCCGGTTCCTGGTTCTTGCTCCAAGACAGACTGCAGAGGGAGAACGCGTAGGGCTAGGAAAGACTGTTGTCCGGTCGGGTAGGTTCCCTAAAGGCGCGAGCCAGAGGGAGAGGTGCGAGACGGTCTCAGTTATGGTTCGCGGTGCGTGGCGGAAGGCATAAAATGCATTTATCTTGTCGTGATGGAGGATAAACAGTATAACGAATCAAAACGTTGTACAACATACCGCAAAGGTCCTTCACTGCAGGCAGTGCGATAGGTGTATTTCTTGATATCTCGGGTGCCTTTAGCAACGTCTCTGTTGAGCCGCTGTTTGGAGGGACTCCAATGGATCGGAATACCCCCAATCATTCAGCGCTGGATCGAGGACCTTTTGGGTTGTTGGACGGTGATGGGTGGGTGGGGCCTTTCGACGACGATGTCAAGGAGGGCACATAGGAGCACCCCACAAGGGGGTGTAGGTACTCTCACCTCTGTTGTGGAGTCTAGTGATCAAGAAAATCCTATTCAGAAAATACACAAAATACTAAAACTTGCGAAGAGTCTTGCATTCCAAGTTTTGTATAACACCTCCAATACGATGTTGGCAACACTGTGGTCTGTGTGAGGAATCACTAACTTAATTTGGTTATATATACGTCCTTTTAGCCAAGTTCCATTTGGTACTATGCAGCAAAAGACGGCAAAAAGGGGCATTATTGTAAAGTGCAACATTTGTTGTTGCTCAACTTTAAAGTACCTACGTAATAGCTATAAACATAAATTTTTCGTGAAGCCACAATAATAAACTGTCCCGCTCTGCAACCCTTTAGAACCAGTTCTAAGCTAGTTGCGAACTCTCTGTAGTATCCCTGCAGGGAACTCAATAACTAGTGAGCAAAATTTCTAGTTCCGAACTAGCGAAAAGGTGTCAAAAAGGAACTAGATCAATTTTAGTTAGACCCTCACCAGTTCTGAAGGAGTGAATAGAGTGACCATTATAAGACACACTTTGATTTGTATGCAATTTCCAAGTGACAAAAATTCTATGGAAATTTTTCGTTCATTCAATTGCCGTCGGCTTTGTATATTTCTGCAATTCTCAGATGTTTAGTGAAGCGTTTTATATAAAGAGTTTTCTATTTGCATCTTGTATGAAATGAAATGTTCCCCTAATTATGCTTTTTCGATCCCTCAGGCTTATTTTTAATTTTTTTTTTATTTTATTACTTTTTAAATCTTATTGTAAATTTTTAATAAATAAATAAATAAAAAAATATTAGTTAAAAAAAAAAATTAAAAAAAAAATTATCATCCTTGACACCGACAGGATTCGAACCCGCGCCCATCAGATTGAAAGGCACATGCGTTAGCCAGTCGGCCATCGCGCTAGTTGCATGAAGTGTGTCAAAGGCTGCACTTAAGCGGCAGATGTAAAACTGTAGAATTTGTAGGTACTTGTAGCTAGTTCAGAACTATCGAAATTGTGCCAATAAACGAACTAGTGGAAACTGTAGAATTTAGTACTAGTTCGGAACTATCGAAAATGTAGTGCAGAGAGTGACAATTGACACCGTCTAGGACATCGCCGTGTTAAATTCGCCAGTTGATAACATGCAAAAGAGATTTAGCTCGCACTAGTAGTGTCGAAAAATGCACTAGAAGCGACCTAGTTCGGAACTAGAGATTTTCCCTGCAGGGATAGACTGCAGGGTATGTATGTATAAATGTATGTACATATGTATGCGCAGAGCAACAGCAATGCGTTACTAATCACAGCTAACTACCTGTGTGTAGCAGAGTGTGTAGACATTTGTGAAAAGTTTGTCCTACTCGCTGAATGTTGCGCAATTTTTCAATCAATGCTGAATGCCAAGAGGATGCAAAATATGTGCATAGTTGTTGACAACTCAAACACACAACAGCAAATAAACGCACAAATGCTTACCTACATACCACATATCAAAGTGTGCAAGTGTACTTCGCTGTACGAGCTCATCGGTAGCATAAGGTATGTATGTAGTACATATGTACCAACAACAAAATGCATAATATCCAATCATCAAAGTTTGTCGGTGCAACAAAGGTGCGTTCCTGATAGACATGCCTTGCATACGGCATACATACAAGCGCTTCAATAAATACACACAAAAATGGCTAACCGTTAGCTTTAAATGACACAACCAAACGCACTTAGTGCATTGACTTCTAGCGCTTATAAAAAGCATTGCTTCGCTTGCATTCGCTTGGATCCATGGAATTTCAAGTGTTAGCTTTGATTGAGCTAAACAGTTTAAAAGTGCTTGTGGGCGGCTGTATTGTGGCAAAGAATAAATTTACTTTCGTTGAATCGCGTCTTTTTTGACTATACCTACATTTCTGTCTAACTTTTTCATAATAAGATTAGGCACGCGTGGGAAAAGTAGCAAGTACTAGTTACACCATCCTCTTCGCTTTTGTAGCGAAATATTTCATTTTAAAAGTCTTTGAATCACTTATTTGCTTCAAATAGCCGCTTTTTGCCTGGGCGTTTTATTAAGAAATATTATCAAGTGATTTGTGAACTCTCTGTCCACTTGCCTCTAGTTTGTCATTGTCTATTTGGAAAGAGCACTTTCCGAGCCACTGGTATAAGATTTTTAGAAATATGTAAATAGACGTCTTCGATATTTATTCTCCAGCTTTTCGGTCTTGTATTAAAATCGATATTCGATGGTAAATGAAATGCGATTACCATTTATTCCGTGTGAGATCATCTTCGAAGTGCTTTTTTGGCTCCTATTTTAGAGTGAGTGCAATTTAAGGCCTGATTGCCTCAATTAATTTGGTATGCTTTAATATGATATTTTTATCTAAAACTTTATAGTTGACATTTCGATGAAGAAACACATCTTTATATGAGTGCCACGTGCCATGAAGCGCATGCCACTTAAATGATGCTTCTGTTCATAGAAAAACCAAACAAAAATATATTCTTAGAGAAGCCATAAACATATTAAAATCGCATAAAATGAATTCAGATTTATACCATGTTTACATATAACGAGATTTTCAGTACATCTCGATTCGCCAATCTACCCGTTTACATAATAATAATAATAATACAATGGCGCTATTATAACTCTGACGAGTTTTGTGGCCGAGCTTCTCTCCCAATTCGAGGTGTGCTCCTTTTTGTTTTTCCTACTAATTGGGTGGACCTACAGTTTTATGCCGGCTCCGAACGGCGAATGCATTTTTTTTTTTTGTGAGAAGCTTTTTCATGGCAGAAATACTCTCGGAGGGTATGCCGCCCACTGCCGAGAGGTGACCGCTGCTCTTAAAAAACCCAATAATTGGATTTTTACTAATTAGAAAAATGGTTTTTGGTGTTTGGCTCGGACCGAGGTTTGAACCCGAGACCTCTGGCACAGCAGGCGAGCACTCTACCCACTGCACCACAGCGGACCCGTTTACATATAACATGAAATCTAGATTTGCTGGGAGAGGGATTGTCAACTGTCAATTTTCCTTACCTGCATGACCCAATAATAATATGGTCGTAGCAGTCAAAAGAGAATAGGCAACTACCGTTCGATGGCTGTTTTCACGAATGTAAAAAACAGATATTTTGTTTTTATTTAACTTGAAAAACGCTAGCAAACACACAAGCTTTTGCACGATTAACACGTTAAAGAAAGTTAAAAAAAGAAGATCATTTCATAACCTATAAAACATAAAGAAGAAGAGCGACTTACTATTGCGATACGATTCTTGTTGGGCCATACTTACTGGCGTCCATTTTGTTTACTTTTCATTTTGACGTTTCTCCCAAATTCGCCAAAAAAATATCGATAACACGAAGAACACAGGGTTGCATTGAGAAAACTATCGTGATAATCTCGAGATTCATTTTAAATCGCGAATTTTTGGTAGCGGATTTTTGTATGGCAAACCTCGAATTTCAATCGAAGATTTTGTGTCAACCTCGAAAAAAGTAGATAATCTCGTATATGTAAATGGCCTATTAGTCAATTGCTATTTTTCCTAAAAGCCAGCCAGACCAGTCAGCCTGCCATAGCATTAAGCTCCTGCCAGACGGTGCAATGAAAGTGCTTTCCGAAAGTGTCAAATCATTGAAAGAACTTTCAAGAGTATCCACACGACGCAATGAAAGTGCTTTCAGAAAGCACTTTTTACCTCCACTTTCCAAAAACTTTCAGGAATTACTTTTCGCTTACTGTTCGTTGTCCACACTTTCTGGCAGCTGTCAAATTAAATTCAAACAGCTGTGAGAGCAAGACAGATGTAGCAGAGCAAATAGCTTGTTTTGTGACTCACACAGTGTGAGAGCAAACAGCTGTGCGTGGAATGGTGATGGCGGAGACTTTTGTGTTTTTTTGTGTTCATATGAAAAATATAACGTGATAATTAATTATTTTAATAATTGTATTTTGTTTAAACATATGTATTTTTATAAAGAAAACATATTTACATGCCGCTTCGATCATTTAGACAACACTCGTATCAGCAAGCAACTTTCAGAAAGTAAAACACTTTCAGATGTAACAATTGAAAGTGAAAAGTATTTCTGAAAAGTATTTTTCTCGCAGCTAGACGATGCAAGTTTTTCGTAAGAAAGTAACAGCTGAAATTTCGGAAAACACTTTCTGTAAGCACTTTCATTGCATCGTCTGGCAGGAGCTTTACATAAGCATATTCTGACATTTACAACACACGACATTACTTACATACATTTCATTCAAACTTTCTTCTGCTCATTTCACTTAATTTCATTTTTGCTTTGGCTTCACTTGTTTTTTTTTTTTTTATTCTATCAACACACAAAATCATTACTTCGACTGCCCCACTTTGTGGCGGCGGCACATACGGCATTATTTAGTTCGACACCAATTTCAGGCGTCACGTTTCCACAGAAATTGCTAAAATAATAGCACACGCACGTAGGCGCATTAGGTTGTGCCTTATTTGAATGCATTTTTTTATTGCTGCTAAAAGCTGCCTGAGGCCTTTGTGTTTTATTTTTGGTATTGTTACAACCAAGGCTTGAACTCTACACCTTTTTCAGTTTAAATTTAGAAAGTTCCAATTGATATTCAGAAAATTACAATTGAAATTCAGAATTTCCATTTAAAATTCAGAAAGTCACAATTGAAATTCAGAATTTCCATTTAAAATTCAGAAAATTGCATTTGAAATTCAGAAAATTACATTTGAAATTCGGAAAGTTACATTTGAAATTCAGAAAATTATAATTGAAATTCAGAAAACTTCTTGAGTACTGAGAAAGAGGTTTCTGAATTTGAAATGTAATTTTCTGAATTTCAAATGCAACTTTCTGAATTTCAAATGGAAATTCTGAATTTCAAATGTAATTTTCTGAATTTCAAATGGAAATTCTGAATATCAATTGGAACTTTCTGAATTTAAACTGAAAAAGGTGTACACCCTGCCTCATAGCACTGAATGCAATTTTTATTTTACACACATGATAACTTACAAATAAAACGAAAGAAATGCAGAAAATACCAACTTTCAAACAGGGCTGCACATTAGTTAACAATAATTTTTGTCAATATGTAACCGAAAAAAAATTTGGTTTTCAATTCAACTTTGAAAAATTTTTTTTAAATGTTTAACAAAAAAATACTGTTTTGATAATTATAAAAAAAAAATTATAAAAAGAATTTCGTTTTGTTGGTTATCATAAAAAAAAATATTGAAAAAATTTCGTTTCGGTAGCCAACAAAAAAAAAATTATCAAAAAAATGACGTTAATAAAAAAAAGAAGAAAATTCAGAGTGAAATGAAGCCGTAAGACCGAAACAATTTCTTTTGATATTTTGGTTTTGATGACAAGGCTGCAAAATAACGTTATTTTTAACAATAAACAAAAAAATTTTGTTTCTGTTGAAATATTCGATTTTATAAACGTAAAAAGCATAACAAAATCCATTTCGTTTCAACTGTTATCAAAAATAATTTTTGGGTATTTTTTATTGATATTTTTTGAAACAAAATTATTTTGTTCATTTCGTTAAGCAGACTTGTTTGATGATCAACGAAACGAAATAATTTTGATAATTTTTTTTGATAATCAACGAAACGAAATAATTTTGATAATTTTTTTTGATAATCAACGAAACGAAATAATTTCGATAATTTTTATTTGATATTCAACAAAACAAAATTTTGTTGTTAATTTTTATTTGATATTCAATAAAATGAAATTTTGTTCTTGATATCGTTGTGCAGCCTTGATTTCAAAGCACACCCCTAATGCACATTCACATTCATACATATACGAGGGCGAGCCTTTCTTCTTCATCACTTCTGAACAAACCGTACATTTTGTGTAGGTATGCACTTGCAACAATATATACATATGTATTTGTGTAGAGATGTATACAAATATGTAAGTAGTTTTGTGCCACTTACCGTTTATAATTCTGGTCAACTTATTGCGACGTGTTGACGATGGACTTAAGAGGCTTTCGCGTCGACTATTGCCCGCACTGCTGCCACTGCTGCACTGATCGCCACTACCACCTCCGCCACCGATGCCGACACCGCCACCGCCGCCAACGTAATTGATATTCAATTGGGTTGTTTGCGATGTGACGCTGCAATTCGAAAATAAACTGCTGGCCGATGGACGTTTATTGAATGGCACAACCGCGGGACGTGGTATGTCCAATGATGGTCGTGGCGTATCGCTCCACACAATCTCCGCAAAGGAATCAATGCTGGCAGAACGTTGTAATGCGCTACTATCCTTACGCCTGCAAAAACACGTACAAGTGGAAAAGAGTTAAAGAGAGGGTGTGAGAAAGTGGAAGATGTGGAAAGAGGAGGAGGGGGAGAAAATAGCATTAAGGCATTGCATGAGATTTTAGGATTTTAGAACCAATGAGATGGAAAAATGCCAAGCGGCGGTATTTAATTGTGTATAATCATTGAGCCACTTTTGATTACTTAGAATGTATGGCAAGGCGAGTGATGATGTTCACGGTATTTGCCAATTAAAATGGAATTGTTAAGTAAATGGCAATGTGTGCTGCTGCTGATGATGATATTATGAGTGTCAATATTGATTATTTCAAATTAAAGTAGCTTATGTATAATCATATATCTACTAGTTTATCGCATATACATACGTATATATTAAAATTTTTTAATATTTAACATCAACAAATGCAGAATTAAATTTTATGTGTTTGCTGAAAACTTCCAATGGTATGAAAAGCAATTAAAATATTTTCGGAGCTAAGGACAGGGTTCGGATTTTCCTCATTTTGGCTCCTCACTCACACATGCATGAGGTTGCAGCTGAATGAGTATCCTCTGAGGGTGCAAACAACAGAGGTCACCCAATAGCGCGAGCGCTCTGCATAAGTGGCAGCAGAGTGCGCAGTCAAGAGGAGGCAAGCCAGCAGCGCTGCCTCTCAGCTGCGCCCTCATATTTTACTCTGAGTGAGTTAGGAACATGAGCGAGGCCTCATAGCTTGGAGATGAGGCAGCCAAACGTCTGATGTGTGTAGTATGAAGAAATTAAAAAAAAAAGTCTTAAAATTCAAAAAACAAAAAATTTATTTTTGGTAAATGACAGTTCGTTATTATGACATTCATTTAGGCTTATTAAATTTTATATAAATTTACCAAAAATTTTAAATTAGAAAAAAAATTTTTTTTTAAATAGAAAAAAAAATTGTAGTGGTTGGACGAAATTAACACATAAATCTAGCATTCATTTTTACGTATTGAATTTCAGATGATTTTTCAAAAAACGTGAAATTTAATAAAAGTCTTAAAAATTCAAAAAACAAACAAATTATTTTTGGTAAATAACAGTTCGTTATCTTAGCGTTCATTTAGGCTTATTAGATTTTATATAAATTTACCCCACATTTGAAATTAAATTTTTTTTCTATTCAAAAAAAAATTAGTGGTTGGACGAAATTGGTACATAGATCTAGCATTCATTTCGCATATTGAATTTTCGATCTGTTGAGGGGGGGTACAGCTTTACTTATTCCAATGAATGCATTATTGACTGATTTTCTGCGCAGCGTCATCACCCGCTCACACGCATTACATCGAGAGAAGAGGAAACCTACGGTGGCTCACCTCACACGTGAGCGGCTCATTCCTACATCACTCATTCAAAATGAGTGGAGAAACAAACAAAACTCTCACTTTTCATTCTAGATGAGTGAGCAACGCAAACGGCCACTCATCATCATGCCGTGAGGATGAGATTCCTCGCTCACTCACTCATACTCTGAGTTTCTTCCTACACTGGCTAAGGGACACAGTAGCATAACGTCTTCGCTGGGTGGAAATACTGACTGTATTGTTCCATGGCTACGCTTCGATAAGTATCTTGTTGTCACAATAGAGTCAGAGCGGTGCAGATATTAAGGAATACGTCGTTCATGTATACACGGATGGGTTTAGGACATCAGAAGGAGAAGAAACTGCCGTTTATTGCATTGAAATAAATATCACTACTATCACTATCAGCGGAGAATTCAAAAACTTATTTTCTTATTTCCAAATTTAGAGTGTGTTGTCAAAATCAAAGCGAATTCACATCATGGTCAATAAGCATGGGCGATTCTCAAGCGAATTCCGATTTCAACCAAGGCGAAATATTATTTTGACATTACACTCCAACAATTACAATAACAAAATTTGCCTAAGGCCTTTGACGCTATGGCTATACAGCTAATTTATAATTTTATATTATAAATTTAGCTTTTTATAAAAAAAAACAATAACAATAACAAAATACATTGGAAATTTCTGAATTCGCCCATGCGCATACCCTCATATATCTGCCTTGGATTCTTCTTTTTCTTCACTTTCCATTCACAATAGAGATTTTTCGCCAGAGATGTCATTACAAAATGACCAAATCCGCTAAAATTTTGAGGACTAACTCAAGAGATATTCCGGATTACCTTCAGTTAATTCCCAAGTTAACCCCGAATTAGCTAGATATTCCGGATTATCGCATTGACAGATAATATCGCATTGACAGATAATTTCAAGAGATATTCCGGATTACCTTCAGTTAATTCCCAAGTTAACCCCGAATTAGCTAGATATTCCGGATTATCGCATTGACAGACGGTATGCTATTGGACTTTCTGAAACCCATACGGATAGGTCTCTTAGGCGCACAGCTGCCGTGGTCGAAGCTTCGAAATCATCTACAATAAATTAAAATAACTATGAAATTAATTGATTTGCAGTAATTTCCATGTCTTTCGGCATTTCAGTAGATTTTCTTCTGTGTAGCATTTGTTAAAATATGTATGTACCTAACTTCGCGAATTAATCATTTACAAATTAATTTATATTGTAAATATTTTCGCATTATTAACGCTTGTTAACTTGGAACTTCTCACTTTAGTATCAAGTATTTGACAGCAGCTTAATACACTTGCTAAACTATTTAACGAATTTTAATTTGATTTTGTCATAATTTAATTAAAATGAAAATTAATTACAGCTAAAACGTATTTACAAAAGTTTGCCCAACAATAAACAAATTAATGTATTTACATTTACTAATGGAAGCCGGAAATTGAAAACGAATAAGTTGTATGAGATTTTTATATTTTGTGTGTGGGTGTGCACAGCAAATACTCTGAAACAGCAGTCATAAAAATTGAGAAAACTTTTGCAATCGCATAATAATTTTTCTATCAGAGCAAATCGCGGCCCAAAAAACTTTTCACATACAAAAATCTGCTGCAAATCAATTTACAACGATTTAAGTCAGATAGATTTGGCGGTGATACCACAAAAACCATTATCAATTTGAATTTCTTTTCCACTTACCCCCAGCATTATCAATATGTTTACACATAAATTGGTTATCAGCACTTGTTTGCAAAATGGAGTAATTGCATTTGTCAGCATCATAATTGCGTACATACAAACTTATTACGTGCTCATAACAGGAAATATGAAACTTTGCCCAGGACATAATTTGCTGTCGGTGAAATGCATTAAATCTCGGCAAATGTAATCAAAGTTTATGCAAGCAAAATGTCGCTTGCACAAACCTTGCTGACACTTTCAATCACTTTTGGGCGATTCTCTGCAAACTTTCAGTTTTTTTAACAGAAAACTCCGGAAAAAAATTATATTTTTATTATCGTTTTTATCACTGTGCCATGTGTTTTCGTAACTGCTATTCGCTCCCAAAATGGACGCGGCCATGTGTTATTATCTGTTCTAGACGTAGAAAGACCTTCCAGGGTTGTAAAAGAGAGAGAGATAATTGAGATAATTGCTCATTTCAAAATGCTATTATGACTAAAATTAAACAGCCACGTTTGTGACATTTGTAGCGCATTTTTTGTTTTAATTTATAAAGCTGAAGATTATAATTAGAATAAATTAATTTTAAATGCTTAGGAGACATCGCTCTACTCTGGATAAATGTACTAAGAGAACGGACTTAGCGGTTACCAAAAGAAAGCATTCTTTGGCGCAGTGGCGTAGCTAGAGAATTTTTCGGGGGTGGTCACAGCCAATGTAAAAAATTTACCAAAATTAAAATTACCAAAAAAAAACTACAATTTTTTTTACAAATGATAAAAATCGCTAGCTTAGAATGCAAATTGTGTAAGTCCTTTTTTAAAACTTTGTAGGAGAGACAAAAAACAAAAAAGAAAAAAAAAATTGTAAATGAAAAAAAATTTCTGTTCATATAAATATTTTGGACTTACGCAATTTTTTTCGCTTTTTGGACTTACACAATTTGCTTATCACTGAATAACAACGAGTAGAAATATGACAAGTATCTCAGACTTGTTTAGCGCGGTGCGTATTTGATTTTTCTAGCGTTCTACATAAAAATACACTTTTTCATAAAAGTGGACTTACACAGTTTGCACTCTAAGCTAGCGAAATGTAATTTTTTCAGACTATAATTTAACATTTTAGTACACAAATATCGCTTATAATACATATATCAAACTCTTAAGGCCCTTGGCCACTTAAAATCTGGAATGTTAAAAAGTGTATACATATGTGTGAGTGTCGGGTGATTGACGCAAATATCTAAAAGATTTGATTCTCATCAACGCGAGCCCGAACAAGAACGTGTAGCACGACGACTGTCGATTGCACTAACACACACAGAAAAACTCACACATACACACTGCTTGACATGCCAGGTTGTCAGTTGCCAAGGGCCTTTAACTATACTTCAAAAGTAAGTCTCATATTCTCTTCTGGAAATCTACGCGCATAGGTAGATTTTCAAGTTTTATGCGCCCAAAATTGAATTTTGTAAAATTGTTACAATTACAGAAAAACAACATATCCACATATTGGAAAGAGAATGGGGAACAATAATTCATCGCTTTTTTCCCGACCCCATACTCTGCACTTGCCCCAGATGGTCGTAACTTAGCATATCTGAAGTTAATTTTTTTGTTTTTTTCTTACATATTTTTAAGTGCTAGTTTCAACTCGAATATTTATTATTTAAAGCATTTCATTTAAGTAATCGTGATGAATCCTAAAGTTTCAAGTAATTATTAACACTTGTCAATAATATCCTTGGTTTCCAATAATTCTAAGTTTATAGTTTTAAGCTTTTAAAGTTGGGATATTTAAAAAAAAATTATCACTCTTTTTCATGTTAAAAATTGGTTTTGTTATGTTGCTCTGTCAGACTCAGTCAAATTAACCCTCGGACATGATATCTAGTACAATTAGTAGTTAGCCGACAAAAAATTACGTCGCACAAAGCCGCACTTCACTACTAGATACAGGGGTTTTCATATGTACCTACAATAATTTTCTTTTTGTGCTTTATATTTAATTTTAATGTTTATATTTCTTACGCATATCTTGGTTAATGTGGGTGATGCTCGAAAGTAACCCAGATATTTAGCAGCGATTATTGTTAACTTTTTAGGCAGTATTTTTAGTATTTGCAATTTTTCAAAGTTAAGGAAGTACTTATCATAAAAAGGGGCTAAGAATTATAAAGCTACATTTTTTAGAAGATTTTTGAGTAAGCCATTTTGCAGCTCATTCAATTGTAATATAATAATATGCAACATTCAACTTTTTGAAAAATTTCATTGGCTTTTCGGAAATTTTAATTGGAACGGTCTCACGTACATATAACGCAAACACCCTAAGAAAAAAATTACTAAAATCGACGGAAATTTTTACAGCATTGAGAATAGCACTTTTTACACTAAAATTGGTTGGCTACATAACAGTACACTTAGAAATCTCCTCAAAATCTTCTATAAATTCTGGCCGCGCTTTGAAATTTTTAATCCACTTTTAGAAATTTCTACGATTTTTCGGATTTTTCCATAAGCTTAGAAATCCTGCTTAAGGCGATTTTTATTGAAAAATTGTTTACATTTTTAAATGAAAATAAGAGAGTCAAATTTTCGACAGAACTGTTTGAAATAAATTTAAAAACTCTGGCGTATGATTTTTTTTTGGGTCACTGTATATATTTTTCAATAAAATGGACTTTTAAGTTATTAAAATTTTGCATTAAACAAGCAATTTGGAATAGATGTACACAATAAAATATTTTTGGCCGCATAAAACTTGAAAATCTACCTATGTGCTACGGTTATAAATAATAATTTTCTTATATAATTTAGTTTTTTAATATTCCATTTTGACAGACATTAAGTAAAATCTGAAGTTCAGATGCTCTTATACATTGCATATTTATTCCCATTGTAGTTTATACTAATATTATTTGATTAAGATGATAACTAATGTTTTGTCCCCAAAACCCCCCCCCCCCCCCCCCGTTACTACGACACTGCTTTGGCGGCTAGCTATAAATTTGAGACCGTCATTATAGCATTGACAGACGGCAGCGATAATCCGGAATATCTAGCTATTCGGAGTTAACTTGAGAATTAACTGGAGCTAATCCGGAATATCTCTTGAGTTAGTCCGCAAAATTTTAGCGGAGTTGGGCATTTTGTAATAACATTTCTTGCGAAAAATCTCTATTGTGAATTAAAGTGAAGAAAAAAAAGAAAATAAAGCAGATATAGGAAGGTACGCGCATAGGCGAATTCAGAAATTTCCAATGTATTTGGTATTGTAATTTGTAAAATCAAATTTGTCAAAATGAATGGTTGAAATCTGAATTCGCTTTGTACTCGCCCATTTCTATTGACCATGATGTGAATTTGATTTTGACATTACTCTCTACCTTTGGAAATAAAAAAATAAGTTGTTGAATTGGACGCTGCGCCTACCTTCCTTCGACTGTTTTGTTAATCCGCAATATTTGCCATTTGTCAGGGTAAAATTTTAATCGAAGTGTTGCGGTAATCGGGATTATCGTTGCCGTCTGTCCAGCCTATTAGATACAAGATCGTCATATAAAACGAATCACCACTTGTGACAAGAAGTGCTCACTTGGACCAAGTGTAATTTGGAAGTGAATTCCACTCCCTCTCTCTCTCCCTCTCTCTCTCCCTCTCTCTTCAAACACAATTCACATGAACTTTTATTTTGCACAACATCGCGCTCAAAATTATGCTTCCTCACCAGCAATTTTCCTCATTTGTAAAAATGAATAAAATTGACAGCGATTGGGAGTTCCAACAGAGGCACACATACGTGCATATGCATGTACTTACACAAAAGGCAGTAAGCTACACCCACCCAGCAAGTCACATTAACCCACTCACGGGAAAAATGAAAATTATTCGCACATTTTTTGTTGTCACCAGCTGGTGAAGCGTTTTACTTCTTTGAGCGACATTTTGCAGTTTCTTCACTTAATGCAGCCGCCGTTGGTGACACGGTAACAGCTGTTGCAAATGCAGTGTTGAATGATGATTATGTTTGTACGAGTATGTATGTAAATGTGAGTTCATGCTTGTGGAATGTGCTCGCAATAATAATGTGAACGAGAAAAGCAAGCAAGCAGCAGCAACCCAGCAGGCAAAGCAACTAGTTGCTGAATGAATCTATAACAAATAGTATATCACATCAACTAGTTTGCCCAACTATGTACATATGTATTCATTTTGCTTCAAAGAAATTGGTAATTTTTCAGTTTTTCTCAGTTCATTTGGGTAGATTTTGTACTGAAAGCCCTCGAATCGGCCTTCATGTTATGCTAAAATAGGCATATCTCACACTGAAAAGCTGCCATTCGGTGTACGAGTACACATGCCTAAAAGTATGCAATGCAAAATGAGGCATTTACATACAAACATACAGGTGAAACTAAAAAAAAACATGTTAAAAAACTTCGCGGTTATCGCCAAAAATAGGCACTCGTGCATTGCACATTAGTTCATGGAATAGTACTTCGGCATACTACATAGTTCATGGATTGACTGCAGAACAGTTTTGGCATTCACTGTGTTAATGTTGCTACTGTAGGTATTTGTTGTTGGCTGTTTTCAGGTTGACGTCTGATGCATAGTCGTTGTCTGCTCCAACTTTGATAGAAAAAACCTTAAAGCAAAGCGAAATTCCAGATGCTTGCTACAATTAACACTTTGACAATTTCCACTTCACTTCTTTGCTTTAATTTATAAACCTGATTTTTGGTAAAATATTTGGAGAATTTGCTTTTTTCTGATTATTCGAATGTTATTTTCTACTTTTCTCTGTTCACTTCTCACGAAATTGCGCGAAATCGCTAAAATAAGTGTAGATATACAAACATACACACACACACAAGGCCGTATTTAGGGGGGGGGGGGGGAGGTTGAGTGTTTGAACCCCCCACGAAATTCTGGTAGATAAATTTTACTTCTATCATATCATATCAAATCAAAGCTATACATATGTTCAAAATACTAGTTTACAAATAATTAATTTGAGAAAATACTAAGAATTTCAGGTATAGGAGAAGACTTGCATGAACCTGCTGAGGTCAAAACCATTTTTTATGGTTAGGGTTTTGAGATAACGTAATTTAGGTTTTTTTTTGGTTACAAATTCAATCGAAAATTCTTCTCGCTGAAGTTACAAATACCCGCAAACCGTATCTACTCCGTTCGAAAGATAATTAAAGTACGCTTCTAACGACATACCACTTATAAATTAAATTATGTTGCATACATACATTTTCTAAAATTTTAGTATATTTCCTTATAACCGCATAAAGTCATTGCATGGCTGAAAATTCATTACTCGGGTTATATGTGTTAGTGTCTGATTTATAACATTTTGTGTGTTTTTGTGTGAAAGATCCCACATATGGGATGGTTGCGTTGTTATAGTCCGATTTCACCTATTTTCAATACTAACTTTATGTCAAAATCAACATTTTATTGATTTTTTGCAATTATTGAAAAAATTTGGTTTTTATTGGGGTTTTTATAAGAAGTTGTAAAAATCAGGAAAGTTTTATTCTTTTTAAAATTATTCTGTTTTATTGCAAACATTCTAAGCGTAATATTAAAAAGATTCGATGAATACTTTATTTTTGGCGATTTTTTCCAAGTGAAACAAAAAGGATGTTCCCAACTATATGAAAACCACTTCACAGATAAAAGGACATTAGAGGGAAATATAAAGCTTCCCAAGCACTGTTTGCCAGCATAACACCAACAGTCTCAAAAAATAAGCTGTTGCTGTTCTGCGAAAGTTATCATAATTTTTTGAGAACTTTTGAATTTCGATTTCCTTTGAAAATATCTGAAGTCGAAGCACAGAGCAGTCGAATATATTTGTATGCTTATTTTTGCTGTTGCTTTACTGTGTAATTTCAAACAGATCAGTCGACAGCAAAGCACAGATAAACAGAATTTTAAATTTAAAATTGGTTTTTTTTTGTACATTACAATTTCGATTGTGTTCCCATTAATTAAAAAAAAAACAATAACAACAGTGCTGTAAAAACTCAAAATTATGTTTGCCCTTTGCTGTGCTGTACAAATTTCCACAATACAGCAACAGTCGACTATAATTTTTTGAAACTTAAGGCTGCGCAGTTGCATTACAGTATAACTTTTTATTTTTTATACTTCTGCTGCGCTGTTTATTTTTTAATTTTGAAATGAAAATGAAATTCAATGGAAATGAAAAAAAAGTTGATAACAGATGGGTAATCTAACCGAGTTTTTCGTCCATAAAATATTTTTTTTTTTTTCACTTTTATAAAATCACCAAAAATAAAGTATTCATCGTGTTTGCAATGGAACAGTCTAATTTTTAAATTAATAAAAGTTTCCTGATTTTTAAAACTTCTTATATTCTTTGAAAAAATTGTTCTTCTAAATAGCAGTTTAGAACCAGATTTCTTTTATTATTTTTAGTTAGTGCACGAAATAGGTTATATATTTTCCAAAAAAAAAAAAAAAAAAAAAAAAAAAAAAAAAAAAAAAAAAAAAACGATGAAAACACCCCACGAAAAAAATTCCTGGGTACGGCCCTGCACACACACACAAGGGGAGATGTTTGTCAAAGTGTAAAAAAGTTGAAACTTCGCTAACTTTATACCTTGCTTTACTCGCTTCACCTCAATTGTGAACATGTCCCTTTGAAAAGCACATGCTGAACGGAACTGTCAAAGCAAAACTTTGAAGCAAAGCGAGGTAGAAGTCAATTGTGCACGGGCTCTTAGGGACATGAATTCACGCACGCACGCACGCACGCACCTGCCCACAAATACACACGCACAGGCGGCCATTTGCTTGCAAGTGCTGTGCGCTGTTGGTAATATGAAATAACTATGCAATAATAATAATAATAAAATATAATGTTATTAATAATGCTATTAACTTTTACATTTTGCTACTCAGTCTCAGTAAGTCAGCAGCAGCAGCACCAGCATAGAATCATCGTCATACAGAGAGAGAGCATCAGCATGCAACCAGGCCAAACTATTTTTTATTATTATTGCGTGTACGAGATGTAAATGCATAAAAGGGATTTTAGCATTTGCTGAATGCATGTGCTAGATTTTGTTGATTAAGTGAAAACTTGCTAAGCCCATATTTTACAAAAAAAATATATTTTGACCGAAAAATTAAAGCAAAATAGAAACTAAGATGGATAAACTTATTTCGCTCCAACTTGTTAACATTAAATTATGCAGAAATTTAATGAATATAAATTAAATTTAAAAAGTTTTCTACATACATAAATAAGTCACAAACAAAAAATTTACAGACAAAATAAATCATTCGCCGATTAATTGCAGACGTAGAATGAAAAGCGCAAATTATTCGATTTTTCAAAGTTTGTATTGCAAAACAGTTAAGTAAATAGATTTTTCTTATCCCGCCCATACAATTTGTACAAAATTGTAGTGGAAATTTGTTTGTTTTCAATTTAATATGTACATACTTAAACACTTCTACATCACATGCTTATTAAGTACTTAAGTCAGCTTCGTAACAAAAGAGTTGGAAAGGCGTTTGAACAGCTCTTTGGAACAGTGATTGGTTCCCGGCTGGTTTTGGCTATTGCTGTAAGTTTATTGTTGACTAGAAAGACGGGCCCTTAAAGTTACAATTCCACTTAATATGTTTGCAAAATTGCTAGTAGGAGAAGAAGCTTGGCCTAGAACTATCAGTGTTATATTTGCACCATTTATTTCCACCTCTTTCGGTTTATAATGTATTTAAATTCTTGTTGATTGAATTGTAAAAGATCTAACTGAGATTGTGGGGTACATTCAGTGAGATAATAAAAATTTCGTGAACAGGTAATAGAAGGTATTTATATTTTGTTTTTTGTTTTTACGATAAGGTAGTATTGCGATGTATCGGAGAACGAAAGAAGATACTGGAGATGGCACATCGCCGGAACCGGTTTATAATCAAATCAAACTTGACAAGTGATGATGGAAATTCGTTCTACAATACATCGTAATGAAATATAAGTGAAATGTCAGAAAATATCTACATATGTACATACATTCCAGCCAAGGCAAATTCATTCATATGGTAATGGTAAGTGAACAGCTTACTTCTTCTTCTTCTCGTTTTTAACTCGCCGAATACAGAAGAATGTCATACAAAGAAATATTTGACTTTGAGTTTGACATTTTGATGGACAAAAGCTTAAAGCGAATCGAGGCGAATATTGCCGAATTCGCCCTGCCATTACCATATAATGAATTTGCCTTGATTCCAGCCAATATGTATTTTGGCATATTTTTAATTCTTAAAATTTTATCGATTTTAATAAATCTCACGAAATAATATGCCGAATTAATTATATTTAAACACGTATACAAATCTTTAGCAAAATGCAAACAGTGTTTTTTTTTTCGCCACAACAAAGAACTTAAATTTTCAGATAGAGAACAAAAATTCGTTGCAACTCAAACACTTATTTGGGGTTGTTTTCGGATTCCCTTTTCAAGGATGCAATTTAAAACATGATTGACATAATTAATTAGCGTAACATTAGCTTACAACAACAATAAATTGACAATTCCAATAAAATTACCTACTTTTGCCTAATTCACACAACTATGCTTTAGGGTAACATTTGGCTTTTTTTTACTTTTTACTTTCAAACATCTATTTTCCTAATTAAATAAAATGGTATTTTAACTTTTGGCTATTTCAAACGAACTTCTGCTGCGTTACGTGGCATCCCAAAGGGGCAATATTCTACTGGTTCGTAGTACGTGACGACTAAGAATACCATTTTATAATTTATATTGCTCATGCTTTTTCTGTTATTTACGCAATTAAAGTGAGTAAAAGAGTAAGTATGCATTTAGTGAAGTTAAATGAGTGGCCGAAACGAAGGAAAGTAATGTAAAGCTTAAGTAAAATTTGAAAGCAAAACAAAACAGAAAAAAAAGAAAAAAAAACACAAAAAATACAAAAAAGCGAAAAAACCTGCATAAAATTTATTGAAATAAAAAGCATTTTCGGGTATCAACTGAATTAATGAAATTACGACAAAATTACGCAAAATATTTTTTGGCCCAAGTGTTCTGTGAAATAATTGCGCAATATGCAGGAAAGATCCAGCTGTTTACCATACAAAAGGTAGGGAAGAATAAAGACAGGGCAAAACAGAAATCCCACAGAAAGGAATAGTAAGCATCGCTTCTGCAACTACTCTGCCACAGCCTCTGAAAAACTTTTTTTTTTTCAAAACCGCTTTTAGTTTATATGTTCATAGATACTTTAGTGTTACGAAACAGTATCAAATGATGCACATAGCGTTCATTCGCGTTCGATCCTTAACCTCTATTCGCACATATCATTTTGTCCTTCGTGAGTCAACAAACATGCACAACACCTGCTTTGTCGTGGGGCACCGTTAAGCAAACGGCGCTGAAGTGTGCTCTGCCTCGCCTCAAGTGCTTCTCATTTGCCACCGTGGCACCCTTAGTGGCACAGTCAGTCAACCGGCCATCTCACCTCCTCGACCCACCGTAACTTATTTATATAAATACATATCATACAGTATGCCTCCTCTTCTTCTAATGAATAATGTATAAGAATTAAGTAGCACTGGAAAAATTACATACAAACATACATACGTAGACATATTTTTTTCTTACTCTGCTCTTCATACGCCAGATAAGATTATATTCTTTAACGTGCATATGTAAATACATAGTGAAGTGCCAGGCTGGATTTAAATATGTGTAAGTGTGCATGTCCTCAAAAAAATCTACGCTTTTTTAAGGTTTATTCGAGAAGATTTAAAGGCTTCCGAAATAATGCCGGAAAATTCTAAGCGAACAAAGGTTTAAAATAAGGCTGATTTTCTTGTGTTGATGTCATCAGGCTGTAAGGAATACTCTCTCTCTCTCTCTCTCTCTCTCTCTTTGAGAGGAAACTTTATTTCCAAGGCTTATCCACCATAAAAACAAGGCTTACACAATTCCTGATAATAACGCCTTAGGTTTATTTGCCACGAGAAATAAGGCTTTAATGGTACTGTGGTACTTAAATGCCTTATAATAAAAACTAATGAAAGAGTGTACTTGGTCTGGCTGCATAACTCAAATTGTTCGCGCAACTTAAGCGTTGCGGCTTCTTTAATAATAAAGATATATATAATGCTAGGTTTGAAATGTTATTATTCATACATTTATATACCTATAAACTGAATATGTATTTTTTCTAAGCGACATTCTTTCCTTCGATAATACGCAATTTTTACGCTCGCCACTGATTGTACTCCCTTTGCCCATGTTTGCTCATAAAACTCAATTCCCCTTCTTTCCATTTGAGATATGTATTAGCGTATAACAGAAAATTAAGTATTAAAACCTTTGGAGCAGAGAGAATGAGTACATAACAGCAAGCAGCGCTGACAGCGAATTCTTCTTTAATGGATTAGGCTTCAGCTAGTATAAGACTAACCATTTTGCTGGGTGAATCTGGGCATACGCGTGCCTGCGCACGTACAAGTGGATTGTGTCTTCTTATAAATAATCATTTGCACATACGCACAATAAGTTTACAAAAGGCTTATGAGAATACTGACGCTTTACATACATAAGTAAAATGTACATACATATGCAAATGTAAGAATGGATGCAAACATATTCGCTCATTTGCTGCAAGACCGGCATAAATCAAAAAACGTGATTTTTGAGTTAATGATGCAGAATTGTTCGCTATATCATACTTCATGTTGAGTAAAAAATTCATACGAATATCTCTTATATGCTCCGCTTGAGAAGAGAATATGCCGTTATTTCATTTCATCTGTTTCAATTTTTTTTATACGTGAGAACGACATATCTCAGTTGTGCCACTGCTGCCGTCGTGTTAAGATCGTTTGGCTTTCTCAAACAGAGGCATATTTTGTGTTGTGGAGTTCTTCGTGAAAAGGTAATGGTATTTTTAATCTAGATTTTTTCAAGTACACAGCGCTAATTTGAGTTATGACTATCTTGTTGAAAAGTTTGATTTAATTCAAACATGGTATATTACAAAATATGACGTTCTAGTTGATAAAAATACTATCGCCAACTTAAGTATTTCGTGATATGACGTTATTACATATAAAAGAATGACTAATAAACAGTCATCATTTTACATTATAACAAAATGTGTCGTTGTTGAATATAGAATTATTAACAGTACCAATAAATTGCTCTCACTAACACAAAATATGATGCTATTGCTGATAAAAAATATAGCTATGTATGAATAAAACGCACGATCACAATAATAAAAGTTGTTGTTTTAGGTTATTTTAAAATGTCAAACTGCAACAGTAGCAAATCATCTTCGAGTTTATCCCGATAATCCTCTTTTTCGGAAGAATTTGACGACCCCGTGGCTGATGCAACATACTGTCCAAAATCACCACAACAAGAAAGTAATAGTGAGGATAGCAAGACGAAACATGTAATCCATTAATTTTTTAATTACTTGAAGTAAAAAATTAACATTTTTCGTTTATGAATTATAACTTAAGATGAAAAGATGTTAAAGAGTTCCTTAATTTCTTAAGTTCAAAAGACTGTTTCTACACTCAGAAAAATAATCACAGTAGTATCAACAGTTTTCTTCTGTTAATCCCTAAATTCGCTAAATTAACAGAAATATGTTTAAGTAGATTTAGAGTTATATAAACGAAAACATCTTTTACTTTAACAAATATATCTATTAAAACCTATTTGTTAGTTCAACACAACTGATCGTCAATTATTAAAAGAAATTTTCGTTGATATAACTGAGTCACTGTTAACTTAACCCTAATATCTGTTGCTGTAACCTTTATATTTATTTGTTGATTCAACAAATCATTACTGTTGACTATCAAAAGAAAAAGTATTTATTTTGCCAGCTTTCTCCGTTGTTAATTGTTGCTTTGCTTGCGTGTGTGAGTTTTAATTCACGGATGCTTGTTCGAACAAAGGTAAGTATAATAGCCACTAAAGTTCAATATTCAACATACATATCGCTAGCTTAGAGTGCAAATTGTGTAAGTCCTTTTTTCAAACTTTGTAGGAGAGACAAAAAAAAAATAAAAAAATTTCGAAATGAAAAAAAAATTTCTGTTCATATAAAATTTTGGACTTACAAAATTTTCTTCGTTTTTTTGAACTTACACAATTTGCGTGTCACAGAATACCAACGAGTAGAAATATGACAAGTATCAGAAACTTGTTTAGCGTAGCGCGTATTTGATTTTTCTAGCGTTCTACATAAAAATACACTTTTTCATAAAAATGGACTTACACAGTTTGAACTCTAAGCTAGCAATATGATGCCGTTGGATTGAATTTCAGGTTGATGTCATGGTTTGAAATCGGAGGAGAATATAAAATAGAGAAAACAATATAGCAAGCAGTGAAGGCGAAGAAGGTGCCGCAATGGAAAACAAGCGGAGATGAAGCTACATATTTGTACTTGGAAACAGAACGGAGGGAGGATGAAGAGAAAAATGCAAACAAAATATTTAAAAAACTTGCCAATAGCTCTAAAAATACACATTATAAAGTAATTGTTAGAAATAAATGGCCATGTAAAACACAAAGGGATTTATTTTTAAGTGACAAAATTTCAACTGCGGAAAATTGTCGATTTAACAGCAAAAGTGTTTGGATTCACAGCGATTTTTTGTTTTCAGAGTAGTACAACAATAAAACTGTTAAAACAGAATAGCGTCTATCAATTTAACAGATATATCCTTTGGATGTGATTTGACTGTGGAATCTGTTGTTTTAACCCGTAATCCCGTTGATCTACCAATATCTTTTCTCTCGGTGTATGAATTATAATTAATTTATGTTTATTTTTGTGATATTAATAAGTACATAATATGTCTATTTGAAGTTCAAAAGATTGAAAATAAAATGAATTAATACGAACTTATTGTTTTTTTTTCTCAACAATAATGACACATTATAACTTAAGACACTCTATTGAATATATTTTTGCAACAATAACGTCATTATGCAAAGGAGAGTTGGTTCTTATTCAGGAAAAAACCATAAATGGATACTTGGTGTTGATTTTGCTTTATGGATATGTTAAATATATTATACTGAATTGGTTTGTTTTGAATTTGTAGGATTTCCTATTTTCTGTGTAAGATTGGAGTCAGTTGAAAACTTTAAAAGCGTTTTCTGGACAATCGATTTTTTTTACTTATGCCGGTTTTGCAGCAAATGAGCGATATGTACATTAGTGGTCGGAAACTATCGATGGCACTATCGTCACTATCGATGGTTTCTGAACATCGTTTACACTATCGATGGTTTTCGACTATCGTTTGAACTATCGATAGTTTACTGAAAATTTGAAATGTGACCACTAGGCACCAAACAAACGGTAAATACATGATCCAATTAAAAGTTCATGTCAGTTCGCTGGCCGCCATATTTCTTTCGGGTTTAGAAAAAAGTATCAAGTCCTCATACGTCATTTCCTTTTGCAATTGGCACAGCTGTTTGTTTGGTTGTTCGCGGTTTATTGGTCCTGTGACGTAAGCAGTATTTGACATTTCCGCCTACTGGCATTACCGTCTCAATATATGTACCGTGCGGTAACTATTCCATGCAAGGTTTGAATTGCTGACTAGCAAGTAGTCAAAGCAACATAAATACGACTATACATTCTAGTCGCATGGTCGTTTAAAATGTGAGTACCCAAAAACATAAAAGTAACACTACAATATGGGTATCAAATAAAAGGGGATGGCCCCAGGTTTCATTTGGACTTCGATATATTTCGATAAATTTATCGATAACTGAGTTATCGGTCAAAATGTGATTGCCCAAACACATTAATATTACAGTACAATATGGGTATCAAATAAAAGGGGATGGCCCCAGGTTTCATTTGGACTTCGATATATTTCGATAAATTTATCGATAACTGAGTTATCGGTCAAAATGTGATCGCCCAAAAACATTAAAATTACTCTACAATATGGGTATCAAACGAAAGGGGATGGCCCCAGGTTTCATTTGGAAGATCGAAAAAATATAAATTGCTCATAACAATTATGGGATGATCTAACAAATATCCATCATCCAGTAATTGTTATGGAAGATGGAAAAAAATATCAATTGCTCATAACAATTATGATCTGATCGAAAAAATATCGATCTTTGAGTAATTGTTATTGATGATGGAAGAATTTTTCCATTGCTCAGTAATTGTTATCAAGTGATTTTTATATTTATTTGTTATAATTGTTATGGTCTCTGGTTAATATATTAATTATTTTGAACAAGAATAAATGGCTAATAAATAAATAAAACAAAACAATGTACTGAAAAAAGTTTTATTGGATCATCTTCTATTACTTTCATGTATTGGTAAGAATAAGACCAGGACAGGTGGGTGAGCTCATTTAAAACAGATGTGTTTGCTGCCGGACGGCAAAAGGCGGTTACAGTGAAAGCGTAGCCGTAGACTCTCCCAAATCACCCGAAACTATCGTCAACTATCGATATACTATCGATAGTTTGCAAAAAACTATCGTACACTATCGATGGTGCTGACTATCGATAGTTTCCGACCTCTAATGTACATACATATTTCCCTAAATACATACATATATTATATTTATTATGAAAATTTTTTTCCCTTTTTGTGCTTTAGTTTTAATAGAGAGAGTTAATGAACACCCTCCAAAGATTGAATGCGAGTCCTACGAAATCCAATTGCTTTGGAAAGGAGCCGTAAAGCTTTTTGGGGATTTCTTCTTCTTCGCCTCACCAAAATGTCTAAATATTACAAAATTTAATAATTGATGTATTTTTAATTTGCCCAAAACAATATGTAGGCGGTTTCAGAGTTGATGCTTTTATAAAAAAAATTCATATGGTGCATTTCTGAGGGGCTTTTAATTTGCACCGTCAAACAACAGCAACGTCCTTTAAGAGTATGCTCTAGTCATATTAAAAATGATAATTTTAAGTATCTAAAGGCAGCAGCTGTTCAAGCAAAAATTTAAATAAGCCAAAGACAAAAAGAAATCCTACTGGTTTTCACTCGCCTATTTTTGACCAAACCAATGCCGCGGCATTTACATAGTTATTTTTAAGCGTTTTATAATAGACTGGCGCGAATGTAACTCTAACGACTTTTAGACAAACCCTAAAAATTGTTTACTACAAATTAAAAGGTCGAAAAACGACATCTGCTAAGGGGTGCATGGAACTCAGTGCGAAGCTTTGCGTGGCATAAGCCAGAAATGCGCGCTAAGCGAAACTTTACCCCCCAATGCTATAGAAAACAAGTAAGGAAGCCTAAGTTCGAGTGCAATCGAACATTAGATACTCAGCTGTATGCTTTCATTGTTTGTTTGCGTTTGTTCGATATAGGGTGTATTTTATATGAAACGAGTGCTGCATAAACAGGGCGCAGCCACGCCCATTTTCAAAATTTATATCAATCATCCAAATAAGCATACAAATATTATTGTTAGTGCAAAATTTCATCCCTCTATGACTTTTAGTTACAAAGACTTCACGTTACAAATTCCAAAAGGGTGTTCCAGAAATATCTTTGTTAAAAAGTAGGCGTGGTCATAAACCGATTTCAATACATTTTTGCGTGTCTATTAACACATGTTATAAAAGTGTATAAACCAAGTTTCGTCATAATATCTCAATTATTTGTCGAGTTAAAGGCTAAGAAATCTCATATATCCCTTTGTCTAAAAAGAGGCGGTGCCACGCCCATTTTCCAAACTTTTTTATTTTTTGTTTCCGGTCTATTGTAAAACTCATGTCACAAAATTTCAATGAATTATCTTTATATTTCACATAGATATCGCTTAAAATGGTTTTATTAGGTCACTTTATAATACACATATATAAAAGTGGGCGCGGTCGTCAACCGATTTTGGTAATTTTTCGTCCACACATTTGGCTAAGTAAATATATCACGCGTACCAGATTTCATCGATATATCTTTAACGGTTTCTGAGTTATGGCTTATTAAACTTTCAATATTCGCTCCTTAATAAGTGGGCGTGGCACCGCCCATTTTCCAAAATTTTTGTAGTTTTTGTTTTATGTCCATAGTTGGACTCCTGCCACAAAATCTCAGTGATTGATCTTTATATTTGACAGAGATATCGCTTAAAATGTTTTTATTAGGCCCCCTTATATTTCCTATATATAAAAGTGGGCGTGGCCGTCAACCGATTTTGATAATTTTTCGCCAAAACATTTGACTAAGTAATTATATTACGCGTACCGAATTTCATCGATATATCTTCAACGGTTTCTGAGTTATGACTCATAAAACTTTCAATGTCTGCCCCTTAATAAGTGGGCGTGGCACCGCCCATATTCCAAAATTTTTGTGTTTTTTGTTTTATGTCCATAGTTGGACTCATGCGACAAAATTTCAATGATAGATCTTTATATTTGACAGAGATATCGCTTAAAATGGTTTTATTAGGTCACTTTATAATACACATATATAAAAGTGGGCGTGGCCGTAAACCGATTTTGATAATTTTTCGTCAAAACATTTGTCTATGTAAGCAAATTACGCGTACCAAATTTCATCGATATATCTTCAACGGTTTCTGAGTTATGACATATAAAACTTTCAATGTTTGACCCTTAATAAGTGGGCGTGGCACCGCCCATTTTCCAAAACTTCATCAAATTTCTTCATAAGGGCCCGAGCTCAATACGTGGGTAAAATTTTAAAACTCTAGCTATATTAGTGGCTGAGATACCAAATTTCCGATTTTTTCTATATAGGAAAAGTGGGCGTGGTCATGGTCCGATTTCGCCCATTTTCAATACCAACCGTCCCAGTCTCGATACCAACTTGCGTTCCAAATTTCATCAAAATATCTCAATTTTTGCGCGAGTTAGAGTGTTTACAGACGGACGGACGGACGGACGGACGGACAGACGGACGGACGGACGGACGGACGGACGGACGGACGGACGGACGGACATGGCTCAATCGATTTCTCTTTTCACCCTGATCATTTTGATATATATAAGTCTATATCTATCTCGATTATTTCATTCTGTTACAATCCACCGTTATGTGATTAAAACTATAATACTCTGTGTACTAGTACAGCTGAGTATAAAAAAATTAAAAGAACAACGGAAAACGCAATCAAAAGAAATTAAAATGGCGGCAATGTATTGCGGATGCATGGCATTAACAAGAAGATTGCCACGAAAATCACATTATCCGTTTTGGTTTTTTCTGCTTACATACATTTATTCGGGGATGACTTTAGGATTTTGCGTTTATTCGGATATCCTTTCGCGTGTATCTGTGTGAGTTTCTGCATGTGCGTACAGCGTAAAATAGCATCTTATGCCGAAACTTGCAGAATTTTAAAAAGAAGAAGAAAAGAACATATTTGTTTTTGTCTTTTTTTTAAAGCTGTGCTATATTTAGCATTTCTTTAAAAGCATTCAACTCAAATTGTGTTCAACATTTGTTTTATTTTTTTATTGCTTGCCTGCAACCTGCACAAACATAAATATGTGTAGCTTTGGAGTTCTGTTGTTACTCCCACTGGAACATATTGTGCACGTTTTCACGTAAAAACATAAATTTGTCCGCTCTCAATATTCGTGCATACAACAAAAGGGACCGAGTGACGCAAATGTACGCCACACATTTTAAAATTAGTATAATTTAAAAGCGAATAGATTCACAGAAGTCGTCAAAAAACACTCGATGCATATTGTTTTGCGTCAGAGTGAAATCTCGTATCGGATTTCGGTTCTGATAAAGCATAGAAAACAAAGGATTGAAACTGGCAAACAACTATGAAACACGCTTAAAAAATGCGGGCTGTGCACCATATAAATTACTAAAAATAAATAAATAACACTGTGACACAATTCGAAGGTTGTGGAAACATTCCCACAGGGAACGAAAGACCACTATGCATATAGTAAAACCCCAAAACCGTGAGGTCAAATTTTTCTTAATGCAATTTTAAATTTGTGTAATTTTGCCTGAGAGATTTTTAAATAAAGGAAAAAGGGTTAAAATATATATAAATATATTTAGTAAAATTACACGAACTTTAATTTCGTAGAATACCTTAACCCGCTAACACCACCCCGAAGAGGTCGTTTGGACACCTTTTTTATAAAGTCCGAAAAAAATAATATTTTGAAGGTTGATAGCGGGTTAAAATGTTCTAGAAAATTATTCACCATAAAATTTCACTAGGTGTTCCCTCAGACAAAAACTTTGTAAAATGAACCTAAACGACCACAAGATGCGAAAAAATTATATTACTCGGAATATTAAATGTGTTTTATTTCCAGTTCTACTGAAGCGATCGAAATACTTCTTTTGCAAAAGATTAATGTTTTTTTGACGACGTTTAACAAGCCGGCAAAAAAAAGTTACATTAAGGTGGTATAAACTAAGTACTGGGTGGAAGTGACCCCAATGACGCACATATGGTTAATAAGATTATAAACTAATAACTAGACTGCGGATCTTTATGCAATTGCATATTTTTAAGGAGAAGAGATAGCGATATGGTTCAAATTTATTATTAATTAAATATTCTAAATTTACATACTTATTTCTGCATATTTTGCATATTGCATAAAACTTGCATATTTGCATATAACTTGCATATTTTGGAGGTTTAACAGATTTAATCCGCAAGTTAGAGTCGCGCGGAGTTCCCCTAACGGCTTCAAAGGCCATTATAACAGAAGCTTTTGAAAGACTTCGCGCTAAGCCAGGACCATGTGGGGAAATAGTTTTGGCCAAAATGAATAGCATCCCTGCTTTTGAAGACATATCAAGAGTAGCCAAAATACTTTCAGGTGATAACAAAATACTAGAATCTCAAATTCAGATTCCCATTTAAGTATGCTCCGGTTACATCTTGTGATGTTGAGCGTTCATTTTCAGCATATAAACTGATATTAACCGATAAGCGTCACAATTTCGGCATTCAGAATCTGGAGAAAACAATTGTAGTATATTGTGGTCTTAACTACAACTAAAATTATCTCTTTACATTAAAAAATTATTATAATAAAAATTAGTTACCATTTGCAATTTTGTTTTGGGTGTTAATGGGTTATTTATTTGCATGGAACAAATGTTCCAGCATACAACAAGTGATTTTTGCATTCAACTGTATTTACTTATTGTGTATATCACTTAAAATTCCATATTTTATATGAAAAAGGTGTATTTTTAATTTGCATATAACTTGCATATAACTTGCATATAAGTTGCATATATTTTGCATATTCAAAACAGAGCAAGAAAATACGTTTTGGAATGCGAATATATAGTTTTGATTCAATATAACACTTAATAATGCATTTTAAATTTTTTGCATAAAGATCCGCAGTCTACTAATAACCCTTCTCTCAAGCCAAACACATTAGTGTATCAGGATCGGAGCATAAATACCGAAGATATGAAAAAATTAAATTTAGCGACATCTAGCGGTCCGGATATGTTTTCGAAAAACACATCGTATGGGGGTGGTGTAAGGCGCACTTCTTTTTTTGCGTTCCTTAAAATTTAAGAATTCAAGCAACTAAAATTCTATTCAACTTTAATTTCGTAGCAATTTCGCACATTCTAAAATAAACACGACGATCATTTGTTTTATTCAAATGTGCACACACTAAATTTCCATGCAATTTATTAATAGTGACAATATGTATTAACAATGTTCAGATTTTATCGAAACGACCTTGACAATAATTTATAATGAACTTACATAGTCATGCGTAAATATGTACTTAGTGATACGTTCCAACAAACATACATGTTTATGGGAGGACTAACAAAAGTTCTGATGATAATCACTTAGAATAGGCAGAATTAATAGATATTATCACTAAGCAGATTACATAAGGGCTAACGCAGAAATATAAAAGGTTTCAGAAGCAGTCAAAGGATAGACGAAGTCCCGACGTTTTTATTCTTCGCACATTCGAACATTCAAGGCTCGACATTTCCTTGCCGACATTACACTTGTGCTTTTGGAATCATATCTACCATAAAGTATGTGATTTGAAGGGAACTGGTTGAAATTGGTTGGAATAAGCTTTCATATAGTATAAAAGACATATGAATAATTTTAGTGCTTAACTTCAGATAGCGGCCGTTTTGACATCCAGTTTAGGTAACATAAGCTCCTACTCTTTCTGATATCTTAGATCATAGTACAGCAAAATTCTGAAAGAATTTGTGTCGGAGAGCGCAGACCGATTTGGCGCAGCCTAACGCATCATACCCTATAAATTAAATTTCTTTAAGCTAGTTGGAGCAGGCAAACCAAAGATTTGCTTGTGTTACGTTTCATTAAACATTTGTCGGTTTCCACCACCTGCGTGTGCATTGGCCCGAAACTTGATAATCCCAAACTTCAGTGAACAGCTTTGCAGAGGCAAATTGGATTTGTCGCAAGCAATCTAATGTTTTGCAAATATGAACATACATACAGTGTTGGAAAAAATAATAGGGACACGACAAAAATTCTGCAATTCTCCATTTACTTCATTTTAAGACCAAATAATAATTACCAAATATTGATGATTACACGGAGAGGACATACTTCAATGACTCTGGGGTGGTTTTTGTATAATAATTTAATTTTTATAAACAAAAATAATGAAATGTATAATTTAGGTTGGAAATAATAATAGGGACAAACTCTAAATTCGATTGTTTTTTCAAACAAACTACAATATTACTGCTACCGCTAGATTGAAACTAATATTTAGTTGAAGCTCCTTTATTTTTTATAACTTCCTTACATCTTCGTGGCATAGGGTTGACCAAATCAGCGAAATTTGCAACTGGTATTAAGTACAAAGATTCTTTTATTTTTTTTCATAACTCTTGCTTATTTTTCCATTTTTAATCCCCCATCGTCTTCTTTAATATTCCGTATAGGGCTGAGGTTCGACGACTGTGAGGGCTACTCCAAAACGGCAGCTTTCTTACGTTCAAACCACGAGTTTTCGATTCTGGAGGCATGTTTGGGGTCATTGTCATGCGTAAATCGCCATCGAATGATATCAAGGAGGGTTTAAATTATTCAGTTTTGTGTAGAACCATTCGCAATAGACCTCGAGAAGTAGGACTAAGTGGAAGAAATCCCAGAAAAGTTCCGTACCTGAGAAAAAATAATGTAAGTCAACGAACTGAATTCGTTCAGAGGACGCCACCGTGCTTGATAGGCTTTCTGGTGTATCTGGGGTGAAATTCTGCATTCTGCGGGCGTTGAAGGAATATTAAGCCATCCGAGCCGAATAAATTTACTTTTGTGTCATCAGACTAAAGAACGTTATTCAAGTTTTGCGGCAAGATGTTCCTCAGAGCGAATTCAATTCGTTGGCCTACATTCTTTTTGGTTCCGATACGGGACTTTTCTGGGGTTTCTTCCATTTAGTCCTACTTCTCGAGGTCTGTTGCGAATTGTTCTACTCAAAACTAAATCATTTATACCCTCCTTGATATCATTAGATGGCGATTTACGCATGACAATGACCCCAAACATGCCTCCAGAATCGAAAACTCATGGTTTGAACGTAAGAAAGCTCCAGTTTTGGAGTAGCCCTCACAGTCGTCGAACCTCAGCCCTATGGGGAATATTAAAGAAGACGATGGGAATCAAAAATGGAAAAATAAGCAAGAGTTATGGAAAAAAATTAAAGAGACTTGGTACTTAATACCAGTTGCAAATTTCGCTGATTTGGTCAACCCTATGCCACGAAGGTGTAAGGAAGTTATAAAATATAAAGGAGCTTCAACTAAACATTAGTTTAAATCTAGCTGCAGCAGTAATATTGTAGTTTATTTGAAAAAACAATCGAATTTAAAGTTTGTCCCTATTATTATTTCCAACCTAAATTATATATTTCATTATTTTTGTTTATAAAAATTAAATTATTATACAAAAACACCCCAGAGTCATTGAAGCATGTCCTCTCCGTGCAAACATCAATATATGGTAATTATTATTTGGTCTTAAAATGAAATAAATGGAGAATTGCAAAATTTTTCTCGTGTCCCTATTATTTTTTCCAACACTGTATGTATGTATACATTTAGATAAGCGTAGATGTTATCAAAAAAATAGTAGCAAAATGTACATAAGCACAAGTCTCAGATAATTTTCTTCAATCTAATTTTTTGGTTACTTAACCTTGAGGTTAAAAAAGTTCCTTATAGAATTCTACTACAATAATTAACCTTTTTTCTGAAGTATGTATATATATTTGGTTTTTGTTGTGTTTCATATGAAGAATGCAGGATTTTATTTTTATCACTATGCTACTATTTTATTGACCACCACTGTACATACTTAATCAAAGGCATACCAACATACTTTCTCAAGTACCCAATCTAAGCAAACAAGCATTTACGAAAAAAAAATCTGCATGTGCATATGTATGCACATTAGGCCGAGGCGATTTTTATGGAGAAAAATTAATGGATATCGTGCCATCGAAATTAGGATTCCTCTCATTTGTCCGAATAGAAAACTCTTCCATGACATTTGTCTAAAATTAATTTTGATGTTCCGAAATTTGGTTTCTATGAACAAAGGCGGATCAAAAATGGACAAGAAACCGCAAAAAATTAACCATACCAATCTACACATCAAACTCAACTAAAATTTTATGCTGAGTCTAAATATGAAATCAGAATTAAAATCGCAGTATTGCCCTATGGCGCATGAGTAACCTTGAGTTTTCTTAGAATTGAATAAAGTAAAAAATAAACTTTAAAAAAGATAAGTCTACGTTTAAGAGAATAACTCCCAATTTTTGCAGCTAAAATTCTGAAATTTTGTATTTAGTGCATTTATTGTACACAAAGCGCTGTCAGCGAAAATCAGCCATATCGGCTGACTATAATATAGAGATGCCATACCATGAAAAATCAGTGTTCTCCTATACCGGAAAATACATTATAATTTTAAAATATTGTTACTATATTTAATTTACTTTAAGAAATTTGCAGGAAAATTTATTCTATATTATTCACAGCAAGAGATTTTTGATTTTTTTTTGAAATCAGGTTAGGTACATACATATTTTTCGAAAACGGCTCCTCCGATTTTAATTCTGATTTCATCTTTGAATTCAGCATACAATTTTGGTTGAATTTGATGTGTATATTAGTCTGGCTAATTCCACTGTTCTACAGCCAAAAAATACTCTAAACGCGACCATCCTATCTATATGTAAAATAGGTCGCTGATTCCAAAAATCGGGTTCATTTTTAATTCTATGGGAAGGTTTTTGAGATATCGGCAATTTACCGTTATTTGGCCACTGGCTCCACTTTATCATGTATATCTCTTTAACGCACTAAGCTATCTTCCTTGGGGTGACACAAAACGAAAGAAACTTAAATTCCCTTTTCATGGATCCTATAACATTTTTCTCTAAATCTTGTAGTTTCTGAAATATTGATGATTCAATTTGAATTTTTTCGATTTTTTACGATTTTTTTAAGAAAAAATTAATTTTGTCAGGCAATATCTTTAAAACCAATATTTCCACCATCGGTTTTACTCCTTTACGTCAAGCTCCCTTCCATTACCAAAAAAATAAGCTATCAACGAAGAAAATCGATGGTAAAATGGAAAAGTTATAGGCGATCAAGTAAATACAGCCAAGTCTCGCAATGCCACTATACGGTACATTCTATGCATATTTTACCAATACCTACACAACTGCAGTAGCAGCGTATTGGCAGCGCAGTAGATACCCTGCAGGGAACTCAATAACTAGTGAGCAAAATTTCTAGTTCCGAACTAGCGAAAGGGTGTCAAAAGGGAACTAGATCAATTGTAGTTAGACCCTCACCAGTTCAGAAGGAGTGAATTCAGTGACCATTATAAGACACACTTTGATTTGTATGCAATTTCGAAGTGACAAAAATTCTATAAAAATTTTTCGTTTGTTCAATTTTTGTCGGCTTTGTGTATTTTTGCAGTTATCAGATGGTTAGTGAAGCATTTTGTATAAAGAGTTTTCTATTTGCATCTTGTATAAAATGAAATGTTCCCCTAATTATGCTTTTCCGATCCCTCAGGCTTATTTTTAATTTTTTTTTTTATTTTATTACTTTTTAAATATTATTGTAAATTTTTATTAAATAAATAAATAAATATTAGTTAAAAAAAAATTAAAAAAAAAATTATGATCCACCTTGACACCGACAGGATTCCAATCCGCGCCCTCAGATTGGAAGGCACATGCGTTAGCCAGTCGGCCATCGCGCCACTTGCATGAAGTGTGTCAAAGGCTGCACTTAAGCGGCAGATGTAAAACTGTAGAATTTGTAGGTACTTGTAGCTAGTTCAGAACTATCGAAATTGTGCCAATAAACGAACTAGTAAAAACTGTAGAATTTAGTACTAGTTCGGAACTATCGAAAATGTAGTGCAGAGGGTGACAATTGACACCGCCTAGGACATCGCCGTGTTAAATTCGCCAGTTGATAACATACAAAAGAGATTTAGCTCGCACTAGTAGTATCGAAAAATGCACTAGAAGCGACCTAGTTCGGAACTAGAGATTTTCCCTACAGGGTACGAGCCCATTTACGGGTATAACATGCATAAAATATACCCGTGCAGATGCATTGCGCGACTTGACTGTATTCACTTGATCGCCTATAACTTTTCCATTTTTCCATGGATTTTCTTCGTTGATAGCTTATTTTTTTGCTAATGGAATGGAGCTTGACGTAAAGTAGTAAAACCGATGGTGAAAACATTGGTTTTAAAGATATTGCCTGACAAAATTAATTTTTTCTTAAAAAAATCGTCAAAAATCAAAAAAATTCAAATTGAATCGTCAATATTTCAGAAACTATAAGAGTTAGAGAAAAATGTTATAGGAGCCATGAAAAGTAATTTAATTTATCCCCAAGGAAGATAGCTTAGTGCGTTAAAGAGATATACATGATAAAGTGGAGCCATTGGCCAAATAACGGTAAATTGCCGATATCTCAAAAACCTTCCATAGAATTAAAAATGAACCCGATTTTTGGAATCAGCGACCGATTTTACATATAGATAGGATAGTCACGTCCAAAATACAGACAAAAAATTTCATTTTGTGATCCAGTGTTCTTAGGCGATTTTTGTCCATTTTTGATTTTCAAAAATCCGTCTTGGTCCACAAGTATTAAATTCCGGAACATAAAAATTTATTTTAGAAAAATGTCGTGGAAGAGTTTTCTGTTCAGAAAATTAGAGGAAATCAAATTTCGATGACACGATATCGATTAATCCCAAATCGTCCCGGTCTAATGTACATATGTATTTATGCAAATGACTAAATTTTGTTGATGATGATGTTTAATACTTTTGTCAACAATAAATGCTAACATAAGTGGATGAATATATGTATGTGTGTTGTACATATGTATGTTTTACCTACATTAATAATATTTATGCAGTTTGTGCGCCTAATTGTATGTTAATCATTTCTCTTGCATATTATGTATCTACAAAATAGCAAGTGAATGTCCTGACTTTATTGATGTTGTTGAGTAAATTAAAAAATTGAAATTTGCTAATTTATTTCACTAATTACAATGTGTCTTAACACATCAAATTAATTGTGGACATGTTCAAATTATTTTCAAAACAAGCTCATTGAGCTTTGTAAATATGTATTTCTACAGTATTATATAGTTGGGCAACATGAAATAAAAGTAAAATTAAAGCATTGATTCTTTTATCATAAAATGGCGTTGGTATTTGCTTGCTCAAGCCATTATATGCTACAAGTATGATCCAAAATTCACTATATATCCATTTTCACAATTGTTAAGAATGCATATATTTAGAGCAAGTAAATAAATCAAAACATATTTATGACAAATCATACACTTTTTTCTATTTCAAACAAATCACCGCTACATGCAGATTTTTATCATTTAAACAGATCTTCCTTCCTTCCATCCATACCAAGGCTACTTATTCAAGAAAGTAATAAAATAAACAAAGCAAAGTGTTAAATTGTGACTTTCTCTCCTAATTGCTTTTTCTAACCTAGGGCCATAAGTCAAACAATTACTCTTCCAAAACACTCACCTTTCCCACGAAAGTCGACGTGGCGCCTCATCGAAGCAGTTGCCTTTGTCAACGGCGCCACCACCACCACCACCACCACCACCATCTCTGCACACAACATTAGCGTTAATTGGCAAAAGGTTATTTGTAAAACAGGTGGCAGGGCCATCACCATGCGGTGACGCAACGCTTGTCACCCTCGAGGCAGATATACTGGTCTGATGTAATAATTTGGCAAGGCGACGTGTCAGCGCTGTGTTGCTGCCGCTGCTCCTTGCTACTTCCGTACCACTGCCACCGCCACCGCCACAACCACTGCCACTTCCGATACCCTCAGGCGTTGATGGTTGTTGGTGCGGTGATTCTGAGAGGCTGCCCATGCCAGCGATGCCAACATTCGTTCCGCCGCTGTTGCTATTACTGCCGGTGTTGCCATGCTGTTGATGTTGCTTTGATTGGTTGTCGTGCGCGATGTTGTTGTTGCGCTTTATCGATGCCAAACGATAAGCACGAGCGGCCACAACATGCGGCGCTGGTATCCTTTTGGAAATTGGTAATAATGAAATAGAGTAAATAAATACAAATCGTAATTTATGCGTTAATGAAATAAAAATTTATTTCCAAGTAAATGTATTGATACACTCAGGGAAAAAAATTATAAAAACATAACATAAACATAAAACGTGCTTAAAATTGGAGTCTTCGCTTGTTCTCCTCTTCTTTTCTACTTCGCCTTAACTCTTTGCTATCTTTATTTCTTATTCTCCTTATTCTCCTTTTTCTTCTTTATTTTATATTCTCCTCCGGATTCGAACCATGACATCAAACTGAAATTCAATCCAACGTCATCACATAGTGGAACATTAAACATTACTAGTATCGCCGGTGGTCGAAATTCGACCATGCAATTTATTTTTTCAACTTTGTATTGGTACAAAAATTATTCCTTTTCGCGGAGATAAGCAACACTTTCCAAATTCCAGTTGTACCGCAACACTGATTTGCCCTTTTGATCACGGTCCGACGCGAAATCATGGTCAAAATCAAGGCAGATCTAGGAAGGTAGGCCCGGTGGTGAGCGCTTTTAAATTAAAGCGACTCTTCAACTGTGTTTACGATATTTGTAAACACGTTTGCGATATCTATTTATCTTAACCAAAAATTTTATTTATTAATTATAAAGAAATTAAATAATTTATAGAAAAAAATATATGCCTATGCACTGCTCCTGACTCATACGAACACATCCATATCAATTTTATGTGGATATGAGTATGTTAAATGTGCAAAACAGCCTGGCAATTGTTTGTATGGAAAAAATGTTAGCCTATTAATATATAGATATTGAATTGTAGTAACCTATTTATACTTCCCTTTTCCTAAAAAAGAATCCATGAATTATATGAATCATTGTAAAAACAAAATTTAAAAAAATCGTATTCTCATTATTGTTTTTGTTGGATTTCTCACAAAAAAATAGGTTCGTTTATTATTAGCTAGTTATGAATAGTTAGCCAAGTTTCTGCTGGCAAATCGTTTCTTGAGTCAAAAAAATAGCAGAAGAGAGCCATAGACAGCTCCAAGTTCTAGCAAGTAAAATTTTCCCTAGCTGAAATTATTTGCTGCCAAAGTAAGAAACAACTGTTGAAAAAATAAACAAACGAATACTTTTGATTTTATTACTTTTGAAATTTTCTGAATTTTTGAAATAGTTATAATGAAAATTTTATGTTTTTTTTTAGAAAAAATAACCATTAACAGTCAAAAATAGCATTCAAATTATTAATTGCTAAATTTTAATATTTTTCCGTTTCTTGATTTTCTGTTCGTTTCGCTCTTTATGAGCGCAATTCTTTCCGTTTTGCTCACTTGTAAGCTAACTGCTAGTTTAATAAGAAACAAACCTAATATTTTCTCACAAAAAAATTTCGAACAAAGAGCGAGTTTTTGAATCAATATTGATTTTCATTTTTAATCTAAGTATGTTTCTTTCTAAATCCAAAATGCATTTCTACTTCAAAAATTTCATTCTTAATTAAAAAATTTCATTTTTAATTTAAAAATTTTCATTGTAAAAAGTTCAAAACGTGCATTATGAAAACAAAAATTTTATTTTTGATTTTAAAATGCTGCTTTTCCCTGAGTGTACTCGTACATATCTTATATGTTTATATAAGTATACAATGTTTATATGGGCAGCTCACGTTTAAGGTCAAAACCTACGGCATCGGTTGCGGTGCAAGTTATCAATGAGAATTTCATTCATTCATTTGAACAATATACTATACATAATTTATGTTAATTGCCGTTTGGGTAATATATTTGATATGTAAAGCCAAATCACGCAATACTCCATATCGACGGCTGAGAATAAGATCGCCCTATTTCAAAAATTGTTTCAAAAACGCCCTATTTGAAAAATTGTTTCAATAACGTCCTATTTCAGATTTTGCTTCAAGAACGCCCTATTTGAAAAATTTTTTCAATAACGTCCTATTTCAGATTTTGCTTCAAAAACGCCCTATTTCAGAGAAAATTCCATATATATTTCTCTGAAATAGGGCGTTTTTGAATAATTGCCTGAAATAGGACGTTATTCAAACAAATTCTGAAATAGGGCGTTCTTGAAGCAAAATCTGAAATAGGACGTTATTCAAACAATTTTTGGAATAGGGCGTTTTTGAAACAATTTTTGAAATAGGGCGATCTTATTCTCAGCCGTCGATATATATATCCACATAAGTTCTAATTTCCTAATTGACTAATTTATATTTAGTGCGTATTCAAAAAAGGCTCGACCTAAGCATACGCATTGCTTTAAGCACATTTAGTTTTATGTCTATAATCGGAATGAACTAGGGACGGCAAATGAAATGAATAAAAATATCGTTATCGATATCAATTAACGTTATCGATATCAATTAATAACTCCGGCAACGATGTTCTTGCAAAGTTTATGACGATCTCGATAAAATTCTTGGCCACCCCTCAGGTTAAACGTGTGTTCTTTTTGGACTTGTGCACCATTGCAAACATTTAAAGAAGAGAGTAGCTTTCAAATGAGTTAAAGGAATATATTTTTAACATTTCAGAAAGTTAACTTTTTGCAACGTGTAGGCCATTTGTATGTTCTGCGATAAATTTAGAAAATCTATATATGTATGCATATGTATGGCCGCTGTGGTGCAGTGGGTAGAGTGCTCGCCTGCTATGCCAGAGGTGTCGGGTTCAAACCCCAGGTCGAGCAAACACCAAAAAAAATTTTCTATTTAATAAAAATCCAGTTATTGGATTTTTTAAGAACAGCGGTCACCTATCGACAGTGGGCGGCATACGCTCCGAGTGTATTTCTGCCATGAAAAAGCTTCTCACAAAAAATGCATTCACCATTCGGAGCCGGCATAAAACTGTAGGTCCACCCAATTACTAGGAAAAACAAAAAAGGAGCACACCTCGAATTGGGAGAGTAGCTCGTCCATAAAACTCGTCAGAGTTATAATAGCGCCATTGTATATATATATATATATATATCTGTGGTCACAAGCAATAATCGCTTAAGTCGACTTAGGCAGATTTCGAGTTATATATACCACGTTATTCTCCTTTCAAAACACTATATTTCTGTAAAACCCCCATGCTTATAACTTAATTCAATAAAAAGATAAATAAAAACATTTAGGCTTAACTTACAATAGAGGTATAATAAATTTGCAATAGCAGCCGAAGTAAATGTATATACTTAATCAAATTTCTTCATGACATTTTGTTTTGTTTACAAAATTTGATCGTAACATTATGGATGGCTCACTGATTTTGCGTCCATAGTTTTTAATCGACTTTTATGATTTGTTGAGAAACGCTTTCGAATATAAAAATCAATTTATCTCGAAATCATTTTTTAAGACTTAAGCGATTATTGCAAATTGCCACAGATATATATATATATATGTATGCATATATAAAAATCAAGCCTATTTCTTTGTCGCCGGCTTTCGCCCAAACGCGTGGAGGGATTTGGACCAAATTTACACACCAACTGAGTACCTTGCCCTAGATGGTTTAGATTCGGAAGTCGGTTCCCGAGATATAGGTCAAAAGGTCAAAACGTGGACCCGGCTTTCCCCTGAGTATTTTTGGATGATATTGGTATCAAAATGAAGGTCTTGAAGAGGACTTGAACAAAGAACCCTTTTAATTGTGTTGCCAAGACCGGTCTCCAGATATGGGTCAAACTGGAAAACTTCTCAGCGATATTGGTATCAAATGAGAGGTGCTGAGCAGGACTTTTACATAGAGACTAACTCATTATGATTCCTATGCGGGATCCCCATATATGGGTCGTAACGTAAACCCGAATGATCCCGGAATATTTCTCAGCGATATTGGTATCAAATTAAGGATGTTGAGCAGCAATTTTACATAGAATTGAACTCATTATGATTCCTAGGTCGGGTCCCAAGATGTGGGCCAATACGTGGACCCGGATAACACCAGGATATTTCTCAGGGTATGAAATGAAAGGTGTTGAGCAGGACTTTTTTTATCGAGACGTACCCATTATGATTCCTAGGTCAAGTCCCCAGATATGGGTTAAAACGCGGAGCCGGATGACCACGGAATATTTGCCAGCGATATTGTTAATAAATGAAGGTTGTTGAGCTCTGGGTTTACAAGGTATGAACTCTTTATGCCTAGGTCGAGTCCCCAAGTGTGGGTCAATACGTGGACACGGATGACCCCGGGATGCTGCTGCGCAATACTGATATAAAACGAAAGGTGTTGACCAGGGCTGCTGCACAGTGATTCCTAGGCCCGGTAGGTACCCAATTATTTGTGACAGAGTGGACCCGAATGCCACCGAATGTTTTTAAGCAACGAAGGTATCGAATTAGAAGTGGAATACAGTTATGCTAATACCGGTTCCGTAGGGAAAGTGGAAGGCTAATGAGAATGGGAAAGGCAAAGGCAGAGAGACGGAAAAAGAGAGGGAGTATATAATGAAAATGGAATGAAAAGATGGTGAGATGGGGAGAGAGACAGTACGACAGGGAATGAGAGAAGGAATAAGAGGGGGAATGAAAGGGAGAAAAAGAGAAAAGGAGCGATAAGGGAGATCGGTAGAGAAAGGGAAAGGGAAGTGGAAATGTGAAGGGAAAGGAAAAAAGTAAACGGAAGCGGAAATGAAACGAAAGGGAAAGATAAATGGAAAGGGAAAAGTAAAGGGAATAGTAGAGGGAAAGGAAGTGGGAGGCTAATACGAAGGAAATAGGAATAAGGACACGAAGAGGAGCGAACTTTTGAAAATATCAATTTTTTCCATCACTTTTCTTTAACTTATCTGACTTTTGCTGAGGTCTACAGCCCGAGGAAAGTTCGGTTTACATATACTACTTCCGATTTATTTTAAAGTGTGTCGTTTTTCACTTCCAATGCACTATGGTTCAAAATCGAAATATTGAGGAATTAAACCCAATTACCGACTTTTGATTTTCCCAAAAAAAATAATTACCTTTTATTACGCATTACTGAAGTAAATAAACAAATATAAAAAATAATGTCAGTTGGCTATCACTTGTTGTCAGAAAGCTTTCAAAGTCTTGGTTTCGATTTTTGTATTCGTAAGAAAGATTTTACTCAAATTATATAAAAATCTCAAGTGGTGATAAAAAGCTAACGAATTTGAATAAGGTGTGTTTATAAATTGGAAAATATTAATAAAGGTATGTAAAATCAAGAACAACAAACTTTTTTCTGAAACAATAATAATCGTTGGGGTAAGTTGAACAAAATTCAACAACTATTTACAGTGCATCCACTTCCGAAAAGAGTGCTGATGATCGAAAATGGTTTTTCGTGAAATAGCTATACACTCAACCTTCGCTGTAAATAGTTGTTAAATTTTTTTCCACTTACCCCAACAATTAAAAATTGAATTAAAATAAAAATTTCGTGCTAAGCACTAAAAACTCTTTCAATAATAATCGTTAGTTTATTTTTGAGTTTAAATAAGCCGTGTTGTGTTTTGATTTTTGTGAGTTTTTTCCGTGTTAAATAGAATATAAATAAGTTGGATCAAATAGGATCAATACAAATTATATATGTAGTTACAGCTAATAGCGTCCTCTTTAATGCAAATGTTATTTTATCTGCGGGAGTTTGCAAGCGAGGCTACAATTTCACTTTTTTCAGAGCAAAGTAAACTTCTAAAATGGCGATACTTTACAATTTTATATTGACAATAATAAAAATATAAAACTCATTTATATATAGGGTTTAAAAACCTAATAATTTCAGAGACATAACTGTTATAAGAAATATTCAAAAAAATTGCTTCATAACAATTAAAAAATTCAAAAATCTTTTTCTTTCATTTCTTAAGAGTTATTTCAAACCGAAAAAAATATTTTTCAGTCGTAACTATTATGTTTGAAAAATATTTTTTTCTGTTGCTCATAACGATTATGTTCAGATTTTTATTTTTTCAATTGCCTCATAACTGTTATTCATGAGAAAAAATTTTTTCCGTTGCTCGCATATATGTAATACTTCTATATTGCTAACAACCTATCTAATCAATGTGTTTCAGTTACGCTATTCATGAACTCGGTTCCGACTACATATGTGATTTGTGCGCATGCGTCAACACAAGCAAAAGTCGTGTATGTGAATATATGTCACATACACATTTGTAAAATTGTAGTAGCATTACAAAAAAAAAAACATAAGGGGATTAAAAAGGGGTCGTTATTCCCTTCATATAAAAGTTTCATGATCGTTATAAAAACACAAAGCAGTAGATTAAACAATGAAATGCCAATCTTTCGAAAACAAAATAATGTATTTATTATTTCAACGTATTTCACAACCAAATAACTTATGCATATGCAGAAGTATGTATGTATGTACATATGTACATATGTACAAATTAATAAAATCTGGACTTATTTTTTGAACTCATGCTCAATTGTTGAAATCCAGTTTTCAAGTAAAATGTATCCAAATATCTTTGTTAAATAAAATACTTATTTCATAGTATCAACATTTTTCTGTGGTTCCCTTTGTTTTTGGAAACAAAAGTTTAACGACGCCAATGGAATCTTGCTTCCCTTTCTAACAGTATATCGTTACTGTGATGTTTGACGAACAAAACAATTGAATACTAGCAATATAGAAGTATTACATATATGTTTGCTCGTAACTTTTATTTTAAAATTTTTATTTTTTCCGTTGCCTCATAACTTCTACATTTCAAATTTTTTAATTTTTTCGTTATATTGTGAGTATTATTTTGCAGAATATGTTTCTTTTTTTGGTTATAGGACTTTATTTTTTGGTGAATAATATGAGATACATATGTACGTGAATGTACGATTAGATAGCTTATGCCTCAGACACACATGTGGCATGAATATTATAATATGAATACTATGATTTGGCTTTACTATGAAAATTTTCAATTAAACTGCAATATGAGAGTGACAAATATGTGGTATAGATCGCAATATTTGTACTATACTACGATGTGTGTCTCTAGCATTAGTGTGGTAGGAATTTGTTATCCATGCTAAAGATCTTCGGTTATGACTTTTAAAAACAGCGTTTACTCCTCGCAAGTGATTTTTAGATAAGCGTTCGTGTAAATCATATATAGTACACAGAAAAGTCCCCCTACTTTCCTTCCACATCAGTAGAAGTCCTTAAAATCCTTATAACTCGGAGTCTATTTGCGTAAATCAATGATATTTGGTATATTGGCCACTACATCGAGCTTAGATAACTTTGAAAAAGGGTGCGTTGTCACCCATCCTTCTTAGCCTATCTGGATTTTTAGCTAAGGAAAGTGAAAAAAGATTGAGATAGGGATAGGGATAGTTAAAGATTGAGGGGGGAGAGAGAGGGAATAGGAAAGGGATTCGATTTTAATTTAGGTTTCGAATGGATTTCGCTTGGATTTTTATTTTGGTGTATTGCCAATTTTACTTTAAATATTTTATAATTAAAAAAAAATCAACATTTTAATTTTCTTCCGCGGAAGACTTCGCGCGTATGGACTAGTCAATAAATATAATAGAAAGTTATATGTATGTAGATTAGAGTGCGTTTAATTTGTATGAAGAAATTAAAAGTTCATAAAAAGACTGTATCGCTCCTCAATCGGTAGTAGCATGGTCAAAGATATCACACATAAATTTTGGTCCCAATTGATCATAGTTTAGTGGAGTGTCACAGGGGTAAAAAAATGTAAGTTCTATGGCCATCTGAAATTTGACCCCCGTGAAAGACCACTAAACCTTTATCAATCGGGACAAAAATTTATATTTGTTATCCTTGGGTATAGAAGTATTGATTTTGGGTATTAGATAATTTACAAAAATATTTTGGTTTTTAATAGATTTTTCACCCTAATGCTCCACGCCTTAACCGCCACCAATCTGGACCACAATTTATCCGTGATTTCTTTAACCATTTTGAGGGGGCGATACAGTAAAATATCGTTAATTTGAATTTTAAACGTACTCTAATGTACATACATATCGATGCTAAGTCTGACTACCACAATGATTTGTTTTCTTATTGCTATCGATTTTTATCACGAGATCGATTATTTTATTTTCGAAAAATCGTTTGCACGGAAAAAAATCCTACGGATTATTCTAAGTAACTTTGCATATGAAACATGGGCCTAAACCGATTTCTAATCAGCATTTTTTAATTTTAGTTAGGATATATTTACAGCTAGTACCAATTGAAACATTCTAGCTTCGGGTTTGGGAATAAAATAAATATACTGTATTACATAGCACCATCCAATTACATACATTAGATACAGAAAGATGAAGTCCTATGAGCAAAAAAATTAACCAATTCCACAAAATAATACTCCAATACAAAGTAAAAATCAAAAATCTGAAATAGAAATTAGCTATAAGCAACAGAAAAAATTTATTTTCATGAATAACTGTTATGAGGCAACGGAAAAAATAAAAATTTCAAAATAAACGTTATGAGCAACGGAAAAAATTTTTTCTTATGAATAACAGTTATGAGGCAATTGAAAAAATAAAAATCTGAATATAATCGTTATGAGCAACAGAAAAATTTTTCTTTCCCATAATAACTTTTAAATGTAAGGGAAAAATTTTTTCATTGAAATGTGCCCAACGTTTTTGATTTAAAAAAATTCAATAAGAGTTATTTTTCGTCTCTGAATAATTTCCCTTAAAAATAACGTTTCACTTTTTCGGATATCTTCTTTAGTACCTGAGATATTGTTATTTTAATATCGCTAACTTGCTAAAAAAAAAATAAAAAACTTTAAAATTTCCTATCGCAAAGTTAATGAACTTAAAATAACAATATCTCGAAAACCACATAGCATCGAAAATCTGACTTCAGATTCAGATCCAGCGTATCGGAAACCTTTAGAAAAGTAAAGTTTTATCTCTATTTGAAATTCAAGATAAATTTACAGTTTCCACTATGTATGGCAGCAGCAGCGAAAAATGGGCGTGGCTCGCCCATTTTCGTCATGAGACATTATTCTTACCTTTAAATACCCTATGAAAAGTTTTAGACCGATATCTTAACTCTATGTATTTTATTCCTCAAAAACTTAATTTTGAACCATAGTGCAATGGCTATAATAGAAAGTTGGAAAAGCAAAGCTTGGCCGGGTACAGCTAGTATCCATATAAAAATGGAGATAACCACAAACCCATGAATAAACAAGTATATATTCATTACCAGTAAATTCATAATATTTGGTAAACTTATTACATTACGTTGCCTAATTTAGTTTTATGTTTGCCCCCATTAACCCACAACCTTTTCGATTTCCCTGCAAAGTATTAGAAACATACATACACTCAACGACGAGTATAAACAAACTTTGCTTCATATAAAAATTAACTAGTCCATTTATGATAAGCGTATTCGGTTGAATTTACGTTTATGATTTTCATGAATATTAAATTAGCTTACGGGCAATTACCAATACCATGACCAATATCTGTATATACGAGTATCTACTCTCAATTATTTACTTTGCTTTTACCTGAGCAAAACTGAGCCATCCGCCGCCTGACACTCGAAATCCTCACAGGTGGGCATTAATAGCGCTGCATCGGCCACTTGTGAGCCAACTATCGGTGTGCCACTACCAGCTGGGCCGGTGTGTGTGCTCGTTGTGCTGCCCGAGGATTTGCGCCGATATACGCCCATATCGTCCTTTGGCAAATTTAATGATTTAATATTCAACGTATTATTGTTGTTATAGTTGTTGTTGTTGTTACTGCTGTTGATGTTTATGTAGCCAGGCGTAGTTGGTGTTTGACGTGTGAGTAGCGACCAACGATTACTGCCACCGCCGCCACCGGTGCCCGATTTTGTAGCAAAGACACCGCCAGTGCGTTCATCTGCCCAAGAAGGGATAGATAGAAAAGATGTGAAAGTTTTTGCAGAAAACTTAGAAATTTGTTTGTGTAGGCTTCGCACGACGTAGTGATTTGATTTAAGACTTGTATGTATCTGTAGTAACTTACAAGTTAGTTACAGCAATAAATTAACTTTTAATATCAAATTTGCTGCTGCGACATATAGACATAGTACGTAGAAAAAGCTAATAAATTTTTGGTAGCACAAGTTTTTGCCAAGGGAAACCGTACACAGTGGTGATTAGCCCGTGGGCTTTGCTGTAATTAAATTACAACTCGTAAATGTTTACTAACTTTTAGTAGTCGTAGAAGTGCGGAGATTAGGCAGTTGGCTACCACCAAAAGCATCCACTAGGGGTATTCGCTATCCATAGCATAACCCTAGCACGTAGCACGGATTGCACGGATTGCAAAGTTTTACAACGCACAACAACAAAATATAGGCGCAAAGAAATATGCTAGACCTCAAAAATATGCTACACCAAAACCTATGTATATTTATTTGCTATGAAGTGTAGGAAATAAATTGCGACCCTGCGTCAGCTGACATTTGCCAATTGCTAATTTCAATTTTAATTTGAGCATTCGAATTTTGCTTAAAATGTTATTTTTTATGTGTATTTATTAAATTTACTAAAATAAAATGATTTATTTATTAAAAAGTGAGTGAGGCTAAAAGGCTAAAAAGAAAAGCTGCTTCTTAAAATTTCCTACGACTGTGCAATGGGGTGCTCTCGATGTGTAGCATATTTTGGTCTAGGATATTTGCAATCCGTGCTATCTTGCTAGGGATAGCGAATACCCCTACTGTATTCAAATAGTCAACAGAAATTTGCAGTTGAAAAAGCTATTTGGTGGGTATACAAAGGCTTTTACTTTTACTTTTGAATTTTACTTTATTATTTTGCTTAAAACCAAAGCTTGTTCAATATTGCTTTCCCAGTGCACGATAATTCCACGGTAGTTAAAAGTTTATGAGATTTCCTTCTACATTTTTTCACTTTGAATCTAATAACTGTTAAGAGAGAAAAAAAATTGCTGTTGACAAAAATGAAAAAAAAAAAATTTTTTATAATTTTTGCGATAGATACTGTGGCCGCTGTGGTGCAGTGTGTAGAGTGCTCGCCTGCCATGCCAGAGGTCTCGGGTTCAAGCCCCAGTCCGAGCAAACACCAAAAAAATTTTTCTAATTAGTAAAAATCCAATTATAGGGATTTTTAAGAGCAGCGGTCACCTCTCGGCAGTGGGCGGCATTCCCTCCGAGTGTATTTCTGCCACGAAAAAGCTTCTCACAAAAAATGCATTCGCCGTTCGGAGCCGGCATAAAACTGTAGGTCCATCCAATTAGTAGGAAAAAAAAGGAGAACACCTCGAATTGGGAGAGAAGCTCGGCCATAAAACTCGTCAGAGTTATAATAGCGCCATTGTATTATATTATTATTATATACTTGTTCACATAACTGGTTACTTCCTTTATGTCCTTGAACAAACTATTTACTTAAGCTTTCGAACAATATGTGACAGTTTGCTAATTACTTAGAACAACTTAAGCGATAAACTTTTATATTCGAAGAACGTTCACAATGTGAGTTAGTTTTCTTGAAAGTTTGATTTGTTAACGATTTCTGTGTTCAGATGTATTTATTAGGTACATATGTGTATTAGGGTATCTATTAACATTAAAAATGTGGCGATAAAATCTTGCCCATGTGAAAACTCGATTTGTGATAAAAGATTATATGAACAACTTTAAAAATTGTGGCGCATGTTCGAAAATGATCTTCGATTTCCAGTATGAATATCAAACTGAGACTGAACTAATAATCAACTTTAGTTTGCCAATGGGTTTGAAAAAAGTAGCAAACATACCTATACCTATGTTGCAAGAGTAAAAGTGATATATTTTAAGACAACTACTTTCTTTCATTAAAATTACGAAAGGAAAATGCTTTGAATAGTTATAAAAATTATGTTCTTTTTTTTACGCATATCATAGTTTTCGAATGTTTTCACATTTATTATCGAATGTGAGACTGGAGCAAGCGATTTACTTTTCAATCGTTTTCGAACTGTAAATCAAACCTAATACTTATTTATTATGTATGAATTAGCAAAAGCTGTAATGCACTTGGCATCTTTTTCAATAGCTATAATTACTTTTTTTCTGTAAAGAATCACATTAAAGTGCTGCTAAGCAATTAAGTACCAACTAAAAATTAAGCACCCTTATGCGTACACATAGCTTCTTACTTATGTGTATTTATGTATTATTCTAATCCCAATGGAACCATTAAACGGTTGAATATGAATGTATGTATTTGTTCATATTTACATACACACATGTAAACCAAGGGCGTAGGCAGGTAGGGGCAGGGGGGGCAGCTGCCCCCCCCCCCCTGGCTAGGTACTGCTTAATATTATAATGGCATCAGAGAATAATACAGAAATTTACATATCAAAATAAAACAGTGAGATTTGTTTCAATTCGTGTCTACAGTTCAATAAATATTTTAGCATTAGCATTGATAAGCAGAATCTAAGGCCCGGTTTCACCAGCGTGACTAAGGCTAATACTGATTTCACACAGGCGGTTAATGGAGTAATTATCCACATTTTCTTCATTAAGTTGATAATGAAGCTCGATCTTCCATCCAGAAGTTCAATTATTAATGGATCCATTACTAATTAACTGAATTTTTAATCGAATAAAAATCCAATACAACTCTGGGAGGTAAGTTCGTTTTTATTAATTTTGAAGTTTTCAGTGTCAACCGTCAATTCGTTTTGGCATGAATTTATTATCCCAACAAACATTCTCAGAGCACTCATAATTTGGAGTCGGATATGAATCACAAACATGTGTGAAATATGTATGAGCTTAGGAGAAATTTGTTTATAATTTTTTTTCTTGTTTTTTTTTAAATGATAATTGTAATTCGAAAAATGAGAAGTAGGTATAAAAGTATCACTAAAGTTCATCAGGAGGAAAATACAAATAGACAACACTATAAAGCAAGGAATGAATGTCCCACAATGGTTGTGTTCAGAATCCCAACGGTTGCGCAACAGTTGTGTTTTTATCTTCTGAACGCAAAGTTGAGTATTTCGGATTAACACGTGAGTTTGGACACTTTTTTTCATCATAAATTTTTTATGCTCACTTCGGACAACATTTGTGCTTACGATTTTGACATATGCAGAAATATATAAATACCTATATTTATGAATTTTTTAATGTGATAAAAATGTTTCAAAGTAGCGAAATTATTGCCGATTATGTTGTGGTAATTGGGACATTCCAGCCAAAAGAGGAAAACGACATAAAATTTAAAATGCTACTAATCATTCCTATTTATTCAGTTACCTGTAAATAAATGGGTATATTTTCCTAATCTAGTAATAGAAATATAGAAAAATATGTAAAAACCCAAAATTTTTGTCCATAGAACTTTGACTTCACACCTAACTATTTTGCGGAAAAAGTTTGGTCATGTTTGCATTGCTATATTAGCTATATTTTCATTTGTAAAAAAAAATTGCAAGTCATTCAACTAAAGCAGAGAAAAATTTAAATAATTGCGTCACAAAAAATTAAAAAAAGATATGTGATTTTTGTGTATATCTTCATATAAATGATTCATATGGGGTGTCCCAGGAGTCACACGAAAAGGCATAAAAATTGGTCTGGTAACCTCAGGTATGCCCTATGAAACCAGATATTTATGAAAGTAAGGATTAAAAGGCTGTTCACCGTCTAAATACATTTTTTAAGTTAATAGGGTCATACTGTGGTTTCTAGACTATTTTTAAATGTGTCCCAGGAGTTACACGATTATGAACCTGTACTTAAAATAGATGATTCTGAAACGAAATTTTGAAATGTTTTTAGTTTTTATTATATAGTTTTAAATAATTGTTTCTAGAGATGTTGAATTCGACTTGTTTTAAATAAATATTTAATCAGAACTTTGAAGTAAATATAAGTATTATTTTGCATTCACCTTATTTTTTTTTTCATTTAATTGGCTTGGTTTCAATTCTGCTGGGAGAGATTTATGAATAACTTGGTCAAAAAGGGTTAAAACAGTAATAAAACTGATTTCAATAATCTAGTATATTACATATTTCGCACATTTCCCAGGAGTCACAAAAAGTTGTCCCAGGAGTCACAATTTTAAATATTGAAAATAGTTAATTGAATTTGAATATATAAAATATTTTTATAGAATATGGTACTATGCAGTATTTTTTTTCGACCATATACCAATTGTAGGTGAAAGTTGAATAGTTGAACTAAAATTCGTATTCGTGCTCATAAAAGTGCAACAAAGGGATTTTTCGGTGTCCCAGGAGTCACACTCATTTACTGAGTATTTACAAAGCTATTTGTTATTATTTAGCCAATTCTTTTAATGTATTTTTTGTATTGGATATTTATCCATGTCGATAAATATATTTCATAGCAATTTACGTCCCGATGTCAGTTTTATAATTCAAAGTTGACTAAGTTCTGGAGTCAAATGTCCCAGGAGTCACGATGGAATGTCCCAATTATAATAATAGTTTGGTTATTTTCTGTATCAACTCGTTCAGAAGGAGCAAATTATATCCCTTTCCGCTCAGTGATATAGCAAAACTGTTGTGTAGTTTTGCTCAACAGTTCCGACTTCTGAACGCAACCAATGAGAGAAGAGGAGAATAATCTGGGTGAATGGAGAGAGGGGATGAAGAGAATTGGGTCAGGGGAAGGAAAATGCAAAAACAAAAGAAATTTTTTTTGGTTTTACTACATATTCAGGCTCATAAAATGTATGAAATTAGGCTCATATCAGGGGACCACCTTAAGAACAGAAATACATACATTTCGGACTCCAAAATGAGCTAATAATGAGTGTGAATGCTCCAGTTTACGATTCCTTTCTGATTTTTTTATGACTCCGAATGTTTACTGGGATTAATAATAATAATAATAATACAATGGCGCTATTATAACTCTGACGAGTTTTATGGCCGAGCTTCTCTCCCAATTCGAGGTGTGCTCCTTTTTGTTTTTCCTACTAATTGGGTGGACCTACAGTTTTATGCCGGCTCCGAACGGCGAATGCATTTTTTGTGAGAAGCTGTTTCATGGCAGAAATACTCTCGGAGGGTATGCCGCCCACTGCCGAGAGGTGACCGCTGCTCTTAAAAAACCCAATAATTGGATTTTTAATAATTATAAAAATTGTTTTGGTGTTTTGCTCGGACCGTGGTTTGAACCCGAGACCTCTGGCATAGCAGGCGAGCACTCTACCCACTGCACCACAGCGGCCACAGGGATTATTTATTAAAAAATTCTTGTCAATAATAACAAATTATTTAGTGAAAAGTGACATCTCCTTGTTAATTGAGTGTGTGTGAAACACAAGAATTTATTGTTAAATTATAATGTAATGTACTACATTAATTTTCTGTCTGAAAACAGTATAAAACTAAGTTTTGACTTAAGTTAGCCAAGATTTGGGGTTAACTTACTTTTGGGTTTCACCAAATGAGCGACTTGAATAATTTTGCACACAACAACCCGATCAGCTGTTTTATACATAGTAGTATTTTAGTAGTTTTTTTCCTACTTTTTGACTTTGCGCAACCCAGTTTATTTGACAGTTGTTGTTGTCATTTTTATATTAGCAGTGTTGCTGTAGTCGCACTCACAAAGTGGTATTATTTTTGACATTTAAGAGCGGAACAGCAACACTTGATTTAGTCGCAAAAAAATTGATTTTTGACTGCTTCAAATATTTGATGTGCTTGCCCCCACCCCCCCCTGGATAAAATCCTGGCTACGCCCTTGATGCAAACATGTAGGAAGTAAGACTTCTCATATTCAAATAAACTGTAGCAAATCATGTGATGAACCTTGTGTGATTACAAAGATAAACAGAGCATAAAACCCACAACAATGTCAACATGCTTCTAGGCATTCGGATTTTACCGTTTTTTACGATTCCGGGATTTTCGATAAATTTTTATTTATGATCCCGGTATTCGTCTATTTGTCCCGGGATTTGTACATACATTAATTATGTTCCAACATTTTGGGTTGAAAAAAGTAAATATATTTTTCGAGGAACGCTACAGCTTTAAAGTGTAAAACAAAAAAATTGATTTTAAGTGCCACTTTTTATTTAAACAAAAATTTTTTCATTAGTAACAAAATAAAATAGAAACGTAAATTTATGCACATTATTTAATAATACTTAAGAGTTACTTTAAAAAACACAACCAACAAAGAAAAATTACATACATTTGGTGAACAAAACATTTGCCTGTACAGTTGGTACTTCTAAGACATTAACATTTAATAATTTCTAATAAAAATTTTGTATAATTTAACGACACTTTTCATTTAAATTGATATTTCCAAGCTTGCCGTAAAATTCTGAAAATGAATGCAAAAAATCGGAGGCACAAATTTTGGCAAGTATTTTGGGTATGGAGTTGCCCGATTAAGGAGCAACATTTCTACTCTTAGTTCATTCATCACATGAAAAATGCAACATTTTCATAGGGCACAGGGCACATATTGATAATGCTTTCATGTAATAATGCAATATTTTCGTTCAGAATAGGAAACGCTATTAGTATACAAATCTGAGATCAATACAAATTATATAAAATACAACTTTTCTTCGCTAAAATAGGATAATATTTATTTATTTATTTATTTATTTATTAGTCAATGGAGTATTACATCCTTACCGACTAAGATTAAACAGGATATTAAATTATAATTAATTTATTGCTTAAAAATAATTCCTTAAATTTAGTTTGTGACAAATTCAAAAATCACTCGTTTAAGAAAATTTCTATCCATGGAGATATCTAGATAATCGTATATAATTAACACATTATTTAATTCCATCAGAGACCTTGTAATAGGCTCATTTAAGGCATAATTGGTTCTATAAGAATTTATATAAAACAAATTGTTGTGTCGCAAGACCTTACGTGGCACATTAAATGCAATACTCTCGAGTAAATCTGAGCAATTTATTCTGCCACTAATGATATCCATTATAACGAATAAAGAATTAACTTTCCGCCTGCATTCCAGCGATTTTAAACTTATTAAAGTACAACATGCCTCATACGAAGGCAAGGGATGAGTAAATTTAAGCGAATGTAAAGCGAAGCGTACAAATTTCTTTTGAATGCGTTCTAGACGTTTGATGTGAACAGCATAATAGGGTCTCCAAATAAAGGATGCGTACTCAAGTCTCGAGCGAACAAACGAAGTATATAAAAGTTTCAAGGTATAGGGATCAGTAAATTCTTTACTATTACGTTGCACAAAAGTTAAAAGTGAATATGCTTTAGGAATGATGTAATTCAAGTGACTAGCAAAGGTAAAATGTGAGTCGAAAACGACACCCAGATCTTTCATTTCACTAATGTTAGATAAAGTGCAATTTCCAATACTATATGATGATATAAGATTAGAGTGAAGTTTCGTGTAAGTGATCTTAAAACACTTGTTAAGATTAAGAAACAAGCGATTTTTGTTGCACCAAATATACAAATTGTCGAGGTCCTCTTGTAGCCGAAGCATATCATCTGGATTTATTATTCTTAAAAAAATTTTCAAATCATCGGCATATAGGACGAACTTTGAACTAGCAAAGCAATAAGATATATCGTTAATAAATAGATTAAACAATAATGGCCCAAGAACACTTCCTTGCGGAACACCTGACGTTGAGACGAACGAGTAAGATCTAGCGTTATCAACAACCACTACAGACTGGCGATTACTAAGATAAGATTTAAGCCAATTAAGAAAAGTGGAGTGGAAGCCAATCTTCGAAAGCTTCGAAATCAAAATTGAGTGTGATACCCTGTCAAATGCCTTTGAAAAGTCCGTATATATGGTGTCAACCTGGCAACCAAGCTCGAACGATTTGATGCAATACTGCGAGAGGACGGCTAGATTTGTAACCGTCGACCGGCCAGTGATGAAACCATGTTGATATGGGTTTATCAGATTTTTTACGGCAAAATATATTTTGTCCTTGATAGAACATTCGAATAGCTTTGATACTGTAGTTAATTTGGAAATTGGCCTGTAGTTTAGAATATTGTTTTTGTTCCCACTCTTATGTATTGGCGTAATAAACGAAATTTTTAACTCATCAATAAATACCCCCGTAGACAAAGATTTATTGAAGATAATGGTAATAGGTACAGCTAAAGAGCTCTCACACATTTTTATTAAATAGCTTGACAAGCCATCATTATCCAATTTATTTGATACTTTTAGCGATCTAATAGCGGAAATAACATCATCAGTTGTTAATTTCAATGCACCAAAATCAATAGTTGATTCGATATTATCACAGACTGTATTATCCATTTCATGAAGATCAGTGTCAAAGTTAGATACAAAAAAGTCAGCAAATAAATTGGCAGACTCTGAGGGTGAGTTTGATATTCTATCAGTCAAAAACATTGACGCAGGGATATCAGACACCGCTTTCTTCGATTTTATGAAACTCCAAAAAGATTTTGGGTTCCGCTTTACGTTGCTTTCACATTGCAAAATGTACTTATTGTACAAAAATTTATTATGACAATTAAACTGGTTCGAATAGAGTAAATATTTGTGGTAGGCATCGACATTATTAGTGGCTAGAAAAACTTTATGGCATTTATTTCTTAGATTTTTTAATCTTTTCAACCGCTTAGTGTACCAAGGTATCTTATAAGCTTGCTTTGGCCGAAGCGGTATATTTTCAGAAACAATATTCTTAACCTTATTAATAAATAAACGATAGCAATCAGAAACTCTGACTTGACTTAAGAGTTCCTCCCAATTAATATCATTTAATGAAGCATTAAGCAGATCTTGATCACACAGACTGTAATTAAAATTCAACAGTCATTACTACAATAACACGTTTGAAAATTATAAAACTTTATTTTTAAGACTAATGGTATATGATGCATACCAGGCTCAGAAAACGGGAGGTCACACTCAGTCAAGTGAAAGTCGAAGTTTTTACTAACAAAAATAAGATCTAATATTCTATTCAATTTATTTACATAAGCGTTAATTTGTATCAGATCCGCACCAATTAGGCTATCTATTAGACAAATTTCATGTGATTTATTTACATTAAGTGGCATTAAAAAATTTTTATCTTGTAAGCTAGACCAATTAACCTTATTCAGATTAAAATCGCCAAGAACGCATAGGTGATTTTCACCAATAGAAATTCTGTCTTTATTTTATTCCGAAAATCTCGGCATCAAATTCTAGCAATCTCGACATTTTCGGGGTGTCAAAAATGCCCGGGATTGGAATCCCTAATACCTACCCACATAATTTGTAGTTGCTCAACAAAACTTTCTTTATTCATTCGTGTCTACATGTAAACATGTATGTATGTAGGTTTACTACTAAATTCCCAGAAGAAAAGTTGAAGAGTTGGCAAAGCGTTAATAAATAAATAAGCTGGATACTTGCGAAGAGCTTCTGTAATTGCTTTTGCTTCTGTTTCTTAGATATACCTGTGGGCAATTCTCTGAACTTTCAGTTTTACTAAACAAAGATTCTGGGAAAACAATTTTGCATTTTTTTTATAGTTCTTTTTTTTTTTTTCATTTTGCTGTGTTTTCATAACTGGAAAACGTTCCTAAAGTGGCCGCGCTACAAATGTTAATCTCTGTTCTACAGAGAGTAAAACCTGCCGCGATTATGATATTCCACGTGTGTCACGGTTGTGACATGGGCACTTTTCAAAGTCAAGTAACAGAATAATAACGGAAATGCTAACATAAAAAAAACTTTAAAAAATACAGATCAATTATTTTAGATACAGATAGTTTATTGCGAAACAAGTTACCGGCACATAGCCGAAACCGGTTTATAACCAAATAAAACTTGACAAGAAATGGCGGAAATGTGTTCCGCAACACATAGTTTATTGCCGTTATTATTAAGGATTAAAAAAAATACCAGCGGAAATGTTCTGAAAAGTTCGATTGTGGACATGCCACGATTGTGGCATTTGTAGTGCATTTTGAACTTTAATTTATAAAGCTGATGATTATTCTAAAAAAATTAACTAGAAACTATAAAATAAACTAAATTATGTAATAAAGTTAATACAAAGATAGTTGAATATACATACTTCCAGTTTCGAAAAGAAACAAAAATGAACGCTCACGAAGAATCGACCATATGCCTAGAATTATAAGAAGTATGAAATATTTGCTACATAACTCAGCCTTTCTATACATAATATATAATATTCAGGGACCCATAATAATCATTATTCGTTATATTTTCAGTGAAAAAAATCAAATACTTGCAAACATCGTAGAAGAGTATTGAGTTTGTGTGTGTGCATGTCTGAAAGAGCACTATCCGAATCCACTATGATCGAACATTTTTAAGCGATATCCATAAAAATTAAAAATAATCATCATTTTATGAGTTTTATTTTTTTGATCGAAAATAACACTTATTCCTTGAGTGATATATTTATCGCTCGGAAATAAAAAATATTCTTTGAGATTTATTTTTTTGCTTAGGCCGAAAAACTCAAATCGTCTCTGAAGTGCTCTGGAACATAATTACTAAAAAACTCTCATCGATATAACTTCGTGAATGAGTGATATTTTTGATCAAAAAAATAAAACTCACACAATAATGATTATTTCTGAACGATTAAATATCGCTCAAGGAATAAGTGTTATTTCTGATCAAAAAAAAAAATAAAACTCAAAAATTAATGATTATTTTTGATGAAATATAAAAAAACTCAACATATGTATAATGCTTAAATGGCGATTTTTATTATAAAACTCATAATGATTACGGTCCCTGATAATATTAACATACGTAACGAAATTCGGACGGGAAGCACATTTCATCACACATGATTTATTTTATTTATGCACTACATATTTAATAAAGTAAAATTTAGCAATTACTGCCTGAAGGAGACTAACTAAGCTTAAGAAAAAAATTGATAGCTAAAGTGTAGATGAAAAACGAAAGAATTGTGTACCAGCTTATCATAGTCAAAGAATTTATTTAAATTACGAGGACTATTGGATGTGAGTATATGAATGTTGTGATATATTAAGGCAGACATGTTTAAGCTCTCTTTAGAAAGATTATTTATTTAGAAATAAACAGATGATTCAGCAAATCTCTAAGAGAAGCAAGCAACGACACAGAGTTCATAAATTAATAAGAAAAAATTAAAGCGTGAATAACGGGTATTCATGAATATTGATGTGTAAACTGTTTCGAAATCGGATATTTATTCCCTTTTCCGTATTCCTTTTTTCCTGGTTTTCTATGGATTAAAAGGCGACTATCGTTTTTGTAATTATACCTTTCATGAGAATGAAATGGTATTATAACTTAGTGCCAAAAAATTTTTGTCGAAAGTACCAGAAGGAAGCGTGGGGGACCCACCAAAATATATACCGATATGGTCAGAATCACGAGCTGAGTCGATTAAGCCATGTACGTCTGTCCGTCTGTCTGTCTGTCCGTCCGTCCGTCTGTGTGAACGCAAACTAGTCCCTCAGTTTTTGAGATATCTGAATGAAATTCGGAATACAGGTATGTTGTTATATGCAGCTGATCATTTGTCGGAACCGGCCGAATCGGACCACTATAACATATAGAAAACAACCGATTATTCAGATATACATGAAATTTTTGGATGTAATTTGTGCATAACTTCCCAATTTAAACAGCTAAGGACGTGAAAATTTGAAGTAAATGTACCCATTTTGGCCCAAACAAGGTTACCGAAAATTGTCAAGATCGGACCACTATAACATATAGTTCCACAACATCCGATTATTCAGATATACACATTTTGGTGTATAACTCCTCCATTTTAACAGCTAACGGCGTGAAATTTTGAACTATTTGTACCCATATAGGCCCAAACGGGGTTACCGAAAATTGTCAAGATCGGACCACTATAACCTATAGTTCCACAACATCCGATTATTCAGATATACACATTTTGGTGTATAACTCCTCCATTTTAACAGCTAACGGCGTGAAATTTTGAACTGTTTGTACCCGTATGGGCCCAAACGGGATTACCGAAAATTGTCAAGATCGGACCACTATAACGTATAGCTCCCATACAACCGATTGTTCAGATATGGACATTTTGGTGTATAACTCCTCCATTTTAACAGCTAACGGCGTGCAATTTTGAAGTATTTGTACCCATATTGTCCAAAACGGGGCTACCGAAAATTGTCAAGATCGGACCACTATAACATAAAGCTCCCCTACAACCGATTGTACAGATATGGACATTTTGGTGTATAACTCCTCCATTTTAACATCTAACGGCGTAAAATTTTAAAGTATTTGTACCCATATGGGTCCAAACGGGGTTACCGAAAATTGTCAAGATCGGACCACTATAACATATAGCTCCCATACAACCGATTGTTCAGATATGGACATATTGGTGTATAACTCCTCCATTTTAACAGCTAACGGCGTGCAATTTTGAAGTATTTGTACCCATATTGTCCAAAACGGGGCTACCGAAAATTGTCAAGATCGGACCACTATAACATAAAGCTCCCATACAACCGATTGTTCAGATATGGACATTTTGGTGTATAACTCCTCTATTTTAACAGCTAACGGCGTGAAATTTTAAAGTATTTGTACCCATATGGGCCCAAACGGGAGTACCGAAAATTGTCATGATCGGACCACTATAACATATAGCTCCCATACAACCGATTGTTCAGATATGGACATATTGGTGTATAACTCCTCCATTTTAACAGCTAACGGCGTGAAATTTTGAACTGTTTGTACCCGTATGGGCCCAAACGGGATTACCGAAAATTGTCAAGATCGGACCACTATAACATAAAGCTCCCCTACAACCGATTGTTCAGATATGGACATTTTGGTGTATAACTCCTCTATTTTAACAGCTAACGGCGTGAAATTTTAAAGTATTTGTACCCATATGGGCCCAAACGGGGTTACCGAAAATTGTCATGATCGGACCACTATAACATATAGCTCCCATACAACCGATTGTTCAGATATGGACATATTGGTGTATAACTCCTCCATTTTCACAGCTAACGGCGTGCAATTTTGAAGTATTTGTACCCATATTGTCCAAAACGGGGCTACCGAAAATTGTCAAGATCGGACCACTATAACATAAAGCTCCCCTACAACCGATTGTTCAGATATGGACATTTTGGTGTATAACTCCTCCATTTTAACATCTAACGGCGTAAAATTTTAAAGTATTTGTACCCATATGGGTCCAAACGGGGTTACCGAAAATTGTCAAGATCGGACCACTATAACATATAGCTCCCATACAACCGATTGTTCAGATATGGACATATTGGTGTATAACTCCTCCATTTTAACAGCTAACGGCGTGCAATTTTGAAGTATTTGTACCCATATTGTCCAAAACGGGGCTACCGAAAATTGTCAAGATCGGACCACTATAACATAAAGCTCCCATACAACCGATTGTTCAGATATGGACATTTTGGTGTATAACTCCTCTATTTTAACAGCTAACGGCGTGAAATTTTAAAGTATTTGTACCCATATGAGCCCAAACCGGAGTACCGAAAATTGTCAAGATCGGACCACTATAACATATAGCTCCCATACAACCGATTGTTCAGATATGGACATTTTGGTGTGTAGCTCCTCCATTTAAATAGCCAAGACACCATTTTTTCTAATAAATCTTTCCATAAATAACCCACAGAATTAAAATTATAAATTAAACTTAATCAGGCTATGTACATGCATAGGTAACTTTTCATTTCCCCACTCATGAAAGGTATGAAGTCTTCGGTACGGCCGAAGACAGCCGCGCTTTTACTTGTTTTTTGTTGTCATTGTGACTGCTATTATTTTGTTGTTTTTGTTTGGTTTAGTTTTTGGTTTTTGACTTTTGATTTTTTATGTTGTTTTGTTTTGTATTGCTCAGAAACATGCAAGATCATCCGGGTCCTTCTTTTGACCCATATCTTGAGACCAGGGCCCTATTCCACAAAGAAACTTATCAACTTTGCACTTTGCACTTTGCACTATCGATTTTATTGCAAAGTGAAAAGTGTTTCTGTTCCACAATATTCTTTGCAAATCTCACTATACGTTGCGCTTAGTTTTGCAAAGTCTTTGCTAACGGAACATATTTTTGCAAAGACTTTTCACTCTCTGCAAAGTCTTTGCGTTCTATTGAAAAGTGAGCGTGGAAGGTGTTCCACAAAGCATTGACACGTCTTTGCATTTGTTTTGATTCTTTTCACTTTGCATTGTGTGTTTATGAGCCGAAAAATAAAAATAGAGAAAAAATTAGCCGTACTAAAGCTATGTAATTAAAGAACAAAAAAAGGAAATTTAATTTGCTAGCTTTCGAAACAATAAAGTAAGTATGTTTCTATAAAATTATTGTGAGTATTTAGAACATATTTAAGCTTATATTTCATTTTGAAGGTTAATAAATTAGATAAGCAGGCAGCTTGGGAGGAAGTTTTAAAAAAAATTCCAGTCACTGCAACTGGCGTCGGCCCAAAAAACATGGATTTATGCGAGGGATAGCTTCACTGTTATAAATATTGGAATATTTTTAAAACTTTGATTTGGTTTGAAAGAAATTTAAAACTTTTTTGGGTTAACTTTTGAACCTTCGAAAGTTTAAAAGTTTGTTATGCTTTTTTGGTTTAAAATTAAAACTTACAAAAATTTAAATACTTCTAAGTATTTTTTGGAATAAATTTCATACTTTTTTGGCTTAAATCTTACATTTTTTCTCATTTAAACTTTTAAGGTTTAAATTTTAAACTTTTATTGGTCGTAAGTTTTTATTTCAATGAAAAAATTCTAATTTTTGATTTGAAATTCCAACTTGCTTTTTCGAGAAATAAACAATATAAAAGGCTCACATATAGGGGCGTCAGAATGAATACTTTTCCGTCAATCCAGCAATCCGTTTAACTGACAGCAGAGTGGAATTATATGTAATTGAATGCCGATCGACACATTCAGTACTTCAACTTTGCCGTAAAAAATATATGAAATTGAAGTATGTGTCAGTTAAACGGAGCTGGATTGCCGGAAAAGTATTCATTCTGACGCGCCTATTATAGTTATTAGACAATTTGAATGAACGACTGTGTGGCGTTGTTTGAATGGAGAAAAAAATAAACAAAATAATTATGGAAACAGATAAAATGAAGAAGGAAGAAAAGGAGAAACGGAGGATAGGAAAAAGATGAAATATGGAAAAGGATGAAGGGGATGTTGGGGGCAGAACAATATGGAAGAAAAGGAGAAAAATAAGGTAGGAAAGAAGATACAATAGGGAAAAGCATGAAGAGGATTTGGGAGAAGACATTTTTTTTTTATTTAAACCAAAATAAGCAAGGAAGCCTAAGTTCGAGTGGAATCGAACATTAGATACTGAGCTGTATGCTTTCATTGTTTGTTTGCGTTTGATGGAAACACGATGTACTTTATGGCGTAGCCACGCCCATTTTCAAAATTTTTATCAGTCATCCAACTAAGCATATGAATCTTATTCTTTGTGCAAAATGTAATTTCTTTATGACTTATAGTTACAAAGATGTCACGTTACACATTCCCAAAGAGTGTTCCAGAAATATCTGTTAAAAAGTAGGCGTGGTCATAAACCGATTTCAATAAATTGTTGCGTGTCTATTAACACGAGTTGTAAAAGTGTATAAACCAAGTTTCGTCATAATATCTCAATTATTTGTCGAGGTATGGGCTCCGAAATCTCGTAGATTCCTTTGTATAAAATGAGGCGGTGCCACGCCCATTTTCCAAAATTTTTATATTTTTTTGTTTCCGGTCTATTGTAGAACTTATGCCACAAAATTTCAATGAATTATCTTTAAATTTCAATGAATTATCTTTATATATCGCTTAAAATGTTTTTATTAGGCCACTCTATAGTTCCCATACATAAAAGTGGGCGTGGTCGTCACACCGATTTCGCTAAAATTTTGAACATGTATTACCACAAGTAGTAAAAGTGTACACATCAAGCTTCGTCATTATATATCAATTATTTGTTGAGTTATAGGCTAAGAAATCTCGTATATTCCTACTTCTAAAAGGAGTGCGGTGCCACGCCCATTTTCCAAAATTTTTGTGTTTTTTTGTTTTATGTCCAAAGTTGGACTCATGTTCAGTGATAGATATTTATATTTGACAGAGTTATGGCTTAAAATGTTTTTATTAGGCCACTCTATAGTTCCCATATATAAAAGTGGGCGTGGCCGTCAGCCGATTTTAACAATTTTCTGTCCAAAGGTTTGCCTAAGTAAGTAAATCACGCGTACCAAATTTCATCGATATATCTTCAATGGTTTCTGAGTTATGATATATAAAACTTTCAATGTTTGACGCTTAATAAGTGGGCGTGGCACCGCACATTTTCCAAAATTTCACCAAATTTCTTCATAAGGGACTGAGCTCAATACGTGGGTGAAATTTCATCGCTCCAGCTATATTAGTAGCTGAGATACCAAATTTCCGATTTTTTCTATATAGCAAAAGTGGGCGTGGTCATGGTCCGATTTCGCCCATTTTCAATACCAACCGTCCCAGTCTCTATACCAACTTGCATTCCCAATTTCATCGAAATATCTCAATTTTTGCGCGAGTTAGAGTGTTGACAGACGGACGGAAGGACGGACGGACATGGCTCAATCGATTTCTCTTTTCACCCTGATCATTTTGATATATAGAAGTGTATATCTATCTCGATTATTTCATTTTGTTGCAATCCACCGTTATGTGATTAAAACTATAATACTCTGTGTACTAGTACAGCTGAGTATAAAAAGGTTTACATTTTAAACTTTTGAAAGTCTTAAAATAAATCTTAATTTGGAATAAAATTTAACCTTAAAAGTTTAAAAATCTTTTAAACTCTTCAAAGTTTAAATTTTAAGAATTTATCGGTCGTGTCCTATATATCGACCAAAAAAGTTTAAAATTTATACCAAAATTTATTTCAGTGTTGTTTGGGCAATGGAATAGTCGAACATTCGTAAGTAAAACAATTTATTGCCTATACATGCAAATAATTTTATTGGTATCACTTGCTATTTTGTTTATTATTATTATAATATAGTATTTTTGTAAATAAACATTAAGTGAACTTCATATATTTGCTTTTTTTCATATTCACCAACTTTATTTAAAATGAAATCAACTTGTGTTTGGTTTAAACGGAAGCACTCATTAAAATTAAAGCTTTGTAGTCCTGAAAAATTAATGCGGTCTCTATAATTTCTTCCTATAACCGCGTCTTCACTACGTCGAACAAAAACTCACGTCTTAACATTTTGAAAAACTTCACTAGTAATAAAAATGTGAATTTGCAAAGCGATCGTTTACCTTGCAAATTTTTGACAAACTTATCAAATTCGCCTTTGCAAACATAGAATTTACAGTTTTTGAGGAACGAAAGAGCGCATTTATTTGCAAAGTCTTTGCAAGTTACACTTTTCAGTAGTAGCTTTGCACTTTGCACAAGAGAACGTACGTGGAACAGAAATCGAAAAGAGAGTACAAAAACTGCAAAGACTTTTCAAATTACACTTTTCAAATCAACTTATAACTTATCAAATTTTACAATTCTGTGGAACACAAAGTTTTGCAAATTGACGAAAAATTTGCAAAGTGCAAAGTGAAAAGTTGATAAGTTGTTTTGTGGAATAGGGCCCAGGCCTAGGGTTCACAATGAAAAGAGTTTCATATCGAAGTCCTGCTCAAAAGCTTTCATTTGATACCAATATTGCATAGAAAATTAGATAGGTAGATGTAGGTGTGCATATCCATACATTTGCATACATGTTCAAACAGGTTGGTCCTTTTTATTTTGCCTATTTGGCGCACTGTTGCAGAAAACAACAACAACAACTTCACTTCGCTTCGTTGCTGTTGTTGTTGATATTTGCATTTGCACGGCTATGCATGCAAGCATTTGTAAGTACATGTCTATCTACCTACCTACCACTGACAGTGCCAAGCGATTCACACGGACGCAGCAGTGCACTAACACAAAGAGTTACATAAATATCTCACTTCCCCTTTTCCATTTCCTCTTTACATTATATTACTCATTATGTATTGAATAACACTCATTTCCATTACTATAATAAGCTCATTAAATATATGTAAATTATATCGTTGGAATTATAGGTAGGAAACAACAAAAGTTATTTTGAGCTTTTACTCTTATTGGATTATTTTAAGTCGCTCACTTCTAGTTTGGACATACTCGTGCATAGAACGCTAAATTCAAATATAAATGAAATCGATGTAAAAATTACAAATAATAAAAATATAATTTAAAAGAATATATTAATAGGCTAACATTTTTTCCATACAAACAATTGCCAGGCTGTTTTGCACATTTAACATACTCATATCCACATAAAATTGATATGGATGTGTTCGTATGGGTCAGGAGCAGTGCATAGGCATATAATTTTTTCTATAAATTATTTAATTTCTTTATAATTAATAAATAAAGTTTTTAGTTTTGTACCATTTTTGATTTACTTCGTTTTTGCTTCGTTGGCAATGTGCCCATTATCTATATATTAATAGGCTAACATTTTTTCCATACAAACAATTGCCAGGCTGTTTTGCACATTTAACATACTCATATCCACATAAAATTGATATGGATGTGTTCGTATGAGTGAGGAGCAGTGCATAGGCATATAATTTTTTCTATAAATTATTTAATTTCTTTATAATTAATAAATAAAGTTTTTAGTTTTGTACCATTTTTGATTTACTTCGTTTTTGCTTCGTTGCCAAATGTGCCCATTATCTATATATTAATAGGCTAACATTTTTTCCATACAAACAATTGCCAGGCTGTTTTGCACATTTAACATACTCATATCCACATAAAATTGATATGGATGTGTTCGTATGAGTGAGGAGCAGTGCATAGGCATATAATTTTTTCTATAAATTATTTAATTTCTTTATAATTAATAAATAAAGTTTTTAGTTTTGTACCATTTTTGATTTACTTCGTTTTTGCTTCGTTGGCAATGTGCCCATTATCTATATATTAATAGGCTAACATTTTTTCCATACAAACAATTGCCAGGCTGTTTTGCACATTTAACATACTCATATCCACATAAAATTGATATGGATGTGTTCGTATGAGTGAGGAGCAGTGCATAGGCATATAATTTTTTCTATAAATTATTTAATTTCTTTATAATTAATAAATAAAGTTTTTAGTTTTGTACCATTTTTGATTTACTTCGTTTTTGCTTCGTTGGCAATGTGCCCATTATCTATATATTAATAGGCTAACATTTTTTCCATACAAACAATTGCCAGGCTGTTTTGCACATTTAACATACTCATATCCACATAAAATTGATATGGATGTGTTCGTATGAGTGAGGAGCAGTGCATAGGCATATAATTTTTTCTATAAATTATTTAATTTCTTTATAATTAATAAATAAAGTTTTTAGTTTTGTACCATTTTTGATTTACTTCGTTTTTGCTTCGTTGGCAAATGTGCCCATTATCTATATATTAATAGGCTAACATTTTTCCCATACAAACAATTGCCAGGCTGTTTTGCACATTTAACATACTCATATCCACATAAAATTGATATGGATGTGTTCGTATGAGTGAGGAGCAGTGCATAGGCATATAATTTTTTCTATAAATTATTTAATTTCTTTATAATTAATAAATAAAGTTTTTAGTTTTGTACCATTTTTGATTTACTTCGTTTTTGCTTCGTTGGCAATGTGCCCATTATCTATATATTAATAGGCTAACATTTTTCCCATACAAACAATTGCCAGGCTGTTTTGCACATTTAACATACTCATATCCACATAAAGTTGATATGGATGTGTTCGTATGAGTCAGGAGCAGTGCATAGACATATAATTTTTTCTATAAATTATTTAATTTCTTTATAATTAATAAATAAAATTTTTATTTAAGAAAAATAGATATCGTAAACGTGTTTACAAATATCGTAAACACAGTTGAAGAGTCGCTTTAATTTAAAAGCGCTCACCACCGGGCCTACCTTCCTAGATCTGCCTTGATTTTGACCATGATTTCGCGTCGGACCGTGATCAAAAGAGCAAATCAGTGTTGCGGTACAACTGGAATTTGGAAAGTGTTGCTTATCTCCGCGAAAAGAAATAATTTTTGTACCAATACAAAGTTGAAAAAATAAATTGCATGGTCGAATTTCGACCACCGGCGATACTAGTATAATTTAAAAGATGAATTCAATTGTTAAAATACAATAAAAACGAACATTTAAATAAGCGTTTTATTTAAAATAAACGGATATATTTTTATGTGTATTTATTCATACATATGTATGTAAATACATACACATATGTATACATGTTTCTAAAGGTCATTTACGTTTACGCGTAAACTTTACCTGTTTTTCGAAATCACTCGTAGCTACAGCAAAGATGTTTACACATCAAAAATGTTAAATTTTCCGCACTTTTGAACTCAACACTCATCAACATAAATTCATTAGACATGCATACAAATTTATGTACATACATAAATGCATATGTACATACATACATAGATCGTTACATGTGTTATATGAAACTTTCAATTAATTTCAAAACTCAAGTGTAATTAAACCTTTTAAAGGCAGCACGTTCATTCACACATTCATTCACACATGCATACATACGCATATATATGCATGCACACATTATTTGCCGTACGAGCCAAATTCTGTTAAATATTTTAATAACATATATTCCGGTAGGTACTTACCAAATTGCCGATCCGTATTAAGTGAAACGACCGGAATGCCGGGCACAATAATTGCTGGCAGGGTGCGTGAGCGCAGCAACGGAGGTGGCAACTTCCCACGACCACCGGAGCGCGTTTGTGATATCAGCGCGGCATTTGTAGCTTGCGTTCTGTAAATAAATAAATATGTTAATAAAGTGAATAAACATAAACAAAGCAAGCGAGCGTTGAATAGTGAAAGTAAATAAATCTTAATAATGAAGAATATTAAGTACATATGTATGTATGTATGTATATCCTTGGATGTAGGTAGTATAGGTATCAAGCGGAAGTACTTGCGTTGAGCAGAGGAGATGATAGGGGGGTAATCTAAAACGGAAATGGCAATTTATGTAGATTCAACGCAAAGGTAAAAATAATATATGCCAAATATTCACATAATATTGCTTCTAAGTATGTATGTATGTATGTACACATACATACATACATATAATACATAATATTATATACCAGCCAAACACATTTGGTTCACTACAAAGTATGTAGCATCGAAAAACATTCCCAAAAAATCTCATGACAGAGTGCTCTAAACATGGAGCGAAAAATGAGCCCGAAAAATCTACATACCTATTTTACGATACAAATTATGAGATTATCTTTCCATCTAGGAAGGACAGGGGAGATGGTCAACTTGCTCATAGATTCGATGTTTTAGTTTTAACGGACGGGTCAAAAGAGTCATGCGGAGTGGGAGCGGATGTCTTCGCAACTCATCCGGACACTGCGGTATCAATTAGGTGGCCGGATGCCGCAAGTTTTCGCCATACAGAAGGTCTGCAAGGCTCTACTTGCAACGGAAAGTACCGGTGCCGGAAACAGGACAGGAATTTTCTCGGATAGTCGAACGGCTCTCCGGGCTCTGGGGTCTGCAACGGTGTCATCAAGCCTGGATAGGCAGTGCTGGGAGTGATTCATGGGCTTGGCAAGTCGACATAGTGTATCCTTGATCTGGGCAACGGGGCACAGTGATATTCAGGGTAACGAAATGGTTGATAAGCTGGACAGGCAGGGCTCGGCTCTTGATGTCACCGGGGTGGAGGAGGTTCTTGCGCCCGTGGGCTGCATCAAGGGCCGAATATCTCGGTACTGGCTTGAGGAAGCTAAAACCAGATGGATGCGGCTGCAGGGTCTGCAGAAGTCTGTGGCCTTCATACAATGAGATGCGTTCCTCAGTCATTCTAAAGAAAGACAGAAGGGATATTTCGAGCTTAACTGCGATATTTATAGGGCATTAGACCATTGCAAACTACGCGGCTGAATTGGGATTAGACCATAACACCTTGTATAGTAGCTGCAGTCTTCCTTGGACGGAGCAGACGGTGGAGCACTTGCTGTGCGTGTGTCCTTCACACTGCCAAGGCAGAAAGAAATTCCTTGGAAAATATTTCTTCGTTCGTGAGACTCTCGGAAATCAAGTACGTCAGGCTTGATGGGCTGCTTAAATATTTAAACTCAACAAAATGGATATAGGGTGCATAATGCGCCCTGGTTTCCGAACTGCTCATTCCTTTTTACTTTTACTTTTCACTGGTTAAGTCACGAGTCGTGGTATCAAAACGACGCATCGGCGCTAATTGTAGTCAGTGGGGCTCGCCACTCAAACCAACCGACCACCCGGAGAACCTCAAAATCTAAATTTTTAAACGAGAAAATTCAATATAAGAAATTGTAAAAATTTAAAATATACCAAAATACGGACTCCTCTGATTGGCTGAGATGTATATGTATATTTTAATGATATTTCACTTATTTTCACTCCGTTATCAGAGTTGCATTGGAACACCCTCTTCGTTAGAAGAAATAACTCAAATAAATATTAACACACTCTACATTATATTAATCATGGAATTTGTTGCTTGTACAATATGAAATATAATTTAAAATGTAATTTGCATTTTAACACGTAAATTATGTGCATTCCGCTAACAGACATATACATACATACATATTTATTTTATGCATGAAGCGCGTTTGCGTATGCAAAAATTTGCTTTTGTATAATGCGCACATAGATTAGTTAAGTATGTAAGCTTTAACAAAAGCCAGATTGATGCTTTTATAATTTCTTTTTTTTTTTATTGTAAAATTAAATATTCTCAATACACAAATGGCTAGCGTAGAACTAAACTGGTCTATCTAACAAAATACAAAATTGGAGAAAACAGATGAAACGCGTTTTAATGCGGTGTGTGATTGTTGATGTATGTTAAGTTAATATTTTGAAAATTATTATGTTAGCTTAATAGTTAACTTAACATTCTGCATTAAAAAAAAATTATTATAGAAACGTTTTTTATATAATATTTATATGTAACAAGAAAACTTGTTACATAGACCACTTTAGAATTTTCAATTTTTAAGGAAGTTTGAACTACAAATTAAAATTATATGAATAAAGTAAAAAATATGTGAAAGGAAGTACTTTAATTACAAAAATAACATACACATACATTCGTAAATGATCACCTCTGCATTAAATGTAACAGTAACCTAGTTTTATCCACGGCGGGCTGGTAGAAAATCTTCTGGATTGTTTTCTGTTTCATCTCTGCGGTTTACATGTGGAGAGACAGGTAAAAAGGGTGATGAATCGGTGGTACAAATTTCAACATTTTTTTTATGTCCTGCATTTTTTTGAATTTCAAAACGCGTATGTCGCTGCCCTGATCTGGTGTAAAATTCTGCAAGAACTCTATGAAATCATGTAGGTTCACGCTAGATTTCTTTATATCGACGGATTTATATGTTTCACAACAATCATCATTAAACTGCATCACAGATTCACCCTTGACAAATTTTGCCTTTCGCATTTGGGAAACTTTTGCACCGTCGTCTTCTATACTCTGGTAGTCCCTGAAAATTGGCCGTAGTTCGTCAAATGGCATAAATTTCCCCACCATATTATTAACATCAAAAGGAGAATGCTTTCTACAATTTTTAACCAATTCCATCCACTCATCTGGTGTAAGATCATACTGGTCTATGGTAGTCTATGCTAGTTGGACCACTTTGGAATTTCTTGAAATGACAAAAGGACGTGAATTCTAAAGTGACATTTTTATCGTTTGGACACTTTGGTGCAGAAATAAGACCTTCATCAATTTTGCACGGATAAATTTATGATTTTCAAGTTCAAAAATGTGCATAACTCGATTTCTGAAAAAATGTTAGATAGACCAGTTTAGTTCTACGCTAGCCAAGTATGTTTGTAGGCGGCTGGACAGTCATTCTAGGGAAAAAATTTATTTTGTGTGGAAACACCTACATAAATACATACATATGTACAGGTATGTTGCACATTGAACAGGCGAAGGAAGTCAAGCAATAGCAAAAGCAACAACCTTAAAAGTAGTCGATATGTACATAAGTATATCAGGAGCATATCCTATAATATTGTTTTCTTTCGACTCATAGGTTTCCATGAATAAGAAATCTTAAATTCATATGCATGTTGCACGAACTACGTGCTCCGAAATTTTTTCTGTGAGCCTTAAAGCAGCTATGCACCTCTTAAAATCGCTCTGGAGATGAGAATAGTTAGATGAACTCCCATTTCAGAAGTTCTGATGTGGCATTTTAATAACTAACTAACGCATCGTTTGGCTATTGCCGAACACACAATTTTTTAAAGTTTCTAATGCTGGAAAACGTAAAGTAAGTAATAGTAATTAGCATGACACAATTGATGGGCAGAGATCTTCCTTTACAGAAACAAACTTTAGCTTAACATCATCAAATATTATTTAAAATATCTGCACATGAAATGCTGCCCGTTACTTTATTTACTTATTTATTTATGTGCGCTGGCTCAAATCAAGAATGTTATGTAAGACGAATGGAAGTGGCGTTGTGACGCAAATAACAATTGGAAATGAATTTGAGGAAATGTTTGAGGAAATTAGATTTTTTGGAGATAGATTTGTTTATAACTAGAGCTCGGAAAAATAGGTGAAATCAAGCGCCTCAAAATATGCTACATTTTGTAAATTTCAATGGCGGGATTACAATTTAACTATAAAGGGATTGCATATTGGTATGGTGGATGAAGATTTTATTAGAAAAGTTCTTAATCATGTTACACAAATTTGCAGTTTAAATAAACATACAGCGGTGTGTGATGAAATAAAGCCAGAGTAGAAAGTGATTTTATTCGTAAAATAGATTTATTTATGTGTTTTTAATAATTTTAATTTGTTATATAAAACAAAAATATATTAAAGTTAAAAAGTTTGTGCAAAATTCTGGAAAATTCGCCAATTTTTCAGCAAAATTTTCATTCAAAATATATTTGGTTTGAAACTGTATTTGGTTTTTCTTCACGTGCGAAGATTTTGTCTCAAATTTAAGCGAGTCACTACAAGTTTTTAATTTTTTCTTTATTCTTTATAATTATATATTTATTATTTATTTATTATACTTTATTTATTATTATTCTTTATTATTATATTTATTTATTGTAGCTTTCTTTGCAATTTTTCACGTGCAATCCATAAAAAACCTTAATAATTTATTTTCTGGCATCCTAATAAGCAAAAAATCCAATTGCATTCACGGGGGGATTAGAACCGAATGCACCCTACCCTCAAACTTACCACTGGATGTGCTCACAAACATTACGTAGCATAATTTTAGGCGTTTGATTTTCACCTATTATCCGAGCTCTATTTATAACATTATAATTTACCTTACGGTGTAGTAGAACTACACCTTTTCTAGATTGAAATCAGAAAACGCCAATTGAATTTCAGAATGTGTGAATTGGATTTCAGAATTAGGCAATTTGATTTCGGAAAGCGTCAATTGGATTTCAGATATCATAAACTTTATTTGGTAAATACTTTTTGGTTGCTCGTTTTTCCGACAGGGTAGGAATATGATGTATTGTGGAACGATCCTCCGTCATCCCTTGTCATGTTTGGTTTGGAGACAAACCGGTTTCGGCTAATATGCGCCATCTTCAGTGTCTTTTTTCGTTCAGGTTATAAATTCATATACTTAAGCTATGTCCCACAGATACAATTCAATATAAGACATATGTAAATAATCATGTATTTACATGGCAAAACAGTTCGAAAAATATTTTCTGAAATCCACTTGACGATTTGTGGAATCCAATTCACACATTCTGAATTCCAATTGAATATTCTGAAATCCAATTTTAGTTTTCTGAAATCCAATTGCTTATTCTGAAATCTAATTCACACAATCTGAAATCCAATAACCATTTCTGAAATCCAAATGACAATTTCTGAAATCCAATTATCAATTCTGAAATTCAATTAACGTTTTCTGAAATACAATTGGAGTTTTCTGATTTCAATCTGGAAAAGGTGTAGAATGCACTCTTCTTTATTTAGCCCAAAATCATGGTATGGAATCTCTATGTTATAGTCATCCGATATCGATGATTTTCGCTGACAGCGAACACCTAAATGGTGCAAAAACAAAATTACAAAACTTTAGTTGCATAAATGGAAGAGTTACCTATTCCCCAAAATGTCGACTTATGCTGCTTTAAAAATGCTTCCAGTAGTACTCTATGGCGCGACATGGCGTATGAGTAACCTTTAGTTTTCTTATATCATGTTCAGACATAAAAATTAATTAAGTCAATTGGGGTTGATTGAACATCTTTAGATTTGGTGTTCAGACATATTTAATTTACTTGGCCCATTTAACAGGTCGGCACAAGATACATACACACATACACGCCGTGAGCTGAATATCAAACTCTCGTGACCTAAATGTCAAAATTGCAAGGAGGACGAAATAATTTGACATTCATCTCACAATTTTTACCAATCGTAAACACGAATGCATGTATAAAATAAGCAGAAATAAAAACAAATTTGATAGGTGGTGAAGAAGAACAAGAATGCAGCTGATCTGACGAACCAACCTGTTTAGTGGACACTGACGCTAATCACATTTCTCTTTTCATGACATTTCATTTCACTTATGAAACAAGCCTTTTAACAGGGTTGCATGCAGAATTGTTCTTCATTAACAACTCATTAATTTCTAATGAAGCATTAACTTGGTCAATTTTTGTATGGTAAATTGAGAATCATTGGGCTTGAAAATTGAATGAAGGCTCTTAATGTTCAATTAAGGTTGTGTCTGAACATAACATTAGGGCCGATTTCACCATATCCGGTTAATTTGATCGCTGGTTAGTTTGACGTAAATTGTATGGCGAGCTTTCATATAAATTACTTAAACGGGAAAAGCTCTGGTTAAGTGCTTAACCGGAGATGGTGAAAAGTAAAGAGTTGAGTAAAATAAAAACAAATTTCAAACAGCATAAGCAAAATTAATTTTAGACAAATGTATTGGAAGAGTTTTCTACTCGAATTTTGATGGCACGATATGGCTTAGTAAATCGCCCCGGTCTAATATTAGGTACATATATTACATTATGTAATTTGCATATATATATCTACATATGTATGTGTTTAGGCTATTGCATATGCCTAGTAAAAAAAGGAAGGAGTAAGAAGCACTTACAAAAGCTTTTCTGCAGTATCAAGAGAATCTTACACTCTGGATGATTTCGTTAATTATTTTTATACGAAACAGTCCAAATTGCAAGGCATTGCATTTTCGGTTCCTAAGGAGTGGCTTATGGAAAAAGTTAATTCAAGAAAAAAAAATAAACAAATAAATTCCAAAATCAATAAAAAAAAAAAAACATCTTGGAGTTCTCCTATACCAAAGCTCTATTTTTCTTCCTATTCAATTGTATAGTCACAAGTTGAAGGATCGCCAAAACTGATTATCCCGACATCTTAAGGCTTTTGTGGCGCACTAAACTCAATGAAATGTTTATATGAAATATTAAAACTATGCCGTTCCAATTTTGTAAAAAAAAATTTATTAAATTAAAGTGAATTTAACAAAATCCTGACCTACACAGATACGAGTATGTACGAGTACATACTAGACCTCTGCACAATACCATTTGCCTCTTCTATATTTTCGAATACTCTATGCATTGTACAATTAGTCACAGCACAATTTCAATGCAGATACGAATATAACCCATACTTTTCATTTGGAATACAAATACTATTTCTATTTGCTCTGTTGGAGCGATTAGTGTACACTATTCGCCACGATAAAATAGAACATAATAATAACCATGTTATGAAGTATTCGCAAAACCTTGTTGCTTCTTTGGTTTGTTTGTTTATTTAATGTGCATATGGCATTAAGGTGGACCAAAAAATAAAAGCCCAACAAACATGTGTTCCATTTTTTAATGATAAGAAATGTTTTTCTTGTTCATTAAGGACTTTGAAAAAAATTATGTATCATCACTGATATAAAAGGAGAAAGAAATTTGGAGGCATTTGCACGACCTCTAAATTTTAATATATTAAGGAAAAATTTTAGGTATAGATTTCCGTATTATATTCGCATGAAAATCGGGTTGTTCCGCGAATTTCGGGAGAACTTTATTTCCTTCATAAAACCACCTTAATATGCCAAATAAATTTCCTAACTAATGCCGAAAAAATCAAAAGAAGCGAAGTATTGGTTACCGAGTTATTTTAAAATATATAGAACAGTTGGAAATATGTAGATCGTAAAAAGCTCTGGTTCGAAATTTATTTTAGACATATGGTTTCTTGGGCAAAAAAGCTTGAAATTACCCAAATTTTTATAATTGCGATGTGTCCATTAATTTTTTTTTTGGCCCCTACCAATCGACCCGCCCTAGTGTGTATGCATATGCACATACACACTCCCACTAGCAGCGTAATTTTGCTGAACACAACGTCTGGATGTGTGTTTATGAAAATATGTATGTACATACATATATTTCGATTATATTCGAAGTATTCGCAAGTAGTGTACACTATTTGCAGAACCTTTTTAAGGTCATGTAATTGTAGCTACGAATAAGTAATTGTATTGGTTCTGTTTATGGTTGTGCTCTACTTGCGTTTATTCTAAAACGACAGAAACAAGTAGGTACTGTAATTGGACGGCCGCGAATATTTTGTTGGCCGTTTCGAATCCATTCGTGCAGCCTTCTAGTACATACATAACGCAAAACAACAAAAGCAAACTTGTGCCCGGACTATCATAGCTAAGAGTGTAAAAATCTCTGAAAAATGACATCCGTCACAAAAGGTTTGGGCAGCAGCTGAATGTGCAAAGCACATGGATGCACAATTCTCAACAAAAAATGTTGGTGACCTTAGCAGTAACAACAACAACAACAACAAAGACAAAAATAAAATTAGAGCTAAAATTCGACAGTAACATCAGCTACCAGCAAGGCTACAACAACAAAGTGATACAAGCAAATTTAATGCGGGAAAAAAAAAAATTTTCAGCGGAAAAATTTATTATTAAATCAGAATATGTACATATTTATTTATCTTGAAAATCACACTGCATGTATAAACTGTGTGGTGGCTTTTTCATCCAACCAAGCTGGAAAAAGCTGCTGTCAAATGCAGTTAGTAAAGTGTGACGAAAAAAAGTAGAAGGACATTTTGTTATTAAACATTTTTCGTATATGTATATTAGACAGGGTTCGTCCCCATACGAAAAAAAAAAGTTGTAAAAGTCCGCCCCTAAATTTGAAGCTTATGTTGAGAAGGTTAAGGGACACAAAAAAAAATTTTTTTTGATCCCGCGAAATACCGCCGAAATCGTTTTTTTATTGTAATTTTTTTATTTTTCATCCGATTTTTAAAATTGATACGTCATTATTTTCATATTTTGCAGCTCTACACTTCCTTCTAATGCTCTTTTGAGCTCTGAAGTCGTTTTCACATAGTTGGGTCAGCTAACTTATTTGTATGTCCATGAATTATCCTCTTTGTTTTGCCAAATCAAAGTGCTTCAAAATTCATGACAATGTTGCCTTTAAAGGGTTTTACTAAATTAATAAACAAAGAAGTTACGTCACTACGAATATTTAAGTAGACTCATTTCTTTTAAGCAATTCAGTATATGTAATTGTGAAAGTCCACCCCTAAATTTGAAGCTTATATTGAGAGGATTAAGGGACAAAAAAGCAATTTTTTTCTGATCCCGCGAAATTCCGCCGAAAAGGTTTTTTTTGTAACTTTGTTATTTAACATCCGATTTTTAAAATTGATACGTCATTATTTTCGTATTTCGAAGCTCTATATTTTCTTCTAATGTCCTTTTGCACTCTGAAGTCAAATAAGAAAGTTACAATAAAAAAACTATTTCGGCGGTATTTCGCGGAATCAGAAAAAAAATTAAATTTTTTTCTTTAATCCTTTCAATATAAGCTTCAAATTTAGGGTCGGACTTTTACAACTTTACATATACTGAATTGCTTAAAAAAAATAGTTAAATAATAGCTACGTTAAATAACTTCTTTGTGACGTAACTTCTTTTTTGTGTCCCTTAACCCTCTCAACATAAGCTTCAAATTTAGGGGCGGACTTTTACAACATTTTATTTCGACCCTATCTAATGTATATGTACATATGTATGTAGATTCATACATAAACAAAATGTGCATAGTTTTTTGCGTGTTATATTCATAGATTCATTTAGAACAAAAGAGTTTTTGGCCAAACTTCTCTACCAGTTTTAGGCATGTTGCTTGATACCTACCAATTCGGTGGACGTACATATGTATGTACAGTTTTACGCCGGCTGCGAACGATGAATGCAAGATCTGTGGGAAGCATTTTCACAGCAGAAATGCACTGGTAGGCTATGCTGACCACTGTGAAAGAGTGACCGCTATTTTTTTTTTTTGTTTTTTTGTTTTTTTTTTTTGAAAACACCAATAGTCGCGTTTTTAATTAGTAAGTAGAAAATTAGTACATTGTTAATATTTTGGTATTAGGCTGAGGCAGGATTCGACCACACAACCTACTGCTTAGTAGACGAGCGTTCTACCAACAAGGACACCAACTAGGCCGATGCGACACCATATGTTTGTATGTACATTAGGGGTCCCGTTCATGTATGAAAACAATTTTTTTTCGAGCTACGCTATCGCAAGAGGTATCAAAAGTTGCGTAATTGAATACAGATCACAATAAAAGTAAAAAAACTGGAATTGAGTTCGATCTTGAGGGCTCTGCCGAGATCTGAAATTTTGTTAATTTCATATATTTAGAAACCTAAACTTTAGAGCTAAAATAATAAAAATGTCATACTCAAAAGTTATTTTATTATTGAGATCAATAATATAGGTACAGAGAAACAAATTTATTGCATTTGATTAATTAAAAAAACCTTGAATTCAAACAAATTTTTCTGTCCAAATTTTGGAATTTCTGTTTGAGATTGCGACTATAGTATTTTTTGAGTTTTGTTGTTATTGCTGCCACCACTATTTTGTTGTTGCTATTATTTACTAATTATTCTAGGTACCTACTTATTTCATTATATATTTCCTCTTTCCTACTTATTCTTTATAACCCCACGTATGTATTCCTTGTCCTTTTTGTTTTTGGTATAGTGATTCTGCTTCTTCGTTTATGTTTCTACTTCTTTGAAACTACACACCACTTGCAGCCAAACATATTCAGAATTGCATGGTTTGGAGAACACACGCCAACACACCTATGCATACACATTGTTACAGCTCTGTTTCGTTCTGTTCAAACACATGCGGTAACAACCATACGGCAATTTTCCAATTGGCGCAGTTCTATTTGAGAGCAATACCTTTCTAAGGGTGTTCTTATTTTTTCAATCGGTTCAGTAGTTCCGACGGAGAAGATAGAACAAACTTTATGTTAGTCTAATAATAGTTAGATATAAGCAAAAGAAGATCAGGTTGTAAAGTTTGTGTTACAAGATAAATATTTTCAACTTCGGTTTCCACTCTGTTCTGGTAATCCTATTCTAATAAGATTTATAAAAACTTTGAGCAAATAAAATTAGCTTTATCTAGTATATGTTTAATGGCTCTGGCTTTTGATATAACAAAGATATAAGGAAAAGAAATTCAGGTTGTTTGAATTATGAGATAAATATGTTTCACTTCTGATTTCACTAGTTCTAGTATTCGTATCCAAATAAAATTTAGAGCAATTTGTCGCACTTTAATGAACTTTAATCAGAGCTAACTAAATTATTTCACACTTTAAAGTGAAATAATAGAGAGTTGTATTTATTAGTGGTACATACTAGCAGTGATGTTATTTTCACTTCGATCGAAGTTTTTCACTTCACTTTTATGCCTGTCACTTCGACTTGACCAACCAGAATTAAGTTATTTTTATAATTTATTCTTAAAAATTCTAACAAAAGTTGCACATGTATTGTGTGTACACATACTTGCATATGCAAGTATGCAAGAAGTAGATATTTATACAATCATAAGATATGGCATTCCTCATTGAGAGGTGAAAGACACATTATGTTTCCACCCCCATGCCTAATGGTCTTTTAGGTATAGCATGCTGCAAATCCTTTGCCATTTGGGCGGCGTTCTGAACTGCTGGAGTCATGCCCACAAAGATTACAACAAAGAATTCGCTCTGTGATGCATTAAATTGACTATTTAGCTTGGGGTGGAAACATGATGGTTTAAGGAAGTGCAACTTGGTATAGCGTTGGTCTGTTATTTTCGCTAAAGGACACATTGACCGTTATAAAGTACAGGGATATTTAGCAGAATCTTCTTCTGCATATAAAATGCAGAAGCCGAATCAAACCCATTGTCGAAAATATGTGTAGGTACGAGTATTTTCATTGTAACTACATGGAATTCAGATTTTTGCACTTAAAAGTAATTTGCATACAAAAATTAAGCGAATTAGAACTTATAAGAACGAAAAGAATTACATAGTAAGAATGCAAACAATATGCGGAGGTAATATATGTTGTGGTGAGTGGGCGTTCTGCATGAATGACAAAACCGCAAAACTTTAAAGATCGGTAGAGCCCTGAAGATGTAATTGTATTTAGTTTTTAAAACTTGTTTCCTAATTTGCGATCAAAACCGCAAATTTTGAGGGGTCTTGCGTTAAGGAAATCCAAAAAAAAATATTTCGGGACACCCTAATGTACATACATATGTCTCTGATTTTTTCTTTAATCTACATAGAACCTTTTATGATGGCATTAATGCATGTTCTGTGCGTGGGCGTGCCAATGCCACAATGAGTGATTTTTTATAACGCGTTGCGTGACAACGTTTATTTATTTTTTATGAACAACAACGGCTTTTCAGCTTTTACATTCAAACATTTGTATTTATGTATGTATATTCCACGAAATCACAAAAAGTGACATGGAAACCTCATCCGCTTTACATTTTTATACTCAGCTGTACTAGTACACAGAGTATTATAGTTTTAATCACATAACGGTGGATTGTAACAGAATGAAATAACCGAGATAGATATAGACTTATATATATCAAAATGATCAGGGTGAAAAGAGAAATCGATTGAGCCATGTCCGTCCGTCCGTCCGTCCGTCCGTCCGTCCGTCTGTCCGTCCGTCCGTCTGTAAACACTCTAACTCGCGCAAAAATTGAGATATTTTGATGAAATTTGGAATGCAAGTTGGTATCGAGACTGGGACGGTTGGTATTGAAAATGGGCGAAATCGGACCATGACCACGCCCACTTTTCCTATATAGAAAAAATCGGAAATTTGGTATCTCAGTCCCTAATATAGCTGGAGCGATAAAATTTTACCCACATGTTGAGCTCAGGCCCCTATGAAGAAATTTTATGAAATTTTGGAAAATGGGCGGTGCCACGCCCACTTATTAAGGGTCAAACATTGAAAGTTTTATGAGTCATAACTCAGAAACCGTTGAAGATATATCGATGAAATTTGGTACGCATGATATATTTACTTAGGCAAATGTGTGGACGAAAAATTACCAAAATCGGTTGACGACCACGCCCACTTTTATATATGTGTATTATAAAGTGGCCTAATAAAAACATTGTAAGCGATATCTTTGTCAAATATAAAGATAATTCATTGAAATTTTGTGACATGAGTTCCACAATAGACCGGAAACATAAAATAGACAAATTTTGGAAAATGGGCGTGGCACCGCCTCCTTTTGGACAAAGGGATATACGAGATTTATTAGCCTTTAACTCGACAAATAATTGCGATATTATGACGAAACTTGGTTTATACACTTTTATAACTTGTGTTAATAAACACGCAAAAATTAATTGAAATCGGTTTATGACCACGCCTACTTTTTAACAGATATTTCTGGAATACCCTTTGGGAGTTTGTAACGTGACATCTTTGTAACTAGAAGTCATAAAGGAATTAATTTTTGCACAAAGAATAATATTGATATGCTTAGTTGGATGACTGATAAAAATTTAGAAAATGGGCGTGGCTACGCCCACTTTATGCAGCACTCGCTTTATATAAAGTACACCGTGTTTCCATCAAACGCAAACAAACAATGAAAGCATACAGCTGAGTATCTAATGTTCGATTCCACTCGAACTTAGGCTTCCTTACTTGTTTATTTATATAAACACTTAGACGTGCATGTGTAAATGTGCATGTAAATTTGCATATATTAATGGAGGAGTCTTAACAAAATTTCTACAATTTGTAGTTGAAAAAGGTTTTCATATTTTTAATGGAAATCTTTATACCAGTTAATTTCTTCAATAAATAGACATAAAAACACATTCAATTTCCAGTTTATTTTCTTGTGTGTTGAGTGACAATTACTTATATCACATTTTGTCTCGTCGGACGTCGGACATTGATTAAGAAAATAATCTTATGTATTCTGTTTGAACTCTTTTGTTGCAATTGAAAATACTTTATGGAAACCACAAGCAGCCAAAAATTATATTAAATAATCTTTAAGAAATAAACTGGTTAATCAAACCTATATACATAAATTTAACATTTTTCATGTTCGTCGAAATTTTATCAACCGCTATTTTGGGTCTGTTTTTGACATTTATATTCTTATACAATTTTTTATTTTCCAATTTTAAGTTCTTACTTTCCGATTTAAGTAACTTAAATAAAAGCTTATCTTTGCTGCTATGGTTTAATATAATTTCATTAGCAATTGGTTGAGTAAGTGATCAATTTAAGGATACACGGCAGAACCTCCCAAAAAGAGGAAAAGGCACACTTCCGGAGCTTTACCATCATAAATGAACTCCTTCTTTGAGAAGCTCTCAAAGTTTAAACTCGATATGAAACTTCGGTTGTATACTAAGTATATTTTCACTTATAACTTCTGTTTGGATTGAACGATCAACACCAAAACTCGACAATGTCAAAGTCAGGGTACGCTTTATATAAAACCGTAAGAAAAAATAAAAATTTGCTACGTGGTTTTTCATGGCAAGCTCTCAAAGTTTTTATTCTGTAAAAATCTCGAGTTGTACACTTTTGCTTATAACTTTTGATTGGATTGTCCGATTGATACCAAAATTAGACAGCATCTAAATTAAGACACGCTCTATTTGAAATCGCCAAAAACGGGAAAATGTACTAAGTCGACTTAGTACAGTATTGTTTGGAAGCGTTGATATGTATGTATGTACATACATATGTACATTAGATGAGTTTTTTTGGATGGGATTCTTTAAACCTTCTCAGATCCTCCCTTCCGGCACCGGAATATGAAAATAGGATGTCTTAGAGTAAGTAAACTGAAAAAAAATTTAACTTTTCCAAAAATTGGATGGAGCTATACCGTAAACCGCGCAAATTCCCAGAATTTCAAGGTATGTTTAGATTTATGTCTGAAAAAAGTTAGAATTTTGCACAAGAAAAAAAGTGATACGCACCCATACGAATAATTAATCGCTAAATAGAATGGCATATTCAGTTTTTTGGTACACTACCCAGGGAAGGTAATATCGTGGTCTAAAATGGTCATTTTATTTTTTTTTCTCATGAATATTCAACTTCTTGCCTTATATTCTTCCCGAAATCGGAAACTATTTTTCAACTAAATCACACGGTAGGCTGCGTTCTTTAATGCGCTTTCCATAAATGTATAGCTATTAAAAATCAAATAATATTTGGATGAGTTCATCAAGATAAAGTGAAGTAAAGTCGGGTATAAAAGGGTAACATACCTTAAAATTTCTAAATTTTTTTTTTTTAATTTTGCTCTTGAAGACGGTTTTTTGGGTTATTAGTGATTGTTTTATTTGGTTGGATAACTCCACAAACGTAAAAAAAAATTCGGAACATCAATACCGTGGATGGCGGAAAAAACCGTGGACCCGGATGGCCCCAAAATATTATTGGGCAATATTGGTATCAAATTAAAGGTCTTAACTAGGGCTTGCATATGGAACTCATTACATGCCAATTTCTTAGCCAATTTCCGATATACTGGCGAATAAGTGGTCCAGGATGACTACAGAATATTTTAAAGGATATCGGCGACATTTGAGTCTAATTTTTGACTTATATATGTCGAAACGGTGGACACAGCAAAATGGAATGGCTTTACATTGAAGTCCTAGGTAAAATCTTTATTTTGATACCCATATTGCCCACAAATGTTTTGGCGCTATCCGGCTCCACTTTTTGTCCGTTATCCACGGTCTCGACCTTTGTATTTTTTTTTTTTTTTTTTTTTGTAGAGTTATCCACCCACATAAAAAACACGAATAACCCAAAAAACCGCCTTCAAGAGCAAAATTGTTAAAAAATGTTAAGAAATTTTAATTATGGGTAGTGTATCAAAAAACGGAATACGCCATTCGATTTAGCGGTTAATTCTAAGTATGGGTGGATATCAATTTTTTGTGCAAAATCCTACCTTTTTTGCAGACATAAATCTAAACATACCTTGAAATTCTGGGAATTTGTGCGGTTTTCGGTGTAGCTTCATCCAGTTTTTGGAAAAGTGAAATTTTTTTCAGGTTACTTACTCTAAGACATCCTATTTTCATATTCTGGTGCCGGAGGGAATATCTAAAAAAAACTCATCTAATGTATGTACATATGTATGTATATCGTCTGTGAAATTTTTCATGAATTTTTTTTTAATTTACTGATTTGCAATTTTGCATCGAAACTGTCAACACGTTTATTCACTATTCTTCAATCATTTGATATGCAATAATCCCATTCAAAGCAGCTGTCAATCGAACTCGTCACGTTTTCCGCAGCCAGCAATCCAACGGATTGCATTTCTAAATTGAATTTTTTTTATGCAAAATGTGTGTGTATTAGATCATACCAAAACAGAGTCTAAAATACGAGCAAATAATATTTTGAATACGTAGTAAAGATATATTTTTCGCGTGGCATTTGAGAGGGTCTACTTTTTCGAGTATCACGCTGCACAAAAGGAATTCCGGCATGTCTGTAAACGTTGATGAAAAAGCTTCTAAAAGGTACCTACCTTGCATTCCTGATTATTTCGCAACATATTTTGTATAACATTCTAATATTATTGTATGTACAATGTACATATTTATGGATTTTTTTAATAAAAAAAAAAAAACTTTTTATATATAAGTAAATTTCCTGCGCAACGCTTCAAGTACTTGGAATTTTGGGCATTTGAAGTGAAACCATTTTTAGTAATTTTTTCTATGCCAGAAGGCAAGATTTAAACATTTCAAGCATGCATACACACGTCTATTTTTATTTATTTAGTAAATAATAAATAATAAAAAAATATTAAAAAATATACAAATTAAACTATGTATATACAAATACCCCTATTATGTATATACAGCGCCCGCCGTGAAAGAAGAGCAGAATGTACTCACATAAATATGTATATACATACGAGTACGTACTTATGTACGTATAAGCAAAATAAATTGCGATAATAAAATCTAAATAAGCGCCAATTGACTGTATAAATTCTATTCACTTGATTACACCACTTGCGTTGCCGGCACGTGTATGAATATATACATATCTATCTAATAAAAAACTTCAATTCGTATGCATGTTTGTGCAGAATGCACTAGTGTAATTGCAACAACACTTAAACAAAAGCGCTATGCTTGCAACATGAATTGCTGCTGTTTTTTTAGTTAGTGTACTCATCTTAATTGCAAAATATTTACGAGCGTGTAAAGTAGTAGTTGTAAAGATTTTAATTTCAACAATAACTTTGGAAAATTCTCACATAAAGTTACATACAAGCAAAAACGTACAACACATGTACTCGCAGTTGTATGCACATTTCCGTAGCATCGCTTCCGATTTTTAAAGCAAGGGCGATTCCATTATTGTTGGTAGGGACACGAATTTCGATACGATACGATACCAAATCGATATTTTTTTCATTTGATACCGATACTTTTTACTCGATTTTTTTGCAACGATATTTTTTGGTATCGAGTACTTCAACCACGGTATCGAACAAATGAGTACATTCAGTGATGGAAAATATTAAAATTGTGTCATATTTGTCCAAAAAATTGTGCAACGAAAAATAGTGCTGAAAATCGGTCGAGTGTGCAGAAGTAACAAGCTGCTTCCTAAAGGGCCGAAAAACGCACAAGCACGAGTAATTTTAAATCACTGGTACATATCGAAAAATACGTCTGATCAACGTGCTGAAATAATTTCAGGTTTGGGCTACTTCGTCAGGTTTTTTGTATGAAGTTACCCAAATCTGTTTATTGATTTTCACATTAAACGAGGCGCACACTTACCACCGAAACTTGCTTACAATTTGCGGGAAATGTTTCCATTATTCCAGCACGCCCCGAGAAAAATGACTTATACAGGGGTGTAGAGGAGCTCTCACAGATCCCAAATCTGAAAACCAAACTTGCCGGAGGCTTATGGTTTCCGAGATAGGTAAAATTTTAGACGAGTCCCCCACGGCTAGAAAAAAATGGTTTTTTTAGGAGGGTAGAGGGGGGCCCCCAGATCACAAAACTGAAGACCCCACCTACCGGAGGCCTATAGTTCCCGAGATATTTGCTGTTAAAGTTCCCATACAAATTTCACCACACATGGAATTTAGCGAAATTTTTGCAAAAAAAAACTTTTCTGCGTTGGCGGCCTTCGGCCGCGCTTATAAAAAATAACCCTGGGCTACGCCATCCGTCCGGACGTGTGCCCCAACCGTGGCTACCGCCACGGTGATGTCCTTCTGCATAGTATTTTCACAACTTTAAGAAGGAATATCTCGGGAACTATAAGCCTCCGGCAAGTTTGGTTTTCAGTTTTGAGATCTGTGAGAGCCCCTCTACCGCCCTGCATAAGTCATTTTTCTCAGGGCGTGCTGGAATAATGGAAAGCCGACCCCAATTTGCAATTACCATGCGATAGAAATAATAATAACTGGAGATATAGGATTATTATTTTTCATTTTCTACGATAATTTGACGTTTGCAAATAAAAAATCGTCATTTCAGCGAAAAAGTCGTCAATATGTTTTTTTCTATCTCACTTTACTAAAAACACGTTATAAACAAAAAAAAGGGTCTGTTTTCCATTAATGCCCATATGACACTACGTTTTTTCCTGGCATTCTACAAGGTTTTTTGTGTGGAAGAGTTGGTCAAATACAGTTTTGTGTTGGTGCAAGGGAGTAAGCTATGTTGGAAAGAAACCAACGAAATACCATCTAGGCGGTTAAAAACCAATGAGCCAGCTTGTATTACGATAGGTTTTTTGACCTTCGGCACTTTTTTCTGACAATTGTTTCAATTTGACAACTATAAAATAAATTATTTTTAAAATATAAAATATATGTAAATACAAATTTTAAATTTGCCTCTTGTAAGCTTCTGCTTTGGCCGTAAGGGGAAAGAAGTCCGGTAGAAAAATCATACTGAGCAATGGCTTCTCTTTATAACATGGAATGCACAGCTATTCTACCACTTGAGTTTCATCATTTTTTTGTTTCGATAATTTAAATTGAAATTTCCAAAAAAAATTCAATGATGGATACATATAATCTCAATGAATTGTTAATATTATTTAAGATATTTATTTTTTTTTTTTAATACTAAATATTTTGCAAATATCTTTTTACAACTGTGATTGCATTAAATACACCTGTTGTTTTGTAAAAGCTGTTAGTTTGTAAAAAATATTTTCAAGAACTTAATAAACTTGTATAATTTTTTTAATCAGCTTGAACTATTCTTATGATTTGGAAAAGGATTTACGTCAAAATCAAAACTTTGGAACCAGCCATGGCATACTATGCCATGGAACTAGCACTAATACAGCGAGATGCGTATGCATCAGTATGCAGTTTTCTTGCGTTTTTGGTAACTTTCTAGAAGACGGTGCAACTTTAAACCGTTTCAATAAATATCTTTTAAATGTGGAAAAATCTTTTATCTCCGCTTTCGAATTCATAATCTAGAGGTCAGAACGCGTCGATTGGTACCTCTTTTAACTATTTTAGAGGAAATTTTAAGGTTGCACTTTCTAGGAAATTACCGCTTTCGATACCGATACTTTGAGTATCGAGTAGTTTAGTTTCGATATTATCGGGTTCGCGATTCTTTTTAACCGATATTTTAAATGAGTACCAGATCGATGCTTTTGATTCGATATCGTGTCCCTAATTGTTGGTTAAACAACCACACTAACATTACACATATTCGTTGAAGGCACTTTTCAGTGATCTATTGTGGAATGAATTTCCGTCATCCCTTGTCAAGTTTGATTTGGTTATAAACCGGTTTCGGTGTTGCGCCGCCGAATGAAAAATATACTGAAAATGACATATCGCCGAAACGGGTTTATAGCCGGAAAAAACTTCAAAACTGATGACGGAAATTCGTTCCACAATACATCGCATTCCTACCCTGTCAGAAAAACATACACATAAGAATTTTCCCTCTTTATTGTTAAATTTGCCATCTTTTTATTTAATAAATCTAATAATGCATACACTAAAAAAAAATTACTTAAATTATGGAAAAGTGGCAATGATTCGGCGCTAAAGACATATCTTATTTGTTTTGAATCCAATTTTCTTTAAAAGTTTTTTTTTCGCGTATGATAACCTGTTTCCGTTGTTGTTGTTTTATATATGCATGTATTCTCTCATTACAAATACAGAAATATAATTTGGCATAGAATCTATGAAATTTTGTAGTAACATCTGAACAATATTTTCTCAGGCTTGCTTATGCTGTGGTTATGGTACCAATGTTAATTGCCAATCAAAATCGGAAACATTTCGTGATTGGTGAGAGGTGGTTATGCTTACATTGGTGATTGGAGCGCACATATACAACATAACACATGATTATTACTGAGCACATACACAACATAACACATTATTACCCCCGAAACCTCGACTGCTGGCTACCTGTTTCACACAGCAGATTTGCTGGATGTGAGAGTCCGAAAATTCTCTCACCGTCGGAGTGCACAACAACAATTTCACGGTGCTCGACCAGCAGCATTGTAAGCATAACCAGGCCATTAAGGGCCTGCTGGAGTTCTAAGAGAGCCTTGTACCGAATTCATATATTTGATAACACATGTATGTACCTGCAAAAGTTATGCGATGGGGTTCAGTAGTTCAGTTTGGGTGAAATTGCCCCGCTCTTTTTAGCGTGACATTTCACACTTTCGTAGTAAAACGTTTTTATTAACTGTTTACCAACTTTTTATTTCCATTTATTATGATCGAAATTAAATTTCATAGCATTACTAACGTAAATACGAAATAAATTTCTTGTTTTTATATGTCATGCAATTTTTGTTCAGTAGTATAAACGATAGTTTACTACACTGAGAAAAAAAATATAAGCACGGGTCAAAGAAACAGCTTCGCTCTATTGAACACTGTTTTCTTTGTTTTGAGTAAATTTTCCCCAAAACATGTTAAAGCGATTATAAAATAAAATTGTTTACGTGCGTTAACATTGTTTTATGTACATGGTTTAAAGAAACTCATACATAAAATAAGGAAAAATTTCTCAAGCGCCATTCCATTCCCAACTTGTCCTTGTTTTGAAGATTTGATTTCTTTAATTTTTATAAATTGCATTCACATATAAATCAACATGGCAACGGATTTGTTTGAATGTGTTTTACACATTTTTGAGGAAATTTACTCAAAACAAAGAAAATTTTGTATGGGAACGCGTGTTCAAAATAAGGAAAAATATGTGTTTGATCGAGAGGTTGTTTTTTGATGTGTAAACATCTTTGCTGTAGCTATGAGTGATTTCGAAAAACAGGTAAAGTTTACGCGTAAACGTAAATGACCTTTGTGTTAGTGCACTGCTGCGTCCGTGGGAATCGCTTGGCACTGTCTGTGGTAGGTAGGTAGATAGACATGTACTTACAAATGCTTGCATGCATAGCCGTGCAAATGCAAATATCAACAACAACGGCAACGAAGCGAAGTGAAGTTGTTGTTGTTGTTGTTTTCTGCAACAATGCGACAAATAGGCAAAATAAAAAGGACCAACCTGTTTGAACATGTATGCAAATGTATGGATATGCACACTAGAGCGGGTCCACTTGTATGGGAGTGAAAAAAGTGAAAAATCGCATACGCGGATAATGTTCTAAGGACTATTCTAAGTAACTTTGCCAAAAAAACCATGGGTCTTAAACCAATTCTTAGTCCGCGGGTTTTAAGCCGAAGTTTTTTTGTCATGTAAAAAAAAATTTTGTATTTCGTAGGCAGACAAAAATGATTCGAACTTCTTACCAAGAAGCCAGGATATACTTTTCCGAAGGATTTTGATGTGCTGAATCCGAATCTGAAGTCGAAATGACCAAATTCGAAATAGTTTTCGAGATATCTTGACCAAACAATGCAAGTGCAAAAAGTGCAATTTTCTTCAAATTTTGGAGTTAGGGCCAGCCGAAAGTTATGATTTCATTTAAAGTCTACGACCATTATCTTAACAAATAGGCTTCGCATTTTCAAATGCCGTTGACCTTATTAACGTGTATTTTTTGGTCTCCGAGATATCGCTGTTTTAAAATCTGCATACTGTTCAGTGCGTACACAATTAGGGGATTCACAACCTGTCATATTGCGTCATATCGTCATAAGTCATAATATTTTGTTGTTGCATTCTAGGCTATATGTGTACTAGATAAATACAACTCTGCACGATATGTTTTTGGGTCGTCGTATTTGATCAGCTGTTCTTGTTTACTTCTTCACAGGGCTTAGGAAAAGTCTTTTATAACTATTTCCGTACAATATTTTAATATGACATATGACTTTATGACACTTTGTGAATCACCTAAATGTCATTTTTAACATTTTACTGTTTCTTCTACTTTGTCAAACTACGGCTCCACCAATATACCAAACATCCAACAGCCGCACTATTTCTCCGCATTCAACGGTTGTGTCGTGCTCACCGGCTCCAACATTTTAGAATACATCCACCAGGTTGCAATAATTCACAGGTTTTCGATTTTGTTGCATTCACCGATGCCACCAATTGCGATAATTTAATGGTTTTCGATTTTGTTGCATTTACCGATTCCACGAATTATGAGTACTTCCACCAATTGCGATAATTCACCAGTTTCATCATTTTTGTTGCAATCACCGGTTCCACCAAATATGATCACTTCCACCAATAGAGATAATTCACGGGTTCATCGATTTTTATTCCATTCACCGGTTCCACCAATAATGAGTACTTCCACCAATAGCAACAGTCACTGGTTCCACCAATTATGACCAATTCCACCAATTTCGATAATTCATCGATTTCATAATTTTTTTGCATTTACCGGTTCCACCAAATATGAGCACCTCCAATAGCGATAATTTACCGTTTTCGACATTGTTTTTTTGATTCATCGGTTGCACCAATAATGAGCACCTCCACCAATAGCTGTATTAAACCGTTTTCGTCGTTTTTTTTTTGATTCATCGGTTGCACCAATAATGAGCACTTCCACCAATAGAAATAATTTACCGGTTTTATCGATTTTGTTGAATTCACCGCTTGAACCAATTGCGATAGTTCACCGGTTTCATCGTTTTTTGTTGCAGTCACCAGATCCACCAATTATGATCAAGAAACAGCAACATGTTAAAAATGACAGGAATGAAATGCAAGTATTTTAAAGAAAAAAATACATTGTGTACGCACTGAAAAGTATGCAGATTTTAAAACAGCGATATCTCGGAGACCAAAAAATACACGTTAATAAGGTCAACGGCATTTGAAAATGCGAAGCCTATTTGTTAAGATAATGGTCGTAGACTTTAAATGAAATCATAACTTTCGGCTGGCCCTAACTCCAAAATTTGAAGAAAATTGCACTTTTTGAACTTGCATTTTTAGGTCAAGATATCTCGAAAACTATTTCGAATTTGGTCATTTTGACTTCAGATTCGGATTCAGCACATCAAAATCCTTCGGAAAAGTATATCCTGGCTTCTTGGTAAGAAGTTCGAATCATTTTTGTCTGCCTACGAAATACAAAATTTTTTTTACCTGACAAAAAAACTTCGGCTTAAAACCCGCGGACTAAGAATTGGTTTAAGACCCATGGTCTCTTTGGCAAAGTTACTTAGAATAGTCTATAGAACATTATCCGCGTATGCGATTTTATCGAAAAATAATCGACCCTACCTAATGCACACCTACATCTACCTATCTAATTTTCTATGCAATATTGGTATCAAATGAAAGCTTTTGAGCAGGACTTCGATATGAAGCTCTTTTCATTGTGACCCCTAGGCCAGGTCTCCAGATATGGGTCAAAAGGAGGACCCGGATGATCCTTGAATGTTTCTGAGCAATATTGGTATCGAATGAAAGGTTTTGAGCAGGACTTCGATATGAAGCTTTCATTGTGACCCCTAGGCCGGGTCTCCAGATATGGGTCAAACGTGGACTCGGATGATCTTGCATGTTTCTGAGCAATACAAAACAAAACAACATAAAAAATCAAAAGTCAAAAACCAAAAACCAAAACAAACAAAAACAACAATTGAAGTAGCAGTCACAATGGCAACAAAAAATTACAAAAACGATAGTCGCCTTTTAATCCATAGAAAACCAGGAAAAAAGGAATAAGGAAAAGGGAATAAATATCCGATTTCGAAACAGTTTACACATCAATATTCATGATTACCCGTTATTCACGCTTTAATTTTTTTTTATTTTTTTTGAGTGTAAAAATCATAAATATATGAATTTATATATCTAGTAAGGAGCATGTTTTATGTATGCAAATGATTTCTATAATCCCACCAAAAAACTCGATGACCGTGGAATTAAGAGGGTAATCCAGAAAAACCCTGGCAATCGCTTCCACATTCGTTGACATAATGCCTGACATTAGCATGGGCTTGTCATTGGAGGGAAGGACTTGCCCACTGCATTACCGCCGAACGAATAAATCACGCAATACCACAAGGATTCTAGTGAATCAAATAAAGAATACCTTACAGGGAAGCAGAGAAAGAAGGCGAAAAATGTAAGGCATGATGGAAATTTCCACTGGTATTTATTCCAGTTCATATTTCGCGCTCCATTCTACTTTGCATGACGTGGAATGGGTAATGGAAGCTCATTCTACTCTGCATTACTGGCAATGCGTGAAAGAAGTGATGAATGCGCCAGATGTTCCATGGCAAGGCCTTCTATCATGCCTGACAGGTAATAGCGATGACCAGATTTTTGCTGGGATAATGATATAACAAACACATGTTTGTATGTATGTACCTCCTCTTGCATGTTGCATGTATGAGTAATTTTCTAATTTTACTATTGCCTAAATTGTATACAATGTGTGTTACTCATACGACATGTCGTTAAAAATATGTACCTACCCAGCAAAAAATCTAAGCCTTATTTAAGAATTAAAACAGCAGATTTAAAGGCTTAAGAAATAATTTCAATTTCAATTTATTTAACATGACAAATTGTACACGTAAGACATTGGTCTTTTGATGGTACATCAACATAAAAGATTAATTGACTAACAATATTATATCTATAATTCTTAAGGCTAAAAACTAATATATAATTATTGAGACAAATATAAGTTACATTAAATTAAATTAGATATGGGATTATGATAGCATAAAAAGTTACACGGTAATTAGTTAATTAATTAACATAAAGGAAAAATAAAGGAAAATATTTATATTAAAATTAAAGAGAATAAAGCAAAGATAAATAGGGAGAGGATCTGATGAGAAAAACAATAATAAGAACAATAAATAAATAGCAATCACGTTTACAACGACTTAAAGTAATTTCGAATTATGTTTTTGTAGACCTGAAAATTATAAGGTTAGCAAAGTTGTATGGCTTAAGGCTTAATATAAGCTTTATTTTCCTTTGTTGATGTCATTAGACCATAATGAGTACTCTCTGTCTCTCTCTCTGGGAGCACACCTTATTCCAAAGGCTCATCCGCCATGCGAAATAAGGCCTAGATAAGTATTAGAAAGTTAGGAGCAGACAGAGTGAGTGCATAACAGAAGCAGCGCTGCCAGCATACACCTTTTTATACTCAGCTGTACTAGTACACAGAGTATTATAGTTTTGATTTCATAACAGTGGATTGTAACAGAACGAAATAATCGAGATATATATAGACTTATATATATCAAAATGATCAGGGTGAAAAGAGAAATCGATTGAGCCATGTCCGTCCGTCCGTCCGTCCGTCCGTCCGCCAGTCCGTCCGTCCGTCCGTACGCACTCTAACTCGCGCAAAAATTGAGATATTTTGATGAAATTTGGAATGCAGGTTGGTATCGAGACTGGCACGGTTGGTATTGAAAATGGGCGAAATCGGACCATGACCACGCCCACTTTTCCTATATAGAAAAAATCGTTAATTTGGTATCTCAGTCACTAATATAGCTGGAGCGATGAAATTTCACCCACGTATTGAGCTCAGGCTCTTATGAAGAAATTTGATGAGATTTTGGAAAATGGGCGGTGCCACGCCCACTTATTAAGGGCCAAACATTGAAAGTTTTATATGTCATAACTCAGAAACCGTTGAAGATATATCGATGAAATTTGGTATGCGTGATTTGCTTACTTAGACAAATGTTTTGGCGGAAAATTTTCAAAATCGGCTGACGGCCACGCCCACTTTTATATATGGGAACTATAAAGGGGCCTAATAAAAACATTTTAAGCGATATCTCTGTCAAATATATAGATAATTCATTGACATTTTGTGCCAGGAGTCCAACTACGGACATAAAACAAAAAATACTAAAATTTTGGAAAATGGGCGGTGCCACGCCCACTTATTAAGGGGCAAATATTGAAAGTTTTATAGGCCATAACTCAGAAACCGTTAAAGATATATCGATGAAATTTGGTACGCGTGATATATTTACTTAGACAAATACGCGGACGAAAAATTACCAAAAGCGGTTGACGACCACGCCCACTTTTATATATGGGTATTATAAAGTGACCCAGTAAAAACATTTTAAGCGATATCTCTGTCAAATATAAAGATATATCATTGAAATTTTATGGCAGGAGTCCAACTATGGACATAAAACAAAAAACACAAAAATTTTGGAAAATGGGCGTGGCACCGCCTCCTTTTAGACAAAGGAATATACGAGATTTCGGAGCCCATAACTGGACAAACAATTGAGATATTATCACCAAACTTGGTTTATACACTTTTATATCTTGTGTTAATAGACACGCAAAAATTTATTGAAATCGGTTTATGACCACGCCTACTTTTTAACCAAGATATTTCTGGAACACCCTTTGGGAATTTTTAACGTGACATCTTTGTAACTAGGAGTCATAAAGGAATGAAATTTTGAACAAAGAATAATATTCATATGCTTAGTTGGATGACTGGTAAAAATGTTGAAAATGGGCGTGGCTACGCCCACTTTATGCAGCACTCGCTTTATATAAAGTACACCGTGTTTCCATCAAACGCAAACAAATTATGAAAGCATACAGCTGAGTATCTAATGTTCGATTCCACTCGAACTTAGGCTTCCTTACTTATTTAGACCTGATTTGTCATCAATAAGCAAAACACTTTTGCAGGGTATAAACATAAAGTTATTCCATGAATGTAATTACATACATATGTCTGTAGATATAATGCGTAGATATGAAATCAAAGACAAATACATAATTATAGAACCATCAGAGCTTATGTTATGTTCAGACACAACCTTAATTGAACATTAAGAGCCTTCATTCAATTTTCAAGCCCAATGATTCCCAATTTACCATACAAAAATTGACCAAGTTAATGCTTCATTAGAAATTAATGAGTTGTTAATGAAGAACAATTCTGCATGCAACCCTGTTAAAAGGCTTGTTTCATAAGTAAAATGAAATGTCATGAAAAGAGAAATGTGATTAGCGTCAGTGTCCACTAAACAGGTTGGTTCGTCAGATCAGCTGCATTCTTGTTCTTCTTCATCACCTATCAAATTTGTTTTTATTTCTGCTTATTTTGTACATGCATTCGTGTTTACGATTGGCAAAAATTGTGAGATGAATGTCAAATTATTTCGTCCTCCTTGCAATTTTGACATTTAGGTCACGAGAGTTTGATATTCAGCTCACGGCGTGTATGTGTGTATGTATCTTGAGCCGACCTGTTAAATGGGCCAAGTAAATTAAATATGTCTGAACACCAAATCTAAAGATGTTCAATTAACCCCAATTGACTTAATTAATTTTTATGTCTGAACATGATATTACTTATGTTAATAAATACAGCTATATAATTAAACTAATCACAACTTTTTCATACCAAATTAAATTCCTTTTTTACAAGCCTTTATTTATTCGTATACTCAAATTCTGAATGCTCATTTATTATTGAACTGTTTTAATGAGCTTTTTATACAGCCAAATGCACGTATTAGGGAGTGAACCACTTCCAGAGCGAGACAGCTGCTCTGTCAGACGTCACGCACAATAAACATAATTAGATGAAGCATGCAACCCTGTTCACTTTGTTAGCAGTTTTTGGTGATTTAAGGAGTTTGACATAGTCAACTGCGTATTCAAAAAGCTTGAAGGCAGAATGGCAGAGGACTTCAACAAAAACAACAGCTACATATAAAACATATGCTATAGATCTCAAGCTACATAGACGGCATACATATGTATACTCAGGGAAAAACAGCATTTTAAAATCAAATAAAATTTTTGTTTTCATAATGCACGTTTTAAACCAAACCATTTTTTATTTTAACAATAAAAATTTTTAAATTAAAAATTAAATTTTTGAATTAAGAATGAAATTTTTGAAGTAAAAATGCATTTTGGATTTAAAAAGAAACATACTTAAATTAAAAATGAAAATGCATATTGATTCAAAAACTCGTTCTTTGTTCAAAATTTTTTTGTCAGAAAATATTTTTTTGTGAGAAATCCAACAAAAACAATAATGAGAATCGATTTTTTTATAAATTTTGTTTTTACAATGATCCATATAATTCATGGATTATTTTTTAGGAAAAGGGAAGTATAAATAGGTTACTACAATTCAATATAATGTTTAATGTTCCACTATGTGATGGCGTTGGATTGAATTTCAGGTTGATGTCATGGTTTGAATACGGAGGAGAATATAAAATAAAGAAGAACAAGTAAGGAAGCCTAAGTTCGAGTGGAATCGAACATTAGATACTCAGCTGTATGTTTTCATAGTTTGTTTGCGTTTGATGGAAACACGGTGTACTTTATATAAAGCGAGTGCTGCATAAAGTGGGCGTAGCCACGCCCATTTTCAACATTTTTATCAGTCATCCAACTAAGCATATGAATATTATTCTTTGTGCAAAATTTCATTCCTTTTTGACTTCTAGTTATAAAGATGTCACGTTACAAATTCCCAAAGAGTGTTCCAGATATATCTTTCTTAAAAAGTAGGCGTGGTCATAAACCGATTTCAATAAATTTTTGCGTGGCTATTAACACATGTTATTAAAGTGTATAAACCAAGTTTCGTCATAATATCTTAATTATTTGTCGAGTTATAGGCTAAGAAATCACGTATATCCCTTTGTGTAAAAAGAGGCGGTGCCACGCCCATTTTCCAAAATTTTTCTATTTGTTGTTTCTGGTCTATTGTAGAAATCAAACCACAAAATTTCAATGAATTATCTTTACATTTGGCAAAGATATCGCTTAAAATGTTTTTATTAGGTCACTTTATAATACCCATATATAAAAGTGGGCGTGGTCGTCAACCGATTTCGCTAAAATTTTCAACATGTATTACCACAAGTAATAAAAGTGTACACACCAAGTTTAGTCATTATATATAAATTATTTGTCGCCCATTTGCCAAAATTTTTGTGTTTTTCGTTTTATGTCCGCAGTTGGACTCCTGCTATAAAATTTCAATGATATATCTTTATATTTGACAGAGATATCGCTTAAAATATTTTTATTAGGTCACTTTATAAGAGCCATATATAAAAGTGGGCGTGGCCCTCAACCGATTTCGGAAATTTTTCGTCCAAATATTTGACTAAGTAAGTATATCACGCGTACCAAATTTCATCGATATATCTTCAACGGTTTCTGAGTTATGACATATAAAACTTGCAAGGTTTGACCCTTAATAAGTGGGCGTGGCACCGCCCATTTTCCAAAGTGTCATCAAATTTCTTCCTAGGGGCCTGAGCTCAACACGTGGATAAAATTTCATCGCTCCAGCTGTATTAGTGACTGAGATACCAAATTTCCGATTTTTTCTATATAGGAAAAGTGGGCGTGGTCATGGTCCGATTTCGCCCATTTTCAATACCAACCGTCCCAGTCTCGATACCAACCTGCATTTCAAATTTCATCAAAATATCTCAATTTTTGAGCGAGTTAGAGTGTTTACAGACGGACGGACAGACGGACGGACGGACAGACGGACGGACGGACGGACGGACGGACGGACATGGCTCAATCGATTTCTCTTTTCACCCTGATCATTTTGATATATATAAGTCTATATCTATCTCGATTATTTCACTCTGTTACAATCCACCGTTATGTGATTAAAACTATAATACTCTGTGTACTAGTACAGCTGAGTATAAAAAGGAGAATAAGAAATAAAGATATCAAACAGTCTATATTTTTGTAGTTGGAACTCGGATTGAGAGAAGATGAAGAGAATGCCGTTGGATACAATTTCGAACACGGAAGAGAAAATGATATAGAGAACACTGCAGCGTTTTTTTTTTCCCATAGTGATTAAAATAAAAATAAACATTTTTAAATTTAAAATGTTTTTTCTTAAAGCATAATACTGAGTTCGAGTTTCACGTGAAACTGCTGTTAAAATCCATACAAAAAATCTGGTTGTGAAACATTTGTGAAATTTCACAGATATTTCACGCCAAAGTTGTACTGAGTTCCTGCCGTGAAAATGTTGCGCAACATGCTAGCAACATTATGTCAGCAACATTTTTTCACGCCAAATTAAATGTACAATGCCATTTATTTTCGAGTGAAAAGTGACATTTGTTGAAATTTGAATTTATATTTTGTATAAAAATTTTTTATTGGGCAACATTTGAAAGTTTGTTCTGAGGCGATGCTCCAAATTTTTTTTTACATTTGCTCAGTTTTTGTTTTGACATTTATTCTCATTTGACAAAAATTTTTTCTTGAAACATTTCACGGCAAAATAAATGCATGTTGCTGGCGAAATTTCACGGCGGTGAACTCAGTACTAGGCTTGATTTGAAAATTTTACAATGAACATTTTTAAAATAAAAATGTTGGTATTTACATCACTTTTAAATACGTTTTTGCCCATTTTAAGCACGTTTTCATATGTTTTTATAATTTTTTTTCCCTGAGTGTATGTATGTACATACATATGATGAATTTCATATCAAAGGCTGAAAAAAACGAACATTTTGAACCCGACCCCCTCAGAATTTGATGAAATTTTGCATAGAGGTACATCTTACCTACTCAAACACAACTTTATTTTTAGAAATTGCATTTTCGAAATATTGTGGGCGTGGCAAGGTATCCAAATATTCGAAAATACCCGAAAATAATCGAAAAATGACGATAATAGGTACTTTTAAAGTGTGATTACTAGGGAATGGCTTTACCGATTTCAAAGATCTTTACACCATTAGAAAGGTATTGAAATTAGCTTTCAAAAAAATATACTGTACATTTTTTTTGTTTTAGTACACTGAAAAAAAATGTTTTCCAAAATAAAATTTGAAACTGAAAAAACACTTCAAAGATCAAGCGATTTTATATTACAAATTTTATTTAGAAAGGCCTATTTAGTATATATAACATATCTGAAAACTAAAATGGCCTTTTTCTTTATTTTTTTTTTAATTTATTTAAGTAAATGCATCTCTTGGCTTTCTTGTATTTTGATATCACGCGTAAACTAATCAACCGATTTCAAAAATTTGTATACCATTACAAAGGTATTAAAATCACCTTTTGAAAACACACACTGCAAAAATTCTATATTACATATTACACTGAAAAAAAATTTTCTAAATTTTTTTTTTCAAACTGAACTGAAATTTTTTTTTTTCAGTGTAATATGTAATACAGAATTTTTACAGTGTATGTTTTCAAAAGGTGATTTTAATACCTTTCTAAAGCTAATTTCAATACCTTTCTAATGGTGTAAAGATCTTTGAAATCGGTAAAGCCGTTCCCTAGTAATCACACTTTAAAAGTACCTATTATCGTCATTTTTCGATTATTTTCGGGTATTTTCGAATATTTGGATACCTTGCCACGCCCACAATATTTCGAAAATGCAATTTCTGAAAATGAGGTTGTGTTTGGGTAGGTAAGATGTACCTCTGTGCAAAATTTCATCAAATTCTGAGGGGGTCGGGTTCAACGCATATTGGGTTTGATATGAAATTCATCATATGTATATTTTGTCGTAAATAATAATAATGCCGGAATCGCAATTAAATTAATTTTCTTTGATTAAGTTAATTAATTTTTCTTCAAATGAAGACATTTTGTTATCTAATGTTCAAATATTTTTCGAAATGTCAAACGCTCGACATATGTATGTAATAGTGAAATGTTCTACTCCAGCGTTATACGGTGTTGCAATTAACATACGATGTTTACAAAAATTTTACAATCAAATGCATGAAGTCACATTGCTATTTACCCAATATTTGTGTGGATTTCCATACATTTCTACTCATCTGTCAAAATCGTGACCGATCAAACGCCAAACTGCGTTTCCGGCATAAATAATGTACAAATAATACGCTTCTCCGGGGTTTCATATCACACGGTTGTTAAGATACATAATTTAATTTAGCGTACAAGTTACATGCACGCGTGTGTTTTTCTTCATTGTATTTTAATATGCTTCCACATGTGAGATACAGATTCTGCGAGTTCAAACACACACAAACAATGTGATTTGTATCGTTAACTCCGCCTTGCTTGTCTACGCAAATGATTTTCGTAGTTGCAATACATTAATTTTTATCTTGATTTATTTAACACGTCTTTTTGGGCTTTTACAAGACATCAAAGGAAGGAACGCAAAGTTGATTAAGTGTTCGAACAATTATTTATGTATGAATACAATGTAAATCCATTTATCACAGCAACACTAACTGTTCAAATAACATGCATTATTAATTTTTATCACGCAATCAAGATACATACATAAAATAAATCCAAAAAAATATAATGCTAAAACTTTTGCAAAGAAATCATGTATGAGTATGTATGTATGTATTATCTGTACATATCCTGGCGAAAATATTTAATTCAGATTTGGAAAACCATGGGTTATTTAACAATATCCAATTGTCACACTCTGCACTGCTTTCTCGATATTTCCGTACGAAGTAGTACTCAAGTTCTATAATTGCACTAGTTTTTTTTTCTTGGCACTACCTCGATAGTTCTGAACTAGCAAACATTTTCTAAAAATCCCAAAAAATACATATATTTTTGTGTTTTCCAAACATACAAATTAAAGAATGTCCTGCAATGTTAACTCAATTTGCCCCTTATAAACTGCTCAGCGTCTAACTAGAGCTGTATTAGACCCTCTTTGACATATTTTCGGTAGTTTTGGACCAGAAATTTTGCTCATTAAGGGTTGATTTCCCTGCAGGGTGGATATATATAAATATGTAACTGTGTATGCAAATATCTTTATACTGATATATGCACATGTTAGTACCACAAGCGGAACACCAATTTACAGCAACTCAAAATAAATTACCAGCATTTTTGCGGTTTAAAAACTGAAATATTTGCAAAACATTTTTGTGGCTCTCAAAAGCATTTGAGTTGAAAGCACAAAGGCAAATACACAAAAAAGAGCAAAACAAAATATTGATTGAATGTGCAGTAGGCAAGGAAATTTTATAGTATAAGCAAAGTCATGTGGCAGAAAGGCGATCATTGTTTTTTGATGGCATTTTAGTAAATAGTAATTAAGTTAATTTACGCTTAAATGGATTTTTGTTTATTTAATTTTTAATAGAAAATTCAAACAAAACTTAAATTGAATTATTGCTTATAATCGATTTTTTGCGTAAAAAAAAATTTAAATTTGCTGGTAATGTAATTTCAAGCGCATATTATTAATTAAGTTAAGCCAAAACCGACTTGTCCACAAGCCAAAACAAGGTATGACAATATTTACATCATATACCTACCCTGTCGGAAAAACAAACAATAAAAACGACAAACAAGTAACACTATACTGAAGATGGCACAGCGCGGAAACCGGTTTATAACCAAATCAAACTTGACAAGGCATGACAGAAATTCGTTCCACAATATATCGCAATAAAAAAGAGTTAACTCAGTACAATTAAAGGAAGATTAACTTTTATCAGCTTTTTTGGAATGATAAGTAAAGTGAGAAATGTAGTCCCTCGTGGCAAGTTCAACTTGTATTTAATGAGCTAGTTAATATTTTCCATTTTGCTGTTTTACTTTGACATCGACATACATACAGAACAGAAAAGAACAGAAGAGAAGAGCAATACTTCCTAGTATGAGTGTTTTATGTTTCGGGGACAAAAGGTTTACAATTTCATTTTTAGCTGTGAAAAATGCCGGCCTCAACGAATATGTGCTACTGTAGTTTAATTTCGAACATAGAGTGTTTTTGCTTAGATTAGGTTATGCCTCAGACACACATGTGGTATGAATATTATAATATCAATACTATGATTTGCCTTTACTATGAAAATTTTAAATTAAACTACAATATGAGAGCGACACATGTGGTATAGATCGCAATATTTCTACTATACTACGATGTGTGTCTCCAGCATTAGGTTGAAGTGGCTAGCGCAATAGTGGCACACTTAGGCCAGTGTGAAGGCCCATTGTGATACCACGAGAAAACATATTACTCCTCCTCTTTGAACCAATTTGAAAACCTAATGTAGTTCATCAAGTCTTTTACGTCGTTGTCAGCGACTTTACGTAGGCTATGCCGGAAAGGAGTGCCGAGAAGCGCCATTAAGAGCCGAGCAGTGGCAAATGAGGTGTGTGATCGTCTGCAGCTTCCTCATCTCTCTTGCAGCATCTGCGATAGAGTGTACCTAGCCTCTCTGCATGTTTCCCAACAAGGCAGTATACTCTGAGTACCACCATCAATTTAGAGATTTCCTCTCTCCTTAGCGCTTGTGATCGCATTTTGGCCAAGTTTGCCTTGATGTTCGACATGCTGGCTTCTGTTGCCATCTATCACTAGCGAGTTTATAGGTGTTTAAGCAGTAGCTTGCATGTGGAAGGAAGAGCCCGCTCAGTAATGCCTTGCCCGGCCTGTTCATCTGCCTTGCAATTACCGTCGATATCTCTATGTTCCGTGACCTAAACTTTGTGCAACAAACAGGTCCATTTGGTCATCACTTGTAACTTGTGCAAACATGAATACTATTCGTAGCTTCAAATATCTAGTTACTTCAGTTCAAACTTAATTTCTGACAACAAAGCTAAATATAAATGAAGCGCGAAATGTCAGCTTATTCAATTGGCCAAATAAAACTGACGAATTTGATTTAGTACATAAAATAAATTGCTAAGCATTTCGACGTTGCTATGGTGGTACCTATTCCCAACTGCAGGACATCGCGTTTAAGATATCAAAAAAAAGGAAACAACAACGATATGTATTAATCAAGTTGTCTGGTATGAGGCGACAAGTAGGCACTTTTTATATCTCTTTTTAACAGCCATGAAGTAAAGATTTGCACTACAAAGCAATCAACGTTGGCAACAAAAAAACAAAAAAAGGAGATACCATAAATCAGAGCGAACAGGCGTTTTTCAGTAAAGATTTTTCGCATTAATTTTACTGCACCATTGCAAATAACCACAATGATATATATTTAGATACATAAGTATGTGTATATAGCGTATTACTGCACTGTGTTAGGTGATAGAAAATTTTCATCATCTCATATTTCGTACTCAACAAATAAGTAGGCATGTAATAAAAGATGATATATATGTACATACATATATTTACCAACGGCAAAAATGAATTTGCTTCGGGCGGTATTGCCAGCAGTTTAATTTTCAAACTCTGCAGTAAAACGTTGTTTCGCTTCTGTAACTGAACTCTATCAATGGTTTCGACTGAGTGACGTCAATCAATAGATTTTCACTTGCTTTTTAGGCGGTGGCAAAGTGTGGAACGTATTAATCTAACGTACATTTAAAAGACAGTTTTCCCAATTTTGTTACAGCAGCTAACTTGATATCACGTTAAAGATTTCTGACAGCACTTAAGAGTTTTTAACTGGTGGGAGTTACATTGAGCATACAGAGCATAAAATCACCTACCCCACTGCACAATAGTTGGTCTTCTTCTTCGCAAAATTTATGAAAAAATTGTATCAGGTAAAATATAAAACCGGAAAAGTTAAAGTTTATGTTAAAATTTTTTTAACAACTTTTTTAGGTAAAAGATGTTCACCTCCTTTTTGCTACAAACGTTTTTTTTTCATTAACTATTGGAATAAAATTAATAAATTAAAATGGATTTTGATTTTAAATCGACGGTGGGTAAGAAATCAAACACACCCACATACATACATTATTCAGTTGCCTGGAAATTGCAGATTTTGTTGACTTTAATTAAAACCACGAAAGTCATGGGTGTACAAAATGAAAAGTGGAATGTTGAATACAGCTCTTAGACTACAAAGGAAGTGTTTTAAAATAAACGTATGAAAATTTAAAACTGTGTATTCTCTATTATTATGCCTGTTTATTAAAATCTTGATAAAAGATTTAGTTATGGCGTTTTCTTTTCTACGAAAAAATGTTGCCCTCCTATATTCCATTTATTGAAATACGTAACTTGACTTTCTCTAAAATGGTTGAATTTGTTGATAATGGTACCACCTCACTTTGTTAGAGGTTAATATTCGTTGAATTACCAGACAAATCTACAAAATGGCTAAGAAAATCAAACAGGCCAACATTATTTCGACAAAAGAAAACGCCATTAGTTTGGCCAAAAATTAGCACTCCGGCTGTAATGCTGTGGACTTTCGGGGAATGGAGCCGTACCAAAAAAATTCCTCTTAATTTTGAAGCTTATTTTTCTTGATCTTTATATGAAGTAAATTAAATCTATATATGTATGTGCGTTAATTTGTAAATAACATTAGCCGTATTTCACATACGGTGATCCTAACCCAGATAAAAATTTTTGCATGTAAATGCAACAACAACGATTTCAGCTCGATTAAACCAGATAAATTGCTGGTTCAATTTTTGATCCGCCCTGTTCGATTTGTTTTTTCCGTGCTGATTTGGCAGCACAGTGCGTTTTTGATTTGGCAGAACTGAAAAGTGACATTTGTGTATGTATACATATATATAGATATACCCTGCAGCAAGGCTTATCCAAATAGAGGTTATATTACTTCCGTTTTTATGTGTGTGTTTTCTTTAAAAATGTCAATGTGAAAGAGAAGAGAAATGAATATCAAGGCAAAATGTTTGCCAATTCGTTTTGTCTGACATTCACACTTTTTAGTATACATACACAATTCCAATCAGCTTATCTACTGCGATAACCTTCTTTAGATAATTCTTGCCCTGCAGTAAATTTGTTTCACTGCTAAATGATCATTGATGATTCTTTGTTGAATATTCATCACTATCGTTTTGCGTTGGTGCAAGCGAGCAAGCTATATTGAAAAAACCAGACGAAATACCATCTAGGCGCTTAAAAACCATCGAGCCAGCTTGTATTTCGGTAGGTTTTTTGACATTTGGCAGATTTTCTGACAAAGTTTTCAATTTGACAACTATAAAACAAATTATATTTAAAATAAAAAATATATGGAAATACAAATTTCAAATTTGCCTCTCGTAAGCTTCTGCTTTGGCCGTAAGGGGAAAGAACAAGTCCGGAAGAAAAGTTATACTGCGCACTGGCTTCTCCTTATAACATGGAATACATAGCTATCCCGCCATTTGAGTTTCATAATTTATTTCAGTAATTTAAATTCAAATTTCCAAAAAGATAATTTTTGAAATCGTTATTTTCATTTAGTTTGAAGTTTAAAGTCAATAAAATTGTTTTTGAGGCAGTATTTGTCTCTTTTCAATGTACAGAAGAATTGTTTTTGCGCTATTATAACTCTCACGAATTTTATGGCCGAGCTTCTCTCCCAATTCGAGGTGTGCTCCTTTTGTTTTTCCTACCATTGGACAGTTTTATGCCGGCTCCGAACGGAGTCATATAGGCATGAGGAAAGCAAACCATTTATTTGAAAAAATTCAGCAGCCTTTATATGAAAGCATTCACTGATGCCTCCTCATGATGAATTTCATCAGGGATTCATAAAGGATTCATTTCAGATTTTTACTGCTGGGTATATGTTGTATATGTTTCTTCTTCTTTTTATTTCTTTTCAAGTGCAGCCAATTTTCATTATGAGCCGGATTGTTTCAGTAAAAATTTATCTTAACCCAGACCCAGATGTAATAACTGAAATGCCCCTATTGTATAACATTTATGTGTGTATACTAGGGTGGGTCAATTTGTATGGGCGGAACCTAAGCCATAGTGTTCCTAGCAAATTCGGATTCTGCATTAAATTCTATGAAAAAAAGTCTTCTAGAGCATGCCTCTAAAATCAATTTTGAGCTTGCCCATTTTCGATTGAAGTTTATGTAGAATTGTTTTAAGTATAGCAACCCATACTCTTTTAAATGCAACCAGTAATTTTAACGTTATCGCTTTACTTTCTTTTTCATTTTGTTTGTCGCTTTAAATACGTTTAATAATGTATAAAAAGTTGGATTTCGCTGTTGCGGTTTTGTTGAAAAAAAGCATGTTTCTAAACAACTTCCACTCGTTTAAACGAAAAATGAAAATATCCAAATACCACAATTTTTGACTAAGCACAATAAAGTAACACTTTTCTAAAGTAGAATCTTCTTCTGATTCCGAATATCACATATACTTGCTTGTGGTAGATCTAGTTTCCGAGATATCCTGGCCTAAATATGATTAAGATGCAAAAATTGCTGTTTCTGCGCTAATTTTGACATAGTGTAGCATCAACATTTTTCCATCAATCAAAAAGCTAAGAACAGCTGCTTAAAGTATGTATTTCAGTCTTTTAATTGCCACTTAGCTTGCCCAAATATATTATTCCTGCACCGAGATATCGCACTTTTAAACTGTGCATGTTTATCCATACATTGCCCCTTGAAAAAACGAGCATATTCAAACACGTATAACTCTTCAAGAAAATGAGATAGGAGAAAATCCTTTCCAATACGTATACCTAGTAATCATAGTAGGAACTTAGCCAAATTTGAGCGAAATCCGTGACATAAAATTTTTTACCTCCTACACTTGGCGCATTTTGACCCAGGGTGGATAGACATGCATAGTTTGAAAGTGCAATATCTCAGTGAAGAAACAATATATTTGGCAAACTAAGTGGCAATTAAAAGACTGAAATACATACTTTAAGCAGCTGTTCTTAGCTTTTTGATTGATGGAAAAATGTTGATGCTACACTATGTCAAAATTAGCGCAGAAACAGCAATTTTTGCATCTTAATCATCTTTAGGCCAGGATATCTCGGAAACTAGATCTACCACAAGCAAGTATATGTGATATTCGGAATCAGAAGAAGATTCTACTTTAAAAAAGTGTTACTTTATTGTGCTTAGTCAAAAATTGTGGTATTTGGATATTTTCATTTTTCGTTTAAACGAGTGGAAGTTGTTTAGAAACATGCTTTTTTTTTCAACAAAACCGCAACAGCGAAATCCAACTTTTTATACATTATTAAACGTATTTAAAGTGACAAACAAAATGAAAAAGAAAGTAAAGCGATAACGTTAAAATTACTGGTTGCATTTAAAAGAGTATGGGTTGCTATACTTAAAACAATTCTACATAAACTTCAATCGAAAATGGGCAAGCTCAAAATTGATTTTAGAGGCATGCTCTAGAAGACTTTTTTTCATAGAATTTAATGCAGAATCCGAATTTGCTAGGAACACTATGGCTTAGGTTCCGCCCATACAAATTGACCCACCCTAGTATACACACATAAATGTTATACAATGTTATTTACAAATTAACGCACATACATATATAGATTTAATTTACTTCATAAAAAGATCAAGAAAAATAAGCTTCAAAATTAAGAGGAATTTTTTTGGTACGGCTCCATTCCCCGAAAGTCCACAGCATTACAGCCGGAGTGCTAATTTTTTGCCAAACTAATGGCGTTTTCTTTTGTCGAAATAATGTTGCCCTGTTTGATTTTCTTAGCCATTTTGTAGATTTGTCTGGTAATTCAACAAATATTAACCTCTAACAAAGTGAGGTGGTACCATTATCAACAAATTCAACCATTTTAGAGAAAGTCAAGTTACGTATTTCAATAAATGGAATATAGGAGGGCAACATTTTTTCGTAGAAAAGAAAACGCCATAACTAAATCTTTTATCAAGATTTTAATAAACAGGCATAATAATAGAGAATACACAGTTATAACGTTAAAATTACTGGTTGCATTTAAAAGAGTATGGGTTGCTATACTTAAAACAATTCTACATAAACTTCAATCGAAAATGGGCAAGCTCAAAATTGATTTTAGAGGCATGCTCTAGAAGACTTTTTTTCATAGAATTTAATGCAGAATCCGAATTTGCTAGAAACACTATGGCTTAGAAAATTGACCCAGCCTAGTGTATACATATCAGTTTTATATTGTATATATCGTCGTACCATACGAAAACTAACATCATATTTTTTGTGGCTGACGAAAAGTAACATGTTCGACTTCTGGCTGACGAAAAATAACAAAATCGACTTTTGGCTGACGAAAACTATCAATTTCGTTTAAACAACAACAATTTTAATGTAAAAACAGTATATAATTGCTGATACTTTTCGTCAGCCAAAAGTTGATTTTGTTATTTTTCGTCAGCCAAAAGTCGAACTTGTTATTTTTCGTCAGCCAAAAGTCGAACTTGTTACTTTTCGTACAGAATTTTTTTATTGATAGCTTTCGCCAGAAATTTTAAATATGTTAGTTTTCGTATGGTACGACGATATGTACAAATGTATATACATACATATTTGCCTAATGCGTGTTGTTGACAATCAACCAAATGCGTCAATCACACTTCAAATGAAACTAGAGACCCTTGTCAGGATACATTCATTCCTCACATTTTAAGAGCTTTAAAAAGTTTTTTATATTGAGGATGATTTATTGTTATTATTGCAACTGCTTAAGAGTAAGCACAATCATTACCTTTTTTGGCCAATTGATAGAGCTATTAAATAGTACCTATACATATTTCAGCCTATTTCATTTTCATTCTTCTTTTTTTTAACCGTATGTTATCACAATTTACCATTCTGAGTCGTAAAAATGTATTTTAGTCATAAAAGTGGATTTTAGAAATAAAATTGCTATTTGAATAATTATATACTCATTGGGTATGGAATGATTGACGTCGCTTAAATAAATTTCCTTAAAGGCCCCAAGCGGTTATTTGATGGCATTTTTTGACGCGCCAAATCCATTTGCTATACGCAACCCATTTCAAATTGAGAAATTTCTTTAATTGTCTTATCTGGAACTGAGTTAAGTATACTATGTTCAGATATTCTATTACTTTTTGGTTGCTTGCTTTTCCGACAGGGTAGGAATATAATGTATTGTGCAACGATTTTCCGTCATCTCTTGTCAAATTTCGTTTGGAGACAAACCGGTTTCGGTTAATATGCACCATCTTCCGGATGGGATGACAAAAAATCGTTCCACAATACTTAAAAAATTCTCTTAATCGACTAAGTATTAAGAATCGTTGGGCAATTTAAAGTCATAATTAAATTCTTTGTAGCATAAAAACTGATTATAAATAATTAAGCGCAGCACACTCCTCCGTATTTGAAGGAGTCGACTCAGCTGGTTTTAATTTGTAATAAATTCCACCAAACTCACTGTAAAATCCCATTAAATATTATGCCTCTGTAAGTATGTATAAATCGATGGAAAATAAAGAAATGAATTAAGCGAAAATTTTTAACTTTCATATTGATAAAGTGATAATAAAAATAAAAATGTCTTAATGCCGCAATTTTATTTTAATCTTTTCCATTTTGTCTTTGTCCATTATGTGACTTGTTAAATTTTCCAAAGGCAAGCATTTTTCGTTAACCGCTGTATGTGCATTAGTGATTTTCTTTTGCGGACGACCTTGAAAAAAAAGGCTCCAACTTGCTAAACAACTACTACTTATTGTCAACCCTGGTTTCGGCTATCAATATGAAATGTTGTGAATGAGAAAAGTAAATAAATAGATTAAGTACTAAATTTTGCATGAAATACGTAAATAGAAACATATATTTTCATATAGTCAATCAAACAAAAAAATGTTAAAAGAAACAAAATGATTATTTAATTATGCACTTTCAAGTTCCATTCACAATAGCTTCATTCTTTTACATTCCAACACTGCTGTTCATGTCGACAAAGTACTAAGCGCTTTCAACTCAACTCGCTCAAAGCCCGTCTCCACATAACTTGATTCGCCAACAAAACATCTAGCGAAACATCTCGCTAAATAACACGTCTCCACGTGGCTGATCGTTATTCAGTTTAACATTTCGCACACTAAAATCGGGTTTCTTCCATAAATTGGTACACAGAATATATCTCTAGCGGCTGCCAAAAAATCTTTTCCATCAGAGTCTTTTTTAACTGAGAAATAACTATTATACGTAGCCTTTTCCCATATCATTGCATATAAAAATTAAAAAGTTTTTTGCCTCTCCTGAAAATTTTTGAATTTTGAGTTGTAATGATTTAGTGTGCGATTTCTCTTTCTTGTTCTTCTTAAATGTTTGATGTTTGCTTATTTTTGCGTTTTTGTTTTGGTCAGTGTGAGATTTCGATAGATTTTCGGTACAAAATTAGAGAAGGCATCGATATCATCGCGTTTGGCAAGAGGATTGAGAACGAAACAAGTGTTTCAATCTTCACTCGCTCTCAGAAATTTGTATGGAAATTAGCGAGTCTGGTTTCCGTGTCGAACCAAGATTGAGAGAGCGAATGCAGAAAAAAAGAGCGAAACACGTTATGTGGAGACATGGTATTAGTTTTTGTTGTTGCTTTGCACGTTATTCGCTCAGCTAGGTAGTGTTTTTTTCGAACTTGCTTGCAAAAGAAAGCAACTATTGTTGATTCGTGTCGCTGAATTGTCATTAACGTCGCTTTTAACCGCCAGTCTGTCTGACGACTGTGGCTGTGTACGTTTTGCCTTCTCAGTCCATTCACGAATCTATTCGTTCTCCGCTTCACTAGCTTCCTTTTAGGGTTTTTATTGCCGTTTTTTTGCTTAGCTTTCAAATTCTTAGCGCGATTTTAAGGTTTGTCAAACATAATTTTTGTCACTCGCATTGCACAAAAAAACTAAAAAAGAAAAAGTAAGAAGCCAAGAAAAGGTAAAAAGAAGAAGGAAGAAGCCAAATAAAGTAGCAATAGGGCACTGATGGGCGTTTTGACTCATATGAGCAGTTACTCTCAGCACACGTATTCTTACGCTCTTATTTCAGTTGCTGTTGAGAGCGAAAAATCAATTGAGTCACAGTGGTGTTAGAACAGAATTTTCATGTCAGTTATTGATGGGCGAGTCCGAGATGTTTAGACAATCGACAGAATCACCATCGTTGCAAAATCACAATCGAGTCAAAAGTTGACTCGCTCCTCGACTACACAATCGAGATGTTTTTGCGATTGTTCCGAGTCGGCGGGCATTCGAGATGTTTCAACAATCGAGAGAATCGAATAAAACATCTCGGACTCGCCCATCACTAATGTCAGTTGTGTTTCAGCAAGCAAAGGGATGACACGTATCGTCGCTTTGCTTTTATTTTTTATGCAATAGTAAATTATGCGCTATTTAATGAATAAAAGCATGTAGGGCAATTCTAAATAATTTTTCACTGCGAACAGTGCGAGTGAGAAACACATATAGGTACGCGCATAAATAGTATCATAAAACAATCAAGCGGCGCACGATGTTGCTTCGCTGTTGTTTGTTAATCAACTGACTGCAAATGTTCTTTGTCCCATGGTAGCCACTTTACGCTCGCGGTTACCAATACATGCTTACATTTCATTTGCCCACCAATGCAATAGGGCATTTGGGATGTTGGTGAATAGGTACATACATATGAATGTACATATTCGAGTATGTATGATTTCAATATGTCTCTTTTTGACTTTATTCTTTAAGTGTCTTTAAGTGGTAAAAATGGTGTATTTAACTTTTTATTGCTACTGGAAATGATATAACAGTTAACGAATTGTACTTGGTCAATCGTTACCATGCTGTGGGCTTTAGTGAGGCTAGTAACTAATCAGAATTTGAAGTAAATATGCGTGACTGCTATTATAAGTCATTGTTTCTGCAGACGAAATCTTGTGTCTGGCATGCCAATCAAACGGCAAGGTAAAATCAGCCTTGAGTTGAAGGATATGGTATCTTTGTTTTATTTTATTTAAGACAATATTTGTATAGAAAATATAAATTAAAGGTGGGTTTTGTTAAAAAAAATCAAGAATCTGCTTCAAAAAATGAATGACACAAGGTTGAAGTGGTTTTGGATAAAGTGAAAAATTTTTTTTGCCAACTTAATTTTTTTTAACTTAACATCTGTCAATCTTAAAACTTATATTTCATAAATATTCTATTAGTAAATCAAAGAAAAGTTATTTCAACTTATCGGACGTGGTTATTCACTTATTTAAGTTCATCTATTATGAATACTACATTATATTGAACTTTGGTGTTGCTTTTATATTTGCGTTTTTCGAAAAAGTTTCTATGAATTACAATTATTAAAAAAAACGAAAAAAAACGAAAAAAAAAAACGGAAAATTTCTTAAGGCTCATATTTCACATATATTTCGGGCTAATATTGAGTTACAAAGGTTTAAGGCTCATATTACTTATATACATATTTCGGACTCCAAAATTACGAGTGCTCCGAGAATGTTTGCTGGATTTTTGCTGATCTTTTCAATTTTCCATATACATATGTACTTATGTACACACAAGACTTTTAAAGCTGCAAGGTCTTGGAAATACCGAACCTTAAATCCTAATAGAAAGATCCCTGCCAGCCATCGTTACCCACTTGGCAGCAAAATTCTCACACATCTAGACATTTTTCAATGAAATTCAAATACAGCGACACCTTTTTTTGTGTTATGTGCTCATTTGCTCCGCTCTGAAAATTTTAAAACCTATTTCTCTGTTATGCGCTCATCCGCTCGCTTATTTCGTATGGTAACACTGAAAAACTCCACCTACAAGTATGCAATAAATAACCGACATCTATGATATTAATAGATAGAGAGCAAGAGATTTAACATATATGTCGATAAAATCGGCCCCGCTCCATTCATAATTACCAGAAACTTTACCGTCTGTGTCCGGGGTTTTTATCCACCGATGACTGGCAGGGATGCGTCCTTCCATCCCCTTCTACAAATTGAGAGTCGTGAATAATATATGCATTTGCCTAAGGCCTTTGACGCTATGGCTATACAGCTAATTTATAATTTTATATTATAAATTTAGCTTTTAATAAATAAATAAAAATAAAATGTATATATATATGTATTTATGTGTCTCGTGAAAACTGACGTTCGTATACCCGTTTTATATACATATGTACATATGTACATACATATGTATAGCATCAACTATTGTGATCTAACAACGCCGCGTGCAGTGTTTCCAATCAGAGGCTTTTACGAAATACTTTGGTGATAAATAATGGTAAGCATAAATGTATACATGTCTACATATTACATACATATTTATAAAAATCTACCCCAACACACATTTTCCTTAATTCTCAATTTCGGAAGTATTTAAGAGCTAATCATATTCCCAAATATCGAACGTAAAATAGTGCTCAATTACACCTCAAATAACCCTTGATAGCATTCTCAATTTAAAAGACTCATTTTTTGTATGCGATTTTAGGACTATTCTCAAATTAAAATTTTTTTTTCTCAAACTCATCTCAAACATGGCACGAAAGGGAATGGAATTCTCAAGTCTTTCTCAACTTGAGTTGATAATTAACGTTGGAGAATCATTTGAGAATGTTTGCTTGAAATCAAATTAAGGTTAAAGCCCGTCTCCACATAACTTGATTCACCAACGAAACATGTAGCGAAACATCTCACGAAATAACCTGTCTCCACGTGCCTGATTATTATTCAGTTTGACATTTCTCTTTCTTGTTCTTCTTAAATGTTTGTATGTTTGCTTATTTTTGCGTTTTTGTGTTGGTCTGTCTATGTGAAATTTCGATAGATTTCCAATACAAAATTAGAGAGAAGGCATCGATATTATCGGGGTTGGCAAGAGGATTGAGAACAAATCAAGTGTTTCATTCGCTCTCAAAAATTTGTATGGAGCGAGTAGCGAGTTTCGGCACTGGTTTCCAGGTCGAACGAAGATTGAGAGAGCGAATGCAGATAAAAAAGAGCGAAACACGTTATGTGGAAACATGGTATTAAAAACGTTCGCAAATGCTTGAGATTTTTTTGTCTGCTATTTATTGGGTATGTATACGTATATCTATGTATGTACATGAAAATCTCATAAAACTTACTGTTTTTCCTTGCGTTGCTGCCGTTTCTTCTTGAATGCCTTCTTAACACGCAACAACAAGAATGCCGCACGGTCCACAGAGAGAGTTGTGCTCTTCTTTGGCGGTGACGAAGCATCTTCCATTTTATTTTTGTCTGCCGACTGTAGACGACGAAGCTGATGACAGAGTATCTAAGTTGAGATGGCGGCGACTAAAATTTGTTGTTTGCGTTGGAGGTGGAATTGAGACAAGCAAAAAAAAAATTTTTTTATGCGCGCAATTCGATAAATTGACAATAGAGAGTAATCCTTATTGGAAATAGCAAATTGTTTTTGGTTGAGTTGAGTTTGTAGGTTTAGTGTACAATTTTGATTAAATATATTTATATAGATACACATATAAACGCACATACATACATACCATATATTTGTGTATGTAGATATGTATTTATGCGTTTTATAAGTGCAGTAGCTTAACTTTATTTTCAGCTCAGTTTTTTTGTTAATTTTTTTCTGCGTTGAATGCTCGGCTTTGAAAGGCTTATCCCTTTAAAGCTTTGCGAGATTATTCGTTTGATGGTTGTTGATATGGTTCACCTCACCTTTTTTTGCAATTTTCATTTAATTTTTTGCTAGACTTTCGCCTACTTTTTGCTTAAAATTTCAAATCTAAAATCGCTTCTTTGGCTCGGATATTTTCGGTTGATTGGTTTGTTGGTTGCTTGTTTGCTTGTACGCTTCACTGAGCGCACTTTTGCTGGATTGACTTTATAATCGTATATTTACATTTTATTTTTGTTATTTACAAGTTGTATTTCCCCATTTTTTACGAAATGCATATGTATTTCCTTGAATTCGATTTGGTTGATTCGACTGTGACGCATTAAATTTTACAGCAAGCAATTGACAAATTGGATAAGAAAAACTTTTCCAGCTGGTTTATTTTGAAGACAAAGACATCATTTAAAATTGAAGAAGTGAGTAGCGGAATTTGTTTCTAAGAAAAGCATTCGTTGCTTGCGCCGAAACCTACGGAGGAGATAAGCGCTCAATTTGTCAACGAACGTTAACCACACAAATTGAGTTGTGCCAACAAAACAAAAATATTTTCTAATTTATTGCCTTATTTATCGTTTTTGCTGACGCCTTACGAGTTTATGCCTCAGATAACCGCAAATGCGCTATATATATCTTCGAGAAGTCATTTGACCGTTGTTTTTGTTTTACTTTTACTTTTTCTTTGTTTTTTTTTTGTTTTTGTTTTTTTTTTTTTGCTTCTATTTTTGCTTTATTTTTACTTTTTCTTTGTTTTTTTTTTTTTTCTTTTTTTTTTTTTTTTCTTTTTGCTTCTGTTTTTTTTGCTTCTGTTTTTGCTTTTCGTTGACTGCCTTGGTGATCTTACGGGTGAATAAGCCGCTTAATTAGCTTATATATTAATTATAGCTTATGAAAGCTCTAACCGGCTCATGAAAGCTCTAACTAACAGAAATAACAATGCCGGAAAAGAACCGGTTTTGTAAGTACAAAATGCTTAACATCAATGCAAGTAAGCTTCGCAGGATATGTGTTTGTGAAATAATTAAGCATCCATTTCCATAAGACTAAACAAGTGGTCGGAAGACGTGCGACGTACATACATATGTACTTGTATTAGTACATAAATGAGAGATGCGTGTCGCCGTAGTTTTCGCCATTTTCAATGCCAATAATGAGATAACTAATCATCATCGTCATACGCTTATTTCATTGGCTTTGTTTCTTTCTTCATTATTTGTGAACTGAAAATTAGTATATTCTACTCCCTCTGCTAATTATATGGCCTTTGTTGCCCTTTGTTTACATGTTTAAATTTAAGACCTTTAATTTTTCTTCAGCGGCTGTTGTTGCTTTTGGATTTATTTTATTAAATGATGACAGCATCACGAGACATCACATTCTGTAAGCATAAAGAAAGATAAAGAATTAAAGAAATTAATAAGCCAAAGTGCACATTTTTGCTTGTTTTTTTTTTTCTTAAGTTTAATTTTCATTGTGTTTTCTTTGAAGAAAGTGCGACAAAAGGTTAAGTATATAATATATTCAACACGTAAATATGAATGAAAGTGTGCATAATGCTTCTTGACGCCTTTTTCTAAGTACATATTTCACAGCAACCCACACGCCCAGGCACGCGTGAATGAAAATTATGTTATGTATGGTATACTTAAGGGCGTCCCTTTGTTTACATAAAAACACGAGTTACATTAAGGTAAGCGGCTACAAATATTTTTGTATTTGTGTTGTGTATTATTGTGCATTAAACAATAATGAAATATGAGTGGTTGTAGAACGCGTGTTAGAGGCAAGAAATATATCGCTAGCTTAGAGTGCAAACTGTGTAAGTCCATTTTTATGAAAAAGAGTTTTTAAGTGTAGAAAGCTAGAATAATCAAATACGCACCACGCTAAACAAGTCTGTGATACTTGTCATATTTCTACTCGTTGTTATTCAGTGTTACGAAAATTGTATAAGTCCAAAAAGCGAAGAAAATTGTGTAAGTCCAAAATTTTTATATGAACATAAAATTTTTTTTTCATTTTGAAATTTTTTTATTTTTTGGTTTTTGTCTCTCCCAAGGACCGATTTTAATCGTTATTTTCATTTCTTCGGATGAAAAAATCATTATGAAAACTTCGTTAACAATAAAATGCAAGTATGCCGATATAATGATTTTAGCACATTCTATCAAAATATGACCTCATCTTTATTCTGAAGATTTTTATTTTTTAAATTTTTAAATAACCATTATTTACGATTTTTATTTTTTCGATCAAAAATAATTTTTATTATTGGATTTAAAATTTTCCGATGAAACTTGATCGATATTTTATGATTTTTATTTTTTCGATCAAATTTGATTGATATTTTACCATTTTTATTTTTTCGATCAAAAATAATTGTTATAATTGGATTTAAATTTTTCCGATCAACTTTAATCAATATTTTTTTATTTTTTCTCCGATCATAATAAACTTTTTCAAACGTTAGTGAATCCTATATTTGATGGCCTGAAGTTGACGATTGCCAACATTATGCATGTTGTGTTCAGAATTGCTTGGTAAGTTTGGAATACACATACGAACACACCTATGCGTGCACATGACCATAGCTCTGTTTCGTTCTGTTCAAAAGCATACAACACCCATTCAGTAATTTTCCAACGGCGATTATGGACGCGTTTTCCAACCAATTTTAATGAAAATTGGCGCAGTTCTATTTGAGAACAAAATTTATGTTAGCGCATTAATTATATAGCGTATGGTACAAAAGAAACAAGTTTTTAGAGTTTATTATGATCGGAAAAAATAATAAATAAATATTTATTAAAGCTGATCGGAAAAATTGAAATCCAATAATAAAAATTATTTTTGATCGAAAAAATAAAAATCATAAAATATCGATCAAGTTTCATCGGAAAAATTTAAATCCAGAAATAAAAATTATTTTTGATCGAAAAAATAAAAATCAAATTATAACGATTAAAAATTATTTTTTTTTATAAAAATGATAATCGTTACGGTCCCTGGTCTCTCCTACAAAGTTTGAAAAAAGGACTTACACAATTTGCACTCTAAGCTAGCGATATGTACAAACAGATTTTGGTATGACATATTTTAATGTGTGAGCATAAATTTAGGCGCAGGAGTGTAGCAGAATATTTTATGTACATTTTTTATTAAGCACGTGAAGCTAAAAATACTTAGTCACGCTTTGGAATTTGTAGAATAACTTAAAATAATTTCCAAGTTGACGCTATGTTTATTATTTTAAGTGCAGCATACTTTTAAGCGCTCAAAAGAACAGCTATTAAAACATTGACAACTGGAGCATCACTAGCTCCCAGTTTTAGTTAGCTGCTAATATGAAAAATAAGTTTTGACTTACTTTAAGCATGTTGCCCTTAACCAAAAATTTGAGTGAATTTATTTTCGTTGGAAAAACCTAAATTTGTCCATTAGCTACTTGCTTAATGTAGGTAATGTCTAACAATAAACCCTTTTAACTATAAATGTACGTGTGTATGTATGTACGTGTTAATATGCCATATGCTTACTGGACTGTAAGCAAGTTTATAAAGTGTCAAATTACCTTTTTTGCCAAAGAATTTTGATGAACAAAAGATTTATTTGTTATGTACTTTGCTTTTTCAGTCATACATTTGTCATACATACATGCATATGCAGCACATATACACATTAATGCACATATAAAAATTTTTTTTTTGTTGGCACGGGGCCATAGAAATATCATAATAATTGGATGGATACGGATTGATGTTTATAGCAAAATGCACAAGTCTATGTGTAAGATATACATTAGTCCATTCATTCATAAAAATTGAATGAATGAATAGCAGAACTTTTTACATATTTGAGTAGTCCACTTTCAAAAGTGGCTATGTGAATTTTTCATATTAAGTCACAAGTCAAGCTCTATTTTATTTGAATATTTTTTCTTATTACCTGAAAGCTTGGCACCTAAGAAATTTAACGGTATAAAAAATAAAAACGCAATATGACAGATTTGCAAATTCAATGTTAAATATTTCACATTGCTAGTTTTGAGACAGTGTTTTTTCACATATCTATGTAGCTAGTTTTGAAATTGAAACGCATAATGATACATACATATGTATATGAATATAAAAAATAAATTTTTCATATGGGTGTGTATTTCTTCTTACAAAACCTCCCTACTGCTCTCTCTTAGCGCATAAAAACGCTCGGAACTGGCGGAAAAGGGACTGCGACTTTGCTTCCCTTGGTATTTCCAATTGGTGCCAGCCATCACGAAACGGAAGTGAATGGCACGCTTTATTGGACTAGGTCGAAATCGTCTAGACCAGCGTTGGGCAAAGTAGCTCCTGGTAGCATTTTGCACTTAGGAGCCGACTTTGCACATTTGGGTGATGGTGAGGGACGCAACCAAGTGCAGCATAAGGGGAGAAGAACTGAGGAAAACTCACTAACACATAAGCAAGATTGAGAACGAGAGAGTATGTCGCCGCCTGTATTCGTGTCAGTGATGGAAAATGAAAGTTTCCAATTGTGTCAAATTTGTACAAAAAGTGGTGAATTTTTGAATTTCATTGTGCAATCAATTTGAAAATCGTCAGTTGGTACCATTACCTTGATAAAATAAGTTTACAGCACATATTGTATAATAAGGATCTCATACAAAACCTTTCTTACGCATATTTGTGCGTCCTACTTTTATGAAGATTACTTTATAATAAAGTTTATATGCCTTCATAATAAAAAAACAACCGTCTGTTTACTATGAAGCGAACAAAAATGGCATTGTAATCGAAAAATATTTATAGCCTGAATTGAGTTTTGCAGAATAGTGCGAAAATCAATTGATTATACATAAGTGCCTTGCTACTTCCCAAATAACCGAAAACTGCATAGGCACGAGTCATTTTCCATCAGTGGTCCATGCCTGAGAGGCAGTGTGCAGCAGTGTTGCCGCAGCGTCAAACATTTTGGTATCACAAATTGGTACTTTCATGGGGGTTTCCTCGTATCACCTAAAAATTATTGAAAAAAAATTAATTAAATGGAAGGCCAGCTTAGCACCTTTCATTTGGTACCAATATTGCTCAAAGTCTATCTGGGTCATTCTGGGTCCACATTTAGGCCCGTATCCCGAGAAGTTCCCACTTATTGAAATTCTATATACCCTATCATGTGCGTTAATACCACATGGATCTACTGCAAAAATTTCATAAAGATCGGTTGATTAGTTTGGGAGTCTATAAAGGACAGACACACATTCTTTTTTGTATAACAGATTTTATTTAATATAAGAGAATTTATAAATGTAAGTTCTTGAATTTTGACATTGCTAAAATAATATAAAAATAAATTATCTATCTTCTATGAATCGAATGTGAGTGAGTTTCATAAACCAAATATTATTTCCACTAAAATAATATATGTGTTGTAGGAGCGGCAACTCTGGGGGAAGAGCGCCGTTGTCAACAGGGAGGGTGTCATTGTTTAAGGATTGTATAATAAATGTGTTTTAGTACTCTTTTCTACAACAAATACTACTACAACTACTTCTCTTAAAAACTAATACTTATGCTTTGCTACTATCAATACGAAAAATATGTATATAGTTTGTAAATAAATCGATTTGCATGTAGAAATGAAATACGCACAAACTAAATGTATATTATAAAGTCGTTGCTACCTAAAAGTCGAAAAATTCAGTATTAATTACTTTTTTCGTAATTCTTGGCAAAAATTGTATTATTTTGTTTCCGTACTACGGCAACACAGTTTAAGAATTGTTGATCGTGGCTGAGAGTTCGTGGTTATGGTTTTTGATTTTTAGTGTTTCCGCAGGCTTCTTGCGATGAACATGACGAGCGAGGGAATATACGCTGATTTTAATTGTTTCACATTCCCCTTATCACCGAAAAACAAATCAGCCCCTCTCCATCCTCTTGCTGGCTCCGAGGCTGCTGCAAGAGCCAAATTTTCGCCCATCACTGGTCTAGACGATTATGCGCCAATTAAGAAGAAGAATATTATAAAAAATAGATAGCCATCAGTGGATTAAAACACGGACGTTAATGGGTTAAGACGCTTAAAATTTACTCTTATAATATAGATCAAGCGATTCTGATGGAAAATGGTTTTAGAATTTTGAGCGCCCCTTATACATATGAGGCGACACCAGTGTGTGCCAGGGCGTATGAGTAACCTACATATTTAAGAAAGTGTATAAATAAAATATAGAGACTTTTGTAAGTGTATTTGTATTTAATGCTTTCTTTTTCAGAATACGGAAGGATTTTGCAATAAATTTTTAATCGACATTGTACACCTTTAAATACTGCTACTGCCGCTGTGGTGCAGTGGGTAGAGTGCTCGCCTGCTGTGCCAGAGGTCTCGGGTTCAAACCACGGTCCGAGCCAAACACCAAAACAATTTTTCAATTAGTAAAAATCCAATTATTGGGTTTTTTAAGAGCAGCGGTCACCTCTCGGCAGTGGGCGGCATACCATCCGAGAGTATTTCTGCCATGAAAAAGCTTCTCACAAAAAATGCATTCGCCGTTCGGAGCCGGCATAAAACTGTAGGTCCACCCAATTAGTAGGAAAAACAAAAAAGGAGCACACCTCGAATTGGGAGAGAAGCTCGGCCATAAAACTCGTCAGAGTTATAATAGCGCCATTGTATTATATTATATTATATTAAATACTGCTACACAATCCATCAAAAACTCAATATCGAAAAAATTTCACGTAGCAACTTTTGAAAGTGATTTTCCTTACACAAAAGGTTGCATACCCTTAGCTATTTTGCTGGAACAGTTTTTGTTGGTTGGCTATCATCGTGTCATGTGAAATGAAAGCTATTATAGATTCTACATATTTCCCAACAAACTTGCTGAAATCAAATAGTTGAACTCACATACGTACATACATATGTAAGTATTAGGGATTCCAATTTTTCCGATTTTTACGATCCCGGGATTTTCGAGATTTTTTTTTCTAATCCCGGGATCCCGGGATTTATCCCGGGATTTGGCCATTAATTATACAGGCCGACAAAATTTCCAAAAAATTTTCCAACTCAATTAAAATTCTACTTTTCTAAAGGATTTCGGTGCCCTGAATCTGAATCTGAAGTCGGATTTTCGGTAGTACTTGTAGGTTTTGAGATATTTATGCGATTTTTTGCTATATTCACTGCTCAATCTGTTAAAGTAAGTACTTTCATTAAAAAATGATTGCAGCTATTGAAAGAACGATCAATTCTCTTGAAAACAGCGCTTTGCTTTCTCGGGTTTCTTATTTATATATCTAGAAATATATGTTTTTGTACAATAAGGTATTTTTCTTCGAAATCAACGGCAGTATTTGTAGCGCTGTTTTAATCGAACTCAAGTTTTGTAGCTGCTCTGCCGAACTATTTTTATTTCAGTATAGAAAATATATACATAGTAGGCCACTGATTGGAATTTTTGTATCAGTCACGCAAAATTTAGTCGTATTTTCGATAAATTAATATAAATTAATTCACTTATTTCATTCTAATGCACAGTTTGTTGTTAATATAATAAACTGCCTAAAAGCGTGCTACAAAATTTTTATTTGCAATATTGCAAGTTACAAGCAAGATATCCGAAAAAGCAAAACATTGTCTTCAAGAGAAATGATCGTGCTTTCAATAGATTTAATCAGTTTTTAATGAAAGTGGGCAATTTTAAAGATATTGAGGAGTGAATATGGCCAAAAACCGCGTTTTTCGCCTCTTTGGACATGAATATCTCAAAAAGTGCACCGAAATCCGTTTGAAACGTAGAAATTTATTTCTGTTACAAAAATTTGTCTACCAGTATTATTTTCCCACATTTGAGGTTGAAAAATTAAATATGTATATTTTTGAGAAACGCTACAACTTTAACATGCAAAGAAAAAATAGATTTTTATTGCCATTTTTTATTATTTCATTACTAACAAAATAAAATAGGAACGTACAATCATGCGTATTATTTAATAACACTTAAGAGTTACTTTAAAAAACACAATCAACAAAGAAAATTAAATACATTGCTGAACAAAACATTTTCCTTTATAGTTGGTACTTTTAGGATATTAGGATAAAAAGGTTTGCGATCATTTGATAATTTCCAATACAAATTTTTAGAATTTAACGACACACTTCGTTTAAGCGAATATTTCCAAGCTTGCCGAAAAATTCTGAAAATTAATGCAACTTCCGAAAATATTTAAAAATCGGAGGCACATATTTTGATATGAATTCCGAGGATGCAGCTGCGTATTTAATTTTAGTAGAGTAATGTAAAACTATCAAGTCTAATTAAAATTTTGTTTGCATTTTCTTCCATTATTTACTTTCCATATGGGAAAATTCCAGAAACCATTTGGGAAATAAATGACCAAAAATCAGGAAATAGAAATTATCAAATGAATTTTACCACAAGAATTCTAAAGGCTTTAAAAGTACCTAACGTACGTTTCTTTACAACGCGTACTTCACGACAAAAAAATTTGATGATTAAAAAAAACATCAAAAATATTAATCCTTACTTTGACTAATGGACTTTTTTATTCTGGCAAAAATGTCGCACTTTCTTCGGGCTGTCACATTTTTTTGTTCTCTTCCACACAGACTCAACACTTTTTTAAGGCTGTTTGTTTATTGACAAAATATAAAACTGGCCCGACTACGGGGCAACATCTTCTGCTCTTAGCACATTGCATTATTTTTGTTTCATTAATCACATGAAAAATGCAACATTTATAGGGCACAGGGCACATCTTGATAATGGTGCAATGTAATAATGCAACATTTTCATGCAGAATAGGAAATGCTATTAGTATACAGATCTGAGACCACTAAAAATTATATAAAATCCAACTTTTCTTTGCTATAATAGGGGAATATTCTGTCTTTATCTTATCCCAAAAATCCCGGGATAAAATTCTAGCGATCCCGGGATTTTCGGGGTGTCCAAAAGGGCGGGATCGCGGTATTGGAATCCCTAGTAAGTATGTATATAAAGTAGAAAAACCTAAAGACCACTTTCCTATGCCAGTGCAGCTTACTAGTTTAATCTGTGCGGCTTCGTTTTCTGCAAATATTTTTACAAACAAGCTGGTTACCTGGTTACCTTTGTGTTATTTGCTTACTCACCTGCTTAATGTCTAAGCAATTTTGCTGTGTTTGATTAGCTTTGATTTGCTTTTGTTTATAGTACGTTTACTGCTCTTTCTATTTCTTCTTCACCCTCACTTTCTATAGCTTTTCGACATAAAATAACAGCCTTTGATTGCAAAGGATTGTGTTTAATTACGGCTATTTATGGCAGTGTGTTCTTATTAGGAAATTTTCCTCTTATTTTTGACGTGCACGTCGCAGCGAACCATGACTGCATTTAATTACTTAATTTTGCCTTTTTAATTTTTTTTTTGCTTTAAGGTCGTTTTCATTTACAATTAAGTGGCTAAATTGAGAAAATTGCTGTGAAATGTTTTCTTTACCTTTGTCATTGTTTACATACTTGTATGTATGTACATATGTAACAAATTTGCTTGAAAAGTTTTTGCGATTCGGAGCAGAAACTTGTTGGAAAATACCTAATAACTACATTTGCCAACAAGTTTAATTTAATTTCTGTCTTTTATCAAATTAAAGTTGAAGATGGTAAACAAGTCTTTCTAAAATTAGAATGTTTTGGCATGGCAAACTTTTAAGGAAATTAAAGAAAACAAAACAACAAAAAAGACAAAAGCGTGTAAAACACGTGCAAAATATGAAAAAAAGTTCAAGTAAAACAAAATATTAGCACAGCATTTATGTTAAATTAAGAAACATCAAAAGCACAGACATGTTAAAAATTGAAAATAAACTGTAAAATTCAATTATACAACCAAAAAATACGGGCGAACATTAAACGCAAACACTTTAAGCGCACTATTTTTAACACGCTTTAAAACAAGTTCAACTTTTTTTCCTCTTTTCAACGCTTTACCAATCTGATTTCCACTACATATGTGTGTAGATACATATGTCGCTGTAGTAGTTGTGGTGTTGTTCTAGCAATTCCGTGGAAGCTATTACTTATAGTTATTGACATTGTAAAAGCTCTTTGTGCATATCAATCAGCTAACGCGACGTTAATATGTACAGTAAGTACGCATGCATGTGTCAGTGTGTTTAACCTGTCTGCACCAGGGATCGTAACGATTATGACTTTTATCGAAAACGTCAAAAAATAACTATTAAATTTTGACTTTTATTTTTTACGTCAGAAAATAACGATTAAACTTTGATTTTTATTTTTTACGTCAGAAAATAACGATTTAACTTTGATTTTTATTTTTTACGTCAAAAATAAAAATCAAAATGGCGTAGATCAATGAATATTGGTATCTGGGTCATATTTGGTATATAGGTCGATGCGTATACCAATACGGAAGCGAATACGAATACCGAATATCGAATACGAATACCAAGTACCGAGAACCGAATATGCATACGAATATGCATATGAATATGTATGAATATCAGTATGAAAAGTGTGTGAAGGGGAATACGGATACCAGTATGAACACGTACATATACCGAATACCGACCACGAATACTGCATATCGAAACGAATACGTATAGCGAATTCCAGTCCCGAATTCAAATATCGCACACCGAGTACCGAATATTAATATGAAAAGTAGGAGGATGCGAATACAATGTGATGTCATGATGTGATGTCATGATGTGATGTGATGTCATGATGTGATTTCATGATGCGATGTGATGATGTGATGCCATGTCATGTGATGATGTGATGTGATGTCATGATGTGATGTGAAGTCATGATGTGATGTCGTGATGTGATGTGATGTCATGATGTGATGTCATGTCATGTCATGATGTGATGTGATGTCATGATGTGATGTCGTGATGTGATGTCATGATGTGATGTGATGTCGTGATGTGATGTCATGATGTGATGTCGCGATGTGATGTCATGATGTGATGTCATGATGTGATGTGATTATGTGATGTGATATCATAATGTGATGTCATGATACATATGTATGAATATGTATGCATTCACCTACTTTTCAGATTAATATTCGGTACTGGTCAGTATTTGAATTCGTGACTCGAATTCGCTATACGTATTCGTTTCGATATGCAGAATTCGTCGTTGGTATTCGGTATATGTACGTGTTCATACTGGTATCCATATTCCCCTTCACACACTTTTCATACTCATATTCATATGCATATTCGTATGCATATTCGGTTCTCGGTACTCGGTATTCGTATTCGATATTCGGTATTCGCATTCGCTTCCGTATTGGTATACGCATCGACCTATATACCAAATATGACCCAGATACCAATATTCATTGATCTACGCCATTTTGATTTTTATTTTTGACGTAAAAAATAAAAATCAAAGTTTAATCGTTATTTTCTGACGTAAAAAATAACAAGTAAGGAAGCCTAAGTTCGAGTGGAATCGAACATTAGATACTCAGCTGTATGCTTTCATTGTTTGTTTGCGTTTGATGGAAACACGGCGTATTTTATATAAAGCGAGTGCTGCATAAAGTGGGCGTAGCCACGCCCATTTTCTAAATTTTTGTCAGTCATCCAACTAAGCTTATGAATATTATTCTTTGTGCAAAATTTCATCCCTTTATGAGTTTCAAAGATGCAAACGTTACAAATTCCCAAAGGGTGTTCCAGAAGTATCTTTGTTAAAAAGTAGGCGTGGTCATAAACCGATTTCAATAAATTTTTGCGTGTCTATTAACACAAGTTATAAAAGTGTATAAACCAATTTTCGTCATAATATCTCAATTATTTGTCGAGTTATGGGCTCCGAAATCTCGTTGATTTCTTTGTCTGAAAAGAGGCGGTGCCACGCCCATTTTCCCGAAATTTTTCTATTTTTTGTTTCCGATCTATTGTAGAACTCATGCCACAAAATTTGAATGAATTATCTTTATATTTGACAAAGATATCGCTTAAAATGTTTTTACTAGGCCACTTTGGCGTGGTCGTCAACCGATTTTGGCAATTTTTCGTCCAACCATTTGCCTAAGTAAGTATATCACGCCTACCAAATTTCATCGATATATCTTCAACGGTTTCTGAGTTATGACTCATAAAACTTTCAATGTTTGCCCCTTAATAAGTGGGCGTGGCACCGCCCATTTTCCAAAATTTCACCATATTTCTTCATAAGGGCCTGAGCTCAATACGTGTGTGAAATTTTATCACTCCAGCTCTATTAGTGACTGAGATACAAAATTTCCGATTTTTACTATATAGGGGAGGTGGGCGTGGTCATGGTCCGATTTCGCCCATTTTCAATACCATCCGTTCCTGTCTTGATACCAACTTACATTTCAAATTTCATCAAAATATCTCAATTTTTGCGCGAGTTATCGTGCTCACAGACGGACAGACGGACAGACGGACGGACATGGCTCAATCGATTTCTCTTTTCACCCTGATCATTTTGATATATATAAGTCTATATCTATCTCGATTATTTCATTCTGTTACAATCCACCGTTAGGAAATCAAAACTATAATACTCTGTGTACTAGTACAGCTGAGTATAAAAATCAAAGTTTAATCGTTATTTTTTGATTTTTTCGATAAAATTCAAAAAAATAAAAATCACATCGGATTGACCATCTGTGGCCCACGAGCATCACAATGGTATATATAAATGTTAAAAATGTTAACCCTTTCCCTTTGACTTTTTGAGTTCAAATTTCAAAAATAACAATTATTTTCCATCCCTGGTCTGCACCGAATTACGCCGCGCCCAGCAGAGGAATTGCCAAGCATTATAGTAGAACAGCTTCTAGTAACTAAGAGCAATACACATTTCCACAGCGCCCGCCATAGAGCGCTTTCTGTGCTTAGTGCAAAGTGTTAAGCAAGCAAGCTAACAAAAGCTATTAAAATATTGAATCTAATTCAAACATATTGTCAGACACATACGCACATACATAGTTAATGTGTTCAAAATTGAAATTTTATAACTATTCGTATGGTCTTCTTAAACATATCTATCTACATACATACATATATGTATGTATTTTAAACTTTCAGCACAATGGATATATCGCTGTTTTACAGTGCGTATGAGTAACGTAAAATGCGCTCTTTGTTGTGTCACGCACATACACACATGCACACATACAAACACTGCGCATTTATTACTTGCACACTAAAAGAAAATTCGAGTACGTGTTAAACGCTATTTTAGTCGAATGATCGCTATAAAAATTGAATTTAGTACTTAAGTTTTTCTGCTACCCAGATAATTAAGTTAGTTTTTGGTCGTTCGACCTTCCTCATGGAAAAAGTTGAAATTATCACAAGACCACAATTTACAAAAAAAAAAAAAACAACTTATTAAATTTTCCTATGCTCTACTCTATTTTCGAAAAGCTAACAAAAATGTTCAAATACGTAGATATATGTATGTATGTTTGCATGTATGTATGTATGTTTTTTCACTTGTGTTAATAGCTGGGGGAAATTGAATTTGCCACCATCCAACATGACAAGCAAATAGCGACAACTTTTGTACTGTTTAAGACTGTCTGTCTGCTAGTTTTGTATTGGATAATGAACAATGACCAAACAAAATTGGTTCGCATGTCACAAACACATTAGAAAATGCTTCAGATGGTGATGTGGTGTATTGTGTTGTGTTTCTGTCACTGTCTTGCAAAAATTATACTTAATATATATATAATGAACCAAATAGACAATTGGCCAAATGCATGTTCGACACGAAACATGTAAATATTTATTGTCCTTAATGAAATCATCGCCATTCGCTGAAGTGTTAGTTGCTTAAACATTTATTTTTTTTTTTATTTAAAAATAATTGATTGCCCAAAGCCCAATTGATTGCTTCAAATGTTTATGTAAGCAGGGCCGCGGAGAGGGGGAGGCAGCCAGGGCAATCGCCCGGAAGGTTTTTGGGGGCCCGGAAAGGCAAAGCAGTATTGACAGTACTCGAAGGAACAAACTAAAGCTCTTAAAATGTATTTAAAAAAGTTAATGTAAGCAAATCAAACAATGAGATCTAACATTTCATTTATGTATGTAAGTCCTCTAGTAAATCTTATTTTATATGAAATAAAACTGACAATGTGAATTGAAAAATTTTTGTATGTTATTTTTTTACTAGATTGAGTTTTTTTTTTAGGGAGCCCGTAAACGCGAACTGTCCCAGGGGCCCGGCTCGGCTCTCTGCAGGCCTGTATGTAAGACAATAAAAGCGCAGAAATGGAACAAATATTAAATACGCAAAAAGCAAAGCCAAACGCTCAATATTCGTTGAAAATGTCAATTGATAAATTGAAAATGGCTTTTCAAATATCATTTCGAGGAAAAAGGTCAAAATGCATAATTTAATCTTATAACATTTATTTTGTCTTTGACAAGTTCCTAAAAGCTTCTGCTGTTGATTGCGTGCGCCTTAGGCCACCAAAAGAAAAGTCGCTTTTAAGTAACAGCTTCAATATTTGTCAGAAAGTAAATCAATTCAATTGCTTTGATTTAATTTCTTTATTTGCTATTGTTTTTTACCCAAGCACTTGACAAACAATTGTGAGATTTTTATATACATTTGTATAAATGTAATAGACGGCCAAGCTGCCCTTAAGCTAGCAGACATTGAGCTGTCATTCGAAATCAGTTGAGATCTAATAATATTGAGTGAGTGGGTGGGTGATGTAATAGACTTTTAGCCGAAAAATCATTATTATTATTATTATTATTATTATTATTATTATTATTATTATTATTATTATTATTATTATTATTATGATTATTATTATTATTATTATTATTATTATTATTATTATTATTATTATTATTATTATTATTATTATTATTATTATTATTATTATTATTATTATTATTATTATTATTATTATTATTATTATTATTATTATTATTATCATTATAATTATTATTATTATTATTATTATTATTATTATTATTATTATTATTATTATTATTATTATTATTATTATTATTATTATTATTATTATTATTATTATTATTATTATTATTATTATTATTATTATTATTCTTATTATTATTATTGTTATTATTATTATTATTATTATTATTATTATTATTATTATTATTATTATTATTATTATTATTATTATTATTATTATTATTATTATTATTATTATTATTATTATTATTATTATTATTATTATTATTATTATTATTATTATTATTATTATTATTATTATTATTATTATTATTATTATTATTATTATTATTATTATTATTATTATTATTATTATTATTATTATTATTATTATTATTATTATTATTATTATTATTATTATTATTATTATTATTATTATTATTATTATTATTATTATTATTATTATTATTATTATTATTATTATTATTATTATTATTATTATCATTATTATTATTATTATTATTATTATTATTATTATTATTATTATTATTATTATTATTATTATTATTATTATTATTATTATTATTATTATTATTATTATTATCATTATTATTATTATTATTATTATTATTATTATTATTATTATTATTATTATTATTATTATTATTATTATTATTATTATAATAATAATAATTATTATTATTATTATTATTATTATTATTATTATTATTATTATTATTATTATTATTATTATTATTATTATTATTATTATTATTATTATTATTATTATATCATTTACGAACATGTGTATGTTATTTTTGTAATTAAAGTACTTCCTTTCACATATTTTTTGTTTTATTCATATAATTTTCAATTTGTAGTTCAAACTTTCTTAAAAATTAAAAATTCTAAAGTGGTCTATGTAACAAATTTTCTTGTAACATATAAATATTATATAAAAAACGTTTCTATAATAATTTTTTTTTTTAAAGCAGAATGTTAAGTTAACTATTAAGCTAACATAATAATTTACAATATTCACTTAACATACATCAACAATCGCACACCGCATTAAAACGCGTTTCATCTGTTTTCTCCAATTTTGTATTTTGTTAGATAGACCAGTTTAGTTCTACGCTAGCCATATGTACACATTTAAAATTCTATTTTTGTTTTTTCTACTTTGTGGCTTAAAATGAAAAATTCAGATAGGGACTTTTGAGAGTGGACTACTCATACATACATACATATGTTCTTTCAAATATTTTTTCCAAAAAGTTTTTGCATTAACAAAAATTTAATGTTGTTATACGGTTAAATTTGTTAGGTTATACTGAAATCATACATACATATATATCACACATATACATATATACAAATGTTTGCATCAATATATTCTGTAATATTCCTTTATCACTACGTTAGTACAAAAGTTTGGTTTATTTTATTTATTTTTTATCGTTTTTCTGCGCTTTGTCTTAATATCTTTTATTATTCGCATTGGGCATTGAGAATTGCGCATTGCTAAAGAGCTTTGCTTTCATTTTCGCCAGTCAACATTAGTTATCTGCACAACATAATATAATAATATAATACAATTGCGCTATTATAACTCTGACGAGTTTTATGGCCGAGCTTCTCTCCCAATTCGAGGTGTGCTCCTTTTTGTTTTTCCTACTAATTGGGTGGACCTACAGTTTTATGCCGGCTCCGAACGGAGAATGCATTTTTTGTGAGAAGCTTTTTCATGGCAGAAATACACTCGGAGGGAATGCCGCCCACTGCCGAGAGGTGACCGCTGCTCTTAAAAACCCCAATAATTGGATTTTTACTAATTAAAAAAATTGTTTTGGTGTTTTGCTCGGATCGTGGTTTGAACCCGATACCACTGGCATAGCAGGCGAGCACTCTACCCAATGTACCACAGCGGCCACTGCACAACATACTGCCATTTTTGTCAAATACAAATGTATACATTTTGCATAAACACAGCAAACAATTTCCTTAATGCTCAACTTAAGAAGCATTTGAAGGCTAGCCATATTTTTAAATCGCAAACGTTAGCTCTGAAATGCATCTCATATAACCATTGATAGCCGTTCTAAACCTAAAGGCTTCTTTTGAACCGATTGAGATTTTCTCGAACTCATCTCAAACATGTAACGAAACGTAATGCAATTCTGAAGTCTTATACTTAAGTGCGAAAATTATTTGAGAATGAACGCTAAAAACCAAATTTAGAATTTTTCGTCTGGTGTTTATTGGGTATTCGTATATAGAATAAACCAAAATAAACATACACATACTAAGCAAGCAGAAAGTAAATATTGAAGAGCGGAATTTTCTCGTAAATAATTTCAAACAAACAGTGCTTTTTAGACTTTTTAATTAATTAAAAATTTTCTGAGCTTGTTTTCGCATTAAGTTGATTTTTAAATTGTTTTTTGTTTGCTTATTTTTAATTTGTATACATATATGTGCAAAATTAGAAACATATCTTTGAGATTATATGCTATATCGTTTTTTTATATTAAAATTCAGTTCCATTACATATGTACATACATACATACATATATGAGTCAAAATGCTGAGGTCTGAAATAAATACATACATATACATACCCACTAGGCCCATTTGTGGGGACATGCGATTTTTATTCATTCCAGGATACTTGCTTTTGTTAGATATACCGCAGGTACTCCTAAAGTTTATTGAACCGCACTGGCTAAAGTAGGACTTAAGAAAGGTAAACCGAAACAGAAAAATTTATACGAATGAAGTACATAACAAAGTTGGATGTTAGGCTGCTGTGTATTCAGCACTACAATAATGCTACCATGAAAAAAGCATGCGGTTTGGAATGAAAGCTCGACGCTTTCGCTTCATTGCTTCTTCTTTTGCTATACAAAGTCATCGATGCGAAGGCGGCCATCGCCGTGTGATAGTCATGGGGCATAGTCATGTAAGTTGTTATCTTCTCTAAAGGAAATGTAATGAGGACAGTATTGACCATTGTAGTACCTTTGGGCCTACTGGGTATATATATATTTACACTGATGTTTAAAAATCAATATTCAATTTACTTTACTCACTTGAGCTATGTATGTATGTGTGGATGTTGCTACTTGATACCTTGAATCCGCGAAAAAAGTAAAATGAAAGAACAAAAATTACGCTAAATTAAGTAAACATTGAATTAACAACTTTACCACCAGATGGCGTAAGTAACACAGATTTAAGCGATGATGCTTCAATTTATCACACATGTACCTACACTTACTTTTTAGTTAAATTTATATGTGGTGTCTTCGAGTAAATTAGCATCGACCTGGGTGGTGAGTTTCAAGAAATATGAGATAAAATTTGACTCCATACATTTTCAGACCACCCTAATATACATACATACATACACACTTTTTCATATTCAAGAGTATTTTATATGTGGAACCAACAAGTATTTTTATTGGGTGAGTTTCTAAGACTGAGCTGTTGTGCAACTGTTGAGTGTTTGTCTTAGAAACGCACTGTTGAGTAATTCCGCTCAGCTCAACAGTTGGCAACTTTTCGCCATTTTTTGCATCACAAATTTTCTTCTCTACTTGAGCTCAACATGTTGTGTAAAGCCAAACAGCTGATAAATTCATCAAACCGTTTCTAAGACGTAGCTGTTTAACTCAACTGCTACACAACTGTTGGCAACTGTTCAGCTCAACAGTTGCGGAGCAGCTTTTTCTTAGAAACTCACCCATTGTTTACCTAATTTTTTTCAATTATTGTATAAATCGGCTCTTCTTCTTCCTTGCTGTCAAAATTTTACCCAGCCCTGGGGGCTAGTAAAACTTTATTCACCTCACAACTGTCAAAGTTTTACTCGCCGCGTAACTTTCTCGCGTTTCACACACTGTCTCAAACTTGTTCTATATGTATATAAAAACTTTTCAAACTCATATGATTTTTGATACATTATGTATGTATTTCTTCAACTTTATTCATTTACCTACATACATACGTAGTTTCTTGTAAAACATCTGAGTGAATAAGTTTTTAAATTCATGTTAAGTGTTTTATACAACACAAATACAAATGTTTTCAAATACAAGCACACATTAAATTTGCATGCATACCCAGCAAACAATCTGGTAAGCGTTTTGCAAATCAAACTTAAAATAAGCTTGCATAATTGGACTACTGTAAGCGTTGTAAACCAAGCTTATAATATGCTAGCATGAATAAGGATTTTGCAAGCGACATTTGCATAATATTTGGTATTGTAAGCGTTTTGCGTTATGTCTTTATATTTCGCAAGGAAATGCTAGCGTTTTATAAATGTTGACGGTGACCGACTAAATTTACAGTTATTTGTAGGTAGAACTTATTTAGTTTTGATTTCTGAACAGTAAACAAGTGAAAATAGTGAAGTTTTAGTGAAATAAATAAAGTGATAAGTGCATTTTTATATATTTTTTTATGTATAATGTCAGCAACAAGAAAATCGAGAAGTACTGTGCGCAACAGCAACGAAGTTTTTCAACATTTGTGGAATAGTGTGGCACCTCCTGAACAAAACATTTATTATTATTATTATTATTTGTTATTTCATTAAAAATACGTGTTTGGTAACCGTGTTTACAAAGCTTATGAAAAGCATATAAAAATTACTTATAATGCGTTTACTGAACACATTTGCAAAACGCGTTTGCTTACATCTGAACGCTTACAAAACACTTATTTTCATATGAAATTGTTTGCTGGGTACTTATACATGCATTTATGTACATAAATATGTCTGAATAGATAAAATTATAAAAATCAGCATTCAACATATATGTATGTATATAAGAACATATCATTGCTTAAAGTGCAAAAGCGCATACGTGTAGTAGACAGATACATATGTGTTTCTGCACTTCAAACCACTATACTTATACATACATACTGCAATAGCATGTGTCCAAATGTTGCTGCAGCACAACCATAAACTAATTTTTGTTGCATCACTTTAATGGCGAAAACATCACATACACACACACAGCGCTCTGCATATTTTGCTGCCACATTCATTTACGCATGCTTGTTGTTTCTTTTCAAATTTCAATTTTCTCAAGTGCACAATTCGCTGACGCTTTTGCGTTTCTTTTACAAGCATTTCCCGTAAGCATTTGTTCGAAGCCATACATCTCTTAGCTCCACGTAGTCACCACATCGTAAAATTATTTTACTTATGCCTCGCATATGTACATACATATTACTCTTTCCACTCGCTGCATTTTAGTTCATTATTAACATATACTGGTCACACTGGTCGCGCTGTGAAGTTGTCAAAAATTTTTTCCTCCGTACTTTTGTGCTAAAAAAAATATATAATTGATCAATTTAACTCAATAATATTGTGAAAAAGTGTCGGAAAAAGTGTCGCAATTTAGTGTGCTATCAAATTAATATAAAACTGCTTTATTTAAACTCTAAAGCGTAAATTAAGTGTTATTGCTGAGTGATTGTGCATATTGTTGTTGCATTGATCGCACAATAGCAAAAGCTCCCACACACAAAACTCCACCACAAACCTCTTTTTCACCACTAAGTGGTGAATTAGTGTGGACACAAACCATTCGTGTAAAGTTTATACATAAGTATCAGAGCTGTAAAAAGCTGCAACCACATTGTATTACAATCATAAAAAGTTGTACATATTACAAGCGCAGCCGGGTGCAAATGAATATAGACTAAAATATTCGTTTGCACCAGCGAGATGCCCCCCAACCATACTCCTCCTAAAGTAGGAGTTTCCCAACAAGTCGAAGTGCGAGATGCCCAACAAGCCCAAGTGCAACTACAGCACCAAACACCGAGATCCCTAGGTACACCCCAACAAATGTCCCAACATCTAACCCCATCCCGCCTGCCTAGTACCAACGTACCAAACGTACAACAGCAGATCGAAACCCTCCAAAGGCAACTGGAAATTCTCTATGCCCAACAACAACAAGCCCAGAAACCCCAAACTGCAGGAAACTTGACAACTGCTACCCCAACCGACCAATGGAAGATCGTCAATCCCAAACGCCAACGCGAAAGCCCAAGTAAAAATACTGCCTCTAAAAAACAGGCTAAACTTGATAATTATTACTGGCTTGGAAGCCGCCAACCAAATGAAAATGAAAACGAAAACAGATTTGCCTCCCTTGAAGTTGAGGAAACTAACCAACCAACTGAAAAAATACCCAAGCCGCCGCCAATATTTATAGACAAAGTTCTAAACATTCCCCCCCTAATGAGTTTACTACAAGAAGTTGCTCCAAACTCCTATGATCTAAAGCTCACAGGCAAGGATCAAGTAAAAGTACAAGCATCATCCCTGGATGCTTACAAAACCATAGTGTCACAACTGGAACAGAAGGGCACAGAGTTCCACACTTATAAAACAAAACAAGAACGTACCTTCAGAGTTGTTCTCAGAAACATGCACTCCTCAATAGACACAAAAGAAATTGTGGATTCTCTAAAAGATCTCGGTCACTCAGTCACAAACATTTGGAACATAAAACACAGAGTCACAAAAAATCCTCTCCCAATGTTTATCATTGAACTCAAACCCGCCTCCAATAACAAGGAGATATATCAAATTAAAAGTCTCCTGCACTCAAGAATTGCTTTCGAGCCCCCACACCCGAAGCGTGAAATACCGCAATGCGCCAACTGTCAGCAATATGGCCACACAAAGTCCTACTGTCGTCGAAAATCAGTATGTATAAAATGTGCTGGAAACCACCTCTCCGCTGATTGCAAGCGAAAGACAAGATCTGAAGATGTCAAATGCGCTCTATGTGAAGGCAACCATCCAGCAAATTATAAAGGCTGTATGGTATACAAAAACATCCAAAGCGCCAAATACCCAACTCTGAGGAAAAAAGCTCCTGCACAGCCCCAAGAGAAACCACAACAGCCAATTCAAACCCCAATGCAGATTGAAACCCCAATTGAAATTGACCAATACCCAGCCACATATGCTCAAGCAGCAAAGAAAGGCGTAACACCCTCGAACCCTAATAATGCCATTCCAAATAGTAATGAAACCCACACCCCAACGCAAAACACTAACGAAATGCGAGAAATGATAGACTTACTGAAACAAGTCATGCAACAAATGACATCAATGATGAGCCTCCTCGTCACCCTCACGACTAAAAACTGTGCATCTTCAACCCGTTGAAAATTATCATTTGGAATGCCAATGGCCTATCCAAACACTTACTTGAAGTTAAAACTTTACTTCAGACCCACGATATAGATATACTCCTCATATCTGAGACCCACTTTACTGACAAAAGCTACTTTGAAGTACCCAACTACAAGTTTTACCACACAAAACACCCCAGTAACAACGCTCATGGAGGCTCAGGTATCTTGATACGGAAAAGTATTAAACATTACAGCACGAATTCATTCCGTACAAATGCTATACAAGCCACAAATATTGTCATTGAAGACCCGAGCGGCCAGCTTACACTCTCTGCTATCTATAGCCCGCCGAGGCACTCTATCAGCACTGCAGAATATGAAAATTTCTTCAAAACTCTTGGAAATCGATTTCTAGCTGGGGGCGATTACAATGCCAAACACACGTTCTGGGGCTCTCGTCTCATTACCCCTAAAGGAAGACAACTATATAATGCTATTAGCAATCTCAGTTTAACTCCATTCTCTACTGGAACTCCCACTTATTGGCCAACAGATAAAAATAAAATACCCGACTTAATCGATTTCTGCGTGGTGAAAGGCGTGAATTCTTCAGATATAAATTGCAAATCGTGCTTTGAATTGTCTTCCGACCACTCTCCAATCCTGGTAACAATTGATAAAAATTTTACACCGGCAGCGGAACAATGCAGCCTTTACAATCGGAAGACTGATTGGGAATACTTCCGACACATCATCACGTCTAATCTTGACTTCAAATTAGCCCTGAAATCTGCTGAAGATATAGAGGCAGCAGTCGAACATTTTAACAGCTGCATCCAACAAGCTGCATGGAAATCAACTCCCACCCTCATCAGACAAAAAAGGACAAGCGTTACCCACAACATACAAGCTAAGCTCAAAGAAAAACGACTCGCAAGGAAAAAATGGCAACAAACCCGTCACCCCGACGACAAGAAAAGATTGAATGCTCTCACCAAAGAACTCAAAAACATCCTCAAAATTGAACACAACAGACAAGTTCAACAATATCTCAGTAATATTGATGCAACAGCTGCAACTGATTACTCCCTTTGGAAAGCTGCTAGTAAGCTAAAAAGGCCGATTTTCTACAATTCTCCAATACGAATGGAAAATAACGAATGGGCGAAAAGTGACGCAGAGAAAGCAAATACTTTTGCACGCCACCTAAAATCAGTATTCACCCCACATGATATTGAACCCCCACTAAGCACAACAACAGAAGTGAAAAATACTCTGAGTCATCCCTATCAAATGGACCTCCCCATAAAACGATTCGCAATATCGGAGGTAAAAACCGTAATAGCGATGCTCAACCCAAAGAAAGCTCCTGGGTACGATATTATTAATGGCAATGTACTAAAACACTTACCTTACGAAGGCATAAAATTTCTCACCCAACTTTTTAATGCAGTACTAATAACTGCATTCATACCCCCTCAATGGAAAGTCGCTCAGATGAAAATGATTCTGAAACCAGGAAAGCCCCCTGATACGGCAGCGTCTTACAGACCCATTAGTCTGCTGCCCATTGTCTCAAAAGTCTTGGAAGTTCTCTTCCTTAAAAGACTCCTACCCAAAATAGAAGAGCGTAACATTATACCTAATCACCAATTTGGCTTCAGAAGAGGACACGGAACAATTGAACAAGTACATAGACTTACCGAGAAAATCTACTCTGCCTTTGAGCAAAAAAAATACTGTACAGCTGCCTTTCTAGATATATCCCAAGCTTTTGATCGCGTATGGCACGACGGCCTGCTCTATAAAATAAAAAATACTCTCCCTACAAGCTACTTTCTATTTATACAATCTTATCTAAAAAATCGTTACTTTTTCGTCAAAGAAGGAGCAGAGCAGTCTGAGCTTTACGAGAGCTTAGCAGGCGTCCCGCAAGGTAGTGTAATGGGCCCAATACTGTACCTACTTTACACATACGACCTCCCAATAGCAGAAGGAGTCACTATCGGCACTTTTGCCGATGACACTGCTGTACTGGCTTCAGACCTCAACCCTAACGTCGCCTCACTCAAGCTTCAAAGAAGTTTAAATAAAATTACCCATTGGCTGAAAGACTGGCGGATAAAGTCAAATGAATCAAAATCTGTTCAAGTGACGTTTACCACTAGACGCAACACTTGCCCACCCGTAAAACTCAATGGCATTGATATACCGCAAAGTGACGTAACAAAGTACCTGGGTATGCATCTCGACAGAAAACTAACATGGAGAACCCACATATTCACCAAACGAAAAGCTCTTGGTATAAAACTGAGAAATCTTTATTGGCTCATGAATCGAAACTCCCAACTATCAATCGACAACAAACTCCTGCTCTACTCAGCTATCTTAAAACCCATCTGGACCTATGGCATACAGCTATGGGGAACCGCAGCAAACTCAAATATAGAGATTCTCCAAAGATTCCAATCAAAAACCATTAGAATGATTGTAAATGCGCCCTACTACGTCACGAACGACCAACTACATCGTGACCTAAAGATACCTACTATATCTCAAGAAATCAGAAAGTATGCTGCATCATACAAAATGAGAATATTAGCTCACCCCAACCCACTCGTTCTAGCCCTGACGGCAAGACCAACCAATTTCGTACGCCTCAAAAGAAAATCATTTAGAGATCTTTGCTGATGCACTATAATAAATGGATGCGCTACTGAGAGCAATCCATACATGCCCACCATGTTTATTAAGTCATTATTAATTACTAATTACTTTTAACGAACCACAAAATTGTTGGATGTATTTTATTTATACAGTTGGCAAAATATATTGGATGCTAAAAAAAAAAAAAATTATTAACACGCTTTTATTAGCTTCACCTGTATGTATGTATGTATGTATGTATGTACGTATGTATGTATGTATGTATGTATGTATGTATGTATGTATGTATGTATGTAACTTCATCCCATCCTAAGAGTTGCAACATTTAACTAAATTATTATATCTTTCAAACATTCACTTTTTTGTGTTCTCTCTATTATTTCTATTCTCCTCCTGATTCGAAACATGACATCAACAGCCCAACGGCATCATATAGTAGGACATTCAACATTATATTTTATGCTTCATTGCGGCTTTTATGTTACCTTTCTTAAAAATAGCCTCTATGAATTTCAATTCACTCCCGTATACAAGCCAATAAGTAACAAGCTTTCAGGGTACGGAAAAACTCACTCACGAACGCTCAAAAATACATTCTTCTCAAATCACAAACAAATGTTCAAAGAAAAACGTATAACCACTCAAATAGCGAGCGAACTAACGCACAACAGCCAGCGATCGCTCATAGCGATGGCGATAAACTCAATGCATAAATTCACTCAAAAATAAAGCTTGAAGCTTTCTGTTTTGGGTTTGTTGTATTTGCAATGAAATCAACCGCATGTACAATGTACATACATACGTATGCAGAGCAAGAACTGGTTTTGTGTTTTGTGTAACAAGCTTTGTTTTGTCGTTGTTGTGTTTGCAATAAAAACAATCGCATGTAAATACATATGTATGCAAAGCAAGAACTGGTTTTGTTTGTAATTCATTTAATAGTAAGTGCTGAATCAACGAAAAGGAACCCTAATTACATTTTTATACAATGTTTTGTAAACTTGAGGTGAAAAAAATTTCTCTAAAAAAAAAAAATAAAAAATAAAAATAAGAAAAAAAAAAAATGCGCCAAACGTATTCGGAGCTTTATTGTCTAAATTCGAATTTATTCAATCAGGTTTCTTTTTTTTTTGTTCTTTTCAAATGCTTCACCTCAACTTCTCTTCACTTTCTGATTGTAAAATATAACAAAACGTTTGGGAAATTTTGTATTTCCAAACTAGTTTGGAAAACCTTGAATAAAAGGGTTTGGAAAATATTGCATAATAAGCTAGTTTACTTCACTGCATATTGGGATTTTTGGTAGAAGTTATAAATACATATGTATGTAGATCTATTTCGGAGAACACCACATCCCATCAGACTTCTTTTTACTTTTATTCTTGCGTCCGCATAAAACATCCTTTAATGAAAAATTTCACTAAAAAGTCAAAAATAAATAATAGCTTAAAAAACTAAAAAACACGCTTTAATCTTAAAAATCGTACTAAAAATTGAGAAATAATTTAATTAGAAACAAAATGATGAACGAAAATATAAGTATTTAAGGAAAAGCGTGGGGGTGCTCAATAATATTTGAACATGAAAATATTCGATTCGTACAACTAGTACAAAAATATACCTAGTTGCGAAATTAAAGAGTACGATATATGAAATCTCAAAAAAGTCAAAATAAAATTATGTATTAGTAAAAAAACACCGATTTTAAATATTTTTTGACATACTGAGCACCCCACGCTTTTCCTTAAATACTTATATTTTCGTTCATCATTTTGTTTCTAATTAAATTATTTCTCAATTTTTAGTACGATTTTTAAGATTAAAGCGTGTTTTTTAGTTTTTTAAGCTATTATTTATTTGTCGTTAGATGTTGTCGCCATTGACATATAATATGTGTATACACATATGATGTACTACTTACATATATATAAACCAAGGGTTGTCAAACAATTTGATTAACGGAGCCATACGCCAGCAACTTTATAAACTTTAAAACAAAATCGTTTTAAGAATGAAAAACAGAATAATAATTCGAACAAAAAAAATTTCATGCTAAACAAAAACTTTAATTTTAATCGTATGCAGCGCGCAATTAAACTGGCAACGAAAAACCATAAAGCAAATAGGTTTGAGTGTCGATCGATTGCTTTGCGTATTCGCCATAGCAGTGCTAACACTCGACTCGTTTGTTGTTGAAAGCCAAGCTGAGCCAATATTTTCTTTGTGGGTCATGGAGAGCCATTGGTTGGTCACCCTTGTACAGAACTTATGTGCGTTTCTATGTACGTACAAGCTTGTATTCATATTTTTACTTTCGCTCCCGCCTTTGAGCTGTTAATGCTCACATCCTTACTCGAGCTTAATTTCTAATGCTTTACTATGAAGAACTCTAACAATTTCTTGTTACAGTGCACAAGCGCCAGACTCTTTGTCAATGAAGTTAGCAACTGTGATGCTAAGCTCAAGGCAAATAACAAAGGATACGATTAACATCATGTGGTAGTTATTGAATTAGGATTATTTGACAAGATTTCTTGTCTATAAAATTTCATATACTGAGTTGTGTTATTGCACAAATTTATATGTACATATACATATGTACATATGTATTGATAATAAAATAAAATAATGGAAATGTCGATAGAGCGGTATTACTAATGTAATTGTATGTATGTTGAACATCACTATACATGGAGGTACGTCTTTCTATTACTTAAATGTAAATTAGGTATGGCAATGCCTCTACTTAAAATCAATTTTTGTAAACTTTTCTTATATTGGCCTAGGATATCCGCTTTTGAGCTTCTTCTCCATAATTTGCGCATCCGTCTAGACCAATTTGGCCAATAAATCGCGCCATTCCTTTCCCCTTTCATGCTACCTGGCGCCAATTGTAAATACCATGGGAGAACGAGTTACCATTCACCTGATCTTCGCCATGCAGTGTAGGTTGCCTTTTCTGCTGCCTTTAGCGGATTTCGATAGAAATACTTTTCGCGTCAGAGCAACTCCATCCATTCTAACGACATGGCCTACCCAACGCAGTCGCTGAACTAACTAAGTATGTCGATGGCTGCGTAAAGCTCGTACAGCTCATCAATAAATCTCCTTTGATAATCGCCATCGCCAAAGCGCAAAGGTCCATAAATCTTCCGAAGAACTTTTCTCTCAAATACTTCCAGTCCCATCTTATCCGATTTGGACATCGTCCATGCTTCTGCGTAATACATCAGAACGGAAACGATGATCATCTTGTAGAGTCTGCACCGTCGAGGGAGGACCTTACTTTTCAATTGCCTTATTAGTTTAAAGTACTTAGCACTTCTTGACATTGTATTACCGTGCTGATACTATTTTCGGTTTTGATGCTGGTTCCCAAACAGATGAAGTCCTTAACGGTTTCGAATTTCTAACTGTCAGCAGTGACGTAGCTGCCAAGATGCGCTGACTCTTTGTGTAATGACAGGAAGTGCTTCGTCTTGTCCTCGTTAAACACTAAACCCATTTTTTTAGGCTCTTTGCCCAGCTTGGAGCAGATAGAACATAAAGCGCGATTGTTAAGGCTAATGATGTCAAAATCATAGACGTATGTCATATATACATACTATGAAATACCAGATACATGCCAATAACAGTAAATATTGATATTTGATAACACAAACCGACGCACAACGAACAAGTAAATAATAAATTAGTTTGTGGAAACTTATAAGCTCATAAAACTACAATATTTATGCATATTGAATTAAATTGTTCAGCACAAATGAATATTTATTGTTTTGAAAAAACACACTGGGCAGGGTTGTATGTAAGTAGCAAATGAGACAGAAAGTCAACAAAAAGAATTCAATCTCATCCATGATGTTTATTACAACATAAATAAGACTGAAAAAACTATATATGTATATCCGCATAAATTATCTACGTCCTTGTTTCGTAATTATATTGCTTGTGAAAGTTGGTTAAATATGTAGATTATCTATAAAAATCATTATGAATTTTCTTAACCAGAAAAAATATTTATTTCCAGCACATGCTATCGAAACACTGGAGCATCTGCTTTCTCAATGTCCAGTATTTGACTCGTTTTCTATCAAGGTGTTTAAGGTCTCTTGGCTCTGTACACGCTATCTATAGAAGCCATTACGGATTGCGGTTTAGGTACATCATATATTGAAAATGTTGGCATTACTATAGATAAGTGGTTGGTCTATAGAGTAATCTTAGATTTGCTCAACTTAAACTAGCTTAACCTAGAACTGTTTAAAATACCAATGATGGGATTACCTAATATTCCTTCATTTCAACTTTTAATTCGTATTATTTAATGCAATGCTCATTCTCAACTGAGTAATTTCAGTGAAATTTATTGAAGAAAACTAATCAAAACAACAAGAACATATTATATATTTTAACCATTTTCTTTTTTATGGCTGCCTATTAAATTTTTGTTAGTCACATGTGAAATGTCTTATTTTATTAGGTCCGTTTATTATTAGCTAGTTATGAATAGTTAGCCAAGTTTCGGCTGGAAAACCGTTTCTTGAGTCAAAAAAATAGCAGAAGAGAGCCATTGACAGCTCCAAATTTCAGCTAGTAAAATTTTCCCTAGCTGAAATTATTTGCTGCCAAAGTAAGAAACAGCTGTTGAAAAAATAAACAAACGAATACTTTTTATTTTATTACTTTTGAAATTTTCTGAATTTTTGAAATAGAAATAAAGAAAATTAAATGTTTTTTTAGAAAAAATAAACATTAACAGTCAAAAATAGCATTCAAATTACTAATCGCTAATTTTTACTATTATTCCGTTTCTTGATTTTCTGTTCGTTTCGCTCTTTATGAGCGCAATTTTTTCCGTTTTGCTCACTTGACAGCTAGCTGCTAGTTTAATAAGAAACAAACCTATTGTATTTATTTTGTTTTGCACATGTTTTTAAAAAAGAAAAAATGCTAAGTTCAAATCCCTATGGATTTGAAATATGGCAGCTAAGGTTTCAACTGACAGCATCGCTAGATCTTCTCACACTCATTTCATGCAATATTAATACCATAAAAAACACATTTGTTTTCATTTTTTGTGTAGATAGATGAAGTAGCAAACAAAATATTGCTAAAAAAAAATAAATTGCTGCGTATATCGCTGATTTCACTGTTTTGCGAGTGATGTTCAGCTGAAACGTTTCCTTTTCATTTTCACTGGATGCGTAATAGAGCGTTTTCAGGTCAAATGAAACCTTTTTTAAAAAAAAGTGAAAATTTTTTTAATTGAATCGAAACTTTTCTCAATCGAAATTAAATTGACAAAAAGTCTCATTCCTATTGAGGAAGGCTTCAATTCAATTGAAAAAAGGTTTCAATTCAATTGTAAAAGGTTTCAATTCAATTGAAAAAAGTTTCACTTGACTTGAAAAGGGTTTCATTTGAACTGAAGTGTTCGAGATTTTGATAATTTCAATTTGATTTTTTTATTTCAATTTATTTTTTTTTATATTATTTTATTTGTATTTATTTCCTTTTTATTATATTTTATCTTGTTTTATTTTATTTTAATTAATTTTATTTTATTTTCTGTTATTTTCTATTATTTTTTTATTTTATCTTAATTTATTTTAATTTTTTAATTTCATTTTATTTTATATAATTTTTTTATTTTTTTATTTTTTTTATTGTATTTATTTTATTTTTTTTGTTTTATTTTATTTTTTATTTCATTTTATTTTATTTTTTATTTTATTTTCTTTTATTTTATTTTATTTTATTTTATTTTATTTTATTTTATTTTAATTTTTTAATTTTATTCTATTTTATATTATTTTTTTATTTTATTTATTTAATTTTTTTTTTGTCTTATTGTATTTTACCTTTTTTATTTCATTTCATTATATTTTATTTTATTTCACTTTCTTTTATTTTATTTTATTTTATTTTATTTTATTTTATTTTATTTTATTTTATTTTTTCTTATAAAAATTTAAATTTAAATTTGATTCTCCAATCTGAAATTCTTTACTATTCTATTTCTATTTTTAAGCATTTTTATGACTGATGTGTATGTTTGTTTAACTTAATTGCTTCTCTTCTACATACATATATACATATATATGTATGTATGCAGATCCATTTATTATTTGCACTCTCTTCATATGAATTTAAATGAAATTTTCGCCACCAATTGTTCATCTACACATTCATACATTTCTAAATCATATAACTAATTTGTATGGAAAAATTCCATATAAACTTTGGTCATTCTCCCCAGTGATGTAGAATAGTATCCGGACAAACAACGTAGCCAAATATATACGTATGTATTTATGTATATGTCAATGTTCATATAAATAGTCACTTGTGTACGTACCCAGAAGAAAAGTCATCAATCTTCCATCCATAAGGTATTACAGAGAACAGGTTCTAAGCAATAGCAAATAGCAAAGCACATCTCGGTAACGCTTCATATAGAGAGCTTTTTACTCGAGAAGCGAGTTGGCAAAGCGTTAATTAAATAAGCTCATAAATGCTATAAGAATCTTGAGAAATAACTCTTTGTATAAGCTACTACTACGTAAGCGAAAAGGCAGGTCCTTGCAATTTGGCCCATTTCATGTAAAAACCACGAGAGGGCTCTCTGGACACTAAAGAAGAGCTTCTATGAGTGCTTCTTACTTCTTAATTTCTCTTCTGGGTGCTTGTCTTTTTGTTATATCTGTCTGTATGTACATATATATGTACATACATATACTAATAATAATGATATTTGTAAAACGTTTACTTCCACACGACGACGTGGTGTTGATAAACATGTAACACACATGCAACCCCGCAACTCCAAGCAACCTCTACCAATTTGTTTGTCCTTCTAAACATGCTCTATTTGTATTTATATTGGTATTCGGTATTGGTATCCCCAATTGTATTGTGGCCGTTAGCAATTTTACGACAAGTCCCACTGCAGTTAACATCGGTTGATGCTACACGTCGCCGATGTTTCTTTTAAGTCTCATTTTCGAACGCTCTACTCGCACGTCACGCCATGACATTTTTACTCAAGTATATTTACACATACATACATATGTTTAAGCGCGGAAACTTATGTACATATAGATACTACCCACCATGCAAAGCTCGAGAAATAGGCAATAATCGTCTATGGCAACAAATTGGCGACTCGCCGATTTATTGCCTTTGTGAGAAATCGGCAAAATTTCTAATTTATTGCAGCAACGTATCGATTTCTTATTACAAAAAATCAGAAACATTTGTTTCCCCTTTTCTTCTTGCCAATTTGTTGCCTTTATAATAAATTGGAAATAATTATTTGTTTTTACTTGGCGATGAGAAATGAAAATATCAGAGAGCCTTGAAACGAATCGTTCAGGTAATAAGAAAACGAATCGTTGAGGTAATGAGAAAGCGAGTCGACTGTGCGAGTTGCCTTCGGCGGACGTTTTAGTCCGACTAGTACTAAGAAATCGGTAAGATTTCGATATTGCTTGCAATATATTTATTTTCAAAACGCCTCGTTTTTTTATTGCCGGCAACAGAAAATGTTTGGTGGGTATATGCACAAAACATGCATACACCTACATACTCTGGAAATGCTTCTGTTTCTGTGTTCAACGGAGCGTATGAGTCTTTTGCTGCCAACTTTGTTGTGTTTACAATCTCATCGCCTCGCTCGGTGTTGGTGGGTGTGAAAGCGAAGTGAACATTGTAAATTTCGTTGGCCCTTGACAAACATACATACATATGTAGCTATCCACTTTGGTAAATATATGTACTATATGTTTGTAGATGAATATGTCTGCATGTTACAAAGATTGTGCATACATAAGTAAGAGCACGTGTGTATGAGTTCTGTTGGTTTTATTTTTTTCTTTGATATTTTCGAAATGTTGCTGTCAGTGTTGTTGCTGCAACCCGTTGTTTTATTACCCCCTTACTGTCATTTCATTTTATTTTCATTTATTTTTCTTTCTTTTTTGTTTTGTATATTTTTTTGGTTGTGCTTCATGTAACCCACTTTATTATTAGCTACGCTTTATATTTGTTTCACGGTTACATTTTAAAACCGTCAAGTATATAAGTACATACATATATACATATCATAAGTGAATATAGCCGGTGTCGATTCACAATTTCTCTGCTGGCTATAAATTTCCTTCTCTCAAATTTATATGTGAATGCTACTCTGAAAAAAATAACCGTAGTTAAACCAACAACTTTCGGCTGTTGAATCTCCGTCTTTGATTCAACAGCAAAAGTATTTGTTTTTACAGCAAAGTTTTTGATCCAACAATTTATTCAAAAACGGGCGTTGTTGTTTCAAAAACTTGCTTGCCTTTAAAAAGTTTTTGTGAGAAAATATTTTTTTGTGAGAAAACCAACAAAAACAAGTAAGGAAGCCTAAGTTCGAGTGGAATCGAACATTAGATACTCAGCTGTATGTTTTCATTGTTTGTTTGCGTTTGATGGAAACACTGTGTACTTTATATAAATTGAGTGCTGCATAAAGTGGGCGTAGCCACGTCTATTGTTAACATTTTTATCAGTCATCCAACTAAGCATATGAATATTATTCTTTGTGCAAAATTTCATTCCTTTATGACTTCTAGTTACAAAGATGTCATATTACAAATTTCCAAAGCGTGTTCCAGAAATATCTTTGCTAAAAAGTAGGCGTGGTCATAAACCGATTTCAATAAATTTTTGCGTGTCTCTTAATACAAGTTATAAAAGTGTATAAACCAAGTTTCATCATAATATCTCAATTATTTGTCGACTTATGGGCTCCGAAATTTCGTATATTCCTTTGTCTAAAAGGAGGCGGTGCCACGCCCATTTTCCAAAATTTTTCCATTTTTGTTTCCGGTCTATTGTAGAAATCATACCACAAAACTTCAATGAATTATCTTTACATTTGACAAAGATATCGCTTAAAATGTTTTTATTAGGTCACTTTATAATACCCATATATAAAAGTGGGCGTGGTCGCCAAACCGATTTCGCTAAAATTTTGAACATGTATTACCACAAGCAATAAAAGTGTGCACACCCAGTTTCGTCAATATATATAAATTATTTGTCGAGTTATGGGCTCAGAAATCTCGTATATTCCTGTTTCTAAAAAGAGGCGGTGCCACGCCCATTTTCCAAAATTTTTGTGTTTTTCGTTTTATGTCCGCAGTTGGACTTCTGCTATAAAATTTCAATGACATATCTTTATATTTGACAGAGATATCGCTTAAAATGTTTTTATTAGGCCACTTTATAATACCCATATATAAAAGTGGGCGTGGCCGTCAACCGATTTAGGAAAATTTTCGTCCAAACATTTGCCTCGGTAGATATATTACGTGTACGGAATTTCATCGATATATCTTCAACGGTTTCTGAGTTATGACTCATAAAACTTTCAATGTTTGCCCCTTAATAAGTGGGCGTGGCACCGCCCATTTTCCAAACTTTTTGTGGTTTTTGTTTTCTGTCCGTAGTTAGACTCCTACTACAAAATTTCAGTGATATATCTTTATACTTGACAGAGATATGGCTTAAAATGTTTTTATTAGGTCACTTTGTAATATTCATATATAAAAGTGGGCGTGGCCGTCAACCGATTTTAACTATTTTCCGTCCAAACGTTTGCCTAGGTAAGTAAATCACGCGTACCAAATTTCATCGATATATCTTCAATGGTTTCTGAGTTATGACATATAAAACTTTCCATGTTTGACCCTTAATAAGTGGGCGTGGCACCGCCCATTTTCCAAAATTTCATCAAATTTCTTCCTAGGGGCCTGAGCTGAACACGTGAGTAAAATTTCATCGCTCCAGCTATATTAGTGACTGAGGTACCAAATTTACGATTTTTTCTATATAGGAAAAGTGGGCGTGGTCATGGTCCGATTTCGCCCATTTTCAATACCAACCGTCCCAGTCCCGATACCAACTTGCATTTCAAATTTCATCAAAATATCTCAATTTTTGCGCCAGTTAGAGTGTTTACAGACGGACGGACGGACAGACGGACGGACGGACGGACGGACATGGCTCAATCGATTTCTCTTTTCACCCTGATCATTTTGATATATATAAGTCTATATCTATCTCGATTATTTCATTCTGTTACAATCCACCGTTATGTGATTAAAACTATAATACTCTGTGTACTAGTGCAGCTGAGTATAAAAATAATGATGGAGAGAAGATGAAGAGAAAAATCCAAACAAAAGTTTATTTTTAGCAACAATTTTCTCCCCGTTGTTGATTTAAAGGCAAAAGTATTTGACCCAACAGTTTGTTGTATGTAAACAGAACCTATGAGAACAATTTTTTTTTAATTTTGTTCTTACAATGATTCAAATAATTCATGGATTCCTTTTTAGAAAATGGAAGTATAAATAGGTTACTACAATTCAATATAATGTTGAATGTTCCACTATGTGATGATTGCATAGCATTTCAGGTTGATGTCATGGTTTTAATCCGGAGGAGAATATAAAATCAGACCTGTTAAATTCCGATTAGGATTAGTAATCAATTAAATTGTTTTGTTTTTTAATTGGTAATCATTATTTTAATTCTTTTGCTGAAAAAAAGTAATTTTAATGATTACCATTAAAAAAAATCAAAAAAAAATCAAAAAAAATCAAAAAAAATCAAAAATAATCATAAAAAATCAAAAATAATCAAAAATAATCAAAATAATTTTTTTTGATTGTTTTTGATTATTTTTGATTTTTTATGATTATTTTTGATTTTTTTTGATTTTTTATGATTTTTTTTTGATTTTTTTTTATTTTGTTTGATTTTTTTCAATATTGTTGTAAAGAAATTTGGATACGCATGCACATAAGTATTCAGGTAAGCATGTATGTTTGGTCAGAGAGGCATAAAGTTTGTTTGTACAAATGTATGTGAACGCATATTAAAGTACGTAACCCTGCAGTAAATATGGGGACAGGTGTATCCAAGTCATTGTATATTCTACAGCGACAACTGCACTAATTAAATTGTGGACAAATTTAGAAGTACAAAATTTGTATAGACCTTGGCTCGTTCGAAGTTTTTCGTACTAGATAGGGATACAAACCCTTCCTACACCTGGGGAAGATTCATTTCTAGGTTCAGTATAAGGACAGGGAAGAGCGATTAAAGAATTCTGATTATGACAGAGATTATCTTTACGTAAATCTATTTGCAACATAGCAAATCGTCTACTGCTTTATTATGTAGTAGGCATGCGAAGACGAATACAAATTCCCAAATAATCCTATTTGAGGAACAATGTCGGAACGTAAGTACGTAATATTTCTGCCTTTTAAAAGAATACAATAGGGCAATAACTAGGGCTGAAACGGTATGGCGTATGATGAACAATAAATACAACTTATATGAAATTAAGAATTAGTTTTTCCTTTTTTGAAAAAATTGATGAAGTGTGAAACAGACAAAGGAAATACAACTGTGCTAATGGAGGAAGAGGAATACACCGCAAAAACAGGTCAACTAATCAAAGAAATGGGCTGCGGAGTGATGAGAAAAGACCCAACGGAAGAATACCAAATGGCAATAAAGCGTGCAATAAAACAAGCGAAAAATATAAGAGACAGCAAAGTAGCCTACACTCTCACAGCAATGAATCCATCTGCCCCATCACTGATCTCACTACCTAAAATCCACAAAACAGGAACACCTTAAATCGGCACCAGGATATAGACTTTCAAAACATCTAAATATGCTACTAGCAATCAAAAACACATCGGAACTAGTCAACAAACTAAGAATTCTGAACGTACCCAAGGACTCAAAACTCAAGGTATCACTTTACGTGAAGGATCTATACCCCTCGATACCAAAGACAGAAATACTAAAAGCTCTAACTAAAATACTGACAGAGAAAACGAACAAAGACATTGCAACAGAGATCGTAAATACGCTGAAAATAACCCTGGACCAGAATTATTTCAAATTTGGCAATAAAATATACAGACAAACTCACGGAAAATGCAGAAGGAGGCATGACAGATCCACCAAAATATAACCGCTATGATGAGGATCATGAGCTGAGTCGTTTGTATAAACGCAAACTAATCCCTCATTTTTTTGAGATATCTACTTGAAATTTGGTACTTGGGTGACTTCTTAAGAGAAATTGGACCACTATAACATATAGGTCCCATACAACGGATTGTTCAGATATAGACATTTTGGATTATAACCTCTCCATAAATAACACACATAATTCACTGTATAAATTAATGAAAATGAGACTATGTATCGCTTCTTTTCCTCATTCATGAATGTCATAAAGTCTCGATACATGCGAAGACAGCGCAATATTAGTTGCTTTTCATTGTATACCTAACTACGAGAAATTATGTATTAAAGCCCAATTTATGAGTTAGTACAACAGCGAATGTTACACTAAAATGTTTGATTTGGCCACTTTAAACAATTTTTCATAAAGATAAATAATTAGATATAAACGTGCATCGTACCATGTATGGTCAATGACAAATTAACAATAATTCCAAGCCTGTAAGATATGTATAAATGTGTATGCCTCTCTGCACAAATATACGAGGAGGAAGCATATAGAGCCTTTATCCTGTTAGTGTGGGACTTTAACCGCACTACACCACCTACGCTCATCGTAGCGAACCCCCCGGTACTACCATCAAGCTACCGTCGGGAGTCTGCCTTAAAAGGCTATATACATACCTGCATACGTACAAATGTGCATATTTCTTTAAACCATATTGATAAAAATTAAAAAAAATCAAAAAAAATCAAAAAAAAATCATAAAAAATCAAAAAAAATCAAAAAAAATCATAAATAATCAAAAATAATCAAAAACAATCAAAATAATTTTTTTTGATTATTTTTGATTATTTTTGATTTTTTATGATTATTTTTCTTTTTTTTTGATTTTTTATGATTTTTTTTGATTTTTTTTAATGGTAATTGCAAAATAATCATTAAAATTTGAAAACAATGGGTAATCAATCATTAAATGGACAGTTGAAAAAATAATCAATCAAGCCGGTAATCATTACGATTAATAATCATTATTTAACAGGTTTGTATAAAATAAAGAAGAAAAATCAGAATAAGAAATAAAGATAGCAACCAGTGAATGATAAGAAGGAGAGAAGAATAGGAGAACAAGCGGAGGCTACATATTTGCAGTTGGGAACCGGGCGCAGAGAAGATGAAGAGTAAAATGCAAACAAAAATTTATTTTTAGGTACAAATTTTTTCCAACAATCTCCGTTTTTGACTTAAATCAAAAACGCTCGCACCTTTGAAACAACAACGGAGCGTTGTTGGGCACATTTCAACTGCGGAAAGTAGTTGATTTAACAGCGAAAGTCTTCAGATTTACAACGTTTTTTTTTCAGAGTAGCGAGCAGAGGGAAATTTTTATCGACCTGTTAGCGAGTATGGCTACTACTCATTATGGGTTCAAACATTTTTGTTCGATCCGACCTCGCTTGTGTGATGGCGAATCGAAAACGACATATGTATTTATGTATATTACGAGCATTTTGATGAAATTTCCTCATTATTACCACGTTCCTCGCTTGATTTCAATAATAATAATACCCAACGGTTTACCCTCCATATCCCGCCCGACCGACGCGAGGGGCGCCAATCCGCATGACGCACGGATATGTTTTTTTTTTGTTTTTTTTTTTTTTTTTTTGTGCCGAGTCGTACAGGAAGGGGTTTGTTAGGTGTCGAGATCTAAAACTAATCAGCTACAGAACAAAATTCATCAGCTGATTGTATATCATTTATTAAGTGAGGCTAGAACTATTTTTTTTATAATAAAAAGCGAGTCTGAAGTGTCAAACGTGCTGGAGTGATTATTAAAGTCATGGCATAAGCGGCGGAATGGTTCATTTAATTCGAAATTTGTTTTGCAAGGTTTCACAAATAGTGGCTTGAAATGCCTCGATACTCTACATGGAACGTTAAAATATAACTCACTTAGAAGGCATGGGCTATTTATAAGTCCAGTGATTAATTTAACCATAAAAACTATACCAAGCATCTCTCTACGACTAGAAAGTGAAGGCAAATTAATGAGTTTTAAACGAGAAGTGTAAGGTGGAAGAATGTAATCTGAGTCCCAACGAAAGTTCCGCAAAGCAAAAAGCAGGAACTGCTTTTGGACAGATTCTATTTTATCTGAAAAACACTGGTAGTGGGGATTCCAAATAATAGATGCGTATTCCAAGATAGGTCTAACTAAACTTGTAAATAGAGCTTTTGTGACGTAAGGATCATTGAACTCCTTAGACCATCGCTTTATAAATGCAAAGACAGCTTTAGCTTTGTTGACAGTGGAGTTTATATGGAGGTTAAAGGTGAGTTTGGAGTCCATTGTGACGCCAAGATCGATAAAATTAGTTACCTGATCTAGATTATGCTGTGATATTTTATAAGAAGCTGGTTGTACTGTTCTACGAGAAAAGCACATAACTTTACATTTTTTTAAGTTTAGCGGCATGTAGTTTGCTTTACACCAATGAACAAGGTTGTTAAGATCTGCTTGTAAGAAAGATCTATCTTCTATAGAGGAAAATGATTTAAATAGTTTTACATCATCAGCATATAATAAGATCTTAGAATGTTTTATTACAGACGAAATATCATCAATGAATAGCAGGAACAGAATTGGCCCAAGGTGGCTTCCTTGGGGAACGCCCGAAGGAACGAAAATGACATCGGAAGAACAATTTTTGAAAATAACTTTTTGAGTTCTACCATGTAGGTATGAAGATATCCATCGAATAAAACTGGGTTGAAGACCTATTAGACCTAGTTTACGGATGAGCAATGAATGACATACTTTGTCAAAAGCTTTACTAAAATCCGTGTAAATTACATCTGTGTGAACATTTTCTCTAAATCCATTTGAAACATAAGTTGTGAACTGCAATAAATTAGTTGTGGTAGATTTTCCAGTAGAAAACCCATGTTGAGATGGCGATATTGATGAGGAAATAGAGTACTTCAGATAATTAACAATGATTGCTTCAAATAATTTTGGAACCGCTGACAGCTTGGCTATGCCTCGATAATTTTCAATAGAAGACCTACTGCCATTTTTGTGTAGGGGTATTATAAAAGATTCCTTCCAAACTAATGGGAAAACACCTTTTTTTAGAGACAAGTTAAATAAGGATGTTAGGGGCTTGTAAATATTTACAGCACACTTTTTAAGAAAGCAAGCCGGAATGAAATCCGGTCCAGATCTAAATGAATCTTTTAAGGTTTTTAATGAATTTAAGACTACTTCCGGAGATATAACTGAGACATGAGTTAAATTGGATGGGGTAAGTCTAAACGGATAATCACTACTTTTAGGAGAGTCCATAGAATAATTCGAACTAAAAAATTTTGCGAACATGTTAGCAATAAGTTGGCTATCAGAAGACGCAGTGTTATTATAATTCATGGCGGACGGAAAACTATGAACTCTACGTTTTGAGTTGACGAAGTTATAGAATGATTTGGGATCGTGAACCAGTTTTTTCTTCATTTTGCATAAGTATGATTTGTAACATTTTTTGTTTAATGCCATGTATCTATGCCGCAAGACTGAGTACTTGACGTAATCTCTATGAAGACCAGATTTTTTGTATAGCTTAAAAAAGCGTGACTTTTTATTTTTTAATTTTTTAAGCTCTTTGGTGAACCATAACTGTGTTTGTTCTTCATTGACCCTGCGTTTAGGAACATACTTTAGAAATAGGTTATAGATGGTGTTATTGAAATGTTCAACACAAAGGTCAATATCATCTACATAGTTTGGCCAGGGAAAGCGCGACAACTCTTTATTTATTTTCTTGAAGTTCGCCTTTGCAAAAACAAATTGATCACTAGAACTGAAATAATTTTTAGTTCCATTTTCGTTAATAACTTCATAATAGAACTCAATAGCAGGATGATAAACATCCTCCGGATGTATTCAAACATTCCTTAAATTTGAGGAAGAAAGAGAAAATTAAGAAATATTAGGGTGCACATAAGCATATATGCATAAATAAAAATGAAAGACGTCATGTTGAGCTGCAAATTATATAATAATAAATAAAAGGCAGTTTTTATGACAAAGTGATGCATTAAAGCTCGAAAATTGTTGAAATATTTTTTTATTATAGAAATATTTATAGTGGGAGTTCGTCAAAATAGCTTGAAGCATAATTATGAGTTTATCAAAAAAAAAAAAAAAATCGCTCCTAATGCTCAGAAATCTAATTTGAGTCAACTTGTGAACATCCCAAACTTTAATAAGATATTTTTTGACGCTTTACACTTGCTAAGTGCTGAGATTACTTTGAGATGATTGAAATTTTAAAAACTTACATAGACATACAACACATACATATACTACACTCAAAAAAAAAAATTACTCAGATTATGGAAAAATGGGAATGATTCGGCGCTAAAGACATATTTCCATATTTTGATGTACAATTTTCTTTAAAACGTGGTTTTTATTCCTTGATTTGAAGAAAATCGTACATCAAAATATGGAAATATGTCTTTAGCGCCGAATCATTCCCACTTTTCCATAATCTGAGTAAGTTGTTTTTTCAGTGTACGTAAGAGAAATAAGACTTGTAAATAATTGCTACAAAAGCTCTGACAGCATTTGTCTGCTGTAAATCTCATTAAAAGCTGAGCTTTTGCACTTCATTTAAACAAACCCATAGGATTAAGATCGGCTAACAAGATTTCGAGTGTAAGTTGGTACATAAAATTTATGATTATACAATGCACATGCATACATACATACATATATTTCAGAGAATTTTATTCTTTCATTTTGGCAAGCACAAAAGAACGTAACGCCAAATCGACATGTGGCATGCAGCCAACTAAGACCATACACAGCGTTAAGCAGAATGGCTGAACAACGTGAAGGTTCACCAAAAGTTACAATATATAAATATGTATTACATTGTCTGGAAAATAGAGCTCCTCGTAGCATAAGAGCAAAAGCTGGCTACTAGTTCGTAGCGTCTGACTATCTTATGCACATACTTATTTATATTGTGTTTGTGTTTTTTTGCCGCAAACTGTGTTGGAGTTAACATTCCACTTCATGAGCATGCAGTTTTGAGTGCAATTGCATTTCTTTGTGTTTGGCGGGGAGGCTTTACAAAATAAAATGAATTTAATTAAGAGAAATTGTCGAATATTAAAAATATGTATGATATAAGGAAGAGAAAGATGAGAAAGACAGTTTATGTACATAATATACATATTTCTAATTCTAGAACATGCACATTAACCCCCCGTCTGACACCTGAGTCCAGCCAAACTCTTTTCATTTCAAACTGCGAAAAAGAATACTATAAATTGAGCTAGAGGCTTGAAATTTCAGGTAGCTTACTAAAATCTACTAATCGACTCGTAAAAAGTATGCCGGTATCTCATATGCTAAGCTATTCATACCGATATATTGACTAACATGTCACATGCGGTACACTTGAGTCTGGCTGGACCTACTACAAATTGTATGGAAATGAAAATGTGTGTGATGCTTAAAAACTTCCAAAGTAACCAATTGTGGTTTGACAAAGTGAATGATTCCCGAAATTTTGGCGCAAACGTGGACTCCAAAGGCCCCGGAATAGGTTTGAGCAATATACATAGGTATCAAATGGCAGGTGCTAATCAGGGCTTGAATATACAGTTATTTCTATTGCAATATCTAAGCTGCGTCAAAACGTGGATTCGCTGTCATCGTAAGGTTTTTAAGCGATAGTGATAGAAATTAGTGCGCAGCCAGCGTTTTTATACCTTTCATGGGAATGAAATGTTATTATAACTTTGTGCCGAAACACAAATGGTGAAAGTACCAGAAGGAGGCGTGGCAGACCTACCAAAATATATAACAATATGATCAGGATCATGACCTGAGTCGATTAAGCCATGTCCGTCTGTCTGTCTGTCTGTCTGTCTGTCTGTCTGTTTGATCGCAAACTAGTCCCTCAGTTTTCGAGATATCTGCATGAAATTTGAAATGTGAATGTATTTTTAGCAGAAGCTGATCATTTGTCGGAATCGGCCGAATCGGACCACTGTAACATATAGCTGCCATACAACCGATTGTTCAGATATGGACATTTTGGGGTATAACTTCTCCATTTAAACAGCTAAGGGCATGAAACTTTTAAGTATTTGTACTCATATAGACCTAAATATTGTCTCCTAAATTTGTTAAGATCGAACCACTATTACATATAGCTCCCATACAACCGATTGTTCAGATAAGGACATTTTTAGGTGTAACTTCTCCATTTAAACGGATAAGGACTTGAAACTTTGCTGTGTTCGTATCCATATGGACCTAAACGATGTTACTATGAACTTTCAAAGTCAAAATATGGGTAACGTAAACAAAATCAGACCCGTTCATGAAAGGTATGATGTCTTCGGTACGGCCGAAGACAGCCGCGCTCTTACTTGTTTTATAATAATTTCCTTATGTGATGTCGGATTTCTAAGACCTTTATGTCTCTGAACACTATAACTCTATGGCCCATATGAGGTTTCGCTATTAAAGGTGTTTTCTGATTATTACTTTTAAAAGTTTTGGATATACTAACACTAGTTTTTCTGTTTTTATACAAAGCTCTCAAAAAGCCATGACGACTTCGCTAAAAGCTGTCGACTGATCAAAGTTATTTATATGGAATGGTAATAATATTTATTTCTTTGCAAATACCAAAAAGAGAAATCAAAGTCAAGAAATCCTTCCCAATAAACCAGAAGGCTTGAGAATAATATTATCAAAAGCTTACAAATATAAGCGTTAAGCTTGAGAAATGCTTGTGTAAACTGAAAAAGACTTAAGAATAATTGTAGAAAAATCAAAACGGCACCCTTTTTATAAGCTTATAAATGTAATTGTAGAAAAATATTACTTGTGAAAGCTTGTTGTAAGCTTATAAATACAATTGTATGTGTAAATAGTAGAAAAAAGAAAAAAATAAATTTATTTAATTTAACGAGCACAGGCCCAGGTTATATTTTATTTTTTTATTTTTTAGAAACTAGAAAAAAACTTTTTAAGCATGGATGTAACTACAGCTGTTTCACCTTAGATCCCTCTAAGACTCATCAGGTTACTTTTGCTTCTGCCAAGACTCGAACTTGCGCACCTTGCAGTACAATAACTACAGTTCTAACCGCTGAGCTATTGCCTGCCTTCGACATCTGATAGAAAATTTGTTGCTAGTTTCTTTCCTACTATAATTCGTCTCTAACTTATGCACATACATATGTACATATTTACATATTATTGTATGATTAAATATAAGTAGCGAATAAAGTGTAGGGATGTTCAAATGAACTTAATTTTTATACTCAGCTGTACTAGTACACAGAGTATTATAGTTTTAATCACATAACGGTGGATTGTAACAGAGTGAAATAATCGAGATAGATATAGACTTATATATATCAAAATGATCAAGGTGAAAAGAGAAATCGATTTAGCCATGTCCGTCCGTCTGTAAACACTCTAACTCGCGCAAAAATTGTGATATTTTGATGAAATTTGAAATGCAAGTTGGTATCGAGACTGGGACGGTTGGTATTGAAAATGGGCGAAATCGGACCATGACCACGCCCACTTTTCCTATATAGAAATAATCGGAAAATTGGTATCTCAGTCACTAATATAGCTGGAGCGATGAAATTTTACCCACGTGTTGAGCTCAGGCCCCTAGGAAGAAATTTGATGAAATTTTGGAAAATGGGCGGTGCCACGCCCACTTATTAAGGGTCAAACCTTGAAAGTTTTATATGTCATAACTCAGAAACCATTGAAGATATATCGATATCCTCATCTTCCTTTTTTCAATTCTTAGATTAGTCTGTAAGTATCTTTATATACATAGACTGTTTGCTAAATAAATAAATAAATAAATAAAAAAATTTGGTACGCGTGATTTACTTACTTAGGCATACGTTTGGACGGAAAATAGTTAAAATCGGTTGACGGCCACGCCCACTTTTATATATGAGAACTATAAAGGGGCCTAATAAAAACATATTAAGCGATATCTCTGTCAAATATAAAGATCTATCATTGATATTTTGTCGCGTGAGTCCAACTGCGGACATAAAACGAAAAACACAAAAATTTTCGAAAATGGGCGGTGCCACGCCCACTTATTAAGGGGCAAACATTGAAAGTTTTATGAGTCATAAATCAGAAACCGTTGAAGATATATCGATGAAATTTGGTACGTGTGATATACTTACTTAGTCAAATATTTGGACGAAAAATTTCCGAAATCGGTTGAGGGCCACGCCCACTTTTATATATGGGTCTTATAAAGTGACCTAATAAAAACATTTTAAGCGATATCTCTGTCAAATATAAAGGTATATCATTGAAATTTTATAGCAGGAGTCCAACTGCGGACATAAAACGAAAAACACAAAAATTTTGGAAAATGGGCGTGGCACCGCCTCTTTTTATAAACAGGAATATACGAGATTTCTGAGCCCATAACTCGACAAATAATTTATATATAATGACGAAACTTGGTGTGTACACTTTCATTACTTGTGGTAATACACGCTCAAAATTTTAGCGAAATCGGTTGACGACCACGCCCACTTTTATATATGACAACTATAAAGGGGCCTAATAAAAACATTTTAAGCGATATCTTTGTCAAATATAAAGATAATTCATTGAAATAATAATTCACACAAATAATTGAGATATTATGACGAAACTTGGTTTATACACTTTTATAACTTGTGTTAATAGCCACGCAAAAATTTATTGAAATCGGTTTATGACCACGCCTACTTTTTAACAAAGATATTTCTGGAACACCCTTTTGGAATTTGTAACGTGACATCTTTGTAACTAGAAGCCATAAAGGAATGAAATTTTGCACAAAGTATAATACTGATATGCTTAGTTGGATGACTGATAAAAATTTAGAAAATGGGCGTGACTACGCCCACTTTATGCAGCACTCGCTTTATATTAAGTGCACCGTGTTTCCATCAAACGCAAACAAACAATGAAAGCATACAGCTGAGTATCTAATTTTCGATTCCACTCGAACTTAGGCTTCCTTACTTGTTTATTTTAATTTATTTAATTTAACTAGGTTATATTTTATTTTTTTATTTTTTAGAAAAAAAAAATTAATTTTTATTTGCATTTTTCTTTTTATTTACTTTCCTTCTTCACCTTTACTGCAATATTCTTTATTTTATATTCTCCTCCTGTTTCGAACCATGATATCAACCTGAAATTCAATCCAACGGTATCATATAGTGGGACATTCAACATTTATTGAATTTTATTGAGGCTTTTATACTTCCCTTTTCCGAAAAAGGAATCAATGAATTATATGAATCATTGTAAAACCAAGCAAGCTTAAAACAATGTTATTATTAATAGTTTTTCAAGCTTTCATTGCAAGTGTAAAGTAAGCTTATTGTAATATTGTTTTCAAGCTTTTTAACATAAGGAGTATTGAGGAAGGCTTACATAAAGTAAGTGTTCCTCAATTATTACAATCATGCTTGTGAGTTAGCTTACAATTAAACTTATAAAAACTGTATTACAATAAGCTTACAATGCACAATTGTTATAAGCTTGTTCTCAAGTCCTATTACATTTCGCTTGCTTCCTGGTCTGTTGGGTTGTATTTATTTTGGTGCATACATATTTATATATCGATAAAATGGAAATCATAAACTGAGTGGTCTATTCGTGTATACATATATTTGAAATTCGGTATACGTATATATGTAGTCAATTTATGAAAGCGATTAATCTACATTTGTACCTCTTCGGGTATACAAATTGAACAATTAGCCTCTTCATAGGAAATGCTCGAACAAATGCATCCATATAAAGGGATGTAAAATTGCGTTAGTCGCATGCTCCCTTGCGATTGATCCCGGACGCGTACCGGTTTAATCGCATTTTTTGCAGGGATGTTATGAAGTCTTCGGCACGAACGTAGTTAGCCACTGCCTTACTTGTTCTCATTGTTCATATTGCGCAAGAAAACAAATTTTAAATGACTTTAATTTAACTCTTTATAACTTTAATGTGAACATAAATATGTATGTATAAGTGCATGTCTGTAGTTACTTTCATATATATGTATATACATATGTTTAAAACCAATACCGGTTAGTCTCATTCCGAAAACAAAGTTTGTATGCTAACCACATGGGAATATACATATGCAAGTATCATACATATCTACATATATAGCACTGATACATATGTATATATGTATATGTACATAAGTAAATTGTGCTATAATAAGTAATCAAAAACGAAGCTTTTCACATAATACGTCCTGTAGAAAAATGGTTCCTCATACACTAAACTAAGTACGTAATATTTAGTTAAAAGCGCAAAAGAGTTACACTTAAAGCACTACTAAACAGCTCTTGCCTTTACTCAATCGTTATTCATATAAAATCAATGAATGAATAAACCTAGTTACGCACATCTAATGGAAACTTTTACATTTTGCAATAAAAGGAAAAATTTGAAACATAAAAGCGAAAGAACGAACAAACAGATGGACCAATTCAATTAGTTGCACATTTAATTTGTGTGTGTGTGTGTTTGTGTGCGCTGGCAGACTGTCATTTCGACTTTTGTGTGATAATTGTGAATCCAATTTGTAAAGAGGTTTTATTTAGCACGTAATACAAAACAATGCTGCCTCGAACTGCCAACACTCACCGCCAGCGCACCAACTACGCTTCAATGCAACGCAACGCAACTCAGCACATAGCCACCCTCGCTCATCCACTTGACCTTACCCCATTCAAAACATATTTACACTTTCACAAATTCAAAGCAAAATATGTGCATAGAAGAAAAGTGTGAAAAGAAAAAGACGAAAAATAAAATACGCTTGTCGGTAGGGAGCAATTGCTGGCGCCTTTTGTTTTGAAGTTGTGCTGTCATTACTTTTTCTTACTTTGGCGGCTGAAGTGGGTCAACAGAAAAAATGAGCAATGAATGAACGAACGAATGAATGAACGACCGAATGAATGAATTAATGCCTTTAATGTACTGAACAAACAGCCTGCGGGGCGTGGGTGGCTGCATGGAGAACAAAAGGCGTGGTGTTTTGCAAGAAGCACACCTGCAAAGCAGCAGCAGCAACATCAGTAGTCAATTGACCGAACCCTCCATCAAAGTCAAGTCAAGACGTGTAAGTCAACGTTGTTTAACAATTTAATTTGTTAAAATTTCATTGTGAATTTATTAGATAGGCTCCATATGGTTTCTGACATCGATGTAATGAAGGGAATGTTAAAAGAATGTGAATGAGATCAAAATATGATGGGCTTATGGATGGTTATTATTTATGGGATTTTCCACATTTTGATGCAGATGAAAATGAGACCGCCACGTGTGAGTGAGCACACTTCAATACTTTTAATGGAAAATTCGCTGTCTTCTCATCTACATACGTAAATTTTTATTTGTTTTCTAAATAAATTCAAAACTTTTTATTTTAGATTTTCGAATCCTCGAATGAACTTTGCATCACCCTTTACGTATCTACATCAGAGATTTGTTTTGCTATGCACGCGTGCAAAAACTTTTTGTAGCTTTCACACCGACAGCCTCACACGGACACTACAGAACTCTTCGTGCACGAAAAAAAAATTTTGTTTGCAAATTTTTGTTCAACGATTTCTAGTCAGCGTTAGGAGGTTGTGCTGCTCGCGCAGTCTCTGAATGCTTGTAAATGATTGTGCGTTGGTGGTGGTTTTTTTTTATCTAATCTTTTTACGTAATATTTTTATTAGGCTTTGTTTTCTTGCTCTTATTTTGTTTGTGTTTTTTTGTTAAGTTAATAATAATTGTGCGTTGGGGGTGGTTTTTTTATCTAATTTTTTTACGTAATATTTTTATTAGGCTTTGTTTTCTTGCTCTTATTTTGTTTGTGTTTTTTTGTTAAGTTAATAATAATAGTAATATCCATTTCCAATTTCAAAATATTAGTCTTCGACCATGATTGAGTTTCTTTTGGGTGTAGGCAAGAGCTTTTTGTGCTTTTAACACATGCACAATATGTGAGAGTGTTAGTGTGATAATCCCCTGCAAACAAGCCGAGTACTCCATGCACGCGTGTATAGAGTACTCGCTATGGACCAACCGAGTACTCCTCAACCTGCCACATTTCATATAAAAAATATGGTCCATTTAACATGGCGATGTCCTAGGCAGGGATCACATACTCCGATTTCCGCATGACACCCGAGTAATCCAAGGAGTACCTACATAGGAGTAATCCATGGAGTACCTACATGGGAGTAATTCATGGAGTAGGTACTAAAATTTATGAAATTTAATTATCTCTGAACAGATTTGAACTACTGTCAATTCAATTTGATTATTAGCATTACATACATATATAAGTAAGCCTTTCTTTAATAAAAATAAAATAATAAAATTTTTCTAGCGCAATCACCAACATGTGTCGCGTTCAATGTCTTTTTATTACTAAATCGTGCACGTTGAAACGAGCATGCATATGTACATACATACATACATACACATACAAATGTACGCACTTGCTTCGTCGTTATCGCGATATACATACATACATTCGGTTTTCGTAGCAATGTTCGGCTAACTATGAGCCGATGCAGATAAACGATCACTTTGAAAGTACTCCTACCTACCACAAAATGGATCATATAACCCTATGATTTTTACAGGGTCCCTGATCTACATACATACACACATATGTATATTGTCATATATGTACAAGTACCTAGGTACATACATACCTATATGTATACATAGATAAGCCCTATATAAATATAACTATATATAATCATAAAAACACATACACATGTATAATATATATATAAATATAATACATTAACTAATACATACTTCTCTCACATGTAAATATGTAAATAATAATATGAAGAGAAAAGAGAATATTATATTAGAGAAATTACAGAGTATAAGTTTATACATATGTACATAGCTTTAATTATAGTTATTACAGTTAATGACCTACTTATTTATAAAGAGAAGAAGTTACAGCTAATCAACGTTTGTAAATTATTGAATGAAATAATAGAATCAGTTTTATGGAAGACACTGAAGAGACGTGTTTTATTTATGAAACGTTACTATATACGTTACTTCTTTACTGTGAATGCTCTGAATATTTTTATTTTTTGTTATTGTTACCAACTCCTACCCAGCAAAAAGTTTAGGCTTAAAGCTGAAGGCTTAGCTATATAACAGGCATAGTATGCCTGGCATACGCTGGTTTGTTTTTATGCACTCACTATCTCTACTCCAAATGTTTTAATACTTAATTCTTTGTCATACATATCCCAAAAAATAGATAGACAGGGCATTGAGTTTTATGAGCAACCATGGGCAAAGAGAGTAAGTACAAAGTGTGGCGAGCATAAAAATTGCGTATTTTCAAAGGAAAGATCGGCGCTTCAGTTTATTTTCAACTGACATGCAATCAAGTGTTTGGTGAAGTGCCCACGCTCATCTCATTCCGATATATATGTATGTATGTACATATGTAAATGTACTTACATTTATATATGTATATAAATGGGTGAATAATAACGTTTCGACCATAGCAGAATAGATTTTTTATTATGCAACCAAACAAAAAACTCCTTTTTAATATCCCTTATATAAGACACTTATAAGGTACATATACACTATATAAGGCTTGAATATCAGGATATAACCAAATTTTATTTCCTTTTGTAAACCTTTGCCCATACAAATTTTGTTCGCTTAAAATTTCCAGGCTGGCCTTATTTCGTTAGCCTTTAAATCTCCCGAAATAGTTCTTAAATAAGGCGTATATATTTTTCTGGGTAGTTAATCTATATCTGATCACAATGGGCCACCTCGGCCTAAGTGTGTCCCCGCTTTCATGAATTGCGGAGACAGCCACCTCAACCTAATCTATATCTACTGCACATACTCGTACGCATATCTCTGTTTAGTATTCAACGCATTGTTTAGGGATAACTTGCATATACGTGGCAATAGAAATACACACATATTTATATACAGCTATGTACATACATCTCCGTATATAAAATGGCATATAATAAAGGGATTAAAAACGTATAGATATAAAGAAAAATACAAAACAATTGCAGATTCTGTGGAATAGAGATAACGTGCGCATAACAAAAGAGAAGAAAAAAAATAAAGGTTCAAAGTGCAAGTGGCGTAAGTGTGATACTGTTAAGTGGCTGTGCCAAGTGACTTTTCTATGCTTATGCGTATGTGGCTGTAGCAGAATCGGTGATACGGAAGCTACTAATTAAAGGTTTCGATTAACAAATTGCAGAGAACTTGTCATCAATTATGGAACCAATTAAAGTGCGATTATATGTATGGCATACACATACTTACATACATATGTATGTAGTCCGCAAGGTGTTCAATTAGAACTTCCTGTGTAGGTTGCTTACGCTTCGAGGAAGCAGATTGTGTGGGGAGAAGTGACTTTTAAAATATGAGAAAGTTTTCCTATAGGGCTCGTTAAATTTGCATTATCGAAATTCCAAAACACTCATTCAGATGTACCTTATACCATGTCTCCACGTAACGTGTTTCGCTCTTTTTATCTGCATTCGCTCTCTCAATCTTCGTTCGACCTCGAAACCAGTGCCGAAACTTCCTTATTTCCATACAACTTTCTGAGAGCGAATAAAGAATGAAACACTTGATTTGTTCTCAATCCTCTTGCCAATCCCGATAATATCGACGTCTTCTCTAATTTTGTAGCGAAAATCTATCGAAATCTCACACAGACCAAAAAAAAAACGCAAAAATAAGCAAACATACAAACATATAAGAAGAACAAGAAAGAAAAATGTTAAACATGTTTTGTTGGCGAATAAAATTATGTGGAGACGGGCTTTTAAGGTTTTAGTGCGAACTCCTTAAATGGGCGATTAAAGATTCCGCAAAATCTACACCATTTAAACTGAAATCGACACCCATTTCACTACAAATTAGAGTATTGTTTTGAGGGTAATTTTTTCCGGCTTTTGTTGGCTGGGTCCTAAGAGACAAATTCACACTATGATCTCCTTATTACTACCTACTATTTTTATTAATGCAACAACAAGTCACTTTTACAATTAAGTCTCAAATGTAAAGATAAAATATTTCCATTTCCAACATAGTTACATTGTCTCAAAATTCGCACACGCCGATTCGTTCGTGCACAGGTGCATACCGCGGTGCTAGAATCAATAAATTCCCAAAACGTACCACAAACAACAAATGAACAATGGAAAACATTGCTAAATATTTGAACAAAAGGCCACAAGCATTTAGGGCAAATACGCAGTAAATGTAATGTTGTTGGCACACTTTAGAATTTGAACATTTGGCAGCCAGTGTTGGCATTCAAACACCTGGGGCCATTCAGCTCAAGCCCAAGCGCAATAGCCATTTAACCATTTATGTATGTTTGGGCATGTGGAAATCTAAATGGCACATTTTAAGGGAATACCTAAGTGCTTAGCCAAAGGCAAATTAACGGAAATTAAGCCAAATTGCCGTTTGCTTAAACCCAGACACGTGAACACTTCGAAGTGGCATGCACAGACGGCAGGGCTATGTATGTATGTATGTTCAATATGCCAACAATTGCGGAGGGGAGGCAATGGCACATAAGACTGTGTTGTCGAAGAAAACTGTATGTGGCAGCTGTTTTTATTTGGAGTGTTTATGCAAAGGGATTGAAAAGAAAGGAAAGGAAGCAAACTTTGGTTTTTGATTGGAACGGACTAGAGTACACATACATATATGTATTTATGCATGTAACCACGCAACCAGAAGAAAAGTTTAAGTTTATAAGCTTATACAGAATAGTTTCTAAGCATCTTCGCAATGTTTACCGTACTACTTTTTGGCAAAGTGAGTTGGCAACTTGTTAAGCAAATAAGCTGAATAAAATACTCAAATCTTGATCAATTCTATAAGCCGTTACTCTGAAAGTGCAAACGAAAGACCACGTAACGAAATTAACCAGATGTTAGGACCCTTTAGATATTGCAGAAGACTTTTTGTAAATGCTTCTTACTCCTCCCTTTTCCTATTGGGGTTGTATGCGTAGTACATGTGGGCGACTTCGTAAATTATTATTCATGTATTACGCATTGGAAAACTCTATTATATAGTACCTACTGCTATCTGTTACGTGTTGCAGCCAATAATTTACTTTTAGCATCGCATGCTAAATAATTAATTAATTGCCATTATTGGCAGTCACGCTGGGAGAATAAAATGAATAAATGCATGCGTGAGTGGCATCATCAATTTAACTTGTAAGGACAATGACAGCAACAATAACAACTACAACTACAATAATAATAACAACAACAAACAAACAAAGAAAAACAATAAAAATTAATTAAAGCAATATGAGAACAGGTTACAACCTTTGCGTATAATCCTTCTTTTCTACAAAATCACTTATTTCATATTACACATTTACAAGGCAGCAGTGATTGATTTATGGCTTAATAAATAAATTGGAATATAGCACATCATTCTTGTGAATAAAGTGATTTAAAATAAGGAACTAACTTAATTTAGATGTGATCGGCTTTTTATCTCTCTATCTGTCAGTAGCGGCCCTAGCATAAATTGGCTGGGCAAGCCCATGTTTAAAGCATAGCGATTAGAAAACGCAAATATCAAATAACAGATTGTGAATATTAAATCAGTAATGCTAAAGCCAGCTTCTCAATGCTCACTAACCCAGGTTGTGCTGTGATTGGCTGTACAAACAAAATACACATGAAGGTTGTTGGTAGGCTGGCGCGCCATTAGAACTTCAGTAGTAAACACATTTAAAGCGTAAAATAACCAGATCTCAAAGAAATTCGTGAAATGAAATGAGCGAAAATATTTATGGAAGCCAGGCTTTTTGGCTTGTATGAAGCGTCCGCCACTGCTATCTGTGCCATTTTGCATAAAGCTAAGATTCACAAATAGCTGCAATTAAATTTAGCAGTTTCAAAGATCTCACCTCTTGTGATAGGCTTGGATAAATGAATAGCTATGTAACATACAAAAAACTAACTTGCAAATTTATTCCGAAGTTTGGCCGAAGAAAATTTATGTTTAAGAACTCTAGCATTGTGTGCCCATATCTGTGTTAAAATACCCAAAAATTAAAAATATACCTTAAAAAATAGAAGCATAAATTTTCTGCGTAAGCATACAGAGTAAGTACTGTTTAGCATGCGAATTCCATGTACAATAGGGTGGTCCCCAAATGTATGGAGTCTCGCACAGGGGTTGAAGTTCAGATAACCACATGGTACCCCTGTGCGACACCCCTTAAACATCTGCGATCACGACCAAAATTTATATATGGCATCCTTGAGTATAGAACTATTAATTTGGGGTATTAGATATGCCGAAAATGAATTTTTTTCAATCTGCGTAGGGTATGCCGAATTTTGACCCTTGTGCGACACGCTTTATCAATCTCCGATCGGGACCAACATTTTTATGGGGTATCTATCTTTGACCGTGTTGTTACCGATGTAGGAAGTGAGACTGAAGAAAATCGCTAATTTGTTTTTTAAGGACCACCCTAATGTACATAAATAGAGGCACCTTTGTAAGCTTTCGCCATTTGTAAGCTTTCATTATTCTTATGTAGACGCATAAAATTTAGTTTAACACTGACAAATGTAAGCCATGCAATAAGCACAAAAAACAACAGCAACAACAACAACAACACAACGAATCAACACAAAATTAACTAATGATAACATTAACCGTTGGGAGGTTAGCAGCGCAGATATTTTGATTATTTTATATAGTCTTGACCATCAATGTTAATGCTGATTTATTTACCCTTTTAACGCTTATGACCATTAGCGTTACGCTGTATTGTGTGTGGTAAAAAAAGTAAAATGTATCTACACAGAGCCAAAAAGTTCACCTATAATCAAAGAGACTGCCATCTAAAAAAGTTATTTGACCAAGGAGAGCGAGAGCAGACAAAATTGAAAAAATTTTTGCTAGAAAATCTTCTAGATTTTAGCTTGAATTTCTTCTTAAATTTATTGAAAACGATACCGTCTGAAAACGAGGAGATAACTTCTTATTTATTAATTTTTTATGTCATTTTGTCAAAAAAAATTAATTGTTAGAAGAAATCTGCTTGTTTTTATGAGAAAATTTTTATAAAGCAAATCAATAAGGACATCCTCTAATTTTTACTAGAACCTTTTTGAATTTATTAAAAAGGAAAACTTTTTATTTTTAAAAGAGCCCTTATTAATTAAAATGTTGCTATAAACGTCTTAACGTACGTACATGTATGGATATACTCGTACATACTAGAAATATGCATAACAGTTATTGCATCAGCCACTTTTTATGTATGTGTGCAATAACATGTTCAAGAAATTAAAAGGGAGAACTTTTTATTTTTAAAAGAGCTCTTATGTGTTTCATCCATTCGTCAATTTCACTACGGCTTTGCACATTTCTACAATTCTCAAACGATTAGTGAAGCACTTGGTATAAAGAGTTTATTATGTCCATCTGCACCTATATATGAAATAAAATGTTGCCTTTTGTCTGAATAAGTCCTAGGAAAATACTAGTTGACTAATTATGTTTTCCGATGAAAACCAAGATTCTCTTCTTAATAATATTAAACAGGGTTTCTTCTTAATTTTACAGGTTATCTGCTAAATTTATGTGAAAATGTTTCCATATTTATTCTAGGAGTCATCTTCTTAATTTTATATAACAGGTTTTCGTCTTAGTTTTATAGGTTATCCATTAAATTTTACTGTAAATGATTTCATCTAAAATCCACGGGTTCTCTTCTTAATAATATTGAAAAGTTTTCATATTAGTTTTACAGATTATCTACTTAGTTTTATTAAAATGAGATATCCAGTCATAATAAGACGGGCATCTTATTGGAGAGAAAGCGTAGAGAAATCCGCTAAACTTTGTTCTGATTTACAGGGCATTTTAGGTGGTCTTATGGCTCTGTGTAATGTATGTATGTATGTACATATCTAAAATGGCCATAGGTCACTGTGCTTGTTACTTTAGCACAGGGCTGCTCACCTCATAGGCACTCAAAGCACATGTTTTTGTTTTGTTCCAAATCATAGGCACAGATACATATTTTCACTTCAAATATGAAAATAAAATTTTCTTTGCACTCCCATAAGCACTCAGATATAAAAAAAATTGTATATGTATGTGCCTATGATTCATATTGAATATGCAGAGCAAAGGCACTTTGTATAGGAGCTCGAGCACTGCCGTAAGAAATCGAAATTTACAATAACAAATGTGTAATGAAAAAAATATTCAAAAAATGAAAGCACTGTAAAAAATTTGTATTCAAAAAATGTTCATATAAAAAATAAAAAAAATTTGTATGTATGTTATACTACCATTTGAAAATAAATTCTAAAATAATATTTTATTGGAATTAATAAAAAAAATTTAAATGAGCAAAAAATTCTTCAGTGCATATAAAAAATTTGTAGATGTATTGAGTTTTGTACTTTCAATACGAGAGCGTTGAGCAGCCCTGCTTTAGCATAACAAATATAGTGTAGGTTCGTAGACAAAACAATTCGTGTGTATTAGAGTGACCACAAAACATATGGGATTTGCAAAAGTATTGAATTTTTTCGCTCCCCGCGCATTTTTTAATAGCTTGACAATAGAAAATAAGATCTACATAAAAATCTGACCACCTGTAGCGGGAAATAGCCACGCGCATTTGACCTAAAGTTCAAAAATTGACCTAAAAATTATGCATGGCTTTAGAGACCAATATCTCTTTAAACAATGATATAATGTGATAATCATTTTTATACAAAATGAAACTGGGAACATATTCTCCATATGATATTTATACCTACCGTTATCCTTTCAGGACATATTGAGTCCTTAAAGTGCAATTTAAATTTTTTTGTTTGTTTTTTTTTTATTTTTTTTTTTTTATGTTGTGTAAAAAAAACTGCTTTAAATAACCTATTAAATGATGTATAGTTTATACAATTCTCTAGTTTTTAAATATTTATTTTGGCCTTTTTAACAAACAAAAAAATTTAAATTTCACTTTAAGGACTCAATATGTCCTGAAAGGATAACGGTAGGTATAAATATCATATGGAGAATATGTTCCCAGTTTCATTTTGTATAAAAAGATTATTACACTATTTCTCCGAAAAACATTGTTTAAAGAGATATTGGTCTCTAAAGCCATGCATAATTTTTAGGTCAACTTTTGAACTTTAGGTCAAATGCGCGTGGCTATTTCCCACTACAGATGGTCAGATTTTTATGCAGATCTTATTTCCTATTGTCAAGCTATTAGAAAATGCGCGGGGAGCAAAAAAAATCAGCTCTTTTGCATTTGTGGTCAGTCTAGTGTGTATGTATGTGCATATGTAGATGAGCTCATTAGGGTTCGGCATAAATTCAGCTCAACTATATACATATGTACTCTAAATAGAGCGTTGTATGTATTTCGGACAGTGCTCGTAAATAACTGTCAGCCAGAAATAACTTATTTTGCTCATATAATTCACATTTCCATTAATTGTAAATGTTTATTAAAATGAAGCACATGCACATACATACTTACATATGTATAAATATATGTATGTACGTATAATTGTGGTTCAGCGGTGCAGCTTAATTTAGTTTTATTTTAGATGTGGAATTATATCTAATGCACTTATGTACATATGTCCATATAATTTTTTATTATAAAAAATACATTGTTTTCTCTTTTTTGCTTGTGCAATATTTTTTATCAAAAACTAGTAAAAGCCCGTACAAAATAAGTATTCATGTATATTTTCCTTTATCCTTCTCCCACTCCCACGTTCAATTTTCCGACCCAATTTCCAATCCATTTCCTTTTCTCCTTAACTATCCCTTTCCTATCGCAATGGAACCGCGTTGGGCATTCGCTATGCTATGTGCAGGAATAATTAGGTTTCGCTTATCACCCATATTTAATTGTTATTGCAAAATCCAATTAATTTCACCAAATTTATCTGTCAAATAAAATTTTCGTCAGCTGATTTTCAGTGCAACCAGCTACCCTGTCAAAGCTTCAGAGGGTAAAAAGTGTGAGTTTTTTACACCACTGAAGTGTACATTTTTAGGAAACGAAAACAGGGTAGCAAGTGAAAAACTTATGTAGTTTTTTACACTAAATTACCACTAGATCAACTAGCCTAATAAAACCACTAAAAAAAGAAGATATATTCTGTTTGACGTTTTACCTTCATTTTGCAAACCAAAACGGAAAATTGAAGAGTGTAACAAAAATGCGCATTTTTTTGATGAAACCAAATCACCATTAATTTTAATGGTAAAATTTTAAATTAAGCTCTTACCCAATTAAGTTAATTATAAGTTTATGATTTTGTTAAACAATTTCTTAGACATGCCAAAAGCAAAACCGCAGTTATCTATATCTTCTGGAAACAGGCGCCAAATTAGGTTCAGAAGAAACGGGACAGTCGCTGAACATGCAAATCGTTTAGAGAACTCACGGTTGCGTGGAATGCAGAGGAGACATGTGGCGATTCATACGAAATCAGCATTTAACTACAGACCGGATTTAAACTATATGGAATATTCTTCCCTTTTCATGGGTCGTATGAGTGAAATTTGCGTTTTTTTGTAAGTCCCAAGGGCAAACATTTAGCTATATTGGGGTAGACCTTCGCAACGAGGTGTTTTCTCACGGCCAAATGTATGTCGCTCTGTCGCGAACTGGTTCACCACAAAACCAGAGTTTTCTTATACCTGGAAATGGCAACAAAACAAAGAATGTTGTGTTCACGGAAGTTTTTAATTAATGAACAAGATGTACCTTATTTTATGAACTAATTTGCCTACTAATGTACACAGAGCCAAATAATCCTCATAAAAATAAGAAGATTTTCTTTTTGAACAGCTTCGTGGCCCAAAAAGAGGACAGAAGTCAGAGACGAAGATATTTCCATAGAGATTTCTTCTTATTTTTGGGAGGTAAATCTTTTTAATTCTATTTAAAAGTATACCTTCTTACAATAAATAGAAAACTTCTTACTCAATTTTTCGAAGATATTTCCATAGAGATTTCTTCTTATTTTTGGGAGGTAAATCTTTTTAATTTTATTTAAAAGTATACCTTCTTACAATAAATAAAAAACTTTCTACTCAACTTTTCTTTACGCATTATTGTTGTCGACTGTGAACCGCTAACTCAGTTTACATATGTATGTATATAAGACTAACTTTATAATAAATTTAATTAGATAACCTAATAAAAATAAGAAGAACGCCCTCTTTATTAATTCAAGGAGATATCCACATATATATTCGAAGATTTCTTCTTGATTTTATTAAAAAGACTATCCCATTAAAAGTAAGTAGGGATTCTTCTTAAAGAAAAACTATAGAGATATCTTCTTACTTTTGTTCTATTTTATTAGGTGGTTTTGGCTCTGTGTAGGTACCAAACGTTGTTTGAATTATTATAACTTTGAGTTTTTTGTTGTTAATAAATGTATTGTTTATAACGTTGTTTAATTTTAAAGTGTTTGCATTTCATCTAAAGGAGGGTGGTATATTACATTCCTTGCAGAAAACAAGCACAAAATATGAATGCGTAACCCATTTTTACACTCTACTCAAAGCTAAACATCAGTATATTTAGTTTTTGCGGCGCAACGAAGTAAGCCGGGTACTTGCTAGTACATACATAGATACAAATAATAATTTAGACTAACTTTTTACATGATTTCTATGCTTCTAAAAAATACAATTAAGCATATTTATATTATAAAAAAAAATTTAATCGCATTAATTTCGGGGGGGATTGATCCCTGCCATCGCCCCCCCCCTAGATACGGCCTTGGTGCATGTGTTAAGAGCAGAAAAAGCTCTTGGCTACGCCCAAAGAAAACGAAATCATGGTCGAAAACCAAAATTTTGAAATTGGAAATGGATATTATTGTTGTTATTTTTATTATTAATAACATCACAAAAAAAGCAGACCAAAAAAATAAAAATAAATATAAAAAATCGCTATTTTTAATAAAAATATTACGTATAAAAAATTTAAATAAGAAAAATCTAGTGGCTGAACGCTGACTGAAAATCGTTGCACAAAAAATTGCAAACACACAAAATTTCTTGACGTGAGCGAAGTGTCGTTGTAAAAGCTATAAAAAGCTTATGCATGCGTGCTTAGCCTGTGATAATCACTGTTACGAGTATATAGTATTAAACACTTATGCAATAATTGTCTCAGCTGGTCGCATTTGCACATTACACGCTTTGAAGTTTCTCCTTCATATTGGTATTTTACTGTAGTATTTTTCTTAATTATGTTATAACTTTAAGTATCCAATATTTTTATGCGTTCTATTTTAAAAGCTTCTAATGCTTACAATGCACACTGGTCTCATTTGTATGGAAACTGGGACAAAGCTCAATTTCTTGGAAACGGATGGACCTACCGAAACCAAATTTGGCACGTTGGTGTCCCACTATACGACTCATCTTTCAGAAAAATTAAAAGCATATATGTTGTAATCCACGCCCACCACTAACACTAGTTTGCGGCCAAAAAATACCAAGAAAACCAGGAATGGGGGAGTATAGGAATTGACCTGCTGAGCTTGGAACTATTTTTTTTAATTTTTTTTATGGTTAGGTTTTTGAGATAACGGTAAATTTGTGTGTTCTGGTTATAACTTCATTCAAAAATTATTTTCGTTGAAGTTACAAATGCGACAAATGTAAACAGTATCTCGTTCGAAAGGCAATTAAAATGCGCTTCAAACGACATATATCTAACTTGTAGTAGGTTAATAAAAACTCGCTGAGCGAAAGCTGGTCAAATTCAAAATTTTGTGGATTTTTTGCGATTTTTGAAAAAATTTTGATTTTTAAATTAAGTGTTTATAAAAAGTTATACAAATCAGATAAGTTATATTCTTTTAAAAATTTACGCGTTTAATTGCAAAGACTTTAAGCGTAATATCGGAGATATCCGATAAATATTTTAATTTTGGCGATTTTTTTCTTGTGAAACAAAAAGGATATTTTGGACGAAAAACTTGGTTAGGTGACTTAACTATGTGAAAACGACTTCATAGGTCAAAAGGACATTAGAAGAAAATATAGAGCTTCCAAAGACTAAACTAATGACATTTCGATTTTAAAAATCCGATGTCAAATAACATAGTTACAATTAAAAAAAAATATTTCCGCGATATTTCGCGGGATCAAAAAAAAATTGTATGGAGAGTGGTACAAAACTCAATTACTCAGATTTTATCGAAAATAAAGTTTTATCGAAAACAGTCGATGTTAAATATGTACAAAAATACGTAAAAGGAGCATCTTGGGCAACAATATTTTGTATAGACTAGTTACATTTAATATGATATTTTAAGAAAAAGGGAAAAAAAGGGAAAAATGTATTAAGAGGCTTCTTAAGAGAAGACTTGAAACAACTCAAATCTGCTTATAAGACCTGGTCCAGAGTGGTCCTTAATCGTTAAAAGTTTAAATGAAAATGCTAATGCTTGAAAATTACGCTCATAGAAAAGCCAAGATTTCTTCATCTTGTATTTTGCTAAAAATAAATTGTTTTCTCTGTTTTGTTTTTCGCTAAATCATGAAACATACGTTTTTCTTGCGTTTCCATATTTATCCGCATTTTTTTTAGCACTCAAACTTGAAATATCGCAAAAATCATAATTTGTTTTCAAATGTATTGACTTTAAATGAGCCAAAGTAACGTTTAATGGTGGCTATTGCGTATAGAAGGAGCTTTTCCATAAAATTCAATATATTTCCCACGGAAATGCATGACAGAAGTTTCTTTTTCAAGCACCAAAATTTTTGATTTTTGTGTATGGGGGCTGACCAGTGTGCAATGCAAGCTTTCAGATAAATAGCAGCCGGCATCAGCTCCATAAATTTATCTAATTTTGTAGGGGAAAACAAAAAACATTAAAAAATAAACAACCATCCATTAACTGCTTTTAGCGACCTATGACCTTTATGAGTAAATATCTGTTGTTGATTATGGTAGCTAGTTGGTTGCTCTATTGCGCTGCAAGGCCAATTGGCTCACATTATGTTTGTCTGTTTTGGCCTTTTGTATGTTTAGGGCGCACAATGAACTGTTGTTCAAAAATAATGAAGTTGGTATGCGTGCGTGGCGAGTTAATAACTTCGCTGGTAACCCTCTACCAACAAAAAGAAAAAAACAAAAAAAAAAACAACAGAAAAAAAAACGAAAAACCAAAAAACAAAACCAACTAACAAAATATTGATAAACCGCCAATAAAATCGTAATTTTATTCATATTTGCTTTTATACTCATACATAAACAGCTGCACACACATATTTATCTTTGCGTGCCTGTTCCTATGAGTATAAAGAATGCATTTTATAATAGTGTACATACTTTTTTATACCCAAACACACATAAAAATATTGTAATTTAATACACAAAGTTATATCGTTTGCGCTGTATTTACGCAGAATTGTTGATTCATGATTTGTATTGAATTTTATTACCGCATAATGCAAAATACATATTCTTTGAAGTTGTTTGGTTAAAATGGAATCATGTTTTTTTTTTACTGTGTGCTTTTATAATTTATTATTAATACAAACATGTAGAAATGTATCTATGTATTTATGTATATGGAATTATGTATCTACAATGACTTTTGCCTTATGAATAATAAATACATTGAACGCGTCGATATTTCAGAGTTATTACTTTTTTATTCTTTCCTGTGTTTACTTTATTTAATTCAATTTAGGGGTCATTTCATTGAGAAGAAGAAGAGAATGAGCGATCTGTTTTAAATTTAGATGCAATGTAAACAAAAATGCTTAATCTTAAGGCTGCTAAATTTTCAATGCATTTACCTATTTTCAGTTAAGAAAAATTTAAAATTATTCATGTGAATAAAGTATCTAACTAATTTTAGCAATCTTGACTCATCGAAACTATATCAACTAGCTCTGTAGCATAAAATTATATAAATGTGCTGTAAGCCACAGCTAGTGGCCACTGTGGTGCAGTGGGTAGAGTGCTCGCCTGCTATGCCAGAGGTCTCGGGTTCAAATCACGGTCCGAGCAAAACACCAAAAAAAAATTTTTCTAATTAGTAAAAATCCAATTATTAGGTTTTTTAAGAGCAGCGGTCACCTCTCGGCAGTGGACGGCATACCCTCCGAGAGTATTTCTGCCATGAAAAAGCTTCTCACAAAAAATGCATTCGCCGTTCGGAGCCGGCATAAAACTGTAGGTCCACCCAATTAGTAGGAAAAACAAAAAGGAGCACACCTCAAATTGGGAGAGAAGCTCGGCCATAAAATTCGTCAGAGTTATAATAGCGCCATTGTATTATATTATAAGCCACAGCTTGACACACGAAAGTCGGTATCTAACAACCTTCTCTTCTTTTCCATTTGCATTCGTGTTATCACATAAAAAAATGCTTATTTAAAGCTATTAACTTCACTATTCACTGATACCTTTTTTTCTTCATTTTTTTGCAGTAATCAATGAAAAATCATCTTATACAAGCAAAACCCTTATTGGCTGCAAGGTATGTACGAATATGTACATTTGTACGTATGTATGTATGTATTCATGTATGAGCAAGGTCTTATTTCAATCCATCAAATATAAAATCTTACAATGGAACTGCTTTGCACACAATAGCTCATCACAATCTATTCTGTATTATTTTCTCGAAATGATTCATCCTTTCCGGTCGCCTATCATAACTTTACACGGAAGCATATCGATGGTATTTATTTGCATTTCATTTGTGGCGAACAATAAAATTGATATCAGAAATATTGAAAAAATGTTTGTATGTGCATACATCTGTACATAAATTTTTATTTGGAAACCCAGTTGAACTTGAAGAGAGATCTCCCCAAGGGAGGAATAGGAGAGTACTCCTTTTGACATCCTTTTAGAGGAATAGCTATAAGAGCTATAGAAAATATTTCTTCAATATGTACTACAATCCAACACTTTTTTGAGCAGGCGAAATTTGTCTGTAATATTTTTTCATTCATTTGGAAAATTCTTTATTTGGAAACTTTTTAAAATAAATAATAATGAAATGAAATGAAATGAAAACAGTTCAGAAATTTGTTTTCATACTGGTATTTGGTCAACTAAACTTAACTTTTAAATTTTTTTTAAATGCTAATATTAAATTAAATATGTTTACAACATTTAGGACCAAAAAAGTCCAAAACTCAAGGCATAGAAACAACACAAAAAACAAAAGTTCAAAAAATTATAAAACACACATTGTCAATTAATTCTTTGCAATTTTTTCATATGTGACAGAAACTGAAAAAAAAGCCGACCTGATCGTTGAAATTTTGATATGACGGCCACTAGCCTCAACCACACATTGTAGATGAAGGGTCATGGAATGAATCAGGTCCATGAGCCCATAAATTTCGCGAATTTTATGCCATTCTTCCTGAATGGCATTAATTACAGCATTTTTCGCTAGTAAACCTTCATTTTCTGTCTGTTTATTTAAAAAAAAGCCAAAAATGTTTGATTGGGTTTAAGCTAGGACTTGGGGCAGGTGTATTAGGTAGGGTCGAAAAAAAATGTTGTAAAAGTCCGCCCCTAAATTTGAAGCTTATGTTGAGAGGGTTAAGGGACACAAAAAAAATTTTTTTTTTGACCCCGCGAAATACCGCCGAAATTGTTTTTTTCTTGTAACTTTGTTATTTATCATCCGATTTTTAAAATTGATACGTCATTAGTTTCGTATTTTGAAGCTCTATACTTTCTTATAATGTCCTTTTGAGCTCTGAAGTCGTTTTCACATAGTTGGGTCAGCTAACTTATTTGTATGTCCATAAATTATCCTCTTTGTATTGCCAAATGAAAGTGCTTCAAAATTCATGACAATGTTGCCTTGAAACGGTTTTACTAAATTAATAAACAAAGAAGTTACGTCACAAAGAAGTTATTTAACGTAGCTATTATTTAACTATTTTTTTTAAGCAATTCAGTATATGTAAATTTGTAAAAGTCCGACCCTATATTTGAAGCTTATATTGAAAGGATTAAAGAAAAAAATTTTATTTTTTTTTCTGATTCCGCGAAATACCGCCGAAATAGTTTTTTTATTGTAACTTTCTTATTTGACTTCAGAGTGCAAAAGGACATTAGAAGAAAATATAGAGCTTCGAAATACGAAAATAATGACGTATCAATTTTAAAAATCGGATGTTAAATAACAAAGCTACAAAAAAAAACCTTTTCGGCGGAATTTCGCGGGTTCAGAAAAAAATTGTTTTTTTGTCCCTTAATCCTCTCAATATAAGCTTCAAATTTAGGGGTGGACTTTCACAATTACATATACTGAATTGCTTAAAAGAAATGAGTCTACTTAAATATTCGCAGTGACGTAACTTCTTTGTTTATTAATTTAGTAAAACCCTTTAAAGGCAACATTGTCATGAATTTTGAAGCACTTTGATTTGGCAAAACAAAGAGGATAATTCATGGACATACAAATAAGTTAGCTGACCCAACTATGTGAAAACGACTTCAGAGCTCAAAAGAGCATTAGAAGGAAGTGTAGAGCTGCAAAATATGAAAATAATGACGTATCAATTTTAAAAATCGGATGAACAATAACAAAGTTACAATAAAAAAACGATTTCGGCGGTATTTCGCGGGATCAAAAAAAAAATTTTTTTTTTGTCCCTTAACCCTCTCAACATAAGCTTCAAATTTAGGGGCGGACTTTTACAACTTTTTTTTTTCGTATGGGGACCAACCCTATCTAAGGTGTATCCATTGATTTGGTGCAATTATGCAGTACTCAAGTCCTGCACAGCAACGATTTTTTTTTAGGATGTTTGTTCAGGTACAGCTTTTACTTTAATTTATTGGCGTTTTTTGGTTAAAAATGCAAATTTTTATTGCGATTCTCGACTAATCGTGTCAAGCTAAGACTCCTTCTTCATCAGGTCATTAAAAATCCGCAGTTTGCCAACACTCTTGAGGATAAGCGACTTTTCTGCTTTTTCTGTGTCCATCGCGATCTATCGTGCGTATATAGATATATTTTTGTTTCATTGCGAAAAAGAACATCAACACAGCTCTGTTACAGAAGAATATTAAACCAAATCTGATGTTTCGAAAATTGCCTGAAATAATGTGGAGTCATTTATCCTCAAGGGTGTTGGCAAACTGCGGATTTTTAATGACCTGATGAAGAAGGAGTTTTAGCTTGACACGATTAGTCGAGAATCGCAATAAAAATTTGCATTTTTTAACCAAAAAACGCCAATAAATTAAAGTAAAAGCTGTACCTGAACAAACATCCTACAAAAAATCGTTGCTGTGCAGGACTTGAGTACTGCATAATTGCACCAAATCAATGGATACACCTGCCCCAAGTCCTAGCTTAAACCCAATCAAACATTTTTGGCTTTTTTTGAAATAACAAGACAGAAAATGAAGGTTTACTAGCGAAAAATGCTGTAATTAATGCCATTCAGGAAGAATGGCATACAATTCGCGAAATTTATGGGCTCATGGACCTGATTCATTCCATGACCCTTCATCTACAATGTGTGGTTGAGGCTAGTGGCCGTCATATCAAAATTTCAACGATCAGGTCGGCTTTTTTTCAGTTTCTGTCACATATGAAAAAATTGCAAAGAATTAATTGACAATGTGTGTTTTATAATTTTTTGAACTTTTGTTTTTTGTGTTGTTTCTATGCCTGAAGCTGATTCCACATAGAACTTTGTGTTGCGCTACGTGACACTTTCTGCGTGACAGCTGAGATTAAAATACATGTATCTATATGAGGTTTCTCACATAACAAAAAGTAACGCAACGCCGAAGTTACGTAAAGCACAAAGTTGCCCAAATCTCAACTTTTGGGGGCGTTGAAATTTTTTTTCAGTTTCACTTTAATTCAAATGTAAATAAACAAATTTAAATTTCACACAATTGAAAAATAATTTAATAGATTTTTATTTTCTTATTTACTTTTTTGTAAATAAAACGGAGAATGAAAGATTTTTCAGAAAATAAATATTTTTTGAGTGATGTTGCAGCGTTCATTGTGGCATAGTTTTTCAGTTTTGCGTTGTTTGACATAGAAAGCGGTGTAACGCAAAGCGGAAAAAGTTTTATGTGGAATCAGCTTTAAGTTTTGGACTTTTTTGGTCCTAAATGTTGTAAACATATTTAATTTAATATTAGCATTTAAAAAAAAATTTAAAAGTTAAGTTTAGTTGACCAAATACCAGTATGAAAACAAATTTCTGAACTGTTTTCATTTTGCAAAGAATTAATTGACAAACTGTATGTACACTCAGGGAAAAAAAATTATAAAAACATATTAAAACGTGCTTAAAATGGACAAAAACGTATTTAAAAGTGATGTAAATACCAACATTTTTATTTTAAAAATGTTCATTGTAAAATTTTTAAATCAAGAAAAACATTTTAAATTTAAAAATGTTTATTTTTATTTTAAGCACTATGAGAAAAAAAACGCTGCAGTGTTCTCTATATGATTTTCTCTTCCGGATTCGAAATTGTATCCAACGGCATTCTCTTCATCTTCTCTCAATACAAGACCCAACTACAAAAATATAGCCCCCACCTGTTCTTCTCTTCTTTTCTACTTCGCCTTAACAGTTTGCTATCTTTATTTCTTATTCTCCTTATTCTCCTTTTTCTTTTTTATTTTATATTCTCCTCCGAATTCGAACCATGACATCAACCTAAAGTTCAATCCAACGCCATCACATAGTGGAACATTAAACATTATATTGAATTGTAGTAACCTATTTATACTTCCCTTTTCCTAAAAAAGAATCCATGAATTATATGAATCATTGTAAAAACCAAATTTAAAAAAAATCGATTCTCATTATTGTTTTTGTTGGATTTCTCACAAAAAAATTTTTTCTCACAAAAAAATTTTGAACAAAGAGCGAGTTTTTGAATCAACATTCATTTTCATTTTTAATTTAATTATGTTTCTTTTTAAGTCCAAAATGCATTTTTACTTCAAAAATTTCATTCTTAATTCAAAAATTTAATTTTTAATTTAAAAATTTTCGTTGCTAAAATAAAAATGGTTTGGTTTAAAACGTGCATTATGAAAACAAAAATTTTATTTTTGATTTTAAAATGCTGGTTTTCCCTGAGTGTATGTACATACATACTTAGCGTAAAGCTTGGGATTATCAGTGATAAAATATCAGGATAGTGTGCGTGGTTTTGATGAAGAATTAAATTTTCGTGGAAAAAACGGTACTTCGGCGGCAGCTCCAGCAGAAAAATTGGGTGATCCACTTAAATTCATTGTGAATTTGTTAAATTCATGGTCATATCTAAATTATCTACATATGTGCATAGCAATCTTTAAATGGTATTGTATCAGTTAAATTAAGAAATTAAAATGATTAATTATAACAAAAATGTGTTTTATCTCCTTTATTACTCGTTTAGAAGGTTTGAAATTAGTAGATATTCTCGTATTGCTCGCTTGGGAGGAACGGGAAATTTTTTTCAATTACTCCTTCATTGCTCCTTTGGGACGTTATCACGCGACTCTCCGACTCCTCCATTGCTCGGTTATGAGGTATATGGAAGTATTGGCAAAAACTCCCTCATTGCTATTTTAGGAGGAGAAAGGGAGTTTTATCTATTACTACTCTTCCTAGGACATACAATGTTAAAAGAGAGTACAAAAATTTGTATGAAAGTACATAGAAGTAATAGGGAGTAATGGGGAGTAATACAGTACTCGCAAGGGAGTACTCCGGGATTAATAAAACGATGATCCCCAGTCCTACTGGGAAGATACATATCTGTATATAAAGCTTCATATTTTCATATTTAAGTGTATGTACATATATACACACATGTATAAGGACACGCATGTCCGAAAAACATTTGTGGCAATACACACAAAAATATCTGGATGTTATAATATAAATATTTTAATTTTTAAAATAAACATTGAATATTATCATTGCAAGCAACATATGCGTCGAAAAGAATGGTAGTTGTGGGCACTAGTAGATACAGATATTCATATGTATATACATACATGTGTATGTATATTTATAAATGTTTCGATAGTTTTTAACTTTCAAGGCAGAACTATATGAAACTAGCATACATAAATTTGTTTGTATGTATGTATCTAAATATCATCATACCATACGAAAACTAGCGCTTTCAAAATTTCTTCCATAGAATTTCTTTGTAAAAAATTTTTAAAGTGCTAGTTTTCGTATGGTACGACGATATGTATGTATAAAATGTATGCAATTTTATCGATTTGAATAACTTTGATCTTATTTCCCAGCAGTATTTATCAGCTGGAAAACACTACATATTTCCTACTGAATATTCAGTAGAGATGTAGTTCTAAAATCTGAACTTTCCCTTTCGTTTTTATATATAGGTGGCGGGGAAAATCAACTACCTAAAAATTGCCGAACGAGAAGGGAGAGTTTCTGTATGAAAAAAGGCCTGAAGACGCAGGGAGAACTTCTATAGGAAAAAACTACTGAACGGGAAGCTAACTAATCCACAGAAAATATTTATTAAAATTTCAGCAGAATTTCAGGAAAATTTACCTTAATCCTTTGCCAATTCTTTACTAATAAAATAAATAACTATTAATTCACAACCATTTATTTTTGATGAAAAATTAAATTAAAACAAGTTAACCATTTATACATACATACATACTATGTATATCAACGTGTAAAATTAATTAAATTAAAACATTGAATGAAATGCTTATAAAATTAAAACTAACACTCATATTAGTTGAGTACTTTTTTGTTAGAGACCCCAGAGTATTTCATTTCGACGCAAAGCTCCTCAGAGAGTATCCGGTTGGGACGCTCATAAATGCCTTGCGGCATAAGTATTAATTTGCAAAGAATGACCTTTCAAGAAAGTTTAAGAGTATGTATAACAATTGAATCATATTTTCGAAAAAAAAAATGATTTTCTCTCGTGTTTTTCGAAGTCCATTTTAACTTTATTTTCCAATTGCTCAAGCTTGGCTTCGGGAGTTCTTATATTTTCACAAGTTTTCTCTACGGCTACTAATATTTTAGTATTTTGACTGACAACAACATCTGTTAACTCTGAAAATAAAATAACTCAACACAACTCACGATCAATGTGCCATCAAGATATATTATATTCAGAGCTGTAAAAACTTACATTGTTATTTACAACACATTGATCTTTCCAGTTGTTCGAAGGTTCTTACAGCTCTGGTACATATAGCATATTATTTTGGAACAAGGAATTACTTTTTAAAGATTTGCACGTTATTATGAAATAGCCGCATTGTTCACTCTTTTTCGCCAGCGATGACACCTTTTGTTCATTCGTATCGTCGACAAACCTAATTTCCCCTATCCCTATATCTATCTCTATCTCTGTCTCTATCTCTATCTCTATCCCCATTCCTATCCCTATCTCAAAATGTATGGGAAAATATTTTTTTTTTTTGCATTTTTCGGGAATTTTATTGGATATTCTCCTATTCTGGCCAGAGAACAATCTGAATTTGTCTCAATCATCCAAATCGGTGCAGGCGTTCTTGAGTTATACGCGTTTGTACTAACGCCACTTCCTTTTATATATATAGATATACAAAATATATGGGAAAATATTTTTTTTTTGAATTTTTCGGGAATTTTATTGGATATTCTCCTCTTCTGGCCAGAGAACAATCTGAATTTGTCTCAATCATCCAAATCGGTGCAGGCGTTCTTGAGTTATACGCGTTTGTACTAATGCCACTTCCTTTTATATATATAGATTATTATTTACTTTATCACTAAATTTTTAATGTTTATTTCACAAGCCCTTTTTTGTTTGGCCGCTTCAGAAAAAATTTAATTTACAAATGATAAAAAAGTCAAACGTTTGAGATTTCTATTTTACAAAATTCCAAAGCACCTGAAAAATTCACTGCGCTTTCAGGGAAAAAGTCAATAGCCCTGATGTCTTCACTGCGTGTTCATCAAATATTTCAGTACACATGAAAGCTTCCCTGCGTATTCAGTTAATTTTTCATGTAATGAATTTTGAACACAGTTTCAGGTTATTTTTCATACTGAATATTCTACTGAATATGAAGCTCCTTACCTCAAATACTGCTGGGTTGCTCAATGTACCAATGTTTGTATATATGCATGTATGAGTAAACCACTTTTAAAGTTTGCAATATAACAAACTTTGTTTTTCGATTTTTACATTTTTGGACAGTATATAAATTAGGTTTGTACTATTCTTACCGATATTGAGCAATAGATGACTATATTCTGCAGAAACTATCAACAGTTAAACATCTTATTTACTTGAGGTAAACAATTACAAGAGTACAAAAAAAAATTATTTCCAAATACGAAATATAAGCAAATCAAAATTGATATTATAAAATCATGAAAAAAGGCTGTAATAAATAACGATGAAAGCTAGTTTCATACTGTAAACTGAGTTCTGACTCTTGACATGTCTTAAACGTCTCAAATCGGTACAAAGATTTGTGTGTGATATACATATTTGACCGTGATATTAACGATTCAGGGGCTGTGACTGGGAAGAAATGGCTAATATGACTATTAAGCACCACCCTAATGTACCAACATATTTATCTACATACATACATACATACATACATATCCCGCAAATATAAACGTTCGCTTCCGTGCCCCCGAAATATCTACATAAATAAAGTACACAAATTAAACATAAAGAAAAATAAAGTGAACTCAAGTTGTGATTAAAAATAATATATAAGAAAAGGAAAGTCGTTTTTATTTAAAGAAAAGGAAACAATAGAAAATAAACCTAAAGAAAATAAATAATAATTATTCACGGCAAGACGTGAATATATATATATACATATATAGAACATCAGTCATATTTTCGTTGCATCAAGTCGACTTACCGTCTGTGCGCGCTGAGAGTGTGCTGTGCGTTTAAAACCGTATCGGATGAGGCCGCTCTAGTACACTGAAAAAACAACTTACTCAGATTATGGAAAAGTGGGAATGATTCGGCGCTAAAGACATATTTCCATATTTTGATGTACGATTTTCTTCAAATCAAGGAATAAAAACCACGTTTTAAAGAAAATTGTACATCAAAATATGGAAATATGTCTTTAGCGCCGAATCATTCCCATTTTTCCATAATCTGAGTAATTTTTTCTTTGAGTGTAATTGCCAGTCTATACCCTATAGACATCCTAGCAAAATTAGCTGCAATTATTACACAGAACGATGTCGATCGTTCCGAGGCGAGAGAGGTCAGCATGCATAGCTGGCAGCTTAGATGGAGTAACTCCACGAAGGGCCGCTGGACACATAGATGCATACCAGATTTGAGATGCTGGTTGGAACGAGCACACGGCGAAGTCGACTTTTACCTTACCCAGTTCCTAACTGGTCACGGTTGTTTCAAAGCCTATCTTTTTCGTTTTAAGCACGAGTCAAATCCAACGTGCGATTACTGTGGAGGGCAAGCAATAGGGGATGTATATCACGTCTTCTTTGAGTGCGCAAGATTTTATGAAACCAGAAGCAAGCTCTGTAGAATATTTGAAGGAGACTATACACCCGAGTCGTTTGTAAAGCATATGCTAGAAAGCAATGCAATATGGACTGCAGCGAGTGATATAATAGCAGACACGATGAGAACACTGAGGAGCCTTGAGAGACTACGACGACGAACCAGCGACGACTAAATATACCAGCGGCGTGCGAAATTATTCTAGTAATCATATATACTTTGCGTGGAACGGATACGTACAGGAGTTCAGCCTCTTGCAGCCGTAATATCTTGTGGTGCGGAGCTTTGGCCTCCGCAGACCACCTAACATTAACCACTTCGAGTGGAACGGATACGTACAGGAGCTATTCCTCCTGCATCCGTCATCGAGCGTGGTGCGGAGCTTTGGCCCCCGCAGACCACCTAACATTGTGAACTTTGAATGAAACGGATACGTACAGGAGCTCGGCCTCTTGCATCCGTTACGGATACGTACAGGAGTTAGGCCTCCTGCATCCGTCATCGCGTGTGGTGCGGAGCTTTGGCCCCCGCAGACCACCTAACACTGACCACTTTTATAAAAAATATATGGGCGAAGCCTTTTAAGGCAGACTGAGGGCAATAACGCGACCATTACGGACTGTGAGCCTAGTGCTCAACCCACCTCCCGACGGTAGCTTGACGGTAGTACCGGGGGGTTCGGTACGATGACAGTAGGAGGTTTAGTTCGGGTTAGAGTCCCACACTGACGGGGTAAAGGCTTTCGATGCTTCCTCCTCGTAAAAAACAAAAAAAAAAAAAAACATACATACATACATACATACTTACCCCCAATCAACAAACTTTCAATAACCTGCACTTCATACATTCATGCATGTGACGTACACAACTGCCAGGGCGTATAAGTAATTTTCGCAAAATCGCTTGCGGCCATTGTTTACCCTACCCCAAACACATATTCAATATGAACGTATTGTTTAGAAATTATTGAGGTGAAGCACAGCGAAACCTTTAGAATTTATAAAAATGCAAATTATATACATATGTGTGTAGTTTGGGTAACAATGCGCTGTAAATATTTTATTAAAGCAAAATTTAAATAGAAAAATCAAACATTTTGTTCAGAAACAAATTGACCGCTGCGAGCATACAAAACGATTTTAGATACTAGGGGTGAGTAATGGCACGATTTTATGGGAGTTGACACATAAGCCCTGACTCACTAAAAAGAGTTGACTCACTGAGTTGGCACGATAGTGCTACAACACGATTGTACTACAACACATATTACTTTCGTGCTATGGTCAACCAAAAAGTGTTACTGTGTGCTATCAGAGACTGTGTCAGCGAAAGAGTCGTTCTTATGACGAATTCATATTTGTACGATAATGGCTTAATTGCTATCAAGTGCATATAAATCAATAATAGAATTGAAGTGATGGGTGTGGGTGGACATGGAAAATTAATTAGTTAATTAATTAATGTCGTTTTTGTTGATGATGATTATTTTAGACCTATGTAGATTTGAGATATAGGGTTTGTAGGGATTTTTGATATGTTCATGACTGAATGGCTATAAAAGGTGTAAGGAATTCAATTTTTGTGATTGACGAAATGTGAACATGAAGTACACATATTGGGCTATCTGATGGATAAATAAAGTATATGTGTGCCTATATAAACTTAGTTGATAAAATCAATTACAATATTTCAAATGGATGTATCTTTTTTATACATGTACATACATACGATAATGGGTTAAAGTCCAAAATTTGGGAAAAATCATCTAGTTTCTAAATATCATAACCAAAATTACCAAAATTAAGGGGAACAACCGAAAACCCCCAATAAGTGTCCGAAAGTTAGTGCAATTCACACAGAATACACCTACATACACAAAGTTTGCCTAAATCACATGGAAAAAATGAAAAAATACATAAATAGGTGACCACCCCAATACCAACAAGTAAGGAAGCCTAAGTTCGAGTGGAATCGAACATTAGATACTCAGCTGTATGCTTTCATTGTTTGTTTGCGTTTGATGGAAACACGGATTATTTTATATAAAGCGAGTGCCGCATAAAATGGGCGTAGCTACGCCCATTTTCAATATTTTTATCAGTCATCCAACTAAGCATATGAATATTATTCTTTGTACTAAATTTCATTCCTTTATGACTTCTAGTTACAAAGATGTCACGTTACAAATTCCCCTAAGGGTGTTCCAGAAATATCTTTGTTAAAAAGTGGGCGTGGTCATAAACCGATTTCAATAAATTTTTGCGTGTCTATTAACACAAGTTATAAAAGTGTATAAACAAAGTTTCGTTATAATATCTCAATTATTTGTCGAGTTATAGGCTCAGAGAAAACGGAAATGGTTCTGTTTACCCGCAAACATAAGATACCTGAATTCAAACCTCCGTCCATAAATGGGAAGGAGATTAAACTCTCTACCGAGGTTAAATACCTTGGTGTTATTCTAGACAGAAAACTAAACTGGAAACGGAACGTAGAAGTACGATCCCAAAAAGCCATGTTAGCACTTTACGCATGTAAATCAGCGATAGGCAAGAGATGGGGACTTAACCCCCAAATCGTCCATTGGCTGTACACAGCGGTAGTGCGACCTATTCTCTTCTATGCAGTCACCATATGGTGGCCAGCACTGGAACTCGAAACCAATAAGAGCAAATTAACTAGAGTGCAGCGAATGGCTTCCATGCTTATTAGCGGAGCCCTTCCCTCCACCCCAACTAAAGCTCTCGAAACCATCCTATTTCTTCTCCCCACGGATATACAGGGGAAACTCATTGCCAGCTGCAACGCGGCAAGGCTCAATGCAACCGAACCCTGGAGGGACACCAGATTCGGGCACGCTCAAATTCTTAGTAACGTCCCTGCCAATTTTCTAAAGCTGGACTATGCAATACCAGCCTTTTGTTGGGATAACAAATTCTCCACAAGAATCCCGGAGAGGAGCGAGTGGAAGAACTTAGGGGATCCCGACCCTAATACACTGCACCTTTACACGGACGGCTCTAAATTGAACAATAGAGTTGGAAGTGGGTTTTTCTGCGAAAAGCTTCATCTGAAAGTAAGTTTGCGCCTACCTGATCACTGCAGCGTCTATCAGGCTGAGCTCATAGCCATATGGGAAGCAGCTCGTCGCCTGACAGATCTGCCAGACATAAATTCTATCAAAATCTTCTCTGACAGCCAAGCTGCCATAAAATCCTTACAGAGTAACAATACTACATCTATAGTTGCAATGAAATGTAGGGAGTCTTTGAACAAACTAGCCGAAAGGTGCGACCTGAACGTCATTTGGGTTCCAGGCCATAGCAACGTTCGGGGCAACTGCATTGCAGATGAGTTAGCAAGGGAAGGCACAAGCTTGCAGGATATCACATCTGCGACATGGGTTGGCCCCCCGCTTAACTCATGCAAGCATTGGTTGAGATCTCGCTCCATTGAACAGGCTAACGCTAGATGGGCCAAGGAGTCAACTTGTGTGATTTCTAGGCAAATCTGGCCTAGACTGGATGAGGCTAGGTCTGTATCGGTGCTGCATCTGAATCGGCTCTCTATAGGTCCGCTGGTGGGACTTCTAACAGGCCATTGTCTTATGGGTACTCACGCCTCTCGCATGGGCCTATATAAAAACGACTTCTGCCGCAGCTGTAGGGACGTGGAGGAAATAGAGAGTGTTGAGCACTATCTATGCCACTGCCCCGCACTGTCGCTATCCAGGTACCGCTTCCTCCATAAACACTTTTTCGAGTGCCTGGCGGAGATGGAAAATGCAAGGACACTAGATTTTCTGCGCTTCATGAAAGAAACGCGCTGGTTTAGCTTCACGGGCATCTAATCTTATCATACTTTTGAATCTAATTTTTCCGGAAAGGTTTATAAATAGGGATAAGGAAGCTAGGGCTCCCGTGTGGTATCACAATGGGCCACCTCGGCCTAAGTGTGTCCCCGCTTTCATGAATTGCGGAGACAGCCACCTCAACCTAACCTAACCTAACCTATAGGCTCAGAAATCTCGTATATTCCTGTTTCTAAATAGAGGTGGTGCCACGCCCATTTTCCAAAATTTTTGTGTTTTTCGTTTTATGTCCGCAGTTGGACTCCTGCCACAAAATTTCAGTGATAGATCTTTATATTTGACAGAGATATCGCTTAAAATGTTTTTATTAGGCCTCTTTATAATACACATATATAAAAGTGGGCGTGGCCGTCAACCGATTTTGGAAATTTTTCGTCCAAACATTTGCCTAAGTAAGTATATCACGCGTACCGAATTTGGTCCATATATCTTTAACGGTTTCTGAGTTATGACTCATAAAACTTTCAATGTTTGCCCCTTAATAAGTGGGCGTGGCACCGCCCATTTTGCAAAATTTCATCAAATTTCTTTCTAGGGGCCTGAGCTCAATACGTGGGTAAAATTTCATCGCTCCAGCTATATTAGTGACTGAGATACCAAATTTCCGATTTTTTCTATATAGGAAAAGTGGGCGTGGTCATGGTCCGATTTCGCCCATTTTCAATACCAACCGTCCCAGTCTCGATACCAACTTGTATTTCAAATTTCATCGAAATATCTCCATTTTTCCACGAGTTAGAGCGTTTACAGACGGACAGACGGACGGACGGACATGGCTCAATCGATTTCTCTTTTCACCCTGATCATTTTGATATATATAATTCTATATCTATCTCGATTATTTCATTCTGTTACAATCCACCGTTATGTGATTAAAACTATAATACTCTGTGTACTAGTACAGCTGAGTATAAAAACGACCAAAATACACCAAGTGCCATATAAAGTAAGGATGCATAAGATGACACTTAAATAAGAGGCGAAATCGAACGTGCCAGCGGAGTTGAGTGTGCTACTGAGTTATAATTTTATCGTGAGGTGAGCTTGAGCGTGCAGCTCACTGATGAGAGTTGACACAGAGTCATAACTCAGTGCTTAGTTACCCAAGCCTATTAGATACCTTAAATAAGACTTGCAATAATAAAATACAATAGCTTGGTTCAAATGAGGGACCTGTGGAATGTCAAGTGTGCACTCTATATACCCACAAAGCCTTGCTATGGTATTATATGTGGAAAAATTTAAACATATATAGAGACATACAAATTTCTTGGAGAAAGGATCATGAATTGCAGTGTTCCTAGAAGGAAATATCTGCACAGTAAAAATTTTAGTTTAATTTTAATACCATTTTGGTATTTATATATAACAATGCCAAAAAGTATAAAATTAAAACCATTCCGGTTTAAAAAAAAAGAGAATATGAGAGACAGAAATTATTCTTTGTGTCAAATTAATACTTTTTTGGAATTAAATCAAAACCAAATTTTAATTATTTTTAGAATATTTTTGGTATTAAAAATAGTTGAAATGGTATAAGATCTATCCGAAAATTGGAGTAAATTCTATACTTTTTTGGAATTAAATCAAAACCAAAAATATGTAGAAATGCTCATTTTATTTCATATACTTTATGTAATATTACAAAGATAGAAATTATCACATAGTCTTTGTTGTTTGCATTCCTCGATAATAGGATGGGCTGCTCCCTTGTCGAATTTTACCACCGTCAGTAAAAAACTGCTACAGCTAATGGCCTTTGCCAGAGAAATTTCGGCACCGTCGCGGTCATGCAGGGATATTGTGGTATTAAGATAGACCACCAGCTGCCTCAAGACTGAAAAAAAAAAAAAAATTTACCCTCAAAATATTCACTTAATCTCCTGTATTACTTACTTGATACAATTGTTCCATCAGGCTTGTAAAATTCGCTTTGCGGGTAATTTGTTTTACTAAATTTAATTTCTCCATCGTACCTATTTCACTTTAAAAAACATTTTGTATTTACATATTTTGACAAATTTTTTCTAATATTTTTTTGGTTTTGATTTCAAACCAAAAGTGAGAAAGAGAGAATTTTAATACTTTTCAAGACTTTATTTTTAAACTATTTTCAATTAAATAAAATTGTAAAACTTCTCATAGTTTTAAAATAAGAATTTTTGGTATTAAAATATATTTATTATTTTATTATTATTTAATTCGAAGAATGATTAAATTAAGTACAAAATGATATTAGAAATAAACTATCATTTTTTACTGTGTGTAGCCAAAATTCCTTTTTCATATCTAAACTTTATATTGTTGGCTGACGTTTTGAAACTATTTGTTTTCGAAGCAAATACATATTTCTAATAGGTAGTACACATCTCTCCTTACGACTATAAATAAGCCCACGATGTAGTAAAATTATCAAAAAAGCTCTATCTTTGGGTCAAGTTCTAGCCGAACATAAAAATCACCAGCCTTCTTCTTCTTCTTGATTGGCGCTTAACCGTCTAGACGATTCTGGCCGAGTCCAACAGAGCGCGCAAATTGCTTCTGTTTCGCGCAGCATGGCGCCACTTGAGAACACCTAGGGAGGCAGCATCGCTGTCCACCTGATTTTCCCAACGCAGTGGAGGTCTCCCTTTTCTTTTGCGTTCAGCGGGTTTCGACAGAAATACTTTCTTGGCCGGAGCGCCTTCGTTCATTCTCACGACATGACCTGCCCAACGCAGCCGCTGGATCTTTATTCGCTGAACAATGTCGATGTCTGTGTAAAGCTCGTACAGCTCATCGTTAAATCTCCGTCGATACTCGCCCACGCCAACGCGCAAAGGTCCATAAATCTTACGAAGAACCTTTCTCTCGAATACTCCAAATGCCATCTCATCTGATTAAAAAAAAAGTCACCAGCCGCTTACACATTAAAATCTAATTTCCCTTTACAACTTTCTATTAGACATACTAAGTAATTGCACTTCAATAGCTTTCTTTATTTACTTACATACCTTTACACCGAATATATACATATGCATGTGTGTTTGTAAATCATCAAAGATGATGCAATTACATTAAAATAAATGAGACTAATAATGAACTTGTAAACATAATTGGGTCTAAATTAATGTATAATTTATCTATCACATTCCACAAATGGGTAATGATGAAATGAGCATTGCTTTGCCAACTCACATATACATATATGTATCGGTATGTATGTATGTAGATAAATGCATATTTACATGTGTGCATACAAACATGGTGCGGCAAATAACCTACTATTGCAAGTTTGTATCATTAACCATTTTCATTTCATATGAAGGATAATATGTTTTGTATATGTATGTATATATGTGCCGCACATCAGACGGAAAATTGTACAAACATTTGCCTTTAATACTCTACAAATATTTATGTAAGTGGCATACATGCATATGTATGCTTATGTACATACGTAAGTATATGTGGGAATGCTTGGACGCCACGGCGTATGAGTAATAAACGAGTGCACTATATAAAAATTTCGCATGAATAGATAGAAGTCCCATCGAAAAAGGAAAATAATAATTGCGAAATAAATTAATGCATATGGTTAGCCTAATTACGAATTAAACTTTCTAAACGAAATAATTACTTTATACGTGCGAGCATACAAATATACATACATACCCAATAAACACAAAAGCGAATATGATATCGTGGCGAATTCGAGGCCGATTCGCTGGAGAAGATTTTGTAGATAAAAAATACCTAAATATATACTCATTTACTCCTCTTTCAAAATTAAAACTTGCAGTTAAACTTCCTGTAATTTGATCAAAATGTTCTTAAAAATAAAAACAACTCCCAAAAACTTAGATATGCCAAACAGCTTCTGGTTGTCTCAATTACAGCGAAATTTAAAAATGAAATAAGGTAAAACTCTTTAATTTCTTTTTTATTGTTTGCTTTTCCGACAGGGTAGGATTGCGATGTATTGTGGAACGAATACGTTCTCGAAACCAGATACTGAAGATGGCACATAGCCGAAACCGGTTTATAACCAAATCAAACTTGAAAAGGGATGATGGAAATTCGTTCCACAATACATCGTAAAACTCTATAATCTTAGCCTTAAATTATACAAAGATAATTTACGCTTCCAACGAACTTTCTGCCAAATTAATTCCTTCTTCACGAATTTTAATCTTAAAAATATTCATCAAAGCAGCAGCAATTTATTTCCTCTCTATCCGACTAATTAATGCAAAGTGCAGGTGATGCGGCATTTTACTGCACTTTGTACAACAATTATTATGGCAAAAAGGTGCATAATTACTCAGCAAAGCGAAGTAGAGTGAAGTGAAGTGAATTGAAATGTGGTGTGGTGAGGTGTGTTATGGTGAGTTGACCTTCATTAAAAGCTGAATTAAGGAAATTTTCACAGTAAAGTTGGGCGGTCGTAAACATTTTTGTTGAACAGAATTGCTTTCGTAAATGATGGAGGTGGTGTACAAATTTGCGAAAATGCAGAAGTGCAAATGGCAAAGCTACAAAATTCAATGGCATTACAGCAGTTGGATAATGTAAATATTAAAATGCAATTACAAACGCGCAGACAAGCTCCCATAAAAAGAACGCATTAATTTACATACAAATATAATTTGTATGAAGATACATATGCACTGAGAGAAAAAAAATACATGGAGGGGTCAAAGAAATTGTTTACCTATTTTGTACACTACTTTCTTTGTTTTGAGTAAATTTTCCTTAAAACATGTTAAAAGGTTTATAAAATATTGTTGTTACATGCGTTACCATGGTTTCATATACTTGTTTTGAAAAAATTCATACATTAAAGTAATGAAAAATTCTTTAAGCGCCATTCCATTCCCAATTTTCCTTGTTTTGAAGACTTGATTTCTTTAATTTTGAGAAATTAAATTCCCATACAAATCCCCATGGCAACGAATTTGTTTGAATGTTTTTTTTATGTTTTTTCCACATTTTTGAGAAAATTTACACAAAACAAAGAAAATTTTGTATTGGGACGCGTGTTCAAAATAAGGAAAATTATGTCTTTGATCGAGAGAAAATTTTTTTTTGAGTGTGTACATACATAAATACTACGGATTCCAATTTTTCCGATTTTTACGATCCCGGGATTTTCGAGATTTGTTTTTATAATCCCGGGATTCCGGGATTTGTCCCGGGATTTGGACCTTAATTATTTTCCCACATTTTGGGATTGAAAAAAGTAAATATATATTTCGAGGAACGCTACAACTTTAAAGTGCAAAGAAAAAATTGATTTTTATTGCCATCTTTATTATTTCATTAGTAACAAAATAAAATAGGAACGTAAAATCATGCGTATTATTTAATAATAAGAGTTACTTTAAAAAACGCAACCAACAAAGAAAATTACATACAAAACATTTGCCTTTACAGTTGGTACTTTAAGGATATTAATAATAAAGCTTGTGATCATTTGATAATTTCCAATACAAATTTTTAGAATTTAATGACGTACTTCGTTTAAGCGAATATTTCCAAGCTTGCCGAAAAGTACTGAAAATTAATACAATATTCGGAAAAAAATTAAAAATCGGATGCAGAAATTTTGAGATGAATTCTGTGTATACAACTGCGTATTTTATTTTAGTACGTAATGTGAAATTCTCAAATAAAATTAAACTTTTTCCTGGTTTTTACTAATTTTATTTTTGAATTTTTTTTTGCATTTTCTTCCATTATTTACTTTTCTTGGGAGGAAATTGCAAAAACCTTTGAGAAATAAATGGCCAAAAATCAGGAAATAGAAATTATCAAATGAATTTTACCACAAGAATTCTAACGATTTAAAAAATACCTAACGTACATTTCCTTACAACGCGTATTTCACAACAAAAAAAATTTAACTACACTAGTTTATAGCCAAAAAATATCTAAAAATTCAGGTATGGGGGAGGACAGGTATGGGACTGCTGAGCTCAGAACTATTTTTTTTTAATGTTTTGTATGGTTAGGTTTTTGAGATAACGGTAATTTGGTGTTTCTTTGGTTATCACTTCATTCAAAAATTATTTTCGGAAATCACAAATGCGATAAGCACAATTAAGCAGGCTAATTTTTAAATGAATAAAACTTTCCTGAATTTTACAACTTCCTACAAAAACTTAATTTTAAAATCAAATTTTTTTCAAAAATCGCAAGTAGTTAATAACATTTTGATTTCGACCAGCTGTCACTCAGCGAGGTAATGTCCAATTACTACAAGTTGTACATCGACAATTTTAATTGTCTTTCGAACGAGGTACTGTACTGCTTGTGATTATCGCATTTGTGACTCCCGCGAAAATAATTTTTCAATGAAGTGATAACCAAAAAAACCTAACCATACAAAAAATTAAAAAAAAAAATAGTTCCGACTCAGCAGGCCCATATCTATTCTACCCCAAACCTGAATTTCTTGGTATTTTTTTTTTTAATTATTTGTAGTGTTATTAAATCAAAAATATATTTTAAATTGTTGTTTACCGGCTCGAGGTCTGTCGGAATAAAAAACAGTTTTTCTGTTTCCGTACCAATATATTTCGGTCACACTGCGGTAACCGTCTTCAGGGCAAAAACTATAATAACAAATATAAACACATTTTACACAATAATAAATAAATACATATGTATATAAACAAACATCAAATAGTCAACAATTAATTTATTGCATACATACATTATTTTACACGCCCGCACCTTTTGACGTGGAGTTTTGTACTGTCTTTTTGTTTTCTAATAAATGTCGGTACAAGTGAGCGCAGTTGTCTGTGTCCGCTTTGTAGTTCATTCGTATTTCTGTTGGTGTATTTATTATGTGTAACATTTCCAATGTATATCGCTTATTGTAGTGTTGTTCTTGTTGGAGTATCGTCGCTCGCTCAAAATTCGGCAAGTGGTGATTTGTTGCACAGTGGGACGAAACAGCGTTTATGTGGGAACAACAAAATCTAAATTAAAAACCAGGCTATCTCAACACAAATCTGACATTAAACAATGTAATAATACAATGGGCCGCTGTGGTGCAGTGGGTAGAGTGCTCGCCTGCTGTGTCAGAGGTCTCGGGTTCAAACCACGGTCCGAGCCAAACACCAAAACAATTTTTCAATTAGTAAAAATCCAATTATTGGGTTTTTTAAGAGCAGCGGTCACCTCTCGGCAGTGGGCGGCATACCCTCCGAGAGTATTTCTGCCATGAAAAAGCTTCTCACAAAAAATACATTCGCCGTTCGGAGCCGGCATAAAACTGTAGGTCCACCCAATTAGTAGGAAAAACAAAAAGGAGCACACCTCGAATTGGGAGAGAAGCTCGGCCATAAAACTCGTCAGAGTTATAATAGCGCCATTGTATTATATTATATTATATTATTATTATAATAATACAATTGTACACAAAACAGCCCTTTCGTCCCACTGTGCAACAAATCACCACTTGCCGAATTTTGAGCGAGCGACGATACTCCAACAAGAACAACACTACAATAAGCGATATACATTGGAAATGTTACACATAATAAATACACCAACAGAAATACGAATGAACTACAAAGCGGACACAGACAACTGCGCTCACTTGTACCGACATTTATTAGAAAACAAAAAGACAGTACAAAACTCCACGTCAAAAGGTGCGGGCGTGTAAAATAATGTATGTATGCAATAAATTAATTGTTGACTATTTGATGTTTGTTTATATACATATGTATTTATTTATTATTGTGTAAAATGTGTTTATATTTGTTATTATAGTTTTTGCCCTGAAGACGGTTACCGCAGTGTGACCGAAATATATTGGTACGGAAACAGAAAAACTGTTTTTTTATTCCGACAGACCTCGAGCCGGTAAACAACAATTTAAAATATATTTAAATAAAAGGTCGCCAAAAACAACTTTATAAATCAAAAATATTAATCCTTACTTTGCTTTTTTTATTCTGGCAAAAATGTCAAACCTATTCTGCATTTTCTTCGGACTGTCAAGTTTTTTTATTCTCTTCCACAAAGATTCCACACATTTTTTAGGGCTGTTTGTTCTATAGACAAAATGTAAAACTGGCCCGACTAAGGGGCAACATTTTCTGTTCTTAGCACAAAAGGGTTGCATTATTTTTGTTTCATTTATCACATGAAAAATGCACCATTTTCATAGGGCACAGGGCACATGTTGATAATGCTGCCATATAATAATAATGCAACATTTTCGTTCAGAATAGGAAACGCTATTAGTATACAGATCTGAGACCAATAAAAATTATATAAAATACAATTTTTCATTGCTATAATAGGGGAATATTCTCTCTTTATTTTATCCCGAAAATCCCGGGATAAAATTCTAGTAATCCCGGAATTTCCGGGGAGTCAAAAAGGGCGGGATCCCGGGATCCCGGGATTGGAATCCCTAATAAATACATATAGGGTCATATATGTACCTGTAAACATGCACAGAGATTTACATATTTGTAACTACATAAACACAATGGAAGCGATCCGTTATAGTTAAAAGCAGTAGCGAAAATTTTGAAAAAAATAATTTAATTACATAAATTAATTGCCTACCATTATTCGTACGTACATATACTATTCAAATTTTCGTAGAGAAAGCATTGCATAGTTTACTAAGTAACACATGCCTATATATGTATATGAGTAGTCCACTTTCCAAATTGGTTATGTGACATTTTTTCGATATTAAGTTTTTGTGGATTATGTAACAGCATTTAAAGATGTATAATGTCCATTAAGTATTTATTGCAAAATCCTTCCGTATTCTGAAGAAAATAGCATTATATACGATTACACTAAAAGTCCCTATAGATTTTATGTACACATTCAAAATTCTATTTGTGTTTTTTCTACTTTGTGGCTTAATATGAAAAATTCACATAGGGATTTTTGAGAGTGGACTACTTATATGTATATAATCAAAGATTCGTACACTCAAAAAAAAAATTACTCAGATTATGGAAAAGTGGGAATGATTCGGCGCTAAAGACAATTTTCATTGTTTTAATGTACAATTTTCTTTAAAACGTGGTTTTTATTCCTTGATTTGAAGAAAATTGTACATCAAAACAATGAAAATTGTCTTTAGCGCCGAATCATTCCCACTTTTCCATAATCTGAGTAAATTTTTTTTTGAGTGTATTACATACAGAGATACCTTCTTATGACTTTTCCTCTCCACAGTCACTTAACGAATATTACCTGAATGACCGACCTTAACTCGGCCTACAATTTTTTTCCCAGGTCTTCGAAAAAGTAAGAAAAAGAAAAAAAGGTAAATGGGAAAAATGGAATTTCAGAAGTACTCACCGGAGACCTACTGCATACTAAATCTAATGAAAATTCTTGGAACCCTTTCCGAGTTGCAGAACTAAGGAAAATTCGTCTCCCTTCCGGGCGATGTTTCTACCTCGTCATGTTCTTCCCCTTTCTTCTTCGTCTTAGTTTTCCACTCCCTTAACATTTCTCCTTCTTTTCCCCAATTTTTTTTCAATTCCGTTTCCTTTTTCCTTTTTATTTTCCCTTTCACGCCACATTTCCTCTTCCTCTCCCTTTCTCTATCGCTATCACTTAGCACTGCTTTTCTCTCCCCTCCTATTCGTCCGCTTCTTCCCTCTACTACTCTCTTTTTCTCCTTGCCTATCCCACACCATTTTCGTTTCCTTGTTTCTCTCCTTTTTCCCACCTTTTCCTTTCCATTTCCCATTCCATCCAATTCGTTTTTTCCCTTCCCTTTGCATAGGAAAGCGTGTTGAGCATTATATCGAAGAGAGCTATATTGTGGTCCTGGTTTCCGCCTTTCATTTGATACCAGTTTCGCTCAGAAATATTGCAGGGCCATCAGGGTTCACATTTTGACCCATATCTGTGGACCCGACCTTCGAATCATAAAGAATAGAACTCCATGTAGAAGACCAGCATATACAGCTGCCAGAGATGTTAAGTATTGCAATCATCGTGACTTTCAGCCCTTGAAGTTCCATTCTTTTTCTTGAAGTCTTGAATGCAGCCTGCATTACTTAACATCTCTGACAGCTGCCTACCACCTAACTTTGTTATGTACTATGTACTTCATTCGTATAAATTTTTCTGTTTCGGCTTACTCCTCTTAACTCCTACTTTAGTCAGTGAAGATATGATCTGTGCTCAATTTGAATGTGCCGTTCAACATACTTTAGGAGTACATGCGGTATATCTAACAAAAGCATGTATCCTGGCATGAAAAAAAATCGCATCACCTCAGAAATGGACCTAGTGTGAATGTATATCTGCATAAAAACCAGGAACGGCTTTTCTGAAATTGGTAGAGAGTTGACTGCTCTAACTGAGAAATTTAAGTACTATGAGGGTATGTTTAAATCCTTCAAGTGTTTAGATACTGATAACCAAAATAATCCCCTTTTATCCGTTGCACCAGACAATGAAGTGGCCCGTAAAAATCTTCAGGTCGATCATGTGCAGAATACGGTGGAGCTGATTGACTTGGCTTCACCGAGGCCTGTAGATGATAAACCTAAATCATCAACAAAAGTAACATCCCGAAAAAATCCCAAACTGAATGGTCCTTCTGTCGGATTACAATCCGCAGTGAAGGAACCGGTTGTTGTCCCACCTAAAGAGCTGGTTGTTGTGCCTCCTATAAAATCAATTTTCGTGTCGAGATTCGACATCGATACCACCGAAGAGGACTTGAAATTTTTCATTTCATCTAAAATTAAAACTGATAATCTGTTTATTAAAAAATTTAAATTTAATTACAACCGAAATGTTGCCTCGTTTAAAATTGATGTACCTTTAAGTGACTTTGATGCTCTTTTGAGTACGTCTTTTTGGCCGTCCGGAGCTTTTGTCCGTGAATTCGAACACAGACCAAGAATTCGTAATACAAATTTAGCTAAAATTTCTTCCGTTCCAAAAAACTAGTATCTAAATCCGCTTTGAATATTTACTATCAAAATGTGAGAGGTCTGAATACTAAATTAACTAACGTATACTTGAAAACGGTTGAATCTAATTTTCATATTATTTGTTTTACTGAAACATGGCTCAAACCACATACATTTAATTCCGAAATATTTAGTAGCATGTACCAAGTATACAGGAATGATCGTTTAGACAGAGTCGGCGGGGGTGTATTGCTAGCCGTACATTCTTCAATACCATCTGAAGAAATTGATGTAAACCTCGTTCTACCTTTTGAATTTAAATGCATCCGCATTAAGGTCGGCAAAGGTCACACTTATTTTGCAATATGTTACATTCCTCCCTCGTCTGATCTATCAGTATATTTACAACTTATTTCTTCACTTAAATTTCTTATCTCTAGAATGACACAGTTAGATTCAATAATCGTCTTAGGAGACTTTAATCTTCCCCACATTTCATGGCGCATTGCTGATCATAATACTGTGCCACTTACATCTAATATTAACAATACCACTTTCATTGAAGAAATATCTGACCTCTGTCTACATCAAATCAATACTATTAGAAACGAGTTTGGGAAAATGCTTGACTTAATTTTTGTAGATGATGTATCCAATTATACTGTAAACAGGGCTAATGCCCTGGTATCACCTGTTGATGTTTACCATCCTCCTTTAGAGTTGGTTTACGAAATTATAAATAACGATAACCGTGGTAACGTAAAAGAGTTTAACTCTGAGTCTAGTTTTTGTTACAATTTTTCTAAGGCAAACTATAATAAACTTAATAAAGAACTCTCAAGATTGGTATGGCCAGACTATAATGGAAACGTCGATCTAAATGTTTTGCATTTCAATAACACGATTCTTAACCTTTTTGAGAAATACGTACCGAAACATAAACGCAAATATAATGAACCTTTGTATCTTTGGGCCACTAGAGAGTTAAGAGCTTTAAAAAATAAAAAATCGCGCTTCTTTAAAATATATAAGAGGACTGGTTCTCAAAAGGATTATATGAAATACTCAGTTCTGCGTCATAAGTACTCACTTCTGAACAAAAAGTGCTATAAGTCTTATATATTTAAAATGAAAAAGAACATTTTTTCCAACCGAAATCGTTTTATGGTTTTGTAAACTCGAAACGTAGAGTAATGGGATTTCCATCATCTATGAGATATCGTGATTGTGATGCCAGTGATAGCCAAGATGTCGCGAACCTTTTTGCCCTCTTCTTTGAATCAAATTATTCCAATACTAATGTTAGCTTTAATGAATACCCGTATCAAGTTTTTCAGAATAACACATTTGAATGCCCTTTTATAGATCCCGAAGAGGTTTTATTTTTGCTTAAAACAATAAAGAAGTCCATAAACTACGGACCAGATATGATTCCTTCAATATTTTTAAACAAATGCGCCGAGTATATTTACCAGCCATTATCCACACTATTTAATCTGTCTTTGAAGTCAGGAATTTTCCCAAAAGCGTGGAAAGAATCTTTTATTATTCCTCTACATAAATCTGGAAGTAGATCTTCCATCGAAAACTATCGCGGCATAGCAAAGCTTTCGGCTATCCCAAAGTTATTTGAGGCTATTGTCACCAATTGTCTAAATCATTCCATTTCCTCATCAATAGTAAGTTCGCAGCATGGTTTCTGTAGAGGCAAATCAACTGTTACCAACTTACTAGAATTTACAACTCATGTCTCTAACGGTTTTAGGAATAATGCTAACACCGATGTAATTTATACTGACTTCAGCAAAGCCTTCGACAAGGTCAATCACGCGTTACTTATCCATAAACTTGAACTTCTTGGTTTTCAACCTATTCTGTTAAAATGGATTGCGTCATATGTCACTAATAGAACACAAAGAGTTGTTTTTAAAAATGCTTTTTCCAACATCATTAACGTATCTTCAGGAGTTCCACAAGGCAGCCATCTTGGTCCGACTCTGTTTTTGCTGTTTATAAACGACATTTCTTATGCTATTTGTAACTCAAAACTTCTCATGTATGCCGATGATGTGAAACTTTTCAAGTCTTACTCTTCTTTGGAGAAAAGATCTGCCCTACAAAATGATTTAGATTGCTTCGCTACGTGGTGCAATATTAATCTTATGCCACTCAATCTTAGTAAATGTAAATTTATGAGCTTTTCACGGAAGATCCTTCAACCTGCGTCTTACACAATTAATAACTATAGTTTGGAACAGGTTTACGATTTTGTTGACCTAGGAATAAGATTTGATAGTAAGCTCCACTTTAACCTGCATATTAATGCTACAGTAAACAAAGCTAAAAGTATCCTAGCATTTGTAAAACGTTGGTCTAAGGAATTTAATGACCCTTACGTAACTAAAGCCCTGTTTACAACATTAGTACGACCTATACTAGAATACGGTTCAATAATCTGGAGTCCGCAATATCAAGTTCATTCCGATAGACTGGAATCAATTCAAAAACAGTTCTTACTTTTTGCGTTAAGGAACTTTCATTGGGACCCACGGACAAATCTTCCCTCGTACACTAGTCGCTTGAAGCTTATTAATCTTCCAACCTTATCAAGCCGCAGGGAAATGTTAGGTGTAATATTTCTGGTTAAACTACTGAAAGGATCCATAAGCAGTCAATTTCTCCTATCCGAAATAAACTTAAATGTTCCTATTCGACCATCAAGACATTTTCAACCTATCTTTTTAAAGCAGTGTAGAACTAATTTTGAATTACACGAACCACTTCGTTGCTTATGTAAATCTTTTAATGATTATTCTACTCATTTCGATATATCAGACTCTATTTATCTGATAAGAAAAATTCTGTTGTGCGCTCTTAACAAGTGACAACAAATCTCTCGCTCTAATTGACTATTCTATTTTTGTCTATTACTTTTATTTGTAGTTTTATATTTTATTCTATGTACATATGTATATCCAGCTGATGGAATTATATTTTCTGTAGCTGAGCAGTATAAGTTCTCGACGTTTAATAAACTTCTACCACTCAACACCTTGGCCAAATTTTATTTTAAAATATCCGTACGTCATGCGGATGCGCCCCTCGTGCGGTTGGGTGGGTGGAGGGAAATCGTTGGGTTTATTATTATTATTATTATTATTATTATTATTATTATTATTATATTTGTGTATATTTTATTTTTATTACGCAAATCTTATTACGCTAATACCTGCAGCTGTAATAATAAATTGATGTCTCAGCCGAACCAGCAACCGACAAAAATGCTGCGAAAAATCAAATAAAATACAAAAAAACAAAAAAAAAACAGTCAAATAAGCAAACGAAAGATCAAAGGTGACATTACTACCAAGGAAGTGCGTGTATGTACATATGTACATATGTATAAATGTCTGCAAATATATTTCTTGAGATTTTCTTCTTTATAAAATTTATTCCATCGCTGTTAGTGCCTAGCTATTAAGATTATTTGTAAAATTTATTTTATAAATAAACTGTTCATAATAATCATAATAATAATTCTTTATAAAATCGTTACAGTTAAAAAATGACGCGAATTCAACTTTAACTTTACACAAATATTGTATATCGTTTCTTTTTTTAAGCTCGTAATAACACACAGCCTTGAAATTTCGCCAGCAACATTAATGTGCTTTGCCGTCAAATGTTGCTAGCAACATTTATTGCAAATTTGTTTTTAAATATAAAATTTAACAGCAACTGGTGACTTTTAAAAGCTTCCAGCGCACAACCACTAGCATGTCAACCTCAACGATGGTCAAATTTAAAGGCGTGAAACAAATGTTGCTGGCATTATGTTTCTAGCATTTTGCGTACTATTTTGCCATTCATGCATGTGAAATTTCACGCAAATTTCAAGGCTATTTGCATAGCTAGTATGGTTTTTAAAGCAGTTTCACTCGAAACTCAGACTTAGTGACATGCTTTGAAAATGAAAAAAAAATGATAAAAGCGGTAGAGAAAAAATCAACTCTTTCCAATTCTTCTCAACAAAAGCAAATCCATCAATTTATTCCACGTGAAGGACGTCGAAGTAGTCGCATTTTCCATGATCCCACACATGCACCGTATTAAGCGCATATTTTGCGGAGTTCAGATAAGTTAATACATTCATACACATATATCAGCGCAAATGAACAACCAACATCTACTATTTATATATACATACATATGTATTTGTACATTGTATTTTTGGTAAGTGCGCTTGTTTGCCACATTTTCCCTCTAGATTTGTTTTTGGCACTTTGACCTTCTTGTGTGGCGCTGCAATCGATCGTACCTTACACATGTATGTAAATATGTACATGTAAGCCCACATGTAACATACATACACACACACATGCATTTATATTTCCAATTCACACTTCTATGCCACGCTTTTTGGTTTACAATCTGCTTGGGCTCGCAAAAGAAATTTTTTGCCATTTGCACTTAGCAGTGGTTGGCCACAGCTACTCGATTCCCTAGAAACGTAAATTACTTGTGGCATAAAAATTCTGCCGAAAATACAGAAAACTGTGTATGCTATATTTTTTATTATCCAACTTTTTTTTCTATTTTTTTTTATGACTTTTTCTATTACTTTCTATGTGCTTTGATGACTGGAATCGATAATGCCGTTATTTAGATACATATATGCTTACATAAGTATATACATATTTATTTATGTGCATATATTTCTACAAAAATATTTGCAAATGTAATCTTTTGGATTTTCAAATACATATCTGTGCCGTTAAATTGAAGTAGCTTAACTCAAAATATGGTGAACGGAGAAAAATCGATTTTTTGCTAAAATTTAAACCATTGGACCAATTCGGATTTTTAAAAGGGAAAATGATGGATTTGTAGTGTTAGAGAAGGAATAGTTGTGAACCAGAAATCTTAAAGCAAAGTTAATCGCGAAAAACATAATTTTTATAACTTAAGTGCTTTTATTGAATACAATTTTTACGAAAAGCAGAATTAACTCCAGTTAAGTTTTTTTTTATTGAACAGAATTATTTCCAATAAGGATTTTAACTCCATTTAACTCAAGTTAAGTGTTTTTAGTAAACTTAAAACGCAAATAAATATGTCCACATAGCTCTAGTTAGAATGGACTTTTCATACAATACATGGTTTAAGTGAAGATAAATGGTTTTAACTGATGCGAAATGTTTCTATTTGAGTTAGGATAATTTTTATATCCTAATAACTTTTTAAATAATACTCTGATGTAAATGGGGATAAGACAGAACGATGGGTTGTCCTCCAAAGATTAACACTATAACAATAACTCAATTTCGGATTATCTCGAGTTAGGCTACTTTAATTTGCGGGCACAATTGCTTATTTTGGTTGCAACTGAGGGCGCAAAGTTATGAGAAGCAAAGACAAAACAGCACTCTAGCTCAATTTTTTATTTGTTAAGCTAATTTTTTCCCGAATTGAGGTAGAACACTGCGTCTGCTTGTAACTGAATACATATTTAAGTAACGCTATTACTCAATGTTTTTGCAATACTCTTCGTCTTCTCACTTATAACTATTGCTTACTCCTTCAGCAACTTTCTCTAACTTAGACTAACGTTTGAAGAGCGCTGGCCTTCCGTGCACTAAGTGGAATAACATAACCAAGGCCAACTCAATACAGACATTTTGAACTATTTATTAGTAACATATTATAAAGTTTGTGGTATGAGTCGAAGTGGCATTGAAGTACAGTTTATCAGTTATATCACGACGTAAATTGAAGTAGATGCCCTCACATTCCAATGCGGAGGTCGATTTGGCTTATTTTCCCTTGCGTTTGGCATCACATTACACGTCTCCGCAATATTTGTAGAATTTCGCAAACAACTGACTTGGTTTGCCATGTTCTACGATAAATGTTCGCTTAATTACGCGCAGAAGCTCTCACCCTCCCTCTTAATCATATTTCTAGTCTCTGAATTGTATTCGCGATAATTTGAACACCTAAAAAATTGTTTAATATGCAATTAGCCAACACATTTCTAATTAAATTGCTTTTTTATTTCACTTTCTTTCACTGAAAGTGTTAAATTGTTAACCTTGTCATTACGCTGATTTCTGTTTTTTTTTTTTTCTTTCTTTTTTTTCATTCACAATTATCTGTGGCACTTAGTAACAACAAATTAATTACATTATGCATATACGAAGGTATATGTATGTTTGTGTGCAGACACACATGTACATATGCATGTACCCCGCAGTAGAAATCCGTAGTGAATCCTTATGAATCCTCTAATACTGAGTAGGCATCAGTGAATACTTTCACATAAAGGCTGCTGAATTTTTCATATAAATGGATTGCTTTCCTCAGAAAAAGAAAAATTTGTACTCAGTTATGACGCCAGTGATGAATATTCAACAAAAAAAAAACACATCAGCGATCATTCAGCAGTGAAATGCATTTACTGCAGGGTATATAAAAATATTTATCTGTATCAGTAATTGTATCCTATCAGAAAGCGGAATGTTGTAATGAGCAAAAAATTAAAATGCAATGCAGAGTATCGATTTGAAATCATAGATTTGGTGCTAAATACATAGTAAATATATATGTACATATATGTACATTAGGGTGGCCCTTAATTTGAAAAGTGTTCGAACCCTCGATTTCCCCCCCTAGAAATATGTTAATGGTCAAAAAACATAGATATACGAAGTTTTAGGCCGATCAAAAAAGATTTAGAGGTCGCTCAAAGAGCATGAAGTTCCAAGAATTACGATTTCTTGCTTTTTTTTATTTTATTCCCCTGTATTCTATATATTATAGACAACTTGTCATTGTACACATTTTCCGTGAATTTCCCAAGTTATTATCTTTTCAAAATGACTAGGATCTTATAAATCGGTCAATTATTAATAGAGTAACAGAATAAAATAACTGGCGTCTCCCATATTTACAGTGATATTTGTATTGTGAATAAGCTATTTATAATAAACATCGTTGCAATTGTGAGGCGCACTCGCTTATAAGCGATAATTATTTGCAAGTTGTCGTTATAACGGGATTACTTCTATTCAAAATTAATTTTTGGTTAGTGTGCTTAGAGGACAAACGTGACATAGAGTAAATTTAATATAAATACGAGAATGGGTGGATATAGATTTAGATCAAAAATTTATTTAGTAGGAACTTCATGTCCCCAAATTCTTGGCGCAAAACTACCGTCAAATAAACAAGTGTTGTCAGTTTTTTTCCATAATCATAACACAGTGAAATTACCGATACGTAAAAGTGCCAGATTAGCTGTAAAGGAAGTATCAGTGTTTTGGGAGAAAGCTAGAATCCCCATAAAAAGTGAAATTAAATGTATCGCGAAACTGGAAAATATGCACAAAGAATGGCAGGCTATTAAAAAAAATAAAAATCGTTCAAATTATAAACAAAAAAATAAAGAAAGGCAATTCAGTGAAAAGTTGGAATATTTATTTGATATTGCGCATAACAATGCTCTTCAAATGCTAAAAATTGAATCCGACAAGCAGTTTTTAGTAAACCAACGTAAGAAAGGACGACCGGGATCTCTTTGTGTTGTTGATAACAAAACTGCGAAGTTGGAAAAAAGAAAACAACAACGTCTAGAGGATGAAATAAGAAGAAAAGCAAAATATTTTAACAGTATCCAAAGTGATATGGACGTTGTTAACACAGAAGGTATGTTTATATTTAATAAATTTTATTATTTTTTATTATCGTGAATCACGATTGTAAGCTCAAAATAGAATAATTTCGTGAGTTTAGTTACATACATATCGAGGCATAACCGCCAAGTTAACGTAAGTAGCATATTAAAATTTTTAGAGGATAACGTTTTCTTTTGTAAATATTTACGTAAATGCGCTAATAATTTCTATGAGGTTTTGCTGCATTATATACCTAAAGTGGATTAAATCCTCATAAAAAAATTCACTGAAATATGTGGCTCATTTACGTAGATACATATTAAGAATATTTAATATTTCGACACAATTTCTGGAGATAGATCCGTTACACTGGCATGAAACAGACACTTACAAGATAGGAAGAGATACTGTTGCAAGTATAAAAGTGGTAAATGACACAGCAGAGCGCGGCGTTAAGCTCATAGAAGAATATAACAGAATCCTAACAAATAATGAACAGGAAAAACAGTATTTATTACAAGTGGTAACTGAATATAGAAAAGAATACGAATCACACAATAAGTCATCGTTAATTAAATCATAAATTATTTAATTAAAACCAGGGACGGTAATCATTATAAGCGAAATAATAAAAATCACCGTATAATCATTATTCTTCGATTTATATTTTTCTAATTAAACATAATTATTATTTTGTAAGTGTTATTTTTTCGATCGGAAGTAATTATTATTATGTAATTTTAATTTTTTTGATCACTAATAAGTATTATTCTTGGATTTTAATTTTTTTTCTCAAGCATAATTATTATTTGTTGATTTTTACTTTTTGCATCAAAAATAATTATTATACTTGATTTTTATTTTTTCCCTCAAGGCATAATGATTATGTGTAATTTTTATTTTTTTTACTCAAGAATAAAAATTATGGTCTGATTTTTATTTTATTATTCACAAAATAAAACTCAAAACGTCATACAGCCTGAACCAAGAGGATTTTTGGCTTAAAATTTTGCATGCACACACCTTCTACTCTGCTCTGACTACTTTCGAAGATAAATCGTTGGAAATTTTGTTTACGCTCATATGTAAAACTAGTTTACATCCTTGGGTTTCACGCCGCGTTTCTATAAAATATACAAAATAAATGAAAAAAGAACAACTTTAAATTTTTTATGCACCCTTTCCAGCTGTATTTCAGAAAATTCCATTGTATTTCAATGTGTGTGTAAGATGTATTTATCGGCCAATCCGTTTAGGACGCAACTTGATGCATATCTTCAGACATACATATGTACATTTGATGCGTATTTTTAGATTATATCTCCTGCTCCGGAATATAAAAATAGGGTGTTTTAGAGTAAGTAAACTGAAAAAAAATTTCACTTTTCCAAAAACTGGATGGAGCTACACCAAAAACCGCGCAAATTCCCGGAATTTCAAGGTATGTTTAGATCTATGTATGAAAAAGTTAGGATTTTGCACAAGAAAAAAATTGATATCTACCCAAGGCGTGAAACCCAAGGATATAAGCTAGTTTTATATACGAGCATATTGCCGTGGCGTATAGGTAACATTTTTGTATGAATTTTAAAGCAAATTACATGCATACTTCAACACCTTTTCTCCACCATTTATAACAAAATTTCCAACGATTTATCTTCGGAAGTAGGTAGAGCAGAGTAGAAGGTGTGTGCATACAAAATTTTAAGCCAAAAATCATAATGGTTAAGGCTGTATGACGTTTTGAGTTTTATTTTATGAATAATAAAATAAAAATCAGACCATAATTTTTGTTCTTGAGTAAAAAAAATAAAAATTACACATAATCATTATGCCTTGAGGGAAAAAATAAAAATCAAGTACACAGTAAAAAATGATAGTTTATTTCTAATATCATTTGGTACTTAGTTTAATCATTCTTGGAATTAAATTTGAATTTTAATGCCAAAAAGTCTTACTTTTAAACTATTAGAAGTTTTACAATTTTATTTATTCCAAAATATTTTCAAAATAAAGCCTTGAAAAGTGTTCAAATTCTCTCTAAAGAGGTTTAATCATTTATGGTTTAAAAACAAATCCTGAAAAGTATAAAAAACTTTCTCTTTCTCAATGTAGTATATTACTATCAAAGCTTTTTTGGTTTGAAATCAAAACCAAAAAAATATTAAGAACAAATTTTCAGAAAAAAAGTCAAAATAAATAAACAAAATTTTTCTAAAAGTACAATGCGAAGGAGTAATTAAATGGCCGAATCGAATTTCTTACGCCTGATGAAATAATTGTATCAAGTAAGTAATTCAGGAAATTAATAAAATAGCATGAGGGTAAATTTTGCTTTATTTTTACAGACATAAGGCAGTTTAAGGTCTCTCTTGCAGTATCACTGCAAGAACCGCGACGGTGCTGAAATTTCCCTGGACACCTCCAAAATATTGGTGTAAAAGTTGACAATATGTATATACATATATCGAGTCCTAACTGCCATACAAGTGTATTCAACAACGTTATCGATTTCAGCTTTTTTATGGAAATCAACAATTTATTATAACATGCATCAACTCCCAAAAATTTCATAGATGTGTAATATGCAGCTTCGAAGTAAGAGACTAAATATGTAAGTTTCAAGGCCACATACAAACTGTATGCAAAACAAATTTAAAAAAAAACTGAGTCCCGTAAAATTTAGTTTTTGTTGGATACACATTTATGGGGATTGGGGCTCGATATATGCATAAGGTACTTTAGTGTTTGCTGCTCATGGAAACTTAGGGGCAAATGTTTGTTTTGGATTTTTATGTGCATAAATAAATATTGCTAACGTTATTCAATTTCTCATTAATCTTTGGGATAAAGGGTTATTTGCGGTATATCCACTGGAAATTTTATGGGGGTTATTTTTAAATCCAAAAAAGTATAAAATTTATTCCAATTTTCCGATTGATCTTATACCATTTCAACTGTTTTTAATACCAAAGATATTCTAAAAATAATAAAAATTTGGTTTTGATTTAATTCCAAAAAAATATTAATTTGACACCAAGAATAATTTTTGTCTCTCAGATTCTCTTCCTTTTTTTAAACCTGAATGGTTTTAATTTTATACTTTTTGGCATTGTTATATATAAATACCAAAATGGTATTAAAATTAAACTAAAATTTTTACTGTGTATAATAATTATTTTTGATGCAAAAAGTAAAAATCAAGAAATAATAATTATGCTTGAGAAAAAAAATTAAAATCCAAGAATAATACTTATTAGTGATCAAAAAAATTAAAATTACATAATAATAATTACTTTCGATCGAAAATATAAAACTCAGGCTGTAATTATTACTTTCGATTTTTATGGATAAAAGTCTTAAAATAAAAATCTTTGCAAATAGCCGCAGATTATACAGAGATAAATATAGTGGTATTTCCAAATTTATTTTGCGATAGTGGGAACATACTGATTTTTTTGGTCAAAATTTTAAAAATAATAATTATTTTCCATCCTTGATTAAAACATTAATTTCATAAATTCAGAATTTTCACAATTTCTAAAAATATGTACATCTATACATACGTATGTATACACTTTAAATATACACTAGCCGTGTTTCACATACGGTGATCCTAACCCAGATAAAAATTTTTGCATGTAAATGCAACAACAAAGATTTCAGCACGATTAAACCAGATAAATTGCTGGTTCAATTTCTGATCCGCCCTGTTCGATTTGTTTTTTCCGTGCTGATTTGGCAGCACAGTGCTTTTTTGATTTGGCAGAACTGAAAAGTGACATTTGTGTATGTATACATATATATACATATACCCTGCAGTAAATTTGTTTCACTGCTAAATGATCATTGATCATTCTTTGTTAAATATTCATCACAATCGTTTTGCGTTGGTGCAAGCGTTCAAGCTATATTGAAAAAACCAAACGAAATACCATCTAGGCGCTTAAAAACCATCGAGCCAGCTTGTATTTCGGTAGGTTTTTTGACATTCGGCAGCTTTTCTGACAAATTTTTCAATTTGACAACTATAAAACAAATTATATTTAAAATAAAAAATATATGGAAATACAAATTTCAAATTTGCCTCTTGTAAGCTTTTACTTTGGCCGTAAGGGGAAAGAAGAAGTCCGGAAGAAAAATTATACTGCGCACTGGCTTCTCCTTATAACATGGAATACATAGCTTTCCCGCCATTTGAATTTCATAATTTATTTCAGTAATTTAAATTCAAATTTCCAAAAAAAATTATTTTTGAAATAGTTATTTTCATTTAGTTTGAAGTTTAAAGTCAATCAAATTGTTTTTGAGGGAGTATTTGTCTCTTTTCAACGTACAGAAGAATTGTTTTTGCGCTATTATAACTCTGACGAGTTTTATTGCCGAGCTTCTCTCCCAATTCGAGGTGTGCTCCTTTTGTTTTTCCTACCATTGGACAGTTTTATGCCGGCTCCGAACGGTTGTCATATAGGCATAAGGAAAGCAAACCATTTATTTGAAAAAATTCAGCAGCCTTTATATGAAAGTATTGACTGATGCCTGCTCATGATGAATTTCATCAGTGATTCATAAGGGATTCATTTCAGATTTTTAATGCTGGGTATATGTTGTATATGTTTCTTCTTCTTTTTAGTTCTTTTCAAGTGCAGCCAATTTTCATTATGAGCCGGATTGTTTCAGTAAAAATTTATCTTGACCCAAACCCAGATGTAATAACTGAAATGCCCCTACTATGTAATAAAAAACCTACTGCGTGCTTGATGACTAGCATGGTGTTTTTGATATTTATTTTTAACATTTTTACCAGCTCACCGATTTTTGTAAGTTATACCATATTTAAAAGATAATAACTTGTGGAATTCGCGAAAAATATGTACAATGTCAAACTGTCTATAATATATATAATATATAGGAATAAATTCCAAAAAAGCAAAAAAATCGTAATTTTCTGAACTTTAAGCTCTTTGAGCGACCTCTAAATCTTTTTTGATTGGTCTAAAACTTCGTATATCTAGATTTTATTACTATTCGCACATTTTGATGGGGGGAAATCGCGGATTGAAGCACTTTTTTTTCCCCCCATACAACTAAGGGCCACCCTAATGTACATATGTGCATACATACATACATGCTTAAATATCAGAAGCGCTTCGCAAGCGAGCATGCAACCTTGGCTGTTTAACGATTGAAAAGCGTCAAATGGAAAATGAAAGCGAATAGTTTTCAATTACAAACATATCGCTAGCTTAGAGTGCAAAGTGGCTAAGTTAACATTCATGAAAAATTATATTTTTATGTAGAACGCAAGAGAAATTAAATACACACTAAGCTAAACAGGTCTGTTGTATACTTGTACCTACTCGTTGTTATTCTGTGATACGCAAATTGGCTACGTCCAAACAGCGAAGAAAACTGGCTAAGTCCATAATATATACATGAACAGAGTTTCTTCGTACGAAATTTTGAAAGTGCTAGTTTTCGTATGGCACGCCGATATAGAATTTTTTTTGTTTTTTGTCTGACCTGTAAATTTTGAAAAAGGCACTTAGCCACTTTGCCCTCTATGCCAGCAATACGTACATATGTACATCAGGCAAACAGACACACTCACACAACCAAAAAGAAAACAAAAGTAACAAAATTCTCATTTCGCCTGCACAACTGATTGCGCACCAATTGGGAAATGTTATATTCATTTTTAAGCGAGTTAAAATAAAAGTGAAAAAGGCAAGTGGACTGTTTTTAATGTGCTGTAAAAGGGTAAGAGTGACAAAAGGAAATTAGCGAAATTTAATTTCGCCACGGAAGATCATAGATATTTTTTATACTTCGAGAGAGTAAAAAAAAATTAATAACTTTTTAATTAAAATTAATGTTCTTTTTTTTTTGTGAAACATTTACATATATTTTTATACATTTCATGGGAATGTAATGGTATTATAACTTTGTGCCGAAACACGAATGGTGAAAGTACCAGAAGGAGGCGTGACAGACCTACCAAAATATATACCAATATGATCAGGATGATAAGCTGAGTCGATTAAGCCATGTCCGTCTGTCTGTCTGTCTGTTTGATCGCAAACTAGTCCCTCAGTTTTTGAGATATCTGCTTGAAATTCGGAATGTGATTTTGTATTTTGGAGAAGCTGATCATTTGTAGGAATCGGCCGAATCGGACCACTGTAACATATAGCTCCCATACAACCGATTGTTCAGATATGGACATTTTAGGGTAAAACTTCTCTAGTTAAACAGCTAAGGGCATGAAACTTTTAAGTATTTGTACTCATATAGACCTAAATAATGTCTCCTAAATTTGTTAAGATCGAACCACTATTACATATAGCTCCCATACAACCGATTGTTCAGATAAGGACATTTTTAGGTGTAACTTCTCCATTTAAATAATGAAACTTTTTTTCTAGTGAATCTTTGTATAAATAACTCACAGAATTGAGTATATAAATTAAACAATTTCAGGCTATGCAACTTTTCATTTCCCCATTCATGAAAGGTATGAAGTCTTCGGTACGGCCGAAGACAGCCGCGCTCTTACTTGTTTTAGGTAAAATTTGTGTTTGTATCTTCTCATTTTTATACGTTCATAAGTAGCTAATAGGGTACAATATGACGTATTTTAAGCAAGGATGCTCAACAAACTATCAAAATATCTTTCCGTTTGTTAACATACTATATTAACGCATGCGAGCGCTAACGTTTTAAAGCCCGTCTCCACATAACTTGTTTCACCAACAAAACATCTAGCAAAACATCTCGATAAATAACCCGTCTCCACGTGGCTGACCGTGATTCAGTTTAACATTTCTCTTTCTTGCTCTTCTTAAATGTTTGTATGTTTGCTCATATTTTGCGTTTTTGTTTTGGTCTGTGTGAGATTTCGATAGATTTTCGATACACAATTAGAGAAGACATCGATATCATCGAGGTTGGCAAGATGATTCAGAATGAAACAGTGTTTCAATCTTCACTCGCTCTCAGAAATTTTGTATGGAAATTGGCGAGATTCGGCACTGGTTTCCGTGTCGAAACAAGATTGAGAGAGAAAATGGAGAAAAAAAGAGCGAAACACGTTATGTGGAGACATGGTATTAAACAAAACCAAATCAACAAAAAGGAAATCGGTTTCGTTGAATCGAAAATTAACGTTGAAATTATCATTGAAATGAGCGTTTTTTCGGTTCTCACAATAAATTGAGAGTGCTTAGTAGTAGCGCAGAGCAACAATGCTCTCAATGACAAACATAGAGCGCTTTGATGGTTCGTTGGAATGAAAATTCTATCAGTAATATAAAGCGCTCAACTTTTCAACGTTTCAGCGTTTGACGTTGATAACGAAACAGAAATAATTTTGATAATTTTTATAACGTTGAAAAACTGAGTCGTTTCAACAGAAACGACTTTAACATTTCGGTTATCGTTAATATTAACGTTGCGGTGCATCCTTGATTTTAAGAGATAATTGAGTGCTCTTCGTTATAATTTTCGCTAAGTTAAAAAGTTATTCGAGCTCAAAGATTAATCTGTCGCTAATTTGACCGTTGTTCCTATAATATAGCGGAATTATCAAAAAAAAAACACACTATGATCAATCCAGAGAATTTGAGAAATTTCAACACTTAATAAAAAATACAAAATTTTCACATTTCACAACCAGACCCACTTTCTAACTGCTAATAGTTGGAAAGCATGAAAAGATGTACGAAAAATTTGCATAAAAATATGTACTCCAAAACAAAACTATGATTTCATCACATATCTCTATTGTATGGCTGCCAACTTATAGCAAATCGGATAGACTCTAGAATGCATCTCAAAGTAAGCGAAGAGTTCAGGTATTTGCTCCCCGCTATCATGTATTGAATCTAGCAACAAAACAATGAGAATAAATTTTTCTTTAGTTCAATGATGTTTTTTCGAAAAAACGGACGTATAAAACATCATTAATGTCCAAAATAATGTTGAATGTACTATTAGTTATATAATGGCGTTGGATTGAATTTCATTTTGATGCCATGGTTCGAATGCGGTGGACAATATAAATGGGACACAGCTATATAGCAAGAAGTGAAGGGGAAGAAGGTGCCACAAGAAGAGAGAGGAAGAGAAGAACAAACGGGGGTGAGGCTACCTGATTATAATTGCAAATCGGTTAGAGAGCGGATAGAGGATGAAAAAAAATTATTAATTATTTTTGTGTCATATTAAGAGGCATAAAATTAATGGCACAGAGAGAGAGAGCAATTGTAGTGAGAAAATAAACCGAAACTGAGATCACGGCCGAGAGCGACTCTCATTCAAACATTCTTTTTTGCCTTACCTTGGCAGAGAAAAGTGGATACATGACTATCCTAGGACACCACAATGAAAAAAATCTTGCATTATGGAATATATAGATCCTATTGCCTTTATATCCGTTTATAGATGACCATACATTACCTTGTTAAACTGGGTTATTCAGCATCACCGCATTTACATAAAACATAAATACGCAAATACACATACCGCAAACAATCACAAGACATTTTTTGTCATGTATAAATAGCATTTATTTAATAAACCCTCAGAGCAATGTTGAGTCTTCTTAAAATAATACATTAAAGAAGCAAACGCCTGGAAAGTACCTACATATGAATAAAAATAGGTAAAAAAAACTTTTTAAGTTAAACGGTTTTATGTTATACATACATTGCAATGTTTAAGATAAATGTACTAAAAACCAAAAAATAATAAAATAGATACAGTCGTGGGAATTATAAACATTTGCATAGACTAGACTAGAATAAAACCGGGGGGGCACGTCAATTGTCTACAAATTATCGACTTAATGTGCGATAGAAGAATCGTTTAATTCGTCGTTAGGCAGTTGGCCCGCAGACGGTGAGGAAATTACTTACTATTTTCTTGCTCATGGAAATTCCAATAGTTATACACTCCATGTTAATAAAAGAGATGTTTCAACTAGTTTATGGTAGGACATTCACACGAGGAACCGTTTCACTGCTCGTAGTTTGTCTTTAATCGACAAAACATATGATAAAAGTACTACTCGCTCACCACTATGAAACCCTAAAACTCGCTTATAATCGAGCTTGCTAGCTTTTTTCCACATTCTAGCCCTACTTATCACACGTCCATCGTTGTCGGTTGAACAACTGCCTAATTATAGTGTAACATTACAAAACAAACATTTTAATCAACGATTGTAGACAATTGACGTGCCCCACGGTTTTATTTTAGTCTAGTCTATGCAAATGTTTATAATTCCCACGACTGTATCTATTTTATTATTTTTTGGTTTTTAGTACATTCATCTTAAACATTGCAATGTATGTATAACATAAAACCGTTTAACTTAAAAAGTTTTTTTACCTATTTTTATTTTCTAGTTTTTAGTTTTTATTTCGCATTCTGTTTAATTCATTTAGTGCTTCATTATTGCAAGGTTTCTTGCTCGTTAGTTTATTGCAGTCCAACGCCTCTATACGTAGTCCCTGAAAAGTTCTTACTCTACTAAGAGCCACGTAGGCTTGACCTTCTTCAAACAGTTTCGCACCTAAGATTTTCAGTTTTAATTACCCCGATCTCAGCTCCACCTAGCGGAATTTTTTTTAAGAAAATATTTCTTTTCAAGGTAGTAATACATGTTCCGAATTTCAGCCAAATCGGACCATAAATGCGATTTTTGTAAATATAGCGACCCACGCGCCACCTATCGGAAGTTTTTTTTAGGAAAATATTTCCTTTCAAGGTAGTAATACATGTTCCGAATTTCAGCCAAATCGGACCATAAACGCCACCTAGCGGAATTTTTTTTTAAGAAAATATGTATTTCTTTTCAAGGTAGTAATACATGTTCCGAATTTCAGCCAAATCGGACCATAAATGCGATTTTTGTAAATATAGCGACCCACGCGCCACCTATCGGAATTTTTTTTCATAATATTGCATTGTCATCGGGGTTATACATGCGTACAAAATTTCAGATTAATCGGTTGACAGGAAGAGGGTGAAATTTGAATTACTAAATTTGACCCAAGAATAAATAATAAAACAAACGGGGTGAGCTAAATAAAACCGTTTAAAAAACATACCGCATACTGTGCATCTTAATAAGTTTGTAAGCAAATAAAACCCAACTTTACGCCTAAAGGGATAAGAAAAAAGATTTTAAGAATGAAATAAAAATAAATAAGATGCAACAAACCAAAAAAAAACAGAAAAAAAAAAAAAAAAAAAAAAAAACAAGTCAGCAGCTACGGTTAGTTGCGATGATAAGTCGTGATAAGATATACGCTCACGTAGTTAAAGCTGAACAGTTGGTTGCTGCTTTGTGTGGCATAATAAATTCCTCCCAACAAAGTTTTTATAACGCAGCATACGGAGGAATGTACACACATACATACATATACATATATGTACATTAGAGTGGCCCTTAAGCCTATGGAAAATAATTTTTTCTGCTTTTTTGAGACGTTACCCCCTGAAATGGTTTCATGTACGAAGAAAATATGCCCTGTTTAATATTTTCTCGATTGGTCAACGTTAACCCGTGCCACAGTGTGTTGAAATAATGAACCAAGTGTTATATGGTTCGGTGGACGTTTATATTGGACGAATCCTCTTATATTTTTGAATTTTAGTAGATACAACGTTGTTATTTATTAGACTCCACAAATAAATGATTTATAAACAAAAGATATTGATATTCTATATATTGAAGTACTGAAATGTCATGGATCCTTATTTACTCATATATGTATACAAACAATTTGAGGAAATTGAAATTTTAATGTATATTTTTCATATACTCGTACATACATACATATTTATATGGGAATTTTTTAAAATAAGTGCCCTCTATTAGTGTATGCATACACAAATAAGAAATACAATTCAGAACTTTAATTCTCTTGAAAGTCCATTGAAAGCGTTTGAAGAGCAGTGTAATTTGGAGTTACTTTATTTGGGAGTTATTTCACTGCGCCAGCGTTTGCTGCTGACAATTTTGGTGTTTTTTTCTATAACACACTTAATTCTCACACAGAATGAAAGACCAATATCCACATAGTAAAACCCGCAAAAAATTGTCATAGCTGTAGCTTTGTAGACTACTTTAACCCTCTAACACCCCGACGATGAGGTCTCCACATTGAGGACTCTATCATGACTAGTGCTGGACCGTCTCGGTATTATATTTCTGAATCATTTTCAAACGATAGTAACACTGACTACGCGTAAAATGACCATGATACGGACACAAACTTTCCCAATGCCGATACTCACTTTTGCTACGTTTGTAAAAAACTAATTTGTCTCGCATATGCTAAAAAGGTATGTGTGGCATGTGCTTCAGTTAACTGACTTCACCAGTTGCACGTTTTAAAATTATTGTATTGGAAGAAAATAATATAGACTACGATTTTAAATTAATACATAATTCTTAAGTGAAATATTTGATTTGTTTGTTGTACTATGTTGCTTAATAAGTAAGAACCAAAATTTAATGTCATCTACATACACACAGAGAAAAACTATTGTTCAATCAACTCAGAATCGCATATAACCCAACTTAAAACTTAGGTATAATTTACTTACTAAGTTTTTTCGTCATCTTAACGAAAATAATTTTGTAAAAAATTCAGCAAAGTAATTTAGTTAAAAATAAAAGTAAAAAAGGTTAACTTAGCGAGAACAACTCCTTTTTTGGTAGCCAAAGTGCGTGGGTAATAAATCACCTAAGCTTTGTTTTCCATGGTCGGGTACAAATTGTGTAAGTACTTTGGCGAGTTCTACAAGTTTTTTGTGCCCCATACAAATTTTTTTAACTAAGTCAACTTTGTTAGATTTACTATAGTTTTTTCTCTGTGTGTACGTACATACATCTTCTACGATTCTTGCTACTCAAACAATTGTAAAATAATAAAAGTATTTTGATTAAGTGAATTTAAATGAGCTATTGGCCATTTTTTAATGAAGAAAAATTGAAAAAAATTTTTTTGGTAGAAGTTATGGATCCATTTCGGAGACCACCACATCCCCTCATCAGACTTCTTCAAGCGGCCCCAATTATTAGAATTAAAACGGCCATATAAATACAAACGTATTTTGATTAATTTCATGCAAGTTTAAACTTGTAAACATCTCAGAGTTAGGTTTTCGGGTATACCTACGCACATACAAAAATTTATCACGGCATAGCCAAAAGAAGCGCTTACTAAAAGTGATGTTGCCAATTTTTCAACTTCAACTGGTTGTGGCACGGATTACAGTTGTTCAATCGGGCCAAAATTTTCAGGGTATTATTTTTTTATTAAACAAAAACATATCAGGGGGTAACAAATTTCCGACTTACGAAAATAAGGGCCACTCTAATGTACATATACATATACATATACGCATGTATATTATATACATAGGTATTAGGGTGGATAAACGTTTCTTTTTTTTGGTTTTTGGTTATTTGAACTCTTGCTTATTTACTTCATTATCAAGGACCATTATCCAGATGTTTAATAGAATATTTATTTTATTTTTTTTTTTTAACCGAGTTTTAGTAGAAAAACTTCTTCTGTGAATCCGACTTGAATTCGCTATTGATTTTTCTCGAATGCATCCCCAACCCGACACAAGTTCGAAAAATTACATTCACCTCCAAGAATTCATCTCGAATTCACCACGATATATCATCATCGCTTATGTGTTTATGGGGAAGGCCATTTTTCTTGATTTTTTTTTATTTCGGAAACCATGTTGTTGTAAAAATTATAACGTTGTTGTTGAGTGACTCTATTATTCAATTTGGGTGGCCACCCTTGTTCTATGTACATATGTATATAGTATAAATACGTGTAAGTGCGTATGCGTGGGCAAATAAAAATATTTCCCTTGCTGACTTAAAATACCCAATTTACATCTGTTTTGTTTTGCTTACAAATTTGCGCTGACTTTTTTGCACATAAAGTTTTTAGCAATAAAAAGTTCTTTATATGTACATACATATGTATACATGAGTATTTTTGCATAAAACTTTCATTTATTTAACACGCATAACCGCCATTTCATACATACATATGTACATATTTAATGTATACATGCATGCACATACTATGTATGAATATATGTGCTTATTTTTTCAATGTCATACTTTAAATGTCAACTTTAAGTTCCAACTTATAATTTATGACATTTAGCCATGGAGTAAACGTCACTTGTAAATGACAAAAGACGTGGGTACATGTGCGCCGAAGGGTATTTTGCCAAAAAAACGTTTTGTTTGTTGTTGTCACAAAAAAACTTTAAAATCTGTGTCAATAGACTCATAAACATATTTTCGGTTATTCTCGCTGGTATGCGTTTGTGGCATTGAACTTTAATGGGCAGTAAGAGGGAGAGGAGAGTAATTGAATGGCTGTGTATGGATCGTTGATTATGAGCGGGTGCAATGCACAATATTGTACCGAAGTTATGGAAGGGGTTTTAGGAATATGGGAAAGTTTCTTAAGAATTTATTAAGAAATTATATGCTGTTTTTGCATTTCTTAACCTACATGCATATATCAATTTTAGGTTTAGGGCTCGTTTTCGACCCTCACATATTTTGGACATGTGCAAAAAAGGAAAATAAGTACAATTGAAAGAATTCTAAATAGGAAATTATTACAGAGTTGCAAAATTTAATACCAGGTACTGCATTTCAGCTATGAGAACTATTGAGTCCTTCCACCTATTAGAATAAAAATCATTCATCACCAGAAATGCGATTAGCTTCAAGTTAGCCAAAAAAAAGCCACACAAATAACTAGAAAATGCATATAAGTCAACTTCTAAGTGGAACAAAATTATGCCACCATTTTCAACTGCCCGCCAGCTGTTGACCGCATAAGAAAGATTGCGTAAATTTATAATCCTAAAGCAAAGGTCACCGCATGCATACACATACATATGTACCTTGTACGTCAAAGTACAAAGTAAAGTAAAGTAAAGTGATGTGCGCAAATTACATAAACCCATAAATGAAAAGCATTTAAAAATCGCGAATGTTTTCAACATACGACAGCATAACCGTAGAACCCACGCACGCCAAATAACCGCAAGCCACGAAATTCGTGAAAGGAGTTCAAGGAAAATGGCGGGGCAGATGAAACGTAAACGAAAGATGGCGGTTTGTGTGTATGCACGAATGTATGTGTGTATGCGGGTGTGTGCCAAATTGCAGCACAGCTTATAACGCATAAGTAACAAGGAGTCACAACAAAAACAACAACAAAAACATAATCCATAACAGCACAAATAACCGCACCACTCATAACAACAGTTAAAGCAACAAAAACAACAACAATAAAAGCAACAACAGTTTCAACAAAGTCATCGACCAGGTCAGCCCAAAGGCGAAAGCAATCAGAAATAATATATGAAAAACAAGAAAATAGAAAAAGTTCGTATGCGGAGCGCAAGACGAACAAGAGGATGAAGCGAAAAGTTGAAGTATAGTATAAACGACGATTGATGATGGTGTTAGCCGGAGGGAAATCAGACTGCAGATAAATAATCCAGCGTACGTATAAACGAACAAACAAAAAATTAAAGTACAACAAATACCACAACCCTGAACTCAAATGATGCACTTTTAACTTGCACAGCTGCACACCAAATCTGCGCACGGGTCTCAGTGGCAAGAAACGGCGTACAATGTGTGTATGTGCCGTGGTACTGGATATGACATTTATATGCATGCTGATAGTTATATCTCCTTATGCAAACATATGCATAAATATGCATTTATGTGTATATATATGTAAAAAACAAATAAAAACATGCATGAGCATGCAGATTGTAGACGATTACATACATACATACCTGGGTAATACTGAGTAGTAATTGGACTATTACGTACTTAAATACTTTATATTTTGATCTTGAAGTAATGAGTCCGTACCAACCCAACAAACACTGAGGTTAGTTATCGATTTGAGAATGACTCGAGAACTAGCCTCATTCTCAAACCTCTAACGTTAGAGGACGACTCGAAAATCTATCGAGAATCATAGCGTTCTCAAACAAAAGGGTACCTAATTCTCAAATCGAGAAAATTATAATTCTCGAATCGAATTCCAATGTAGTTCTCTAATGAGATTCTAATCAGAATTTGCAAATACTTCCAATTGAAATGAAAAACAAAGCTTTGTCTCCTTTTACATGATTTTTTCATGGTTTAGATTTTATTAACGCAATATGTGCCTAAATTGCATATGATTATATATATTGACATGTATATGTTTACCACATTTATAAGAACTGAAATTTAAACAAAATTCAGTCTTATTATTTAAATTAAAGGTACTTCTTGTACTTTTTAATGGAAAACATTGTACGACGGTAATATTAACTTTACCATTTTTTAGTATCTAATTTCAATATATGTATGTATATTCAATATATCACAGAAATATATTGAGAATTGATAAAAGGCGTGAGATTTGGCTCCTTCTCTAATCACTCGCTAATCGAATTCTAGTGTAGTTTTCAACCCTAGTTATCGATTTGAGAATATATAGAGAATTACACTACACCTTTTTCAGTTTAAATTCAGAAAGTTCCAATTGATATTCAGAAAATTACAATTTAAATTCAGAATTTCCATTTGATATTCAGAAAATTACAATTGAAATTCAGAACTTCCATTTGAAATTCAGAAAATTCCATTTGAAATTCAGAAAATTACAATTGAAATTCGGAAAGTTACATTTGAAATTCAGAAAATTACATTTGAAATTCAGAAAGTTACATTTAAAATTCAGAAAATAACAATTGAAATTCAGAAAACTTCTTGAGTACTGTGAGGAGGTTTCTGAATTTCAAATGTAATTTTCCGAATTTCAAATGGAATTTTCTGAATTTCAAATGTAATTTTCTGAATTTCAATTGTAATTTTCTGAATTTCAAATGCAATTTTCTGAATTTCAAATGGAATTTCTGAATTTCAATTGTAACTTTCTGAATTTCAAATGGAAATTCTGAATTTCAATTGTAATTTTCTGAATTTCAAATGGAAATTCTGAATATCAATTGGAACTTTCTGAATTTCAACTGAAAAAGGTGTAGTTATCTAAGGTAATCTCGACAAAATTTCTAACGTTAGAGACTGTGTTTGCTGGGAAGTACTTTCAGAATATTCAAGTACTACATAGTACAAGTACAAGTACAAAAAATTGAAAAATCGGTTCAAGTACATTTTTCAATTCTTTTCAAGTACATTCAATTCTTTTCAATTACTTTGAAGTATTTGCTAAAAATTCAATTCTTTTTCAATTCTTTGTACTTGTACTTGAAAATTTGGGAATGCAAGTACCAGTACTACATAGTACAATTCTTTTAAAATGTACTTGTCACAAGTCGTACTGGTACTTGATATTACCCAGGTCTGCATACATATTTGTTTTCAATATGATTTCTGTTAGCATTGTTTCTTTTATCTGCCCAATTTCGTGTATGTTACAAGTTTTATTTTATTTGTTATTGCATTTTAATTCCATTTAAAATTTTTAATTTAGCATCGTTTCAAAGATTGGCGAATGATCTAGGAAGGAAAGTATTTTTTCTATTGAGCTGAATAATCTATTGAAACTTTTAGCCTTTTTGATCAGGAATTGTAATTTTGAAACGTCCCACATAGCATTTTATGAAATTATAAATCATATTTGAATCTTTTTCGACCCCTCTGCACTATTAAAATAATTATAAATGCGCTCATTTTCTGATCATAAAAGAGCCTTTTTCGGCAGAAAATGGTATCCTGCGCACGACTCTTCTCTGGGGGGAGGGGGGGATGGTTTTCGAGCCTTATTTCAATCGTATTTTAATCAGATTTGAGTCCCTTTCGATTATACATATTTTTTTTAATAATTTTGCATATATATAATGATCGTTTTTTAATCTTTTTTGGGTCATTTTTCAATCGTTTTACTCATAATTTTAGAGTCGTTTTTGATTTTTTTTTTGCTCATTTTTAAATCATTTTCTTATTTTTTCTTTCGTACTATTTTGGGTAATTTTTTAACTCTATTTCTCTCCTATCTTCTGTCCTCTTACATATATTACCCTTAGCCATACCTTTACCAATATCGCATAACAAAGTAACGATCACATTTCGATCTTTGGCATGATCAATTTGTGATTAGTCCGTTTTTAATCATCAAGGCGGCTCGAAAAGACTCACTTCTCAGTCTCTGGTTTTTCCAATTTTTTTTTACCTTTCCAATAAACTTAAAAACTAACATCGATTAATTCTTAAATTTCTTATTGACATCTTCTTTCCCAAATGAAGGCATCACCTTTAATATTACCAATAATCGCATTGCCTGAAAATAGGAGTTAAATTAGTCTAACATTTGCATTGTACAATGTGCCTATGTAAGTATGTACAAATGTATGTACCTACATAAAGTTTTAAGTGCTGCTTGTGGTATGCTTCGAAATTTGCTTGCCAGCAGTGTACATGTGTGTATGCATGCATGTAATTCAAAGAGGAAACGGATTTTGATACATATTACGTACATACATATGTGCTCACACTTCATGCTTTTCTGGTAAACAGCAGCGCAAGAATAATATGAAATTTCGCAATAATGTGCCCACTTCACGTGAGTATTCCTCTCAATTCAAACTATTTTCTAGCATAAAATAAAACTTTTTAGATAAGTACTTCAGGAACATACAAAAATTAAACATTAGGGTACTTTTAATATGTACATTTGTATACATAACTAGCTGTACCCAGCCAAGCTTTGTTTTGGCCTACTTCCTATTATAGGTACTTGAAGCGAAAAACGGCACCCTTTAAAATATGTTGGAAGTATCTAGAAACCGAAATTAAATCGGGCTGCAGAGCTCAGCACAATTCAGATAAGTTTAAAAAAAGTGAAGGAAAAAATTGATATTTTCAAAAGTTTGCCCTCTTCATGTTCTCATCCCATTTTTCTTCGTATTTGTCTCCAACTCCTTTCCCTCTACTTTTCTCTTTCCCTTTCCCGTCACATTTCCACTTCTCTTTCTCTATCGCTCTCTCTTACCTCTCCTTTTCTGTCTTTCTCCTTTTTATTCCCCCCTCTTATTCCTTATCTAATTTCCTGTCTTATTGTCTCTCTCCCCATCCTCTTCATTCCATTTTTATTATATTCTCCCTCTCCTTTTCCGTCCCTTTGCCTTTCCCAGTCTCATTACTCTTCCCCTTTCCCTAGGAAACTGGGTTTAGCATAACATACCCTGCATTCCACTTCTCATTTCATACCATCATTGCTTAAAAACATTCCGTGGCGTCCGAATCGTCTCTTTTACCCATAATTGGGTATCGGGACTAAGAATCACTATGAAAATATCTCTATATATCAGACCCGGTCAACACCTTTCATTTTATATCAGTATTGCTCAGAAGCATCCCGGGCTCATCCGGGTCCACTTATTGACCCACATCTGGGAACTTGACCTAGGAATCATAATAGGTACGGTATATGGAGACTTGAGCAAGAAATCTTAATGGGTATGGCTCTACATGAGAGTCCGCTCAACAGCTTTCATTTGGTACCAATATCCCTAAGATATATCCCGGTGTTATCTGGGTCCACATATTGACCCATATCTTGGGATCCCACCTAGGACTCGTCATGCGCCGTGATTAAATAACAATATCGATTAGAAATTATCCGGGGCCATCCGGATCCACATTTTGACCCACATCTGGGGACCTGACCTAGGAATCATAATGATTTTATCTCTATGTAAAAGCCCTGCCTTTCAGTTGACACCAATATCGTTGAGAAATTTTCCGGGGCAATCGGGGTCGACGTTCATTTGATACCAATATCGCTGACGTGCTCATGTTTGACCCATATCTGGAGACCCGACCTAGGAATCACAATGAGTACTATTCTATGTAAATTCTCTGCTCAACACCTTTCATTTGATACCAATATCGTCCAAAAATATTCAGGGGAAAGCCGGATCCACGTTTTGACCTTTTGACCTATATCTCGGGAACCGACTTCCGGATTTGAAAAAAATATGCATATAAACCTTCTAGGGCAAGGTACTAAGCTGGTGTGTAAATTTGGTCAAAATCCCTCCACGCGTTTGGGCGAAAGCCGGCGACAAAGAAATGGGCTTGATTTTTATATATATATAGAATATAGATTATGCGCAAAATATTGTAGCACTGCTTACAGTTTGTTCTTTGTTCAGTTTCCGTTAATTGAACAACTTTTAATATGTCGTCGCCCGGATAAATTAATGTCGTATGTTGCATTTGAAGACTTTTGGGAAAACAGGTTTGAAGTTTGGAATTGTATTTCTCCAAAACTTCTGATTAGTTTTTCTCCAAAGTCTGGCAGAACACTACTAGGCCACAAAATTCTTAAATTATTTTAATTGTGTTATATATTGTTTATTATTTTTGAATTTATAAAGGATTTTCTTCAGTAAAATTTTGTCGTATGTTACCTTTAGCAACATTTTTGCAGGAAATTTGTATGACGTACGACAAAATGTGTTCCCAATTTGAACTAAATTAAAGATTTTTAAAATTAGTTAAATATTGTATTTGATTTCTCATAAAAGTAAATAAATTAAATAATTGACAGCAATTAAAAGCACATTGGAAATTAGACGAAATCGCTTGCGACCTTGCACAAACGAAAAAATTCTGCTCAATATCTCTTAAACTAAAGGAGATAGCAAAAAACGGATAACGTCATTCGAAAGATCTTGATTAGTTTAGTATAACTGTATTATTAACTCAATTCGGCCCAAAATTCACATACGACACTAATTTATCCGGGCGACGATGTAGGTACCATCATTCTACTAGAGAATATAAAAATGTGGCGTATTTTCGCAAAGGGTCTGCTTGCTTGTTAGTTTCCTAAAAAAAAACGATTGGCATTAGCTTAGCAACTTGGCTGGCTACTGTTTGGAAATTTCCCTCAAATTTCGTTTCATTTTACCCTCTTCTTGAATCAACGTTTGGAGGAATTGCCTTTCATTAAGCACCAGGGTCTGCTATTTCTCTGTATTAAAAGCCACGTTTTCTCAAGAAATAAGGAGCATTACATGACGAGTTCATAATTCGCTAATCTATACAGCTGAAAGCTTTTGTGGTGTATTAAAAGTTTTCTACCTTCCGTGCTATTCAAGCAAACGAATTAAGTAGGTACACTCAAAGCAACTTTCAGCATTCTGGAAAGCAGTCATCAATCACAATAAAACTAAAAGTGAAGACTCATCCTGCTGCAAACCGCCAGTAAATCACAATATTATTGTTGTTATTATTACATATGTACATTAGATGAGGTTTTTTTTGTATGGGATTCTTTAAACCTTCTCACCAAAAAACTGAATACGCCATTCGATTTAGCGGTTAATTCTACATATCAATTTTTTTTCTTGTGCCAAATCCTAACATTTTTTTCATACATAAATCTAAACATACCTTGAAATTCAGGGAATTTGCGCTGTTTTCGGTGTAGCTCCATCCAGTTTTTGCAAGTCAACTTTTTTTTCAGTTTACTTACTCTAAAACACTCTATTTTCATATTCCGGTGCCGGAGGGAATATCTAAAAAAACGCATCTAATGTACATATGTATAAAATGAAACTTTATTAACACTTGTTTTACTTATTCCGGTCAGACGGTGCGTATGAGCAACATAAAAGTACTACATATCGCACGCTAAGTCAAAAACAATCACAACTCGAGATTTCAAAGATGTGCGGCAGAGAGGCAACAAATTATTCTGGCTGCACAGACACGTTACTTTTTCACTGTTTAGATAAAAAATATGTTTCAGTCGCTAGAGATGTGTTCTGTGACCTGGTTAGAGAAGAAAAAGTGATTAAAACCAATTTGCAGTTGTCACTGTTTTTTTATTTAGGGAGCGTTAAATGTACCATTGCAATCAAACGTTAGTGTCAATGTATATATGTAGATAAATATGTGGTTTGACAGATGCGTATCTATAGCAAAAAGGCATAACCGTTGTAAGTGTAATTTCATGTTAGAAGAGACAGTGAAAATATACGATTGAAACCGGGTGGTTTTTTCTTTGTAATAGAAAATGTAGCATGCTTCTTGCTCTTACATATGTACATATATGTATGTATCAACTTTTACGAATTTTGTTTATTTCCACATTTCCACGAATGTTTGATAAACGCATGTACTTATCCATTATGTACATATTAGTAGTCACCTTCTCAGAATTCTGTTTTAAACGTGCCATTTCACTTACACTTCTGCCCTCAAACTCTCGCTTCAACCTCCTAGTGACTTGGCACTTCCTTTAACAAAAAATCTGTTCTGGCAGTCATGACTTGACATTTATCTAGGTTGCTGTAAAAATCCTTTTAATTTAACGCACAAGCCTGCATATTATATTATGTATGTATGTGCATACCGGCTAACCAAAAGTAGACATTTTTCATTCCATTACAATAAAAAGGGCTACGAATAATAGAGTTAAAATCCATAGCGATAAAAATAATCAAAAGTAAATCTCTATATAAGTATGTATGTACATATGTATGTACATATGTGTATAGCGGCGAAGAACAGGCACAACCAAATCCCATTTCTAAAAAACTCCCATTGACATACACATGTACATATCTAATGCCGGCATTTCAATTTGCCGTTTCCGCTTCCGCTTATGCCAGCCTCAGCGCTTAGCTTGACAATCAATGAACACTTAACAAATATAAACACCAACACGCACATGCACAAACAAACGCACATTGAATTACAAATCGACCTTTTAAGTACGCAACTTACTTTTCTTGTACAAATAAATTTATGTATGTTTGTACGCACTCCTTTGCTTTTGCCGCTGCCTTTTTGGCATTGGCTACTGCAGTTGATATACGCCGATTTCGTTGTTAACTCGAAAGGTTCGATTCCCGTTCACACTTCACTTTCCGCTTCGTTCGTATTTCATTTTACTTTAAGTGCCGCCTTTTGGTTTAAATCCCAAAGCATCTCTGCTCACTTAAGTGGTTCCTTTTTATTTTCATTTTATTTATTTTTTCTATATTTTTTGCCCTCAATTATTATATTTTATTGCCACTTTGGCTTGGTTTAACACCTTAAGTGCTTTCAACACAAACATTTCGGCTATCCTTTGTTTTTTTTTTACATTTTTTTGTATTTGTATTTCATTTCATAATTTGTTTTTTATTTTTGAATTCGTTTTTTATCCTCTACTTTACCTTTTTCAATTACCAACTTTCTAACAATTCACCCCTTTTCTTCTTCTTCTTCAACAATTCCAACAAACACAAAGTATGACCAATTGCTTTTAATTGCTGAGGAACGATTGGTTATAATGAATTAACACTTCACACGGTTAGAACGTGTGCTACATCCGGCGATTCGTACTTTTCGTTTGAGTGTCCCGTCGTTGACTGCACGAAATATTGTTTGTTCGTTATTTTACTGCTTCCTTTGGAGCTTTTACAGTGGTAGAGCTTTTAAAGGCGTTACCAACTGTTTCAAGGATACAATATAACTGGATGCTTTTTCCGGATATTTCTGGACATTTAATATACCTGGAGAGTTTTTTATAATAATTATAATTATAGGCTTGGCTCGAGCCGAGATTATTTTCTCTATAAATAGTCGCTTTATAAGATTTCTTGTAAGTAAAAAACTATTTAATGTAAATGCTTCTTCACATCGCCGTTTAACCTTCCGTTACTAACATTAATTTTATAAAACGAATGCTAACATCGGTCTCACAGACCGAAATTCAGAAAATGTTAACTTCTTCACAGTAAGCAAATGTGTTTGGATTTTATGTTGAATTATTATTAATTTTAATGGCATTCAATAGTAAAATAGACAAAACAAAAGGGTATAATAAATATTTCATTTAAAAATACGCATTTAAAAAACATTAAAAAAAATGAGTACAAGAATTCACGTTTGCATGCAGGAGATCAATTTAATATTTTTTTTTTTTTTCAAAAAGTAATTAAGATAATAGTACAAAAAAAATATATATATGAAAATTAGTTATCGTATCATCAAGTAATCGGAATAACCAACTTGATGGTGATGATAATTAATTACATTGGCATGAGCTGGAACATACTGAGCTTTTAACTATTCTTTTTTTTTATTTTCTATAATATTTAGGTTTTTGATTATCTAACAGAATTTTTCTTCCATAAAATATACCTTTTGTTTAACCTGAAAAATATCGCCAAAAATATAATATTCATCGGCTTATTGTAATATTATGCTTAAAGTGTTTGCAATTAAACAGGGTAATTTTTGAAAGAATACAAATTTCCTCAATTTTACAGTCTCATCAAAACATTAAAAAAAAAATCGGAAAAAAATTTACCAATTTTTCACTTTGACTCAGTGACGTTTTGTTTAAACACCACAAGTTATATGTCGTTTTAAGCGTATTTTAATTGACCTTCGAACAAGGTACTGCTTGCGGGTATCGCATTTGGGTTCTAATTTTTTTACTGAAGAATAATTATTATTTCCTGAATTTTACTTTTTTGCATCAAAAAAGAAATAATTATACTTGATTTTTATTTTTTCCCTCAAAGCAAAATGATTATGTGTATTTTTTTATTTTTTTACTCAAAAATAAAAATTACAGTCTGATTTTTATTTTATTTTTCATAAAATAAAATTCAAAACGTCATACAGCCTGAACCATTAGGATTTTTGGCTTAAAATTTTGGATGGACATACCTTCTAGTCTGCTCTAATTACTTCCGAAGAGAAGTGGTTGGAAATTTTATTATAAAGGGTGGAAAAATGGTGTCAAATTATGTATGTAATTTGCTCTAAAATTCTAAGCTAGTTTTACATACTAACCCCCTTATTCATAAAAAATATCAAAGGTTTATAGAGCTTTTTAAAATAACATCTCCAGACAAATTTTCAATTATAAGAGTTTAATAAACCTATTTTATTTTTTATGAATAAGGGGATAATATATATACGCAACATTTTTGTAAGAATTTAAACGACGATATGGAAAATGGAAACTTCTTATTTGTTATTTTTTAAGTCTGTTATTATTTTATTAATTCGTTAATTGTTAGGAATAATTGTGATAAAACTTTTTATTATACATTCTAATCTTCACTGATTTTTTCAAAACGAATTATTCAAAAAGTTATAACTTTTGTGAATACCCCTAATACAAAAAAAATTAAGGTTGTTCTCTCTCTGTAATTTTGGCCTGGCAAATTTGCCGAGATGACATAAGTGTGATAAATTTGCCGAGCACAACAACAAAATACACGTCTTGTCAAATTTGGAGGTTCGGCAAATTTCTCATACCTCAACCCGTGATATTTGATATCATGAGAAAATATCACGGGAAATGCAACCATGTTATTACATTCACAATAGTCTTCTATGAGAAGTGAGTTTGAATTTATGTTTCTAGTTCTTTTTTTTAAGTATTTTATTTTATTCAGATAAAAAATTAATAAATTCGAAATTGAAGCAAGCAAAGCAAAGCGACAACAGTCGTATAAAGAGTGGAAAGAATATGACTAACATGCTAGTTCACAATGAAGTCAGTTAGAATTTTATTTTCTTAAAGGTGCGCTCTCTCTGTGTCGCAAATTTCTCAAGATATCATGATATCTCGGCAAAACTATTAGACACAGAGAACAACCTTATAGGGCCCTTCCACGATCAAATATTTGATCAAATCGTGTATATGTGGTAGTAAAATTGTCTATGTGTTTTTCACACGTACGTGTTTGATGCCGATTTGACCGAAATCAAAAATTTTTGTTTTCCATCAAATTGGATGGCTATTTGACGTGCGTTGTGGATGCGTGTAAGGTGCTGTTTGATCAAATTTCAGTGCCAAATTAGCATTTGACGTGTGTTGCAACCATTTGATCAAATTTCAAATGTAAATAAACGTGTGTTGCATTATATGCTAACGCAATATATGCAATGCAGTCGTCAGTGTCACTCATTTTGTGTTCCAAAATTTAATTCTATAAACAAATTAAAAGAAATGTCAGCATTAATACGTGATAAAATATCTATTGTAAAGAATAGAAAGCTAGAATGAAATTTGATGGGCTATTTTATTTGATGAGCTATTTGACAACGATTTGATCAAATTACACAGACACGCGATTTGATCAAATGATTTGATCGTGTAAGGGCCCTATTACAGAGAACAACCTTTATATTTCAGCAGCGGTAACTCCCAAACATAGCAGTAAGAAGAAGCATAGCCAAAGTCACAGCCAAACAGGAAACAGCTGACCAATTATAGAAAATTTTTTTTTTGCCAACATCGTAGCAATAAACAAATAATTTTTAATCAAAAATAAATTCATTATTAATTCAAAATATTAAGATTTATAATTTGCGATGGCACACTACAAAGGAGCAGCCAGCGAGGCTGGCCGTGCGGCACAGTTGATGAAGAAACGTGAAATTGCCCAGCAAGAAATCGAATTCCGAAAGAAGAAAATCGAGGAGGAACTGAAATTAGATAAAATTGAGAACAAATTTGCTGCCCATTATGATGCAGTGGAACAGCAACTTAAAAGTTCGACCATCGGTCTGGTCACGTTGGACGAGATGAAGGCTAAGCAGGAAGATATAGTAAGGGAGCGAGAGAAAAAGCTGGCACAGAAAAAAGACGAAAAAGAACGTGAGAAGCAACGCGCCCTCGAAGCTATACAAGCAGAGAAAAACAAACAAAAGCGACAGATTCAAGCGCTATCCTTCAGTTTCAATGACGACGAAGACGCAGAGGAGGACGAAGATGATGAACTGGAAAAAGATGGAAAAGAACCAGAAGATACAAAAGATGAGAAACCAGTGAAGAAAAAATGGACTGATCTAAGTGAGGTGAGTGATGTGCCGAAAAAGAAAAAAATATTTAAAAACCCAGAAGTCGATACATCATTTCTGCCTGATCGTGAGCGTGAAGAGCAAGAGAATCGTCTCCGCGAACAACTGCGTCAAGAATGGGTAATGCAGCAGGCAGCACTGAAAGATCAAGAGATTACCATCACATTCAGTTACTGGGATGGGTCGGGTCACAGACGTAGTGTTACTATGAAAAAGGGCAATTCTATTTATCAATTCCTTCAGCGTTGTCTTGAAGTGTTACGGAAAGAATTCAACGAACTGAAAACAGTTATGGCCGATCAACTGATGTATGTCAAAGAAGATTTAATACTGCCACATCATTATTCATTTTATGATTTCATTGTAACCAAAGCGCGTGGTAAAAGTGGTCCACTCTTTCAATTCGATGTGCACGACGATATCCGTATGACTAGCGATGCCACAGTAGAAAAGGAAGAATCGCATGCGGGTAAGGTGTTGTTGCGCTCATGGTATGAACGAAATAAACATATTTTCCCAGCAAGCCGTTGGGAGCCATATGATCCCACGAAATCTTACGATAAATACACGGTTAAGGATAAGGGTACAAAAGCATAATGTTTTATTACATACATACATATATGAGTAGATATATTAAAATTTTTAGGAAGTATTTTTGTTTTTTAAACTTAAAAATAAAAAATTTCAAGTTGTTAATATTTTGTACTATTAATAAATGTACTAAATAAAAAAAGGAGGAAGTTCGTATTCAGCAGCGATGAAACTTCGATTGATTTAAAAGTTTGTGAAAATTATAATCGGTTATTTAGAGATGAAAGAAAACGTTCCAAAGGCATAAATTATACAAGGAATAATTGCAGTTCTCAAACTGTTGAAGTTCTAACTACGTTGGCTGCCAAACCGCCGAAACGCGGAAATGGCTCCCATTGTGAATCACTGCAGTTCCAACTTATTCAATCACAATAAACTTTTTAAATTTAAGTGTTGGTAAACTATTAAAAAACAACGCCGTGTACATATTCTGAAAGGGCTGCGAAAAGTTTTATGGCAGCAATCCATTTAACTGAGTGGAACTACATGTATTTGAATGACGATCGACACATCCAGTACCTCAACTTTGCCATAGCAAATACCTGTAATTCAAGTATGTTATCAGTTAAGCGGATCCTGAAATTCTGACAGGCCCATATGACCGTATGTGCATATGATATTTCTGTTTCAGCCCGAAAACGTATAAATTCAAAACCTCTTGGTGCACAATCATGATAATAAGCAGCTAGCAAATCAGTCAGGCTTTCAGTCTGTAGTTTTAATCGAAAGCGAAATTCAGTTCGAAAGCACATTCGTATTCTATAGAATATATGGAACAGAAGGAATTTTTTTTCGAATCGTACTACAGAGAGAGAAGCAATCACACCACAACTTCTTCACAACAGGCACGAACATTTTTATTTCGATTAGAAAAATTTATGGTTATACAAATCGAGTTTTGCGGTATACGTGTGCGAAAGTGTAGTCGCGGTGTAATGTTTGATCAGTGTTGGAAAAGGCTTTAAACTGGAAATAGAACCGTTGGTATATAAATTAAAATTCCTACAGAAATTCAGTTTTATATATTAAAGCTTTGCGTATCAATCCAATGGAAATAAAAAGCTGAATGGTAAATACGTAAATTATTCTTGACACATATTTTGCTAAATAAAAGTAAAATTATAACGTTTAATCAAAAAGCTATCACATAGTGGCCATGTTGAAGTTGTCAAGACGACATTTTATAAATTAAAAATGAACAATACCTTCAGGAATTGCGAAAATTCTTTGTTGAAAGGGAATCTAAAATTTTGGCGTACAGAACAATAAAAAAATAGCAAAATGATGCAAGCAATTGAGGAAGAATTCGCGAATTCAGATGCGTGGTTGTCTGAACAATTATTTGCGCAACTTAAAGAATTCAATTCAGATTATAACAGAGAAAACAACAAACCAATAGCTGACCAAGCTGATGGATTTAGTATATATCCATCAACTTCTGGTCTCTGTTGTTTTATCGAGGAGGAACCGCAAGATTTGACCACGACTAGATTCGGAGATAATTTTGAAGTGGATATTAAGTTACCAATTACACCAACAACTCAAGCAAACTTTGCGCCGACAACATACGATGTGAATGATGTGCTCGATTTGAGCGGCATTGCTGTTGCTGATCGCGGTGGTGACGCACCAATTATGGATTATGTGGCAAGTGGTTCGCCGTTTACGCAATACAACGCCGTACCAGAATTCATTGACGCCACGGCCGTTGTGAGTGAGGCGTTCCAAGCAGCAACGGCACCGCCACCATTTGACGTCACTGAGGAAGAGATGAAACTATTGACATTTCTGGAATCGCAGCCGATCAGCAATGATTTTGGTAGGTAAAAAGTAAGAGGGAAATTGGTTTCTATATGAAAATGCGGCTAGTATATAACTTCGTGGAGATCGTCTCCGTAAATTTGATCCTCTAGTATTTATTGTAGTAATTACATCTGATATAGGTACATATTTAATAAAATTTTTTCTGCCCATTTTTTTAGATAAGAAACTGCTAAACGCACCCGCCGACGTTTCGACAATTCCTTACGACATCATCAAGTGCTCTAATTGCAGTTGCCTCTTTGATATAGCATCTTTTCAAAATCATATTTGTGATTATGATGAACATCATAATCTAATTGTACCGCCACCCGCCACCTCAACACCAGTCAGGAAGTTAATGAAGGTGGAACCTATTCTGCCAATAGATCCGGCGTGTATACGTTTGTTGCGTGAAAATCAAATACGCATACGCCGTTTCCTCAAGGATGAACTAAAATACGATATCAATGCATTAATAAACAGTAACAACAACAGCGCTAATAATTCAAATAGCAACATGGGCAATAACCCGTCCAATATATCGACCAGTTCAAATTCATCTAACAATACCTCCATCAAAAAGCCAGATGGACCACACGAATGTACGTTATGTGAACGAAGATTTGTACACGCTTCCGGTTTATTGCGTCACATGGAGAAGCATGCAATGGATCTAATACCAACACCTGGCTCCTCCACTAGTGGAAAATCGTCTGCATCACAAGCCAATTCGTTCCATAGTGCTAATGGACTGCGGGTGGTAATCAAGTGCACTTTGTGTGGCCGTATATTCTTTGAAGCCTTTTCTGCATTCAAACATTTGTGCACACATTTTCCGAGTAGCATAATGGAGGAAAAGGAATTTGATAATTGCGCCGAAATACCCTATGAATCATATACCGATGATGCAATCAATTTTTTGAGAATGGAGGTAAGAAAAAATATTTAATATATTTATGTATGTACATAATTTAAATTTTTATTTCGTACCTTAGGCCACAAACAGTTCTGGTGCACTAAGCATTCATGAGGATAAACAACCGGTTTATTTGAAAATGGTCATATTAAGTTGCATTTTACAGTGTGAATTTTGTGACTTTGTCTTCTCCGAAGTTTCCTATCTTTTCGTGCACTCCGCTTGCCATTTACTCGAGCGTCGCTTCGAATGTTTCGCCTGCGACATACACATGCGCACAACCAAAGAAATCTGTACTCACTGGCAAGCCGAGTGTGTTTTTATGCGCGAGAATCTTAAAGTACATCAAGCGAATACGCAACGTTACTTTGTGTGCAATGTATGCGAAAATAAATTTCAATCACTCGATCAGTTGCACGAGCATCGGTAACCACGCATTTATTTACATATTAATTTTTGCAAATTTGAAAGTAACAGCACTTTTTTCTTTTAAAGTTACACTTCCTATCACTTCTTTCCGCGTCTAAATAAATGTCTCGGCATGCTGCAACTGCCTTGCGAGTATTGTGAGGTAGTTTCCGAAAATGCACAGGACTGTGTCACTCATTACGAGGAGAAGCATTATAGAAAGTATAAGCGCGATAAGGATGGAACTGGCTCCTCGGCCAAGACTCGGCAGTATTTGTGCGATGTATGTGGGAAAGCTTATACGCAATCGAGTCATTTATGGCAACACTTGCGTTTCCATCAAGGTAAGCGATTCGTTGTTTGGTATAGGTATATGTATTCATATTTGTATAAAAAAAATTACAAAATTTACATTGCCTACTACCAGGCGTAAAACCGTTTGCATGCAAGGAACCTGGTTGCTCTCGTAAATTTACCATACGTCCAGATTTAAATGATCATATTAGGAAATGTCATACTGGCGAACGCCCCTATCATTGTTTAGTTTGTGGCAAACGTTTTCTGACCGGTTCCGTTTTCTATCAACATCGTCTCATACATCGTGGTGAACGGCGTTACGAATGTGAAGAATGTGGGAAACGTTTCTATCGCGCCGATGCTCTGAAAAATCATCAGCGCATACACACGGGAGAGAAACCGTTTGGGTGTCTCTTCTGCACGAAGAATTTCCGCCAACGTGGCGATCGTGATAAACACATAAGGGCGCGGCATTCTCACTTGGATGCCAATGCCCGTTTGATGATGCAGATGCAAAAGCTGCAATTGGAGGCGGCTGCGGCAGCTGCTGCAGCAGAAATGTCTGCGCAAAAACAACAACACCCAAAACAATATCAACAACAGCAGTTGCAACAACAACAAACGCAGTTATTACAATTTCCGCAACAAAAACAACTACAACCCTCTCAACAAGAGCAACCGCAGCAACAACAACAACTACAACAACAACAACAGTATCAATACCAGCCACAACAACATTTGAATAATATTAATTTTAATACGAGCGATTTTTTGCCCAACATTTCCACTATACAACCAACAACAGTAATGAACAACATGCCATCTATCAGCAATGACATAATTGATGGCCCTGAGCCGCCATTTGATCCAAATGATGTTGTTATGATTGGTAATGTGGCATTCCCGAAGAGCATGTTTGAGACAGTAATTCCCGATATTGATGAAGAATCGGCACTAAGAGCTATGCAGCAGTTGCAGTAGAAGGGCATTTAGTTGAATATCTGTGATATTGCTTGCAGAGTACAATATATATATATATAACATTGCTTAGCTAGTGTATTATGATTAGCTAAGATTTTAAAAATTTAAAAACTAACATTTTCAATTGCTTAGTATTCATCTATATTATTATAATTATATTGAATGTATTATTTTTCGTCAATTTGCGCTATGTAGTCCTGTTTAATTGAATTGTGAATTTTGCTTGTATTGATTTTGTGTTGTTTTAGCTTTTAAGTAGGTTACATACATATGTAATGAATTAAAAATTGAATGAAACATTTCAAGTTGGGTTTTAATTTAAGATGTAGCAAAGTTCAATGTTTGTGTGTATGAACACTTGCAGTTCGGAACAATTTGTATCTTCTAAACAACTGCCGTTGGAACGATAATACGTTCATCATGAAAGTCTGTCATCGAATCCCAGTAAAAAATTGACTTTGTTCAATTAAACACTGATACTTACTGTGTAACCTAAATCAAACGCAAGTCGTCAATTTAACGCACGCACGCAAATTTTTCATATGCGTTGAACCGAAATTGACTTGCGTGCGTGTTCAGATAAAGAAATAGAAAAATACAGAAAATCAGAGAAAATCTTGTTATTTTGTGGAATATGTACCTAACAGACACGATATCAAAAGCAAGTGTCAATTTTTTTGCAAACAATCACCCACAATGCTTAATTTCAACTGTCACGCAAAACAAAAATTGGGCGTCGAATTTGCTTTTTACGCACGCCGTTCAATTTCGGTTACTCCCATACAAGTTGTATGGGCATGAGAAATTTTTGAGAGTAAATTGACGGCGTGCGTTTGATTTAGGTTACACAGTTATACCGCTGTTTTGGAAAGAAGTCTTCAATATATTTTAGAAATTTGTAGAGCAAATTTTTGTTTTTGAAAACCAAATCACAACGGTTTATCAGTAGTTCATTGTGAAACACAATTCACAATTGTTTTTTAAACCACAAAGCGGACTTGGCAACTCTCATTTCTGCTGAGTCAGCTGTTCAATTGTCATTACGAAATTCCAAGTCACCGCGCATTTTTCACTACAAGTTTAATTGGTTTACTATTTGTGGGAGTAAAAAATCTTAAAAAAAGAGGAAAATATACATATTTATTGCCAACAGTTATCAACAAAAACGGTAATTTTCTTATTTTTAGTGTTTGCCAATAAAATATTTGGTAAATCAGTAGATAAATAATTCTGACGGTAATTTCTTGGTGCTGTGTTCGTGTTATATGAATTGCAGTTTAAATTAAAGCTTTTTAATTTGTTAATGTTGTTTTAAGTTATACATTTTGACTGCTTCTTAGTAAAAAAGGTTATTTTTTAATAAACGCTGTAAAAATCTCGTGGCAATTATGCCGGCATATATAAACTCAAAATGTGTTGGGATGCATGTATGTATGTGCTTACGTATGCGTTCGTCCATTAGGGTCGTCCATAAGGAATAGTGTGCTATAAGAAACTTAGCAAAAAACTGCTTTGATAATTGTTTTTTGATGAGAAACCTTTTTTGAACATCAAATAAAAATTGTCGACAATAAGCAATCTGGATTTTTACGGGAAAAGTTCAGCGCTATAACAAAAATTTCAAGTCACTAACCGGCAGAAATCTCGAAAACTCCATTTTCCATTTATGTATGTAAAAGGCTCTCTGCCAGCTGATCTTAAACTATGTATGTGCCGACAATATGGTCGCCGGGGACTAGTAGATTACACAATATTAGGCAATATATGTATCTATGTAGAATAAAACTCACTATATCAGATTCACCAAATGGCATCACTTCTTGAAACAGTCGATTATAAATTTTTCAAAATTTCCTAATGCAAACTTTTTCGATAATTTCAGTTAATGCTCCGTTCGTCCGAAATTACCACGATTTCTTAGTATTAAATTAAACCTAAGGCCAATCTTATTAGAAACCTCTGCCTACAAATGTAAGTACATATACTTACTTTACTTTCAAATTCTCATTACCTCTTCAGTTATTCAAAATTTCCAAATCTATTTTCAGTGTTAAAAAACCGACTTACTTAACGAAAATGCTTTGCATTAGAAAAACTTTAACTCTATCCAAAATTGTTACATTGATATCATCTGCTTCAAAACCAACTAGCACTAGTAATGCATTATTCCCTGTTGGCTATACAAAAAATGTTAGAAATTTGAGTAAATTGTGTATGAGGGCACATTTATTATTAAGTACAAATAAATTTAAGTTAAGGTATGTTTTCTGACTTATAAATCTTTATGCGCATGATAATTTTTTGAAAAATTATTAAATTTTTTTTTGCAGATCAATAAATTCATTTAAACACAGCATGTCTACCGCCAATGTTGCACATTTCGTTTTGCCCAATACGCAGCCCATTGCAGACTTGACGTGCAAGAATGCCTTTGAAGCATTGACCGAAAAAGAAAAACTTTATGCGCATTACTTTAGCAAAGCATCATGGGATGGTGGTCTCATTGCTTTGATACAATCCAGTCCAGAGGCGCCGTTGATATTCTCATTTCTGCATCGTATGTTTGTAGCGGAACCATTGGAAGAGTTAAAACAGAAAGCTTTGTCAAATGGCATAACCGAGGATGAGTTTACAGTAAGTTAAGCAGATCAAATTGCAACAATTTAACACGCACTGACTTACATATGTATGTATATTTTCTTACTCTCAGGCTTTCCTTGTCTACGCTTGTGGCATATTCGCAAATGCCGGCAATTACAAAGGCATGGGCGATAGCAAAATCATTCCAAATTTGGCTAAGGAGAAATTCGATGCGATTGTACGTTCATCGTTAGCCTACAAAAATGATAAACATGTGCCCGCCGTTTATGACAAAGTTGCCTCGCTCATTTATGCTCTGAAGCCACGTCATGAAATTTTGGGTTTCGCACCCAATGGCATAACCACTTATTGGTCTGAGAATTGCACAAAAGAAGATGCTGACATTGTTAATGAATGGTTGACTTCGAAACGTATTGAACCCTATATGTGTCGCACTTTCAAAGTGCTGGAGAATGGTGAAACCATTTACGACATCAAATTGGGTTCTGTCGAAACAAGCGATAAAGATGGCATTACCTTGCCATTGGAATGTTACAAAGGCAATAATTTTCGTGTGACGCGTGGCGATTATCAAAAATTGCTGCAACGTGTCAATGCGAATTTGGCAGAGGCGAAAAAGCATGCAGCAAATGAGAATGAAGAGAAAATGATTGAGCATTATATTAATGCTTTTAAAGAGGGCTCGTTGGCGGCACACAAGGATGGCTCAAGGTACATAAGTGTGCATGCATACGATTGTTGCCACACATAGTCTATGACATTTTTCGGCTTTTCTTTCTTTGACTTTGCAGATGGTGGATCAAGGATAAGGGACCCGTCATTGAAACTTATATTGGTTTCATTGAAACCTATCGTGATCCTGCCGGTGGGCGCGCTGAATTCGAGGGTTTCGTTGCGATGGTTAATAAGGAGAGCTCGGCAAAGTTTGCCGAGTTGGTGGCGCGCGCTGAGAAGTTGCTGGAATATTTACCTTGGACGCAAGCCTATGAGAAGGATAACTATTTGAAGCCTGATTTTACATCGTTGGATGTGTTGACATTCGCGGGCAGCGGTGTGCCAGCTGGCATTAATATACCTAATTGTATGTTAATTGAATTGCAATATTTATTTATATACCTTTATTAATTTTTTTTTTTTTCATGCACAAAGTAACTCAATTATTACGCTTTTATAACTATTTCTAGATGACGAAATTCGTCAGGATGAAGGCTTCAAAAATGTTTCGCTTGGCAACGTTTTGGCTAACATTAACCGCAAAGATCCGATACCATTCCTCTCCGATGATGATCAAACGCTTATGAAGGAATACAAAGTGAAATCCTTTGAGGTATATACATACATACATATATTTCAACATTCCCTTACTGCATAGCACCGAAGTTTTAACTTTCACTCCTTAACAGGTACAAGTGGGTCTGCACGAATTGCTGGGCCATGGCAGTGGCAAACTGTTTCGCATCGACGAAAACGGCAAGTTCAATTTCGATAAAGAAAATACGAAAAATCTCATCACCGGCGAACCCATCACAACGTGGTATTTACCTGGTGAAACTTATGACACCAAATTCGGCGCAATCGGCTCCTCATACGAAGAATGTCGCGCCGAAGCTGTCGGCCTCTATCTCTCATTGCAGCCAGACATTTTAGAAATTTTCGGTTTCAAAGATCCTGTTGAACAGGAGAAAATCATCTACATTAATTGGCTAAGTTTGATTTGGAATGGCATGGGCGTGGCACTAGAAATGTACAATCCACAATCCAAACAATGGATGCAAGCGCATTCGCGTGCACGTTTCGTTATTATGCGAGTGTTGCTTGAAGCTGGCGAAGGTTTTGTCACCATTGAAGAAACTGAGGAGGGTAAAAATTTACGTTTTACAGTGGATCGCACCAAAATACAAACGGTTGGCAAAAAGGCAATCGAAGAGTTTCTCAAGAAGTTGCAAGTCTATAAATCAACTGCCGATATTGTGGCGGCCAGCAAAATGTATGAACATTATTCGGAGGTGAGCGAAGCTGGCGCACATCCATGGGCTAAATGGCGTGACATTTGTTTGGCGCATAAGAAACCACGCATTATATTGGTGCAAGCCAATACCGATGTGAATGAGGAAAGTGAAGAAAAGAAAGTGAATTTGAAGACTTATGATGCCACACACGAGGGTTATATACGTTCGTGGGTGGAACGTTATCCTAACACGGAAATTGATGATATATTGGAGGAAGTGGTTGAGCAAGAGAAGAAATATTTTCCAAGTGCCTATGGAAATTGAGAATAAAAAGAGCAAATGTTAAATTTTTAAAAACTGCTTGTATTAAATATGTAAGTATATTTGCATTGCTGCTAATGCGTTTAATGATTTGTATGATTTAACAAATGAATTTGTATACTGTTAGATATTTTGTATAAAAACTTTTTAAAAAGTAATAATACAAATTTTGAAAACACTTTTATTAAACTTTGCGTATTTGACAAGCCACAAAATTATAAATATTCGTCTCTTCCTTTGTCGCTGGCGGTGATAAAACGAAACGTGCAAATGTGCCGCCGTTGCTGTCGGCCAAACGTCCGGGATTGATAGCCAAACAACCGTTGACAGGCTGTAAAATGTTAGAGGAATATTTGTTGTTGTAGTTGAAGTATTTTACTATGCTTATATTTACACTTGCATGTACTTGTACAAGAAGAAGCATAGTTGGCTATGTTAAGTAAACTAAGCTTCTTCTACATACTCGATACTCACCCTAATGAAACACTTCTCATTCGATGGCAAAATTAGTATATTCGGTATTTGTTCGATTTTTGCATATTTCGACGCCAAGGAGCTGTCATAGCATAACTCATCGAGTGGCGATGGGTGTAGCGGGTAAAAGGAACCTTGATTAAACAAATGATTGACGGTGCGTTTTATTTTTTCGCCAGCATTGCTGCAAGATTATGAGATTACAATTATGCATATTTTATGAATTTCCAATTTCAACTTACTATGTCAACTCGTGCGAAATCATATGCTGCACCACATCTGTCGCTGTCATGCCCACAACAATGCCATTCAAATCGATCATCGATGGATCGGGTAAGACGTGCAAATTTGGATATGTTTTACGCAAAGGCACTGACATGGTGGGATAAACAGGATCGGCATGTGCGTCCTTGTGCGAGGTGACAATAAGAATTGTTGTTGTCGTTGTGCTGTGGAGAAATGTACATATACATAAATTGTTAATTGCACAGAAAATCCTACACAAGTAAGGGCCGATTTCATATAGTCAAATTAAAAGTTCCTTTAAATTCTAAAGGAGCCTTTAATTTGCTGATCGATTTCATAAAGTCTTCTTGAAGATAAAAGTTCCTTTAAAGTTACATAAATACTCAAAAACGGGCATAAGTCTTTTCATCCCACAACTCACCCAAGCGCCTCCACAATGCCCGCAATCATTTTCTCAAAAAATGATTCAAACGATTCGGCCAATGTTAAATTTTCGCTTATCAATTTATGTTCCGCATCCAAAAATGGTCCACACAACACCAAAACATCCGGCTTGTGCTCCTTCAAATAAGCTACTAAATCGTGCAATGGCTCATACAGCAAATCATCGTCATGCGTATACGGACCGGCAGCAATGACAAATGACAACGGTTCGTTTAGTTGTGGCGGTGTGGGCGGTTTGAGTTCGCGCTCAGCCAAAACTTCATCTACAATAAAGGTGTCACCTTTGGGATTTTTACCCGATAAAATTGCAATTTGTCCAGGGAAAACACCAAAAGATTTTGCTATTGAGAAATTTAAGCGCACAGATACGCAGCGCGACTCATCGGTGCCGGCCAACATGACGGAGGATGCATCGAGTGGTCCTTCGTGATCACAAAAAACTGTGCCAATTATTTTTGTTAAGTCCTGTTGGTGTTAAAGGAGAAAAAGCAAAAGGAATGAAGGTTAAAAAAAATTATTAAATTAGGACAAAAATATAGAGTATGAAAGAATTGGTTTATGATCGATAGAATATCAATAAGATGAATGCCACAAGTGTATTAGAACTCAGAAGATTTTAAACCGCGGCTAAGTGCTTCAACCGAATGTTGATGCATGGTCTATCTAACGAGCATATTTCGCACCAAACGCGGTTTCAGACAAGGTCAATCCCCATAGTGCGATATCTTTAATTTGATGCTGGAAAAGATAATTCGAACTTAAATTCTTTCTCTAAACAGGATAAAGAGACTAAGAGGGAGAGAGAGAGAGAGATAGAGAGGGCAAGACGAAGTACTTTCTGTCAGAAAGAGTCAGCGCAGCTTAAAGTGTATCTAAAAAGAGTGCGAGAATAAGTCAGAAGCACGCCCACGTACTTGTTATCCCACATATGCACAAATACTTCAAAATATGACTCCAAACGATCGAGTGTGATTAGTTTCGATCGCGCCGCATTTAACCTCAAGATCCCTACAAATGACCAATTCACTGACCAATCCCTTTTATAGCGGTTAGGTTGAAGTGGCTGCTAGTACTTAGACCCCTCACTAGAGCTGCAAAACTATCGATGGCACTATCGATAGTATCGATAGTTTTTTTTTCGTGTCACTATCGATATTTTTTTTCCACTATCGATGGTTATCCCTATTCATTCTTGTAGTTTTGTCCCAAGAGAAGAATACTTAATTTTAGGGAGGAGTTGGATTTCGATATCAAATTGGTCAAATTAATACCCAAGTGGGTTACGGGGCTTAGAATATACAATACACTATGCTTTAAATAAATCAAAAAACAAAAAAATACGAAGAATTTCAGTTATGGGGGAGGATAGGTATGGGCCTGCTGAGCACAGAACATTTTTTTTTTTTTTTTTTTTAATTTTTTGTATGGTTACATTTTTGAGATAACGGTAATTTTGTGTATTTTGTTATCACTTTATTCAAAAATTATGTTGGCTGGAGTTACGCTTCTAACAATATACAATTTGTAGTAATTGAACCACACCTCGCTAAATGATATCTGGTCAATGTCAAAATTTTTAATTTTTTCCGATTTTTTTAAGTTTTGATTTTCAAATTAAGTTTTTTATAAAAACAAAAAATTAAAAAAAAAAAAAAATTATTCTGTGCTCAGCAGGCCCATACCTATCCTCCCCCATAACTGAAATTCTTCGTTTTTTTTTGTTTTTTTTTTGATTTATTTAAAGCATAGTGTATTCTACATTAATGAAATATTTAAACAGTGTGCCTTTTTATTATCGGTATATTACATTAATGAAATGTATAAACAATGTGCCTTATGTACTAGTCAGCGCCAAAGATGCTAAAAAAAATGTACTACTTTTAGTTTTATTACTATAGCGTTTTCAAGTCAAATGAAACCTTTTTTCAAATCAAGTGCAAATTTTAAATTGAAAAAGGTTTAATTTAACCAAAAAATGCTATATATATAAGTGAAGTATTTAATGCCTATTTGTTGTTCTTTTTTTAATTAATTAATGTTATGCGTTAAAAAAAAATTAAAGACTTTGAAAAGGAAAATGTAAACAAAACCATCCCTCTTTTTAAGGTTTAATTTAACCCGAAAATGCTATATACATTCACAGAGAAAAAAGTACAATGGTTTTTTCAACCAACTTCTTGCTTAATGTTTTATTGGTTGATTTATTCATGACAAAAGGAAAAAATGTAATATGTACATTTCCAATGTACCATTAACCAATATTTTGGTAACAATCAATATCAAACAGAAAGTTGGTTTTCCCAACGTGTATATTTGTTATATTAACGAAAATATTGGTTAATTTATATCTAAAAAAAAGTAAAAATATTTACGAAGCTTTATGGCTTCGGCTCTGTTGTTACCATCGCCTTCAACACGGTGTGTGCTTGACGAAGTTGAATGGCTGGACCCGAATTGCAGAGAGTGAGAGAGTGAGTATTTGGAATTTTCTTTGTTATTCAGTTAACATATTAACACTCTCTTATAGATCACACATAGCAGTGCTGGTACTGGCATAAAAATATAACCAACAAATTGTTTAATAGTAACAAGAACTTGGTTGAAGATTTGAACGAACATTTTGTTATATCAACAAATATCATGGTTAATATAACCAAAAACACTGTCTAATATATCAACAATGGTAATGGTAATATTAAAAAAAAAAATTCACATTGATTCCATTTCAAGTGTGAACTTAGTACTATTAACCAACTTTTGGTTGATTTTTCTCTCAGTGTAAGTGAAGTATCTAATTCTTATTTGATCTTTTATTTAATTATTGTTTTGCGTAAAAAATTAAAAACTTTTTGGAAAGAAAACTGTAAACAAAACCATCCCTCTTTTTATTTTAGTGAAATATTCATAAAAAACTATCGATAGTATCGATAGTTTTTTTTCGACTATAGAAACTATCGAGTGGTCCGACTATCGATGGTTTTGCAGCTCTACCCCTCACGTCCCATTGTATTACTCCTCGAATTGGCAGATCCCGCTATATAAACTATCGTTCTTTTCCACAGCGCAGAACAATCGGATAGAACTTTTTCTGATCCTGTCATCTCCCTGGTGCTTTCAATGCAACTTGGCTACTTTAGAAGATGAAAATGTCTTTGAAATCGACTCTGCACTAGTCACGAAGGCGGTATGATATTTCAGTCCTCAATGAGTAGCAAATACACAAACACGGACCGCAGTACTTTGTTCAGGAGATCCTCTGGAACGGCAATCCGTTTTCTGTCACTTTTTGAACAAAATTTACAGGTTCGAATCAGGAGGAGAATACAAAATAGATAACACGATAAAGCAAGCAGAGAAGGTGAAGAAGGCCTGGAAAAGAGGATAACAAGCGTTTGAAAAGAACTGGGTAAGGGGAAGGAAATGCATGGAAAATAATTATTTTTTTGGTTTTGCTAATCATAGAAAAGGAAAAAAAGAGTCATAAATATGAGTCCAATAGGAGTCTTTTATGACTCTTATTCAGGCTCATCTGATGTATGGAATTAGGCTCATATCGGGCGACCACCTTAGGAACAGAAATACATACATTTCGGACTCCAAAATGAGCTCATAATGAGTGTGAAAACTCCAGTTTAGGATTCCTTTCTGATTCTTTTATGACTCCGAATGTTTGCTGGGCAGGTACATACATACATATTTGACTCTCTGGAGTCATAAGAGTTAAAAAGGAATCCTAAACCGTGCGCGTTCACACTCATTAAGACCTGATTTCATAGTACAAAATAAATGTTTTTCCGATCTAAAGATGGTCGCCCGATATACACCAGACCCACATACATCATATGAACCTAAATAAGAGGCATACAAGATTCTAATTTGACTCACAGGTATTTTTCCATCTTCTATGACTAGTAAAACCAAAAAATTATTTATTTTTGTATTTTCCTTCCTCCATTCCATTTTCCTTTATCCATTCGGTTTCCAGAGTACAAATATGCAGTTTCACTACCACTTGTTTTCTTCTTCTCTCATTGTGGAATCTTCTGCGCCATCATGCTTCACATATAAATATTTCGGGCTAATATTGGACTCAAACAGATTCAGACTCTACTTATTATACACATATTTCGGACTCATATCAGACTCCAAAATTATGAAGGCTCTAAGGATGTTTGCTGGGCTATTGGCGATTCATTTATTCCTCTTATGTGCGCCATGAAGGCGAAGCAAAGATCTGAGACAGCCTATTGTAGAATATCGATGATATTGCTGTTGCTTTATGTAAGAGTTCTCTGTGATCTACATATGTACATATATAATACATATTCAAGCGAACAAAATTTCACAACAAATTAATTTAAAATTCACACATTGTACTACTTAATAATATGTGAGGCATAAAGTTTACTCAAATTCATTGTCCCAAAGTTGGCAACAGGAAAAACCATGACCGAAGCGATCATACATATGTACATACATTCCACCTACACACCATTTTTTTACAGTTTTACACCCACATACTATCCAACGCAAAAATTTTCCTGCTTCTTTGATATTTTATTTTATTTTCTTTTTTTATTGTTTTCTTTTCTAACCAACCACCCACCTGTGAATGTTCGTCCACTTGACTCAATTCGTAATCGTCCGCATTTGTGCCAAACACCTTTTGACACAAGTCTTTGCCAATGTGAAAAATACGATCAGCGGCAATATCACACCTCTCGCTCAAACAATCAAACATATAATTGGATCTGGGCTGATCGAGCGTTGTGCCATTATAACGTTGCAGTTGTTTAATGTGGATTTTCTTTGGTTGTGTCGTTGCCCATTTTGCGGTGCCGATAAGCGTTGGATTGCCAAATGTGTAAACGATCTTGCCAGAGCCACCGGCAATGGATTTTTGGGTGCGTGGTGTGCCAGTGCTGTTGTTGTAAAGAAAAGTAAAGAAATGAGAAGGAAATGTATGTATGTAGTACGAGTATGTACTGTATGTAGTACGAGTATGTACTGCAAGCTCATATCAGTAGGAAATAAATAACAAAAGATTACCGTTAAACTATGTGCATACATACATAAATATTTGGGTGTTTGTTGGTTTTAACCGAAAAAGGTGCTACAATGAAATTTTATTTGATCGCAAAATCTGTGGTTGGAAAAATCTGGCAAGGATGAAAATAGTGGGGAGCTTTTTTAAAAGCATACATACATATTTTAAATGCTTGAATGTCAAATGCAATGAAGCTAAACTAATGTACATACATACGTGCATATGTAGGGTGCTAGCCTGACATGCAAGTGGTCGCTTGTTCGAATCTTGGCCCGGACAAACATAAAATACCAAAATTGAAATGTATACCCAACATTCTTCCCGAAGCTTCTGGTGGTATTACCCAAAATTTTAATAAATTTTTGCAGATTTTTTGTGGATTTCGTTAAACCGTAAACGGTAACTTAGATTACAATTAATGCGAAAGGAATGGTCAAATCCAGCTTGGTATAATACGGACAGCATGTGCTGGGGTGACAGGAAGATTGACTGACAGGCAATATGGTCACGGAATATCCTAAACATGCCTCTCATTACAGACGCTGGACTTTAGCAGGAACTTTAAAGTGAGGTTCCCCTCGAGAAGGTAATGGAGAGGAGATAGCGTGCGGAAGAAGGAAACAATCTCGATCTACACAGACGAATCCCAAAATGAACTCGGGTGTGGGTTTGGCGATTTTCTCTTAGCAATCAAACATCTCGCTCTCTTTCCGTCTGCCAGACTAAGCCAGCATATTCCAATCGTATTTGCAAGGCATTGAACGGACCTGTGAGTTCTTGTTGGAAAGTACGGTTAGGGGATGCGATTTACTTATATATTCTGGCAGTCAAGCTGTGCTTATGGCGCTCAATTCCCCATCACAACATCCAGGACCGTCAGAAGCTGCAAAAACAATGCTAGTCTGGGTTCCTGGTCACAGGATTATTGAGGGCAACGAGATGGCAGACGAACTGGCTTAAGCCGGACCTACGCAGCTACGCCAAGCTGTCCCCTTTCAGCTATTAAAAGAGGTATCCATAACAAATCTACAGGAGCATGCAAGATCAGACCTGGCCACATTATAAACATAAAAAGAACTAGGGAGCTTCTTTTTTGTTGTTTGCTTTTCCGACAGGGTAGGATTGCGATGTATTGTGGAACCAATTTCCGTAATCCCTTGTCAAATTTGATTTGGTTATAAACCGATTTCGGCTATGTGCCATCTTCAGTATCTTGTTTCGTTCGAATGGGTTTTGACGGAAATTCGTTCCACAATACATAACTCGTGAACCCCTTAGCAGATCAAGAAAATGGATCTTCAGATTGACCGCCATTATCACGGGACACTGGCGGTTCGGAAAACAAGCCGAACGGATGGATGTCCGATTCAACACTAGATGCAGAAGCTGCAGCCAAGTTGACAGCAAGGAGTCGATAATACACTTTCTGTGCGAATGTCGGGCACTGTATTATACCAGACACATAATCCTTGGTAGCTTTCAATTCCAAAGCCATATCCTATTGCCTCCTAGCCGACCTTAGCAGCTTCATCGAAGAAAACAAATGGTTCAAAAATGGTGACGAACCGTACAATAACCGATCTCAGAGGGTTTATCGAGGGAACCAAAATCGATTCGAATTGATGATAAACCGTGACAATGGGGATTATTTGGTACATGAGTACGTGCATCAAAATGGCGCCCTGTGCGATATAGGGGCGCGGTTGAAGGAAGCCAACCAACTACGGGCTGACAATGTTCACACCAGTTCCTGGTTCCTCCTTTGAGATGGATGTCGCTAAGACTATAGGACCAGATTTTATTCAAACAGACAGAATAACGACCAAAAAAAGTAGGAACGTACAAAGCAGAAGAAATTAGGCAAAGATTTACAGATGAATTCAAAAAACATTATATAATTTAGCAAACCAAATTTAGAAGACTCTGCTTTGTAAAACATTTTTGAAATGTAATTAAACTAACTGTTGCAGTTCATCGTTAACGTGGCTAAATTAAAAAAAAAAATTAAAAACAAATAAAATAAAATACGACAAGAAAGGAAAAAAACAATAACTGTAATCAGAAATCTTGACAGCGAAACCAATATTGGACAGAAAACTCATTAACTATGAATTTTAATTTAGTACCAGACAAGCGCAAACCAAAAACAAATGCGCTATACTAATGTGGTGGTCAATGACCAACCAAATCAACTAGACATCAACATAAATTTTTCGTAACAAAAAAGGTAAAAAAAAAGAAAAACAAAGCGCAACGAAATAGACGAAATCGACGAAATAATGGAAAGTTACTTGAGATCGCACGCTGACACCGTTTTTCTTTTTCAATTATTGCCAAAAAAAAAAAAAAAATTAAATCAAAGGAAAGAGATGGCGTAAAACAAAAAAAAAAGTTTGATCATTATTATAATTTATAAACCAACTACATGTACATACATTAGGCCGTCTCGCCTTATATGGTCAAAAAAAGTCCATATATATTCCTCGGGATGCTAATTGTGTTTTATTTCGGGTTCTACTGAAGCGAACGAAATACTTCTTTTACAAATGATGCATGCTTTTTGATGATGTTTAACATGCAGGCCAAAAAAGTTACATTAAGGTGGTATACACCAAGCACTGGGTAGTAGTGACCCCAATCGCGCACATAGGGTTAATACGATTATATACTATATAATACATATATAGTCGAAACCTTCCTCTCAACCCAAAGACATTGGTGTATTAAACCTAGAGATCGGACCATAAACACCGAAGATATAAAAAAAAATATTTCAGCGACATCTAGCGGTGTCCAAAAAAAAAAAAAAATAAAAAAAATTTCGGAAACGTTTTTCAAAAAGACATCGGGAGGGGTGGGGGACGTACGGCGAACTTGTTATTCGCTATACGGTCTAATGTACATACATACATACATATATGTTTGTATGCAATTTCATTATTGCGTTAATCAAATTGCAATGCAAACTTTTATATTTACACACGTACCCATACACATTCACATAACAGAACCAAATTGGCATATGAATTGACGACGACAGCAATAAGGCAAAATCTAGGAAATGAAAAATTAGGAAATCGACATGCGCGCGACAGACCGATCTGACAGTGCCGACAGACGTTGGCTGTTGGTCACCACCGAAACCATCACCCCACACAAATGCATGCAGCAGCAATCGAGTATAAAACTAAAAGAAACCACAACAACAACAAAAAATATAAGGAGGAAAAAAAACAAACAGCTCATTCAGTCAGTCTCGCAGTCAATCAGGCAGCTTTTGTGTACGCAAACCAAGTCAAAGAGTCGGCAAATAAATGCCATTGAGCTAAAGCAGTGGCGTACGCATGTACCTACTTACATACATACATAGATAGGCTTTGGAAAGCAGGATACGAACTCAATCATAGTGGAATGAAAAATAAATGATGCGATTCATAAGAAGTGTCCTAGATACAAAATGTGGTCAATAAAACTGAAAATGGGTAGTAGTAATTTCATTGAAAATTAACCTTAAAGGCCCTTGGCAACTTACAATCTGGATTGAGAGGAAGTGTATATGTTTGAGTGTCGGGTGATTCGCGCAAATATCTAAAATTTTTGATTTTGATCAACGCAAGCCGACAACGAGCCGACAACAAGTACGTGTAGCACGACGGCCACCGATTGCACCAACACACACAAAAAAACACTCAAACTGGACAATACAGATTGTAAGTTGCCAAGGGCCTTAAAGGGTGTTGTATAACTGTGTAACCTAAATCAAACGCAAGTCGTCAATTTAACGCACGCACGCAAATTTTTCATATGCGTTGAACCGAAATTGATTTGCGTGCGTGTTCAGATAAAGAAATAGAAAAATACAGAAAATCAGAGAAAATCTTGTTATTTTGTGGAATATGTACCTAACAGACACGATATCAAAAGCAAGTGTCAATTTTTTTTGCAAACAATCACCCACAATGCTTAATTTCAACTGTCACGCAAAACAAAAATTGGGCGTCGAATTTGCTTTTTACGCACGCCGTTCAATTTCGGTTACTCCCATACAAGTTGTATGGGCATGAGAAATTTTTGACAGTAAATTGACGGCGTGCGTTTGATTTAGGTTACACAGTAAGCCTTCCTCTAATCATTCTACCTCTCTACTACGCCACTGTTACAAAGTCATGCCTACATCAGTACATACATTGCTTATAGATAAATAATGTTATAGCAATTCGGCGAACTCTTTTTGCAATCCAATACATTCTATGCAAAAATTAAGCAGAAAAAATTAACGTAAGTAAGTATGTATAAAGCCAAACGGAGAAAATGCATATCCAGCAAACAAATAAATGAAAATAATGAAATGAATGAGAGAAGCAAAAAAAAAAAAGAAGAAAAAAACCAAACAAAACGTAACTATGACCTGTGGAAAAATGCCAGAAGCATAACCAAATCTTAGACACCGCCGAAGTGCCGCCGCTGTATGTACATATATATGTAAAAAGCAAGTCGATGTATTTGTATGTTTGTGAAATGAGTAGCTGTAAACGTCAAACGCCGCACGATGCATCACATTATGCAGAATAGGAAAAATCTTATAAAAAATTATGGCCTTATGCTGATTTATATTGCTATGTACAACGGTATGTATGTATGTACATAATGTTTGTGTGAGAGGCTGAGCGCGTGTTAAAATGTGGTTGCTTGGCGGATGGCCGGTTGGTCGTTTGGTCCATTGGGGCGCGCTGGGTGAGCTGGCAAACTGTCGTTCGGTACATGCGGCGTGTTTTTTTGCAATTCCCAGAAGCGTGAGTAGTGACTTAAAAATTTTTAGCCCCAAAAAAATAAAACAAAAAGGAAAAACTGCAGAAATTAAAAAAATAAATGAAAATTAAAACGAAAATTAATGAAAAATAAAAGTTTTGTGGTGAACTTTTTTTACACAGTTTCGGGAAATTCTGTTTCAACCTTATTTAACTACAATAAACGCGATTCATTATTACGGTTTTCGAGACTAGGAATCTCAGCGGCTTAAATGTGTTGATTGAAACAAAATTTATTAGGTACTCATCGTTCCAGTTCTCATGTACGGCGCAGAAGCTTGGACGATGTCAAAAACAGATGAAATATCACTGGGGAGTATTCGAGAGAAAAGTTCTTCGGAAGATTTATGGAACTTTGCGCGAGAACGAAAAAAGACACTGAAGGAGTCGCATATCAGCCGCCGAAACCGGTTTGTGTCCAAACCAAACTTGACAAGGGATGATGGAAAATCGTTCAACAATACACCTTCTTCGGAAGATTTATGGAACTTTACGCATTAGCGATGGCGAGTATCGACGAGGATTTAATGATGAGCTGTACGAACTCTACGCAGACATCGACATTGTTTAGTGAATAAAAATCCAGCGGCTGCGTTGGGCATGTCATGTCGTGAGAATGGATGAAGGTGCTCCGGCCAAGAAAATATATCTATTGAGACCAGAAGAGGTAGAGGCAGAAGTAAAAGGAGACCTCCGCTGAGTTGGGAAGATCAGGTGAAGACTTACTCGTCCTCTTTTGGTATTTGCAATTGGCACCAGGTAGCACAAAACAGATAAGCTTTATTAGACTCGGCCAAAATCGTTTAGACGGTTACGCGCCAATTAAGGAGAAAAATAAGAAGTTCAGAAAAGTTAAAATCGGTCACGATTATTCGCTTAATAAAAAGCGTTCTTTTTCTACCAGCCTCATTTATGTATGTACATAGGTATTTCGGTCTGAGAAGAACAAAATCGATATCCATTGGAGAGTCCACGATTTTAACCAAATTAAACAATTTCTGTAGCAATTTGTAAAGTAAAAAAAAACACCAAAAAAACGACGAGTCTAGTTATCGAACAAAACTACAGGCGAAGTCTTGACGAGTTAGAGCCAACTTTACTTAAGCATTTGCTTTGATCTAACTTGTTCGTGTGTTTTCTTTGCTTCTTCGTCAATATAAGTAGCTAAGGATCGGAATAACTGCAAAAAGAAAACTTAAACTAACAGATTGAAGAACCATGACAGCCGTAATAACGACCAGAATTGAATACAATGATATTTTTTTTTAATTCTGATTTTACGTAATACCTACAATATATACATGTCAGTTTAATCGGCACACGTACACAGCCAGCCACGCCACGCTACTGGAGGGCCTTGACAACTCGAGCCTCTCACAGAAACCAAGGAGAATAAAGCAAGGAGTTCCGTAGGGTGGTGTCCTTCCTCCTTTGCTTTTCAATTATTATCTCTCCCGCCTCCCGCCCCCACCTGAAGGAGTCTACTTGATTTCCTACGCCGACGACTGCAATTACAACCCTCGAAGTCCTGCGCGGAAATATTTACGACATGGACGAAGGGGGTAGGACTGGAGTTAGGCATAGGGGTAGGGAATATACCCATCCCTACCGTAAACAACCCAAAGATATTGGGTGTTACCTTCGACAGTCTTGGCTCCTTCTCCGCGCATACGACCTCGAGTGCTAATAAGGCCTAAAGCCGTAACAAAATCCTCAAGTCACTAGCCGCCGGCAACACATGAGGAAAAGATAAAGAAGCAATAATTGCAACATACAAAACAATCGGCCGGTCGGTGCTCAACTATGCATCGCCAGTGTGGTCGCCGGGAACTTCGAGAACCCAGTGGCAGAAACTCCAGGCCTGCCAAAACTCGGCGCTCAGAAGACCCACGGGTAATCTTATGATGTCGCCGGAACACCATTTATTTCAATCAATCATACATATATTTTATCATACAAAAAACATTATATCAAGCAACGAATGCACATTCTTAAAAATAATGTTCCTTTTAACTACCTACCTACATACATACGTATGTAAATATTCGTAATTGCATCTGCTGAATTAAATACATATCTACACATATACATAGATGAAAAACAACAAAAAACAAGTTTAGGTAGAAATATGGATTTTACATACCTACTCAATCGCCTAAAACGGGCATAAATATGAAAAAAAAGCAGAAAAACAACCAGACATGCTTTTTATTAGAAAAACATGTCACTAAATTGCACACTGCAACATAAATATATGTATGTATGCATTCTAATATATGTATGTAATATTTACTGAGTTTCTGCGCACTCACCCACACGCTCACTCGCATTACACAAAGAGAAGAGGAATCCTACGACGGCTCATCTCACACGCAGCGTGAGCGCCTCATTTCTTCATCGCTCATTCGAAATGAGTGAGGAAACAAAAAAAATCCTCACTCTGCTTTAGAGATGAGCGAGAAACGCAAACGGCCACTCATCATCATGCCGTGAGGCTGAAATTCCTCACTCACTCACTCATACTCTGAGTTTCTTCCTACCCTGCTTTAAGCACACAATCAAGCATGCATATAAACACAAATACTTATACCCTAATACTATTGCATAAAAATACTTACATTGGCGAATAGCTGGCCAGACTGAAGAGCAACGCATCACCATGGCGAGCAGGTGTTCTAGCCAAAGCGTTTTTAGCCTGAAAGCATAATTCAAAAAGGAAACAATAACTTTAGAATATGATTTCAAATAGAAAGGGAATAAGAAAAAAAAAATTGAGAAAAACAAAGACATAAACGTAATGGATAGATTATGTAGTATTTGTATTTTCATTCTTTTAGTCGCAAATATTTGTTATTTATTTATGAATGTGTAAAAAAGAATGAGTAAAATATGCAAAATTGCAGCTGCTCTTATTAAACAAACTAGAAAATCAGCAAGAAAAGAAACAAATGTGATAAATTACTTCCACTTTGCAAAAAAAAAAAAAAGAAAAAAAATCAGTTGCCGAGATTAGATATAAAAGAAAAGGAAGCATTTTTCCTTTGAAGCAAATTGAGGAAAGTGTTTAAAACAGCAGCAATTCAGCAAATAACCACTTGCTGCTGCTGCTGCTGCACATTTGTCCCTACGTTGCAAGTTGCTTTTTTTTTTAACAATTTTGCTCATTACAAATACCGACACTCGGCTTTTGTGTGTTAGACTGGAATTGATTGATACCAACGAAAGACTTAAGCAACGAACTTGAATATGTTTAAGCCTTTTAAGCAGCTGCAAGTGTGGAGGATTTTGGCTGCAATCAGAGTATATATATATATATTGTTGTATACTAGCATAGCTATTTTCAAATTTACAAAGGTTTTATTAACGGGATCAAGAGTCAAGCCGGCACAATAACTTTCATCAAGCACGACTTTCGCTAAAAAATTTATTTAAAAAGTATTATAACAGATTTACTAACCATATCTTGCGCCTCCTCATTAAATAATAATGTAATTTTACGGTCTTAATTATTTGCTATCAAATACATACATAAATTGTATGTACCTACATACATATAAAATTACAAGCTTTTGCAAACATTACAAAAAAAAAAAAAAAAACTACCACAAGAAAAGTATAGAGAAAAAATGAAACATTAACATTTAATAATCTCGATAAATTGATTCTCTCCTTAATTTACCTCCGAACTTACAAAGGCAGTAAATCATATTTTGCACTTGTTCATTTAGTTTTCAGATACGCTTAAACAAACCAAACAAACATACATACGTTCAATTGACAGCACAACAATCCATGCCCAGACTAAAAGTGCACACATCCATATAAACAACCAAGCATACATATTTACTACTTACCCAACAGACCAGGATGTAAGCGAAATGTAATAGGACTTGAGAACAAGCTTATAATAATTGTCCATTGTAAGCTTATTGCAATACAGTTTTTATAAGCTTAATTATAAGCTTATTCACAAGCATGATTGTAATAATTGAGGAACACTTACTTTATGTAAGCCTTTCTCAATACTCCATATGTTAAAAAGCTTGAAAACAATATTACAATAAGCTTACTTTACACTTGCAATGAAAGCTTGAAAAAATATTAATAATAATATTATATAAGCTTGCTGTAAAATTTTTTTAAATTTTGGTTTTACAATGATTCATATAATTCATTGATTCCTTCTTCGAAAAGGGAAGTATAAAAGCCTTAATAATGTTCGATATAATGTTGAATGTACCACTATATGATACCGTTGGATTGAATTTCAGGTTGCTGTTATGGTCCGAAACAGGAGGAGAATATAAAATAAAGAACATTGCAGTAAAGGTGAAGAAGGAAAGAAAAAGAAAAAAAAATGCAAATAAAAATTTATTTTTTTCTTTTTTCTTCTATTTATACATACAATAATATTTATAAGCTTACAACAAGCTTTCACAAGTAATATTTTTCTGCAATTACAATTGTAAGCTTATAAAAAGGGTGCCGTTTTGATTTTTCTACAATTGTTCTTAAGACTTTTTCAATACTTTACACAAGCTTTCCTCAAGCTTAACGCTTATATTTGTAAGCTTGTTATAATATTATTCTCAAGCCCTTTGGTCTATTGGGTAGTTAGTGGTTAGAGAACAAACGCGTGTAAAATTGCTTATGAAATCCAAAGGAAACCATTAACTTTTTAACAGCGCAAAATATCGACTGAAATTAATTTAATGAAATAACCAAAACTGCATGTCGCGTCGTCGCTCAAAAGAGTGTGAGAGATGCTTGAAGATTAAGTGAAACATACGACTCGTGTGTATATGTACAAACATGCTTGTATTTACCACTTGCGAACGCTTTGACAGTCGTAAACCAAGCGAGTAACCAACTAAGTCAAATAATCAACTAAATCACCAGAAAACAAAAACAAACAAAAAAAACACTCGCACAAAACACAAAATCAAAGCAAAAAATCTCAAAAAGCACAAGCAACGAATGTACGAATCACAAAACAAACACCAATATGGAGATGGATGTGTTGCAGCATAAAAATAGTTAGTGCAGCAGCTACAACAACAACGTACAGTTCACAATAACACATCATACAGCAGCATACACTCGAGTGGGTAGGCAGAGTTTGGCAATGTTGCAATAACTAGCAGCCACAGCAAGTGGTGATTACTGTACGCGCGCGCAAAATACGAGTATTACTCTGTTAACGCAGAGAAAATGCGAGCAAATGAAATTTAAGAAAAATTTGAGATTACAACAAAATAACGAGCGAAATATAGTATACCCTAATGTGGAAGTCAAACCAAAAACAATGTTAACTTAAAAGGCAATGTTCGCATCTTTTTTTCTGAATGAAAAAAAAATGAATGAAAACAATAGTTTGTAACAGGATAAATCTGTCATAAACGTTGCTAAGGATATACTAAACTGAGGTGGCTTAAGCATGACAACAGCTAGCTTTATGCAGTAAGCAGCTTTTAATTGCTATAGGAAGACATTGAAGCACTTTTTCTGTTTTTTTGTTCCCAATATTTGTCATTAACCATGAGAGCAAAGGACATCTGGTTATAAATACATATGAATAAACACTCAAATCTTATTAATAAAACAAACGCAAATAAATGAGAAGTGTTACCAGTTAAGGAGCGAACACCCTGGCTGTTACTGATTCCCAATGCGTGCGCAAAACCATACATATACACATATGTACATTAGGGTGGGGCGATTTGTATGGAGGGAAATTAATCGATACCGCCCCATCGCAATTCGGATTCCTCTCATCTTTCTGAGTAGAAAACTCCTCTACGACATTTTTCTAAAACTAATTTTGATGTTCCGGAATTTGGTTTTTATTAACCAAAACGAATTTTTGAAAATAAAAATTGGGCAAAAATCGACAAAGAAATATCCAGGCCAATATGCACATCGAATTGAAGCAGAATTTTGTGCTGAATCCAGATATGAAATCCAAATTAAAATCGGATGATCCGTTTTTGAGATATAGCCTGATTTCCGGTTATGGAGGCTGAATGCTGAAAATCGCATATTTTCGCGATTATCTCTTGCTGTGTACAATATATCTTAAATTTTTTTGCAGATTTCTTAAAGATAGGTCAATGCAATATATGAGCAATATTTTAAAATATTAATTTATCTTCCTGTATAGGAAAACTAGAATGCACTCGTTTTTCCTTAGTCCAAAATCGCGGTATGGGATCTCCATATTATAGTCATCCGATACCGATGATTTTCGCCGACAGCGCTTTGTGTACAATAAATGCTATAAATACAAAATTTCAGAATTTTAGCTGCAAAAATTGAGGAGTTATAACCCAAAACGTAGACGTATGCTGTTTGGGACTTGTTTTTTTAGTTTAGTCAACTCTAAAAAAACTCAAGGTTACTCATACGCCATAGCGTACTATTGGAAGCAAAAAACAAACTTCAGAAGCATAAGTCTACGTTTTAGGGAATAACTCTTCAATTTTTGCAGCTAAAATTCTGAAATTTTGTATTTAGAGCATTTATTGTACACAAAGCGCTGTCGGCGAAAATCATCGGTATCGGATGACTATAACATAGAGAACCCATACCGCGCTTTTGGGCCAAGGAAAAAAGAGTGCATTCTAGTTTTCCTATACAGGAAGATAAATTAAATTTTAAAATACTGTTAATATATTGTATTGACTTAACTGTAAAAAGTTTGCAAAAAAAAAAATTAAGATATATTGTACACAACAAGAGATAATCGCGAAAATATGCGATTTTAGGCATTCAGCCTCCATAGCCGGAAATCACGCTATATCTCGAAAACGGATTATCCGATTTTAGTTTCGATTTCATATCTGGATTCAGCATAAAATTCTACTTCAACTCGATGTGCATATTGGCCTGGATATGTTTTGTCGATTTTTGCCAAATTTTTATTTTCAAAAATTCGTCTTGGTTCATAAAAACCAAATTCCGGAACATCAAAATTAATTTTGGACAAATGTCGTGGAGGAGTTTTCTACTCAGAAAATGAGAGGAATCCAAATTTCTATCGCGCGATATAGGTTAGTAAATCGCCCCACCCTAATGTACATATACTCACCCAGCAGAAAAAGGAATTATTTTGCATGTGAACTGGGCCAAAATGCAAGCGCTTGCCTTACCGCTTTCAATAGAATTTCATATACCTAGAAATAGTTGAGTTATAAATTAGCCTAACATCATGCCAATTCGATTCGCGAGAAGTAGCACAAAAAGCACTCTATGTGGAGCGCTGCTACGGAGATGTGCATTAGCCATTGCTAAGGGGGGATTCATCGTTCGAGTTCTGAACTAAAGTTGAATTTGAGTTAACTGATAAAAATAGTTCAGAACTTTTCGCAATTCCTCTCACACTCCGAAAACACAACAACAACCACATGAAGGAAAAGTTCTGAACTCGGGCGATGAGTCCGCCTTTAGAAGCGCTGGCCTGTAATACCGCTTAAAGTTAAGTGCTTGAAAATTTTTCTTCTGGGTATATATGTACATTCACACAGAGCCATAAGCAAAACTCACGCACGTTTTACGAACCCCACTTCATATGTACGTATGCACTGCTCGTTTGCTCAAGCGTCTTTTTATTTCGCTTTTACCCGCAGCTCTGATTGACATCACCTGCCAGCAGCAACCAGCTGAGAGATCTCTCGTATAGGTTCGGCGGCACTCGTGCGTTTCCTGTAGATATTATTGCTTTGCGGTTTCAACTGTACGCACAAATGTACATACATACATTCATAAATTTTTATGTACATATAGATTTAGGAGCATACCCTGCAAACAGATTCATAAGTCTTAGCTATTAATATGGAATACGCTTGCAGCACTGCTTGTTGTTATGCGCCCATTCGCTCTGCTCCAAACGTTTTAATGCTTAATTTTCTGTTATGCGCTCATATCTCAAATAGAGAGAGAGGGAGAATTGAATTTTATGAGCAACCATGGGCAAAGAGAGTACAATGTGTGGCGAGCGTAAAAAATGGCATATTGTTCTTCAAAAAATGTAAACTATGCAGCTAAACAAAAAACGACTTTTTATTATCACTTATTATAAGGCATTTAAGTACCACATAAGGCCTTATTATCAGGAATTATCTAAGCCTTATGGCGGATAAACCTTGGCAATAAGGTTTCCTCTCAGAGAGAGAGAGAGAGAGAGAGAGAGAGAGAGAGAGTAGTCCTAACAGCCTGATGACATCACCATAGGAAAATCAGCCTTATTTTAAGCATTTGCCTATACAACTCTCAAAACTGGATATGTGAAATTTTTTCGATATTGAGTTTTTTATGGATTATGTAGCAGTATTTACAAGTGTATAATGTCCATTAAGAATTTATTGCAAAATCCTCTCATATTCTCAAAAAATTATATTAAATACGATTACACTTCCAAAAGTCTCTATAGATTTTATATGTACACATTCAAAATTCTATTTTTGTTTTTTCTACTTTGTGGCTTAATATGATAAATTCACATAGGGACTTTTGAGAGTGGACTACTCATTTGTTCGCTTAAAATTATCAGGCCTTATTTCTATAGCCTTTAAATCTTCTGGAAAAAACCTTAAATAAGGCATGGCTTTTTTGGAGGGTAATTATAAGTGTGCTTAGCTACATATTTTTGTATGCATGTTGTATTTGCGTTTCGTGTTGCCCTAACATTTGGTTACCTTTGTTACACGTTACAATTGTCATCACCGTTTGTGCCCTGAATTGTGACCGGCATTATTGCGTCTTGGGTTGTGCTTTTTTTTACCTGTTTCTTTGTTTTTATAAAAATGTTAGATTTACAGATATTTGCTCCCGCACTTGGTTGTACATATATTTATTTATATTTATGGCAAATACAATTGTATGTAACATTTCATTTCCTCACACGATATGATTGTTACCCTACCCAGCTAACTTTTTGAAGAGGGTTGAGAAATAGGTACATACCTATGGATATAAGATTAATTAAAATACCTCTTCGCGAAACCAAAACCTAAATAAACCTTTGAATAAGAAGATAACCCTTTAAAATTGTTGTGCTACACTTTCCTCACGATTACAATTGTATATGAATTGTCATTAGGTATCGTAATACGCCTGGCAGTTTCATTTGAGCTCCGTAACCAAGAGAAATCTCGCCAGCCGAATGGTTCATATCAACGTTTCTACAACGAATTAATCGTACTGCCTTTGAAATCGGATGCAAAGTTCACTCCAAATCAATTACACTATAAATGGTTTAGTGAATTTTTGTGCGAGCGAAAATCCCAGTTCTGTGTTTACTAGCAAGTTTCCCCGCAATGAAACCCTATTCATTACCTGTGGGATTTATCATCTAACCTATAGCTTGTGGGCTATCAGCCAGTCAGCAAAAGGTAGACAAAAACCACCAGCAAAAACTAACCAGAAATAATGTTAAGTTACCAATAAAAGTCAACGGTAATAAAAAGTAATTCTGCACCTTGGCAATTGGTAATTGCTACTGTTTCAAATTGGCACTTAAAGAGCCAATGGACTTTTGTAGTAAAAGGCAGTACATAGTTGAATTGGCTACACGATACATCCACATACATAAGTAAATTCAGTGGAAATATACACAGCCATATGTAAATTCGATGCTCTAGTGATTTTAATGATTCCACACTACACTAAACCGCTTAACGCATAGAGCAGAAATTTGCTTACACGCTTTCCATTTTTTCTTACTGTTTTTAATATTATTTCTAGAATCAAAGAAATTTGTTTTACTTTTATCTAACGCTTGGTAATCTGACAGGCATGAATTTCGCAGCAACAAGCGACACTCGAACAGGTGGAAATGTACGCTTTAGCTTGCGTGTACAGTGTTGCTCGTGACTTTGGCAGCATAAAGAAATTTTCTTTTAAAGTTAAGTCGGTATATATGTATATTGGCTATGTTAAGAAACGCAGCATGAAACGCAACAGCGGCAGTAATTATTTTTTTGATGATTGTGATGAGCGACGCTTCATGCAAAATTTACGTTTATGAACGCTCTGCTTCTACTACAAAAGCAGGTTGCGCTTCAAATTGAGTTTCGGAACAAAGCCACGTACATACATAAGTAAATATAACTCGGCAGATTAGTCGAGCGAAAGGTTCTTCGGAAGATGGTGGTTTGTGCTTAGGCGACGACGGCGGCGAGTACCGAAAAAGATTTAACTGCACAGATAAAATTACATATATTGATGCCACATCCATATAAGTTGATAACCCTGTCAATAAACTATGGATGTCCAAAAAAATTTAATATATGTATAAAAACACGGATATGACTTCTATTATATGTGTATGATATTCATAGTTTATTGATAAGACAGGGTTATCAATTTATATGAATTGGACATCAATATAGTGTTCTTCGTGTATATATGTATGTATGTATGGATGTCCGCTGTGGTGCAGTGGGTAGAGTGCTCGCCTGCTATGCCAGAGGTCTCGGGTTCAAACCACGGTCCGAGCCAAACAAATTTTTCTAATTAATAAAAATCCAATTATTGGGTTTTTTAAGAGCAGCGGTCACCTCTCGGCAGTGGGCGGCATACCCTCCGAGAGTATTTCTGCCATGAAAAAGCTTCTCACAAAAAATGCATTCGCCGTTCGGAGCCGGCATAAAACTGTAGGTCCACCCAATTAGTAGGAAAAACAAAAAGGAGCACACCTCGAATTGGGAGAGAAGCTCGGCCATAAAACTCGTCAGAGTTATAATAGCGCCATTGTATTATTATTATGTATGGATGTATGTATGTATGAGCTGTACGAGGTTTACGTAGACCCCAATATCAGCTATCAGAAACGATTTTACTTTCTTAAGCCAAGTCAAGACTACATATTAACTGCTAATTAAGTAAGAAGGTAAGTAATTAATCAGCAAGCCAAGGCAATTACGATACAACTTGTATGAAAGAAATCATGTTGCTTGAGTTTTGCGCAACACTGTATACAAACTCTTCTAGCAAGGCTATGTTTATACGAGTATGTACGTCAGCGTTGCCATTCTAGCTTTTTTTAAGCTAGTTTAGCTTTTTTCTTGTCTTTTAGCTGCAAAAATTCTGATTTAGCTTTGGCTTTTTTTAGCTTTTTTACTTGCTAAAACCCTAAAAAATGAGCGCTGCTCACTGCTCATATTCATACAGTCATCATATTATTTGGACGTAAAACATTTTTTTTAACATTTCGTCATTTTTAGTGACACTGTATTACATATTTCCATATAGTATGTATATGAAAATAAATATCTTATGTAGGCTCCACTAAACAGGTCGGTTCTTCAGATCAGCTGACTTCTTGTTCTTCTTCGACAGCTATCCAATTTGTTTATTTCTGCATATTTTATACACGCATTCGTGTTTACGATTCGTCAAATTCTTCATTCTCTGAGTTTGTCCATCATTTGCCCGTGAGCTGAATGTCAAGTTATTTCGGTCACGAGAGTTCGACATTAAGCTCACGGCGTGTATGTGTATATATGTATCTTGAACCGACCTGTTAAATTGACCTTGAATTTATGTGTGTTTTGAAAACACATTAGGCGAGTTCCCCTGGCTGTGATGCAGATCCGCATAAAAATTTTGCATGCAAATGGAACAACAATTTTGTGATCCTGATCTCTATCTGGATCCATTTCGGGTCCGTATAGATTGTAATAGATTTTTTTGATCCAGATAAACATCAGGATAAAAAAATCGTTGTTGCAGTTGCTTGCAAATTTTTTGTCCGGATCACTGCCAGGGGAAATCACATATTAACAAAGCACTGAAATGCGCAGTAGGACTTGGGATCATCGTTTTATTAATCCGGGAGTACTCTTCAATAGATACTCCATTACTCCCCATCTACGCGTATAAGCATACAATTTTGTATACTCGCTTTTAACATTGTATGTCCTAGGAAGGGAAGTAATAAACACAAACAAAATAAAATAAAACTGAAAAAATTTTTATATTGCTCGGAAAGGATATGAAATAGAGTACTCTTCTGTTCTCGCTTGGGGAGATCTCACTCCAAGTTCTACTAGGTAATTTCTTATTTTTTTTAGCTTCTTTTTTTAGCTTTAATTTTTTTTTTTTTTTGGTGTCTGAAACAATTTTTTTTAGCTTTTCCTAGCTTTTTTTTGTGAATCTAGCTGGAACTCTGCAAAAGTTCTGGCAACACTGATGACTACATCGTTTGGCTATTTGGCTCCTTATCATTTACTCTCCGCTCAAGTGCGTGGCAAGCATGAAGGTGGCAAATGTATAAAAAACAACTGTGGGAAATATGCACGAATGCATACTGATGTCGCCAGTCGCGATTGACAATTATATTATTCACAAGCTTATACGGCAATTGGTTACACACAAACTCGTATATACTATAAACGCTGATATTGGTATACAGCAGGGCCGTGCGCAGGAATTAGCCTTGGGGGGGTTTTAATTTTGGTTTGCATTCGCATACATTTTTCGCTAAGATAAACATATTTGCTGAAACAGATATCCAGACCCATACACCATAAATTTAAATGTTCCCTAACTTTTCTGAAACTCATTATGATTCATCAAAACCTAGTTAACCAGATCCTGAATAGTACACGGAAAGATTTTTTTAATAGAATCAATGCCGAGACAAGAAAAATTAGACTTGATTTTGAACTTAGAAAATAATTTCTTAATATCAGGAAAATCCAAGAAAATTGGATTTTAAATAAATAAGTAAAAATTTTCTTGTTTCAAGTGAAATTGGATTTTAAATAAATAAGAAAACATTTTTTGAAATTAATAATTAAGAAATTATTTTTTTGTTGCAAGTAAAACTTTTCTTAGACGAGCTTAAGTAGGTAAGAAAATATGAAATATTAAATTAAGTAAATATTTTCTAAAAATATTAAAAACGTAAAAAATAAGGAAAATGAAAACTAATCATGAGGGATTGGAAAACCATAATTAGTCAACTAGTATTTTCCTAGGACTTCTTTAATGAAATGACATTTTATTTAATATAAATGAAGATGTAAATAGTGAACTCCTTATACCAAATGCTTAACTAACAATCTGAGAATTGCAAAAATATTCAGAAATATGCAAAGCGGATGGCAAATGAAAAAATTACATGTAACTTTGGAAATGCAAATTCAGCAAGAAAAATTTTACTTCGCTCAAGAAAACGTTTTCTTATTTATTTTACATTTTTTTTTCCGTAGTTTGCTGATATGCTCAAAGAACTTTGGTGTTCAAATTGAGCAAGAGATATTTTACTTCGGCCAAGAAAACGTTTTCTTATTTATTTTAAATTTTTTTTCGCTGTATTTTGTTGTTCCAATTCGTCGAAACACAATTTTCTTAAATTCTTCTTGATATTAGCAAAAAGATTTTCTTCATTTAAGTAAATTTAAGAAAAGATGTTCTTATTTATTTAAACATTTTTTTTCAACATTTTTTTTCTATATATTTTGTTAGTGTTCCTGAATAAGAAAATAATTGTCTCATTTTTGGAAAACTCAATTTCCTATTTCCAGTAATAATTATTTCCCTAAAAATTTTCTAAATTGAGTTCAAGAAAGCATTTTTCTTGATTCAAGTATACAAATTTCTTTCCGTGTACTGTTTACAGTACGTGTTAATTGAAACTGCTCACTGTTTTCACAAAATGAACATTTTTTGTTATCAGTACAATTTCTTTAAAAATGCCAAACGAACATATGCTACACAACTTTGTAATTTCGGAAAGCTCCAAGTGCAATTCAAAGTGCCGAACTTATGTATTGGCCAATCTTATTTTTTGCAACTTTCACCAATTTCTTCTTCCGTAAAATTATTGTAACTAATTTTGTCAAAAATTATGAGGCAAGATTCAATGCAAAATTTATAAACTGTATTTTGAAAATTTTTGCAAAATCATTGCAACTTAGATTTGGTCATGGGGGGTTTTAACCCCCAAAACCCCCCCCCCCCGTGCGCACGGCCCTGGTATACAGTTGTCGCTAAACAGTGATTTATTTCAGTGTGATACAAACATCAAATTATAAAATTTCTATTTATATGGCCGTTTTAATTCTAATAATTATTTTATGTGAATTTAAATGAGCTATTGGCCATTTTTTAATGAAGAAAAATTGAAAAAATTTTTTTGGTAGAAGTTATGGATTAGAATTAAAACGGCCATATAAATACAAACGTAAATATATATATCTCGGAGAGCCTGCCGAAAAACAAAAGTCTGAAAACAATAACAAGCATCGCCTGTACAAAAGCTTTGCTTGTTAATAGCTTTAGAACTTTGTACAAACCAAACACACAATCGCACCAACATACTAGGTAGCAAAGGCAGAGTGTCATTAAGCTACTGTTGTTGGTATGTGGATTGTAATGGAGGGAAAATTGAAATTTAAGCGAAACAAAGCTGACGGCGGTGGTAGCTCAATGGGATAGACCTGTGACTATCAATCGAACGACTTAAGTTCGATTCTCGGTTGAGGCCGCTTGAAGAAGTCTGATGAGGGGATGTGGTGGTCTCCGAAATGGATCCATAACTTCTACCAAAAAAATTTTTTCAATTTTTCTTCATTAAAAAATGGTCAATAGCTCATTTAAATTCACATAAAATAAAATTTCTTTTTTGTTATTTATTTTTCCGACAGGGTATAATTTTTTCGAAAACGAAAGATACTGAAGATGGCACATCGCCGAAACCGGTTTATAACCAAATCAAATTTGACAAGGAAAGACGGAAATTCGTTCCACAATGCATTAAAGTTATAAATCAAACTTTGCACTTTGTCTTCAAATTGCAAATGAATAAAAATATACACATACAAAAAACCAAAATAAAACTTGCCAAATTCGGTATCAACATCTAAGTGAAATTTAATTTTCTAAAGTGATGGGGGAATCAGTTGAGAGTTATTGTTGCACAATGAGACAATGTAATTGCCTTTCCACTGTAGTTCAATTATATCATTTTTTTTAGTTTCAACAATTTTACAGCCTTAGTAGCAATCCAATTATATGAAAACTTTGTCACTTTTTCCGATTTCGACAAGAAATTCTTTTCAAATGTGCAACATGAACTTTTTCCAAATTTTCGCCCTTACTTGTTACACTGTGCAACGCTTGTTTTCAATTACATAGGCGCGTGTGTATTCATGCACTGGGAAATATCATAAATGAGGCGCGCAACTCCGGAAGCATGTGAACCAATCGATATCTGACAACAGAAAATATTTGCATTTTCATTGGTAATTGGCTGGAAAATTCAAATGCGAAGACTTGCGAAGACCCACAAAGTCTTATTACTTTTTGTTATAGAGTAGTTAAAATGCTGATCGGTTAAGAAAATATGCAGTAAGTAAAGTATGTATGTTTAAAATGTATCTTTACAAAACAGGTGCAGATTTCTTACTTAACTTCAAATTAAAGACAAATAAAGTAAAGTTGGAGTAGGTTTAAAAAAGACACAAGCAACCGAATAGAAAAAAATATTTCAAAATCGTAAGCAGAAGTGAAGAGAAACTCTTTCTGAATGCGGTTACACTCAATAACTTTTACAAATGAATAACGAGGAAACCAAGGCAATTTTGAAATGTATAAATTTCTTGTATAACATTTTTATGTACATATATCTTTAAAATTAGAATCGTTTTAACGAAATTCATAATATTATGGAACGAATTTCCGTCATCAATTCGGCAATTCAAAATATTTCCTTTTCGGCTTCTTATAAACATGCGCAACTTCAGTTTGTATTTTTGAATGACATGTTTGTATGTGTGTATATAAACGTATGTATGTAAACGACGATTATGAAATTATTTCCGCAAAATAATAAACAAACCGTGTCAATAGCTATAAGGCAATCAAATAGGTTTGTTGACCTCCGGTTTTGTAACGAAATTATTCGAATGGTTGTTAGTATTTTATGAACGTTTGCAAGCGTAAAAATTCTACATCAGCGAATTCGCAAAGAAGTATGACGGCATATGTGCATATGATTGCATAGTGTAGAAAAAGGTAGTAAAATAATGTAAGCTAATATATACAAATCAGGGCTGAAATTTATTGATATTTTTAACGATAAACAAAAAATAATTTTGTTTATGTTGAAACTTTTCATTTTAAAAGCATAAAAAATTTAACAAAATTCAAATTGCTTCAACAAAAATCAAAAAAATTATCAAAATTTTTTTCGTTTCGATAATTGCCGAAACAAAATTTTTTTATAAATATTGTTTCAGCTGCAAACAAAAAATTGATTACCAAAATAATTTTGTTTCCTGTGCCTATAAAAAAAAACTGAAAACCTATCATATAAATATGTATTCATACATACATATGTACATACATACGCATGTATATCTTAGCAACAAAGAAACAAACATAAACAAAACGAAATCCTTTTTGTTATTTTGTTTTGATATGAAATTAGCAAAATTAATTGTGATACAATTTTATTGATAATTTTGGAATCGGAAATATTTTGGTTTTGATAAGCAGCGAAGCAATATAAATTTTTGATATTTTTTTTTATATGTTTATTGAAACAAATTTTTTTTGTTTATTTTGTTGAGCAGCCTTGATACAAATCAAAAAATTTATAAAAAATGTTATTTTTCGATTATTCGACCATTTACTTAGTTGGAAAAATCTATTTAAGATAAATTATATTTGCATCACGCTTGGCACGTTCTCCCTAAATTTGTGGTTATAACACAAAATTTCTTTCCCTACATACATATGTTACTATTAACACAAATATGAGTAAGAAGTAATAAAAATGACAGCTATTTAATTGGTTAATTATAAGGTATGAATGTTCTAATTGAGTTTTAATTTTTTAATTATTGTAGTTAGTACTACCTTCAGAAACGCTACACAACTAGCTTATAGCACGAAGCAAAGAAAAATGTAAGCGAAAACAGAGAAATCGCGTAGGGCTGACATACGTACAGGCCCGACGAGAGGGGGGGAGGGGGGGCTGAGGGGGTCAATTGCCCCGGGCCCGGGCTTTAGAGGGCCCGGGAATCTCAAAATGATATCCAAGTTTTTGCTTACAGAAAATAAACGAACAACACCTTTAATCACCTTTCGTAGACAGCAATCATTTTAAATTTCAACAAATTTTATAAATCTCTTAAAGTGTCTGCACCCCACTTAAGGAATTGTTGGTTTTTGGCGTCGACTTTGCAGCATAAATTTGAATTCGTTTTCTGTTGCAACAGAAAAATTCGGTATGATGCAAATTCTTATACAGCGATATGGGTATATCCTGGGCGTTTCGGACGGTATGTTCGCACGATTTTTTGAACTTTTGAGGCAGAAATATCGCGAAATATTGTATCGTTTTATGATAAAAGGAAAGATTTAGGCCACAGCTAATGATTAAAGTATGTTAGCGACAGAAATTTAGTTTAATGCCTCTGTTTTAGCCACTTAAACTGCGTTCCGGACGCTACAAAAACACGTCCATTTTTTTTTTGAGTGGCTAAAACAGAAGCCTGGCATAGCAGGCGAGCACTCTACCTACTGCACCACAGCGGCCATGTATAGATAAATTAAAGTTCGTAACTATATATTCATTGAATTTTGATTTTGAGAATTTGTTCATTTAGTATGGGGGCCCTTAGTTATTTTGACCCCGGGCCCGGATTTTCTCTCGGCGGCCCTGCATACGTATAATACATGAAATATGTATATTCATATTGAGGAAGACTCGAACGGGCATCGAAATTATGTGAACCCAAATTAAACTTCAAATAAAGCTTAGACTCTTACGCATGAGAACAGAAGTATGGGTTATCGAGGGTCTTTATGAGTTTCCCTTAAGCCAACTTTAAAAATACATACACTACTATACATATTCAACTAGATTGTTTTCGGTGAAAAGTGATGGGGAAAATTATATACATACATATTTGTTCATATATATACATAATGTTTGTACAAAAACATAAATATGACTAGAGAGGAAATGATTAACTCTTGTACTTGTAAATATACATAATTCTAGACTGACCACCCAATGTGCATAACACCTTCTACACTCAAAAAAAAAAAAAAAAAAAAATTACTCAGATTACACTGTGTGACAGTGAAAAAGTACTTTTGGCGAGGCATACCTCAAGTTATAGGTCTAGTCAGGTATATGAAAACTGCATACTTATAATTGATATATTTTTTACAGTTTCTCTGGCACTTATCAAGATACATTAACAGTTCGTATACGGCAAAATGTCGTCTTTTTAACTACATCAAAATCATGTTGATGGCATAAACGGAGAAAAAGTTATGATACAATATATGGCATAACCTATGCAAATGGGGTTTTGGCCCCTAACTCCAGATTTTGGGGGTGTATTCGAAATTCTAAGTATGTAGTCTTCGTATGCTTGGTAAGACCTATAACATATCGCACACTAACTCAAATAGCGTTACAACTCAAAATTCAAAAATTTTCAGGAGAGGCAAAAAACTTTTTAATTTTTATAGGCAATGATTAAAAAAGATTCTGATGGAAAAGATTTTTTGGCAGCCGCTAGAGATATATTCTGTGTACCAATTTATGGAAGAAACCCGATTTCGAAAAATTTTGAGTTGTAACGCTTTTTGATTTAGTGTGCGATATGTCAAGCTCGAGAAAGTACTTTAAATTTTTTTTTTATTTTGTCACACTATGTTATGGAAAAGTGGGAACGATTCGGCGCTAAAGACATATCTTCATTGTTTTGAATACAATTTCCTTTAAAACGTGGTTTTTATTCCTTGATTTGAAGAAAATTGTACATCAAAACAATGGAAATATGTCTTTAGCGCCGAATCATTCCCACTTTTCCATAATCGGAGCAAGTTGTTTTTTCAGTGTACACTGCACATTCAAAATGAACTGAAAATCTGAGTTATGATGCCAGCTTTATGATAAAATAAAAAATAACCAAACTGAACATAGAAATATAATGAAAAAAATAAAAATAAAAAAACGACAACAAAGAACACAATAATAGTTAGAAGAAAGCAATCCATCGTAACTGATTGTGATTGCAGTGTTATTGTTGTGTTCTTAAAAAATGCAGCTTTTCAACTATTGTTTTCCTTTTTCTTTTTGCTTACTAGAATAACAAATTCTTGTTTGTGTATTTACATACATACATTCCTTAAGTTAATTAATTGACCTGAACTATGGGTATACCCTTGTATATACTATGTATGTATGTCTGTACATATGTACATACAGACAGTTATGGTCTGTATTATTTTTCTAGTTACTCTTCATTATGTTTTGTATATTATTTTGGCTTTTTTCTAGTACTCAAGCACATATTCAAAGAATTTGAGAAAAGGTTATTAAAGAAAAATACGGTCAGAGAATTTTAGTAAGTAATGTCTTACAATTTGAAACATGAAATATGAAAAGAATCAAATTTGCCTTACTGCTTTCGTTTCACCTGGTTGCTCTGCGTGATGATGATGATGATGATGAATCAGTGTTTTGTTTTGAGAACATCGACCAAAGAAATAAAATATACATACTACATATACTGAAAAAAAAAAAACTTACTCATTTTATGGAAAAGTGGAAATGATACAGCGCTAAGAACATATGTTCATTGCTGTGATGTACAACTTTCTTCAAATCGGGGAATAAAAAAATGTCTTTATAGCCTCTGCACATTGGCATGATTTAAGGGTAATTTAGGCAAAAATCGTTGTTTCGGCGTTAATTACCCTTAAATAACGTTGTTTCGCCATACAAAAAAGCCAGCTGAAATTACCCTTGAAATGCGCATTTCGGCTAAATAACTCACGAAATTACTCTGGAATCGATCTCTTCTCTAAATTTTATCTATTATAATCGAAAACATCTTTACCCATCGCTAATATTTCACATTAGCTGTGTTTTATTTTAGCGCAAAACACGGCTATTAAATTTGTTCGCGACGGTTTCTTAGATATATTCTCATTGTATATTGCATTAGCGATTCTTTAATTATAAAAAATTTAATTTGGTGGGAGTATTTTATGAATGATATTTTCATTTAAGTTGACCATGTAAAAATTTTTATTTGGCGCAAGAACAGCGTAACTGAAACACGACTAAATGAAATTACTCAAAAACGTGTGTGAACGCGCGTGATTTCGGAAGGTAATTTCGGCTAATCAACGTAATTTCAAATGCAATGTGCAGAGGCTATTAGCGCCCAAACATTCCCATTTGTTCCATAATCTGAGTGATTTCTTTTTTTCCTTTGAGTGTATATACCTGAGTTCTTGCTGCTGTTTTGTTGTTTTAGTTTAGAAAGATTAGACCGAAATGCTTTGCGTGTTTTGTACTTTTTAGTTAACGCTGTTGAATATTTAAATTGTCTTCGTTGTAATTACCTAGTTAGTTTTTATATTTCACAATTTTGTTTAAGTAAGATTAAGCTTGTTATTAGATAAATTTTTCATACATATGTACATATTAAATGAAGTCAATCACAAACGAACGTCAAACTCTTTTCTGTGTCATTATTATAATTATTATTTTTTTCTATTGCGTTAACGCCCTACGGCCGCATGAAATAGGTAATAGAATTTTGTTCCAAAGTTTGATGTTGGTAAATACCAGAAAGCGCAGCGGAAGCCCATCAGAATACATATATACTTATATGCTCAAAGTTACTAGCCGAGTCTCATGTAATGAGGCTTCTCCTCTTGACAGTTTTGTATGTTTCTGTATGTTCATCTACTTCTACTATAGCCATTTAGGTTGCGATAATACCGGTTTTGGTTGTGCTGATCAGATATCAATTCTTATTGAAATCGGATCACTACACTCAAAAAAAAAATTACTCAGATTATGGAAAACTGGGAATGATTCGGCGCTAAAGACATATTTCCATATTTTGATGTACAATTTTCTTTAAAACGTGGTTTTTATTCCTGCCGCTGCGGTGCAGTGGGTAGAGTGCTCGCCTGCTATGCCAGAGGTCTCGGGTTCAAACCACGGTCCGAGCCAAACAAATTATTCTAATTAGTAAAAATCCAATTATTGGGTTTTTAAGAGCAGCGGTCACCTCTCGGCAGTGGGCGGCATACCCTCCGAGAGTATTTCTGCCATGAAAAAGCTTCTCACAAAAAATGCATTCGCCGTTCGGAGCCGGCATAAAACTGTAGGTCCACCCAATTAGTAGGAAAAAACAAAAAGGAGCACACCTCGAATTGGGAGAGAAGCTCGGCCATAAAACTCGTCAGAGTTATAATAGCGCCATTGTATTATTATATTATTATTATTCCCACTTTTCCATAATCTGAGTAAGTTGTTTTTTCAGTGTATAACACACAGCTCCCATAGAGGGTCCAGATTCAATAATTAAAGTGTGCAGCTTCATTATAACTGTTCCAAGATTATTCATGAAAGGTATAAAGGGAGTTATCGCCACGGATGAACGCAACAAACATACTCTCTAACGCTGGAGAACTTATGGAGACTACACTGAGAGAAAAAAATATATATATGGGGGGGTCAAAGAGATTGTTTCCCTATTTTGAACACTACTTTCTATGTTTTGAGTAAATTTTCTCTAAAACATGTTAAAAGTATTATAAAATATTGTTGTTTACATGCGTTGTCCTGATTTCATATACTTGTTTTAAAAAAATTCATACATGAAAATAATGAAAAATTCTTTAAGCACCAGTCCATTTCCAACTTGCCCTTGTTTTGAAGACTTGATTTCTTTAATTTTGAGAAATTGAATTCCCATACAAATCCCTATGGTAACGAATTTGTTTGAATGTTTTTTTAGGTTTTTTCCACATTTTTGAGAAAATTTACTCAATTTTTTTGTTTTAACAAAGAAAATTTTGTATTGGGACGTGTGTTCAAAATAAGGAAAATTATGTGTTTGATCTAGAGTATTTTTTTTTGAGTGTACACCAGACCAAAACTTGTTTAACTCTCTAACTATGTATTCCCTAACACAGAGGGAATGTAAAGATATTTTATCTTCGTCTTTATTTTTTTTTTATTTCGATTGAAAGTATTTGCAAATTCTAATTAGAATCTCATTAGATAATAAAATTTCCATTGTTCCTTTTTGTTTGAAAACTCGAATTTTCCGATCGTTAGAGATAGAGATAGTTTTCAAGTAATTCTCTAGTCGACAGCTAATCTCAGTGTTTGTTGGAGACACAGAATCCAATGTTGGAGAAGTCTCAATTCTCAAGTTTACATCCACCATGCTTTTACACTTCAACTAATTTTTATTTATAAAATGTTGTTATTATTGTTAAATGCCTAACAAGAAAGTGAAAAAAAGAAATTAAGACAGACAATCATAATTGTTACATTTTTTTTCTTTTCTTTCAATCGGATGAGCTTTTGCTGCGTAAAATCTTTATTCTGAGCTTTGATTTTAGCTGGAGAATATCGATGAAATTTAAGTCGAATTCCAATATTTTTTCAAGTGGAGATAATAGAATATTTTCATATCAGAAAGTGCCCTTTTGCAGCAGAATGCGCTGTTTCTCCAATTGAATTCAAGTTAAAAACAAGTAAGGAAGCCTAAGTTCGAGTGGAATCGAACATTAGATACTCAGCTGTATGCTTTCATTGTTTGTTTACGTTTGATGGATGTTATATGAAGCGAGTGCTGCATAAAGTGGGCGTAGCCACGCCCATTTTCAAAATTTTTATCAGTCATCCAACTAAGCATATGAATATTATTCTTTGTGCAAAATTTCATTCCTTTTTGACTTCTAGTTACAAAGATGTCACGTTACAAATTTCCAAAGCGTGTTCCAGAAATATCTTTGCTAAAAAGTAGGCGTGGTCATAAACCGATTTCAATAAATTTTTGCGTGTCTATTAACACAAGCTATAAAAGTGTATAAACCAAGTTTCGTCATAATATCTCAATTATTTGTCGAGTTATGGGCTCCGAAATCTCGTATATTCCTTTGTATAAAAAGAGGCGGTGCCACGCCCATTTTCCAAAATTTTTCTATTTTTTGTTTCCGGTCTATTGTAGAAATCATACCACAAAATTTCAATGAATTATCTTTACATTTGACAAAGATATCGCTTAAAATGTTTTTATTAGGTCACTTTATAATACCCATATATAAAAGTGGGCGTGGCCGTCAACCGGTTTCTCTAAAATTTTGAACATGTATTAACACAAGTAATAAAAGTGTACACGCCAAGTTTCGTCATTATATATAAATTATTTGTCGAGTTATGGGCTCAGAAATCTCGTATATTCCTGTTTCTAAAAAGAGGCGGTGCCACGCCCATTTTCCAAAATTTTTACGGTTTTTGTCTTATGTTCGTAGTTAGACTCCTGTCACAAAATTTCAGTGATAGATCTTTATATTTGACAAAGATATCGCTTAAAATGTTTTTATTAGGCCCCTTTATAGTTCCCATATATAAAAGTGGGCGTGGCCGTCAACCGATTTTGACAATTTTCCGTCAAAACATTTGTCTAAGTAAGTAAATCACGTATACCAAATTTCATCGATATATCTTCAACGGTTTCTGAGTTATGATATATAAAACTTTCAATGTTTGACCCTTAATAAGTGGGCGTGGCACCGCCCATTTTCTAAAATTTCACCAAATTTCTTAATAGGGGCCTGAGCTCAACACGTGGGTAAAATTTCATCGCTCTAGCTATATTAGTGGCTGAGATACCAAATTTCCGATTTTTTCTATATAGGAAAAGTGGGCGTGGTTATGGTCCGATTTCGCCCATTTTCAATACCAACCGTCCCAGTCTCGATACCAACTTGCATTCCAAATTTCTTCAAAATATCTCAATTTTTGCGCGAGTTAGAGTGTTTACAGACGGACGGACAGACGGACGGACGGACGGACAGACGGACGGACGGACGGACAGACGGACGGACGGACATGGTTCAATCGATTTCTCTTTCCACCTTGATCATTTTGATATATATAAGTCTATATCTATCTCGATTATTTCATTCTGTTACAATCCACCGTTATGTGATTAAAACTATAATACTCTGTGTACTAGTACAGCTGAGTATAATTAATGTTGGAAATTGGAAAATTGTTTTTCAAACGTAATTCAGATGCATTTCCAACAAAAATTGTTTTTGGGTAGTTCCATGTCATTTAATTTTTCTATTTCATTTTCTCTCTTTTCAATTAAGTTTTTGCATTTTACTTTATTGAATTTAATTTATTATTCTCATATTATTATATTTTAAATTTAATAGCAATAATAACAATTCAATTAAATTACGCGACGAGCTCTGCCGATTAGTTTTTTTCTACTTGTATATTAACTGCCATTCCTTTGCAATATTTTTCGTTTTTTTTCTTTTCTACAGGAAGCATTCTGACAGCGTTGAGATGTTACTTTTTTCATTGCACATCTATTTGTATGCTTAAAAATTTACTACTAAACACACATATTTAAGGCTATAATAACAGCTTGACAGCGCGACAAGGAAATTGTGAACTTATTCTTGGTACTTTAAAGTTAAACTTTATATTTAAGTTATTTTGTAACGCCTATCGCGATGGCCTTATAGCATCAACAGCAGCGGCATTGGCGATACTGGGAAAGAGTTCTACATATATGTACAAATGTATATGTGTATGTACATATGTATGTATGTCAGTATATGAAGTTATCTCGAAAGATGCATCCCAAAGAAACAGTTAAAGCAAAAGAAAAATATTGCAATAGGTAGAGAGTAAATAAAGTGAAGTAAAGAAAAGATTTTACCAAACTTTTACACTGATGTACATAAGTAAAAATGCACATCATTCGCTGGGTACTAAAGTGAGCCCGTTTTAGCCGCGTTGCGACGTGGCGCGAAGTTGAACGGCTGCAGTAACTCAAAGCATTAGAGAATATAACTCTGGTGAATGCGCACGCGCAACGGGCACTCCCTCACCACCAATTCCTGCTGCTTCTTCTTCATTGGCTTTAACTTATTTTTTTTTTTTTTTTTTTATAAAGAAATTGTTATGCTCGTTGTTTGTGTGGACCACATCCAGATGATCAAACGTTGAGATTAGAATCGTCGCTTGTGGTTGGAGTCTATCTAATATTCCCCTACCTTAATTCGGTATCATCTCGAGTGCAACAAACATACATCCAAACACCACGTTATTGCCATACATAGCCTTTCACATTACAGTTAAGTAATGGTTGTGTTTTCGTATGTTGCAGTTAGCTTTAAGCGCTAATAAATGTTGTTGTTGTTGTTGCTACTAGCATGTAAAATGTATGTATGCATGTATATCTATGAGTTGCTCTGACCAAATGTATGGCCTAATGTATTTTATCTGTTGCAGTTTTTGTTTGCTGTTTTTTATGTTTTTTGTTCTTTTATTGTGTTGTCGACGTTGTCTTTGTTGATAATTGAGGGCGCAGCATCTCACGAAATAGATTGCCATTTGCTACATACACTGAAAAAACAACTTACTCAGATTATGGAAAAATGGGAATGATTCGGCGCTAAAGACATATTTCCATATTTTGATGTACGATTTTCTTCAAATCAAGGAATAAAAACCACGTTTTAAAGAAAATTGTACATCAAAATATGGAAATATGTCTTTAGCGCCGAATCATTCCCATTTTTCCATAAACTGAGTAATTTTTTTTTTGAGTGTAAATACGTAAAAAATATGTGTTTGCATATACTGGGATGTGTTTTGAAGGGAACATCTATGTATGTATGAGCGTATGAGCGTATATTGCCAAAAGGCTAGCCTATAATTAATTTTTGTAAAATAGACACGTTATAATAGCTGTCTATTTTTTTTTTCTTTCTTTTTTGTTTTGCTTTGGTTTCATATTATTAAAGGCTTCCAACAAAGCGCTCGTCGAACGTTATTAAAACTGTAATCACTGTCAGATCGCACATTAAATGTTCAATACTTGAGTGGATAAATGAATTTACCATTAATTAACTGTACATGCTTTCAAGTCGCACCCCCACAAATGGGTTATGGTTGGTGATAAGGAACAGCGGCGTGATTATGAAAATTTTAAAAAATTATGGGAAAAGATTTTAGTTAAATTTATAAAGAAAATATGACAACTGAAGGAATAGACTAATTTTTGAATTACTGTAAATTAAAGAAAAAACCACTACCATTATTTGTTCCACTAAATTTATTTAAATATTTAAATAAATAGTGCTAGTGGAAATTTTGAGAAATTTTTCCATTAAGGAAGCACGGCTCGAAAAAAACTATTTTGCGTTGGCCTCAGCTCGCAGAATTTTCTTTCTGGGGTAATATCTATGGACCCATCCAGCTTTAACAACAAATATCTTGTAAACTATAAGCAAGCGGCAAGTTTTGATTTCAGTTTTCAGATCTGTGACAGCCGCTCTACCCCCCTGAAAAAGTGACTTTTCCCGGGTCGTACTTTCTTAATGGAAAGTCGACCCCAAATATTTTCCAAAAGACCAAAAATAATGCTGTCGAAATTTTGTCTACTAAATTTTTACCACTCATTAAAATAGTGTTAGTTAAAATTGTTTGCTTCGCTATCAAAATGATAGAATGGCATCTTTGATGGGGGGAATAGTGATCAAGTATAATTACTTAGCTCACGTCCACAAAAAGTTATTAAACAGTCAAAATTAAGTCACAGCAGCGAACAACACATTTCAAATTATCTTATTTATATTATTATACCTACACTTCAAAGGCAATTAAAGTAATACATAAGTATATAAATTTAATCAAGCATGCATTATTTTACGAATATTGTTATTATGTGAGTTCAATGTTTTTTTGCTTTGGTCTCACCAAAAATGAAGTTAATAAACCTTGATCAGTATTAAATTCAAATGCATACACACATGCATGTACAGACAAATGTATATACCTGTATCTACACTCCAGAAACTACTTTCGAAATGCATATTCGTGCCAAGATGCAATCCATCCATCGGTGATTGAATGCAATCAACAGCTGAACCAAAAAATCAAAAACAAAAGCAAAATCAAACAAAACAAAATAAAATAAATAAATCATTCCATGAAATTGTAAAGCATCAAATTCGAGCGCAACAAATCCTTTCACCACACCATAAGTACACTCCCTTTCATGTCCACAAAATAAACAAAATTAAAACACACCCCCCCCCTCTAAAAAAAAAAAGAAAAAAGAAAGAATATAACAAGCAGCAGAACGTTTCGTATTTGTGAGTCTTCGATTCGATTGTAACCTACCACAACATACCAGCGCTTTGATACAACTTTTTTCACACAATAGGTATGCATTTTTTGTTTGATTTTTTTTTTTTTTGGAGAGTCGCCATCATCATCATTATCATCATATCAAGGCATCATCAAGTTCAAGTAAGGCACCGCACTGACAAACCGTGACATTGTCATCAACAATGCAACTAAAGCAAATCTATAGCTACACCTCCACATATCAACTCAAGTCCTCAACTGCACATCAACCAAAGCGAATAACCGAAAAGCGACGACTATCAAATTCTTGTTCAATAGTAAATAATAGCAATGGAATACATAATACAATGGCGGAAGAAAATAGTTTTATGTGACAGATGGGTTAAGATTTATGCATGTAGTATGTATTTGTATGTAACTCAGTATCATTTCCCAGTTAGCAGTTTCTAATTTGGGTTCCCCAGCACTTGATGAGGAGCACTATCACTTAGAAGTATCTAACTTGATAACTTTTTGGTTGCTTGTTTTTCCGACAGGGTAGGAATATGATGTATTGTGGAACGATTTTCCGTCATCCCTTGTCAAGTTTGGTTTGGAGACAAACCGGTTTCGGCTAATATGCGCCATCTTCAGTGTCTTCCTCCGTTCTCAAGAAACGAAACATCATATCTAACTTGACCTTTATGAGTTATATTATGTAGTTTATCATATTTTGCCTTCTGAGAGAGAACTTATCTACTTGAAGTGTTAGAATTTCCTCTTACAGTACACACGACAAACTTCTGTCCGTATATTAAGAACACGCGTAAGTTACAAATTTTACCAATCAGATATTAGTATCTTCTTAATTTGAATACGAAAGATCAGATTCAAAAATTGCACCAAGAATAGCAGCCATTTCTAATTCGATAGATCTTGCTCGTGTAAAATGGAAAGGAATTTCCACTGAAGACGGCACATCTCTGAAACCAAACTTGAAAAGGAATGAGCAAAAATCGTTCCACAATACACCATATTGCTGCGCTGTCGAAAAAACAAGCAAACATCAAGGATATAAGAAAAGTATTATCCTCGTGAAAACGCCTTTGAATATAAAAATCAATTTATCTCGAAATCATATTTTTCGACTTAAGCGATTATTGCAAATTGCCACAGAAATTCTGTTCACAAAAAAAAAAAAATGAAAAGCAAAAGCTATCATCTATAAGCGTTTTACTTATTGGGTTATTTCTGTTCAATTATTTACATGTACATATGTATATAGGTACTCAATACTATGCATCTCCAATTGTATTCAAAACCGACATTAAACGAATATGTGCTTTGGGAAACAAAGCCATATACCATGTATTTTTTGTAATGATACAATAAGGCACATGAACATACACACGTATATATGTACATTAAGCCGTATCACGAAAAAAAGTTTTGCGTGTGTCAAAAAATATGTCGAAAAAATATTTTTGGTGTAAAAATTTTTTTTTAGGCCCGCGTTAAAAACAGCTAAATCGTGTTTTTTGTAATAACTTCCTTATTTGATGTCGGATCTCTATCATCTTAATGTCGCTGAAAAGGTCTCACCGAGCACTATATTTGGCCCATATAAAGTTTCGACCTCAAAGGTTGTTCTGAGTTTTACCTTTAAAAATTTTGGAGTTACTATCCCTAGATTTTTTTATTTTTATCACTAATACAAAGCTCTCAAAAAACCATGAGGGCACCGCTAAAAAAGTTGTAGCCTTTATTCACAAACAAAAAAGTTATACCGTTTTAAAATAAGGGAACCTCTGTTTTTTGAAAAATTATCGCAAGTTCTTATTTATATGAGGCAGTAACGCCACATAGTATGAGGTTTTGATTAAAAAGTCCTCGCTTGACTTGATTATGCTGTACCGCGATGGAACAGCTACCAATACTGGACACATAATATACAAAAAATTATTGATGATTGGACTATTCGTGCTGATCAACGTTATTTATATTGAATGATAATGGCTGTAGTGAAGATTTGGCAAGTATTCAAGTGGGACGTTAAGCACAGCGCGCTGGCTTACAACGGCTTCACGATTTCTGCATCCGTGCGTATCGTAAAATCATCCAAGTTATTTAGAAAAACTGCTAGATTTCGTTGTAAAATTATACGCGCCAAAAGAGACAACGGAAGTCTAAATGTGTTATCAATACTTGCGCTGGGTGCGTCGTCTGCCCCTAGAAATGCAGCCAACAATTGAAAACAACGCACTTTACTTTAGTTACTCATACGCCCCCCTTCATCGCACAGTGGGGGCACCTCCATACAAACGCGGCCAAAAATAGTAATAATTAAGCTAGAATCTTGAAACTCGGAACTTAAGCTTTTTTTGTTGCAATTAGTAAACTGTGAAAATTTGAACAAAATCCACCCACAAATACGCCCACCTCCAATATAACGGTATTTTTGAAATTTCAGAATTTTCCTAACTATTATAGCTAAAATGCTCGATTTTGATTAGTGTATACATTTTTGAAATATAAATCAAATGCAGTAATCATTTTGGAAAAGGGGTAAAGCACTTCACCGTTTTTAAATTAGAAATATATGCACTTTTAAGTATTATATAAGCATTTATCATAAAATTTTCATACAAAAAAATCGCATTTCAAAAAAATTTTATGCCATAAATGAAATTACACTTTTATAAAGGATTTCAGTGTGCTAAACCTGAATCTGGAGTCAGATTTTCCAAATTGGTTCTAGTTTTTGAGATATTCATGTCCAAATTGGCAAAAAACACGTTTTTTGGCTCTATTCACTGCTTAATATCTTTTATGTAATTACCTTCCACTCAAATTCGATTAAACCAGTTGAAAGCATAATCATTACCCTTGAAAACAGGGTTTAGTTTCTTCGAATATCTTAATTAGAATTGAAAATATCGATATTTAAGTTTCACCATTTTGACGAATATTACCCATACAAAAAAATTTAAACTTTTTGAAGCATACTTCTGGGCATTTTGTATGGGAAAAATGTACGAAAACTTAAAAAACACCTTCCATAAGAAAGTTCATAAAACAAAATGGAGCAAACGAATTTTTACGATTTTTTCACCTGTTTATAAAAGACATTTAGGACTATGAAATATTGAAAAATTGAGGAGGTCATATTTTTTTAATTTCATTTTAAAGTTTTACAATTTTTACCAATTTTTTTTTTTATATTCCAAAAGAAAAAAGCTGTCCAAGATATGAATTAACGCTGATAAAAAAAATTAGCTCATAATTTGAAAGTATGCACTATTTATTGCAGGACGATAAAGAAATATTCGATTATTCGCCTAAATATAAACGTTTTTCATAATGTCAAAATTAACATAATTAATGCGTTTACAAAAACGCAGTTTTAGGCAAATGGGAAAAAAATTATAAAAGCAAATGGAGCAAGTGGATTTTTAAAATGAAAATGCAGTTTGATTAAGAATATATTATTTCAAATCATAAAAAAAATTTGAGGAGGTCATATTTTTTTTTTTTTTAATTTTTTTATTCAAAGTCAAGAAAAAATTTTTTCTTATCGACATTTTTTGTCAATTTTTGAAAATTCATATAAATTCAATAGTGAACGGTATTTACAACTGCGTTATAGTTTCTGAAAGAGAAAATCATTATCTATGTAATGATATATTACTCGAGTTAATATGTTAACAATTAAATGTAATAGAGCATTTTGTATGAGGTGTGTTCATTGAGAAAAAAAAAGAAGCTATTTTTTGCTCAACTTTGGGCACCCTGTACGGCTAAACGAAAAGAGACTCAAAAATTTTTATATAAGCTTTTTTATTACAATTTGATGTATCTGTCGATTTCTATTTAAAAAAAATTGTTTTACTCATACTTTAATTCTGAATTTATTTTTGGCCGCTATCACCCATTGTGCATCGGATCGCTTTGTATGTGAAAACTGAAAATTCTTTTTTAAATATCTCGAAAATGGGAGCTAATCCGGATTTTCTAAAAACGCCATCGTAATCTGAAGCCAAAAATTAAGCTGACGTGTTTCGCCGTTTCTATGTGGTTTTTTTGCCTCCCTACTGTGTAATTTTTTATAAAAAAAACAAGTGGTTCATTTTACAACGTTATAACTTTTTTGTTTGTGAATAAAGGCTACAACTTTTTTAGCGGTGTCCTCATGGTTTTTTGAGAGCTTTGTATTAGTGATAAAAATAAAAAAATCTAGGGATAGTAACTCCAAAATTTTTAAAGGTAAAACTCAGAACAACCTTTGAGGTCGAAACTTTATATGGGCCAAATATAGTGCTCGGCGAGACCTTTTCAGCGACATTAAGATGATAGAGATCCGACATCAAATAAGGAAGTTATTACAAAAAACGCGATTTAGCTGTTTTTAACGCGGGCCAAAAAAAAAACTTTTTACACCAAAAATATTTTTTCGACATAAGTGTTCAAATAAAACTGACACACACTAAACTTTTTTTTTTGTCCATATAACGTGATACGGCTTAATGTACATACATGCCTTCCTTTGAAAAGTTTATATAAGTGCGGAGAACCGTTTGCATTCGCGCATGCGCATTAGTCTTTGCTTTTTTTTGGCTCCAACTCACATGACAAACTTCGCCGCTGACAGATGTGACTTGTCTTTAAATGCACACACACAAAACAAGTAAATTCTACATAAGTAGTATTGTACTATTGTTTCTGCTCCAACATTGACGAATATGAATTTATGGTTAAATGCACATTAGGTATGTGCTTTTGTCTTCTGCTCCTTGTTTTATTCGACAACTTTTTTTTACACGGCCTGACAGTGACTAATTAATATTCGTTTACAAAATATGATTATGGTGCTTTATGATTAATTTGGATGTTTTAGTAAATCGATTAATTGGTTTTATTTATATCTTTGATTCTAAAAATTTTAAATCTATATTTTATATGCTCTTAACTAAACTAAAGAGAGCTCCGTGGAAGTGTTTTAGGATAAGAGTTTTGAAAACTTGGTTTCGATATTTTCAACAATCGATTGCTTTTCATCCTTTAGGAAAGCATCACAAATAGTATAATCATTGTTTTTATAGCGAACAGTTTAATGTTGTTATGTTTGTAATAAACGCATTTAATTGTTTAAAAATATGTATATTATTCCCATCACTACTTTTAAATTATAGCGAAATAATTTTTAGTTGCTGCTTCTTTACTCAAACTCGAATAGCTAAAGGGTTTCGTTAGTCCTTTAACTAGTCCTATTAACGTTGCAGCAGCAAAGAGATTGATGTTGAGGATAATGGTTAGAATGATGCTGATGCTTGTGCTGCTGCTGTTGCTGGTGATGACGATGTTGAAGCTGATGTAAATGTGTCGCCTGTAACTCTCTGCTTCAACATGACTATTGTTTTGTGTTTATTGAATTTAACTAAGCGTTTCACTAAGCATTCAATGTTACTTTACTATTCTTTACCATTCTTTATTATTATTTAAACATTAGTTTCTTGCTATTGTTGCTTAAGAATAGTACGATTATATGCTCATAGATGCATGTTTTTTAGGTTTATAAGTAAAATTTTAGCATTCGTGTGCTGCGCATTTGGTAAAGATTTCGCATGTATACAAGAGCATACATATGTAGGTATGTGTATCTATTTTTGCTATTTGCTGATTTATTGAATATTATTTTTAAAGTGACAGCATACGTTTACTACTTTGTCGCCGCCTTGTTGTGCTTTTCTGCTTTAAGCGCATTTTACTTTTGTCTCGATGCGATCATATGTATGTACATATGTATATGCTTGCCGACTGACTAGGTATGCCAACTATTCAGTAAATATTCACAATGTTATGTGTTTGTGATCGTCCGCCTTTGAATGCGGTACGCTGTATATGTACATACATACATTTGAGCTTTAATACAGGGTGTTTCAGGTATTTGAGCATACATGTGACACATGATCAATGGGGTATCAAATCAAAAGGTCTTCTCACTTTTTATTAACACGCTTTTATTAGATTCACCTGTATGTATGTATGTATGTATGTATGTATGTATGTATGTATGTATGTAACTTCATCCCATCCTAAAAGTTGCAACATTTAACTAAATTATTATATCTTTCAAACATTCACTTTTTTGTGTTCTCTCTATTATTTCTATTCTCCTCCGGATACGAAACATGACATCAACAGCCCAACGGCATCATATAGTAGGACATTCAACATTATATTTTATGCTACATTGCGGCTTTTATGTTACCTTTCTTCAAAATAGCCTCTATGAATTTCAATTCACTCCCGTATACAAGCCAATAAGTAACAAGCTTGCAGGGTACGGAAAAACTCACGAACGCTCAAAAATACATTCTTCTCAAATCACAAACAAATGTTCAAAGAAAAACGTATAACCACTCAAATAGCGAGCGAACTAACGCACAACAGCCAGCGATCGCTCATAGCGATGGCGATAAACCAGGGATTACCACACCAATACTTTCAAACATTGTGCATGTGTTAAAAGCACAAAAGCTCTTGGCTACACTCAAAAGAAACTCAACCATTAAAATTTTTAAATTGGAAATGGATAGTATTTTTATTCCTAACTTCACAAAAAACCACAAACAAAAAAAATTAAAAAAAAAAAAAATGAGACGAAATGCAAAATCATGATTCCTAATAAAAATATTACGTAAAAAAATCCAAACAAAAAAACCACCCCCCACACACAATCATTTACAAGCATTCAGAGACTGCTCGAGCAGCACTACCTGCTAGCTCAACAGCTCAATGCTGACTGAACTTAGTGATGGGCGAGTCCGAGATGTTTTATTCGATTCTCTCGATTGTTGAAACATCTCGAATGCTCTCGATGGTTTTCATTCGTATTCGAGTCAAGTCGTAAATGGCCGTCAGTCGAAACAATCGCTAAAACATCTCGGACTCGCCAACGATTCCTCTCGTTTTCAAAGCAACCCTACAACATCTCGGACTCGCTGCAAAAAATACATAATAATTGTTGTTGCTGCTTGAATATTAAAATTGCTTTACAAAACATACAGAGTGGTACAAATCTATTGCCGTTGTTGCTACTCGTAAAATTCATTTGTTTCATAAGCGTCTCACTTCAGAAAATTTATTAATGTTTTAATAATTAATTATTATTATTATGCACGACACTGTTTAGTTGTGATTGCAATAATGCAGCGTCTATGTATAGCATATTTTTCAATTTGGTTAATTTATTTATGTATTTGCCTCACTTCCATTAAAAATCCTACTTTCTTTATCAACAAACCTCATTCAGTTTATTTTATCAATTAAAACATATCATCAAAACAACAGCCGGCCCGCCGACTCGGAACAATCGCAAAAACATCTCGCTTGTGTAGTCGAGATGTCATCGAAACAACCTCCGACTCGCTGACTCGGAACAATCGCAAAAACATCTCGATTGTGTAGTCGAGGAGCGAGTCAACTTTTGACTCGATTGTGAATTTGCAACGATGGCGATTCTCTCGATTGTCTAAACATCTCGGACTCGCCCATCACTAGACTGAACAGAAATTTGCAAAATTTCTTTTCGTGCACGAAGAGTTCTGTTGTGTCGGTGTGAGGCTGTCGGTGTGAAAGCTCTAAAAAGCTTGTACCGCGTGCATAGGTTCTGAAAATGCCTGCGATAAACTCAATGCATAAATTCACTCAAAAATAAAACTTGAAGCTTTCTGTTTTGGGTTTGTTGTATTTGCAATGAAATCAACCGCATGTACAATGTACATACATACACACGTATGCAGAGCAAGAACTGGTTTTGTGTTTCGTTGTTGTGTTTGCAATAAAAACAATCGCATGTACATACATATGTATGCAAAGCAAGAACTGGTTTTGTTTGTAATTCATTTAATAGTAAGTGCTGAATCAACGAAAAGGAACCCTAATTACATTTTTATACAATGTTTTGTAAACGTGAGGTGAAAAAAATTTCTCTAAAAATAAAAAAAAAAAAAAAATAAAAAAATAAAAAAAAAATGCGCCACTCGGGACTCGAACCTGAGCTCCTTGGTCCGTAGGCAGCATACCTCACCATTACGCTACAAACGTATTCGGAGCTTTATTGTCTAAATTCGAATTTATTCAATCAGGTTTCTTTTTTTTTGTTCTTTTCAAATGCTTCACCTCAACTTCTCTTCACTTTCTGATTGTAAAATATAACAAAACGTTTGGGAAACTAGTTTGGAAAACCTTGAATAAAAGGGTTTGGAAAATATTGCATAATAAGCTAGTTTACTTCACTGCATATTGGGACTTTTGGTAGAAGCTATAAATACATACATATGTATGTAGATCTATTTCGGAGAACACCACATCCCATCAGACTTCTTTTTACTTCTATTCTTGCGTCCGCATAAAACATCCTTTAATGAAAAATTTCACTAAAAAGTTAAAAATAAATAATAGCTTAAAAAAACTAAAAAACACGCTTTAATCTTAAAAATTGTACTAAAAATTGAGATATAATTTAATTAGAAACAAAATGATGAACGAAAATATAAGTATTTAAGGAAAAGCGTGCGGGTGCTCAATAATATTTGAACATGAAAATATTCGATTCGTACAACTAGTACAAAAATATACCCAGTTGCGAAATTAAAGAGTATGATATATGAAATCTCAAAAAAGTCAAAATAAAATTATTAGTAAAAAAACACCGATTTTAAATATTTTTTGACATACTGAGCACCCCACGCTTTTCCTTAAATTCTTATATTTTCGTTCATCATTTTGTTTCTAATTAAATTATTTCTCAATTTTTAGTACAATTTTTAAGATTAAAGCGTGTTTTTTAGTTTTTTTAAGCTATTATTTATTTCGAATAACATTTGCAGCGGCTTTTCTAGCTGTGATCGGGTGATCACTTGGCAAAGCTGACCACAATAGTAAAATTATGCAGTCGTCGAAAAATCGAACATATGGAAAGAAATAAGTCTACCTACTTGACTCAGCCTGTATTTTTACGCTAAATCCATATATTGGATCATCCCTGCAGCGAAATCAACTAGTTGTAAACTAATTGACAACTAGTTGGCCATACAGCTCAACTAGTCAGCCATCTATCTTTTTTCCATATTAGCAACTGGTATTTTTAACACTGTGATGACCTAGGAAATGGCAATTGTCAGTATCCACACCAGCATCATACCACTTGACTGACTAGTCAGTATCCACACCAGCATCATACCACTTGACTGACTAGTCAGTATACACACCAGCATCATACCAATTTGCTGACTAGTCAGTGTAGATATCAGAACTATACCAGTTGACTGACTAGTTTTACATGCTACTCCAATGAAAATAAAATTTGCAAAATAAAGTTTCTAATACATTTATTTAGTTATTAGAGTATGATATTTACATAAATTAAAGAATTCAGGCACATTAGATTGTGATCTTGCATATTAAATATTTAGGAAAATTAACATTAACATTGTCAATAAGTAACACGTTGACCATTCTAAGCTTGACATTTATATTGATGATTTTCTGACTTTATACAAACATATCATGTACTTTTTTCTATGGCTGAAGTAGTATCTAATATACAGGGCTATATTAACATCTCAAACTATGTTATATTTGTGGTATTCACCTGATTTAATGATCTAACAATTTGCAACCAACTAAATCTACAAGAGGCCTACTACGCAGGGTTCGAATACTACAACAACAATAAAGAAGTTGCTTTACTTTTACTGCATACGTGTTCATTGCAACCTCCAGAAACCCCGGATACATTCGTTTTTAATTTAAAACCCTTTTTTTAGCAAAACTTCCTGTTTCATAACTAATCTCAATTTGTCCTCTATGAATCTAGTTGGGCAACTCCCATAATTTATCTAGTCAGTTAAATGGTAGGTTGGCTGACTAGTTTGGACTTTCGCTGCAGGGATGATTGCGCCCATACGTATGTAGTGTGAATAGGTACAATGATGAGTACATCGTCGCCGCACAGTGGCACTTTTACTAAATATAGACGTGAAAAATTAATAAAACGCTGAAAAGTGAATATTATTCGTTCAAATTGGATGTATTAGTAAATATAGGACCCCTGGACACGAAATCAATAGTTTTCGTGCATATATTCAAAAGAGACATAACTTTAAATTTTAGGTTTTTAAATAAATCTATATAAAATTTTTTTTAAATATTTTGTTTTGAACAGGAGCATTTTTTTCGAAATAACTGAATAACTTTATATTTTATGCGTACGCCTGCGGATTTTAGATAGCGAAGATATAATCGGATCTAAATAAACAGCAACGCATGCATCAGGTCTTCCATTCTTCTCGAGCGGATTGATTTCCTCTTATTATGTTCATGATGCTGTCTAATGTCTTTATTACGTGCCTCCAATGCTTTTTCCAACAGCATACCCATAGGCAGTGAAAACGACTTTATAATTGCGTCGCCATAAATTAAAATTAATTAAATCTTGCCATAAATCATTGTCAAGTGCATATCATGACTAATGTGACCAATTTCTTCTTCTACCTTAACAATTGAAGGCTGCAACGAAGTAATTTTCACTTTATAAGTATTCGCAAAACCTTGTTTGTTGCAGATATAGTCCAAAACGGCTTTATCTTTTTTTGTTTTGGTTGCGTTCTCTAACCTACACCTCATATAACTCTCTCCCAGTTATCGACATTATTTCTCGCGGGGGCAGATCGGGGCAGAAGAATCCTAATGGAATATATTTAGGAATAAAAGGAGTTTACTAAAAATAAGGAATTATTTCAATGCGGCTTAATTCAAAACTTTGGCGAAGTTTTAATTTCACTGTTTCTTATTTTTTATATACAAATAAAGGAACGTGTATTCACGACGCTACATCTGCACACTAAACGTACAAAAAAAACTTGTAGATAGTTGCAAATAAGAGTCCACACTTTTTCCTACCCTAAGCTAGTATATATTTTTAAATTTCACTGACAGAACCTTTTCTTATTAAATTTTAAACTGACTCTTAATTATATGTGTACTCACGTTTAAAAAATATCACAGTTAAAATGCACACTTTAACAGCTGATTACAGCGTGAAAAATTGGGTTACAAAGGAACAAAAACCACCATTGGCCACATTGATCATCTGCCATTCGAACTGCATACAAAAGTTTTAAAATTTTTACAACAACAAAATTGAATTATTCACGTCTAAATTTAGTAAAAATGCCACTGTGCGCCGTGGTTGCGAGACGCGTAAGTGACAATGTTGTTTCTCATGTCGCTGCGATTCTTATTGTTGTTGTTGTTGTTGCTGCTGCTGCTGCTGTGATTGCTCAAACTAAATCTAAGCATTGTTACTTTGGTAGCTACAATTTTTTTCTTTCTACATAACCCTTTTTTCCTTTTTATTTCTATTTGTATATATGTATTTATACCACGAAGTCTGCAAGTAACGAAGAAAGTAGAGATAGAACAGCTATAGTGCCACAGTTATGCCAAGATTAACCAAAGCAGTGAGTGGAGTAGATTAAGCATTAACACATTGAGTGCCATGGCATACGTTTTAGTACGACACCTAATACTTCCTGGGGTGCCACGTCATACGAAAACGTACGACAGGTATTGTCTCGCATTAGATATTGTCGTGCCTTTCTGTGTGATACTACAGTGTTTATTTAATGTTTTCTTAGTACTATAATGTTCGCCCTAAAATTTGGTCCAATTTTCATTGAGCTACGTTGATTTTTGCGGGTTTAATGATAAAAACTCGGAGGTGCCTTTTAGATTTGAAAATTTACTGTAATTCATTGGATATTTGGGGGAAAAAATGAAAAGATACAAAAATATTAATCATAGGATATGTTAATTAATTATTAAGTACATTAATTTTTAAGATGTGCATATTTGGGAAAACAAACAATGCACAAATCGGGAGTGTTGGGGCATTTCGGACAGTACGTAGCTGTCTTATTGATATGTTTTCTTGCTTCCTTTCGACCTAATTTTTTTTTGATTGAGAAAAGCATAAAACGCAAGCACGTCGGATGCTTTTATTATTATCATCCACCCTTTTTGTGATAATATGTTTGGATTGCGATACAGGCTGCGGGGATGTGAGATCTAGTAAGTCCTTATCAACACATTTAGGAAATGTTCGTATGCTAATGTTTTTATTCGTAACTTCTTTATACACAATAAAGGCATTTACCACGGAAAGTCCGAATAAAAGTTCGATCCCCAGCTTTCGATACCATTTTAACCCTTTACCGAATTCTCTCAATCCACTTGAGGACTCCGGAGTATATTTTCACTGACCAGGTGAATCCTTCGGTAGAGCACAACTTAAAAGGCTTAACACCATAAGGATGAGCTTTATTTGGTATATATTGCGGGAATAATAGTCTGGCTAGACATGAAATAATTGCCTCATCAATTACTATGTTTTCACCTGGTACGTAAACTCTTTGGTACCTAATGTGGGGCATAGCTAAAAGTGGTGTTATTTTACCAAGCCGAACGCCTGGTAAAAGGGAGTTATTTTCTGAGAAGTGCATGAAACTAAGCAATAGTTGAAAGCGATTGCGTGACATTGTTTTCCCCGGAATCGAAAAGTTGTAGAGCGAATCTTTGGACCAATAGCCTTTTAAAGATCCCAAACCCATCCACAAAAGAAGGCCGAGGAACTTCTTCATTTTATTTAAAATATAATAAAAAATTTAGATAAATATAAAGGAAAATGCGTATAAAGAAAAGTAAAAATATGAAATAGCAAAAAAAAAATCGCGTCTTACATTTTCGTACGACATCGATTTTTACGATTGCAATTCCGTCGTACAGTGCCATGCCATACGAAGACGTACGACATACAAAAACCGTTATAAAATCCAAAATAAGCCACAAAAACTTCTGGGAACAGTACAGAAATTAATATCTTCCGAGTTTACACCGCTTTATAACAAAAAACATGCTTGGCACCCGGTGAAGGTTTTCGTCAAATCGGCTTGGCACTCAATGTGTTAAACGCCCATTCGGTAGTTGCCAGCACAGGGTATACAAATTGATCTCAATTGTCTTCTTATAAGCACTTAATGGTATAGAAATGCTGATTCTTTAGCTTTAACCAAATTAAAAATGTGAAATATTAAAGTATTTGTTAATATTAAAACTATTCAGGGAGGGTATGAATCAGCCAAGCTAGCCGAAAACACGGCAGTGCTTACTTATTTATGTATTTTCTGCATTTCATTTGCTTTATTAGCGGCTACTCTTTCAGCCATTTCTTGATTGCCATAAGGTGTTGTTGTTTTTATTGTTCTTGTTAACGCTGTATTTGTATTATTTTTGTTGTTGTTTTTTTTTTAATTTTTTTTTATTTCTGCTATTGGCGTTTGTTTGATTGCTATTACCACTATTACTTTGGTTGATGTTGCAGAGCGATGCTGTATTTGTGTGTGTGTGTTGGTTGTTGCATGTCGGTGGTTGTGAAGATGCAACCAACAATAATAATTGCATCACATTATATCACGAGCAAGCGCTGCGAGTGAGTATCCAAGTAAGTATGTATGCGATTATTAGCTGGCAACCAACAATGATGTTTTTCGATTCGTATACACTATGTTTCTATGTTTGTATGCATGCATGTAGTATGCATGCATGTAGTATGTATGTATGTATGTATGTATATGGCATTCATTACACATTGCTATGTCGGCAATTTTTAAAAACTTCGTACAACTAACGATTGTATTTATTATCGAATAACGCTCACTTACCACAACCAACTAACTTCTAATTAAAAGCGACACCAGAATATTAAGATAAACATATATCATTCGTAAGAGGTTGTTAAAATAGTTAAAAGTGAGAAAAAAATTGTTTACATTTAAAATTTAAGGCAGAGTATGTTTAATTTAATGAGAAGCTGTCAAACAGTTAAAGTCATGTGAGTGATAGTCTCTCAATAAAGCTCATGTTCCTTTGGCGCCAAAAATTATAGCTTTGATCAATATTTTCATTTATTGGGAGTAGCTCATTCTGTGGACTGTGTAAACTATAGAAGTTATATTCGAAGGTAAAAACAACATTGCTTAGTTATGGTTTATGGAAATGTATTAGATATGCTTATGTACATACCAGTGGCGAACGCTTCATACAAACCGAAAAGCCCACATCAAATTTTCAGGCGAATGAAAAGCTGACTTTGGCATTCGTGATTTATATTCAAAACTGCTGTTCACAGTCTGGAGAAAATCAAAATCAAATAAAATCACACATTTCAGGACTTTTGTTAATTTGACAGTTTTTCAAACACTGCTTAAAAGTTAAGGTAAAACACCAATTTTTTATATATTTTCTTATAGTGCTATAATAAGCAACTGAAGAACTTGAATTTACTTTCGACTGGGCCAGGCTTATTGATGTGCTGATCAAAAGTAGGTGCAGTTATATCAACAAAAGGCATATACATTAGGGTGGAGTGAATTGGGGCTTTTTTTGAAATCAGAAAGTTACCTTTCTAGTACAGAAGTAAGACTGCAAAATATTATTGGCCTAGTCCTTTATTTGGAGGTGCCCCAATTCCATTAAAGAATGGACAAAATGCTCCAGATGCATAAAATTCATTAGTTAGATAACATTAATTTGCTAATTTCTCATAAAAGTATACGTAGTTCTTCGATGGAAAATGTTTAAATCAGTGTCTCCAAGCTTATAAAAAATTCTGAAAATTCGAGAAAATTTCCAAAATTTCAAAGCTTATACAAAAATTCTGAAAATTCGAGAAAATTTCCAAAATTTCTCGAATTTTCAGAATTTTTGTATAAGCTTGGAGACACTGATTTAAACATTTTTCTGCGGAAAATTACGTATATTTTTAGGAGAAATTAGCAAATTAATTTTATCTAGCAAATTAATTTGATGCATCTGGAGTAATTTGTACATTCTTTAATGGAATCGGGGCACCTCCAAATAAAGGACTAGGTCAATAATTTTTGCAGTCTTACTTCTGTACTAGAAAGACAACTCTCTGCAGGTAGAGCAATAATGATTTAAAAAAAAACCCAATTCACTCCACCCTAACATACATACCTTCATATTTTCTATTTTATATCATACTTAATTATACTTCATCATCTTTCATTTTCTCGAGTTATTACATTACATTCAGTTTCATACGATATTAATACAAACAACAAAGCAAATATGCAAACCCAATCAAATTCAATAGCGGAACGCAATCAGATTTTCAGATAATAACGCAAAGAAAATTACATAAATGTCTAAAAGCTACGCTTCACACATAGGCTTGCGCAGCCAATTTATGGTAGGGCCGCCACTGGTGCATACGTACATATATACATATATAAAGTTCCTTTAGTGTTCTAGGCCTTATCTGTATTACTAAACATTAATTCAACTAGCAAATAAATATTTTATTAAACCTGCAACACACTCTTTATTGTGCTATAAATACCCAGCAGTATTTGAGGTAAGGAGGTGCATATTCAGTAGAATATTCAGTATGAAAAATACACCGAAACTGAGTTGAAAAATCATGCCTGAAAAAATAACTGAACACGCAGTGAAGACATCAGGTGTATTGAAATATATGCTATGGAAGTTCTCCCTGCGTAGTCAGCCCTTTTTTCATATGGAAACTCTCCCTTCTCGTTCGGCAGTTTTTAGGTAGTTGATTTTCGACGCCACCTCTATATAAAAACGAAAGCGGAAGTTCAGATTTTGGAACTACAACTCTACTGAATATTCAGTAGGAAATATGTGCTGTTTTCCAGCTGATAAATACTGCTGGGTATGTACATATGTACATATGTATGTATATATGTAAATTTCCCAGCCAACCAGAAGACTCCGCAATTTTTTCCATTAGTACTCACTACTAGGCCTTTTCTCCTACTATTCCTTTAGGACTCCTTAAATAAGCGTTTTCGGAGTACCAAAATGCTTCCTCAAATAACGAACGGTGTAGAAGATCGGAGTACTTAATTCTTTTAAGAGTCATTTTTCGCTCCTGTTATACTATGGAGTACTTCCAATGTTGTTGGCTGGGTTGTATGCAATACATACTAACTCTCAACACACATATACATGGATTTATGCTTATGCTGCGCCGCACCATCAAGCACAATTTAACACCCACATAAAAATTATCGACAACGAAGTTAGAAATGACTACCGACTGCCTAGCTGAATCGCCGGCAAAGCTAACGCTGCACAGTGTAACGAAATGAATGAAATTCTGTTAAAATTGAAGTAAAATATTTAAGAATACAAAATGACAATTCCGTTAATGTTTCGAGTCGATTAAACATAGGCAATTATAGCTGAGTATGACTTCAGACTGATTTGAACTGACATTAACAAAAATGATTTTTGTGTGACTCTGTGTTCAAAATAGATGCAAACCACTACTTTAATGAAACTAAAAACATTTTTTTTTTTTGAAAAAAAAAAAACGAATGAAATAAAGTTAGTTTAAAGGAAATGCACGAACTTCCCGCGGTAGTCAGGTCCAAGCACTGAAACGACCCGGGTTTATATCCTATCAGGGACACTAATCCGGCTACGATTGCTCAGAACTTCAGGGCAAGGTTTTCGCTGTTACACACCAGTATATCACACACTTGTGTGGACGCAGTTCATATAGTAACGCCACATTGTGGACTATTGCTAACGCCGAGATGTGCTGCAAAATTTCATTGCTTGCTATGCTACATTAGAAGTCTCTGTTTGCTCTATCATAAATAACAAAACTAACGACGAAAAGCTTTCCAGATAACATGTATGTATATTCATTCTACATGGAAATATGCCAAAAGAAAAACAAACAAACAAAAAATAAAATAAACTATTTTGCCAGTGCATATCCACTCCTCTTCCATATTGTGCGTTATATGGCTAATCTTAATGGATTTTGACTTCCTGCAGCCAAATGATGATGGTAGTGGCGTTTCGCCCACCCACCAATGCTGCATTTTTAAGGTAACATTAATATGAACGAAAAAGAAAGCAGCATTAAATAAAATGGGTAATTTTAAAAGAACTGACCTCACGTATTACATTTGTATATACATATTTACACACACATCTATAAATACATATGCATCATGTTTTTTGTATTTGATTGACGGCAAAAGAAATGTTAGGCAAACAAAAATTAGAAAAATTTATTTTTTATGCGCATATACCTGAAGAAACGTACACAAATCTTTTATTAACTACGCGAGATGAAAGACGAAAGCTAGCTGGCTATCAAATGTAGCCAAGAAGCTACTTTTCGCTATAATAATCTTTTGGAATCGTGCAAGTCAATTGCGTGCATACGAAAAAGGAAAAACCTATACCTACCTACGCCCCTAATGCCATTGCTATGTGTTGAGTAGCAAATACGTACATATATTCGACTTTTTCGACGCATTCGGGGCAATTTGAAGATCGAAGCAAATTAACTAGAAGAAAAGCAAAACAAAAAGCATAAAATTTCCTCAACTGTCTGGCGTCGTGTTTTCTTAATTTATTGTTCTTGTAAACAGGCATAAATGCTGTTTAGTGTAATTGCTGCTTTGCAATCATATTTGAAAATTCGTTTAAAAAACGATAGATACATTGTTTTGTTACATTATTCAAGTTCGTTGCTTGAGTCTTTTGTTGCTTTGTTTTCTATTGCTTGTTTTTTTTTTTTTGATAGCTATGGAAAGCAGTGAAAAGTTTTTTGGTTGTTTGCGAGTACATGCAAGGCTTTTCGCAGCTTGAAAAAAAACAGTTATTCGATTGTGGCTGGAATTATGTGCTTACTTACATTTCGGGTTACATGCTTTTTTTACTTATATCTACATATCTAAATTAGAGTACGTATGTATGCATATATGTACATATGTCATGTACGTATGCGTACGTTTGTACAAAAACACGACCTGATTGCTGCATAATTGATGATTAAAGCAATTATAGCAAGCAAAATGATGAGACTGATAACAAAGATTGCTGCTTTACGAGTTGAGAGATATATATTTATATCAGGGACTGTAACGGTTATGAGTTATATCCAAAAAGTTGATTTTTAATCATTATTTGCTGAGTTTTATTTTCTGCTCACAAAATAAAAGTTATTTCTTGAGTTTTATTTTTCCCTCAGAAAATAAAAGTTATCTCTTGAGTTTTATTTTTCCATCAGAAAATAAAAGTTATTTCTTGAGTTTTATTTTTCCATCAAAAAATAAAAGTTTTTTTTTGAGTTTTATTTTTCGATCAGAAAATAAAAGTTATTTCTAGAGTTTTATTTTTCCATCAGAAAATAAAAGTTATTTCTTGAGTTTTATTTTTCGATCAGAAAATAAAAGTTATTTTTTGAGTTTTATTTTTCGATCAGAAAATAAAAGTTATTTTCTGAGTTTTATTTTTTTGCTCAGAGAATAAAAGTTTTTCAGTTTAATTTTGGCTGCAATTGTAGATTTTGCCATATTTACAGGTAATGTAGATAAATACATTTTTTTTATTTATAAACTTTAACTACGTGTTAATGTGGCAAAATCGACAGCTGCAGCTAAAATTAAACTGAAGAAGCTTTTATTCTCTGAGCAAAAAGGTAAAACTCAAAAAATAACTTTTATTTTCTGATCGAAAAATAAAACTCAAAAAATAACTTTTATTTCTGAGGGAAAAATAAAACTCAAAAAATAACTTTGATTTTGTGATCGAAAAATAAAACTCAAAAAATAACTTTTATTTTCTGATGGAAAAATAAAACTCAAAAAATAACTTTTATTTTCTGATTGAAAAATAAAACTCAAAAAATAACATTTATTTTCTGATCGAAAAATAAAACTCAAAAAATAACTTTTATTTTCTGATGGAAAAATAAAACTCACAAAATAACTTTTATTTTCTGATGGAAAAATAAAACTAAAAAAATAACTTTTATTTTCTGATGGAAAAATAAAACTCAAAAAATAACTTTTATTTTCTGATTGAAAAATAAAACTCAAAAAATAACTTTTATTTTCTGATCGAAAAATAAAACTCAAAAAATAACTTTTATATTCTGATGGAAAAATAAAACTCACAAAATAACTTTTATTTTCTGATGGAAAAATAAAACTCAAAAAATAACTTATTTTCTGATCGAAAAATAAAACTCAAAAAATAACTTTTATTTTCTGAGGGAAAAATAAAACTCAAAAAATAACTTTGATTTTCTGATCGAAAAATAAAACTCAAAAAATAACTTTTATTTTCTGAGCACAAAATAAAGCTCAGAAAATAATGATTAAAAATCAATTTTTTTTATAAAAATCGAAAAAATAAAAGTTAATGCACCTAGAGATAGTCTGCGTTACGGTGACTACATCTGTGTACTTCTTTTGCGTTTAGCATTTTTCCTTCAGTATGATTTTTTTAGTCAAAATTTAAAAAATAACGATTATTTGCAATCCCTGATTTATATACAGAAGAGGCTGGATATGGCAACTGATTAAAAAATGGGTTGTTTCATGCGCTATACGGCTTCAGACGTATTTAGGACATTAACTATAAATTATAAATTATGAGGTATAAATAATAACGTTAATTTTAAAGACATCGCAGCCTAAATAATAAAGTGACACAACTCAAAATTTTTTGAAATCGGGTTTCTTTCATAAATCGGTACACAGAATATATCTGTAGCGACTGCCAAAAAATCTTTTCCACCAGAATCTTTTTTGACTGAAAAATAACTATTACACGTATCCGTTTCTCATATCATTACCTATAAAAAAGAAAAAGTTTTTTTGGTTCTCCTGAAAGTTTTTGAATTTTGAGTTGTGTCACTTTATGATTTAGGTTGCGATATAATGTACTTTCCAAGTCTTCAACTATCCCTAAGCATACCAGTTTCACAGAGTAAAAAACCCTCTACGCCTTATATAAGGTTTATTCTAGAAGATATAATTCTAAGCGAACAAAAGCTGTATGCGCAAAGGCTTAAGATAAGGCTGATTTTTCTGTGTTGATGTCATCAGGCTGCAAGGACTACTCTCTCTCTCTCTCTGAGAGAAAACCTTATTCCAAAGGCTTATCCGACATGAGAAAAAGCGCGTCCCATATTTGAGATATGAGCGCTAAACAGAAAATTAAGTATTAAATTTTTGAGCAGAGCGAATGGGCGCAGAAAAGCAGCGCTGCCATTGTACGCATTTTTGCTGCCAGCGTAATCCGTTTTCAGGCGTATTGCATAGCGACCTTTTTGCAGGGATTATATCACCCAAAAATCTATAAATATGTAGACATAATAATTCAATTGCATCTATACAAGTTTTAATATTCATGCATCTGTATACGAACTTTCTTTCATATTTACGCGTATATTTAGAGTTATGCGCTACTAGAATTTAATTTTGTTTTTAAATTAAAATTATACTTATCTACAAAAAAAAAAAAAAAACAAGAAAAAAACCGGATAGTTTCACCGGATTACGCTTACTAACCAACCCAGCGGCTACCGTAGCGAATTTTTCAATCTAAGCGTAATTTTCTTTGGCATCATCATCAATTTGCGAGATATCTTATCGGCGTGAGGAAATGCTGAACGGAAAATTTTTTGCTGTTTTTACGTGTGTTTTTATAGTGTGTGTTTGTGTGATTCGCAATCAGTTTAGCTGCTATGTTTTGCGGAGGTGCTTGTTTGGTGTTTGCATTATTTTCAGTTATGTAGCAAAATTCGTTAACATATTTACATGTACAAATATGGTAACGGATACAAATCGTATGGCTGATTAGATTGAAGGAAACTTAGAGCGATACATAGCTGGAAAATATTTATGTTAGACAAAGCCGCTTGTAGCATAAAAGCACAACACATAACGACTAATGCTTATTACCTTTTTCACGCAAACGCTGTTGGAATTGTTCATAACCAAAGCCCCGCATCGTTGCAAGCGCAACAATTTGTTTCGCATTCTTCAAAGAAAAGCTGCAAACAAATGATTTCAGGCAATTCTTTCCATTCAATTCTCGTTCTTGTTGGTCGTTATGGCGGCACATTATACGCACACACTTGATTTACATTGGCTATCAAATGTAAAAAATCAGTTGCTGTTCAATGTTGTACATTTTTCTTTTCCTCCTGCGCGCATTATGATTTCAGATTTCTGCAAATGCTATATAAACTCAAAAGTGTTTATATAAAAGCCCATTTGTACGTGAAAATGTGTTTAAAGAAATATGTACGTTCCCACGGCGATGGGTTTGGTCCAAGTACCGGAACGATCCGGGTTTATTAGGAACGACTACTCCGTCACACTCCTTGGAATTTCTTTGGTATGTTTGCACCGTTACAAAACCAACAAAGTGAATACATACATACGTCAGTATGCATGGTAAGCGTTTGTGAAACAGTATTTATCTGTAAAAATCAAGGGTGGCCAAGCAATTTGACTAACAGCGTCACAAAAATCGTTCGCAAAATGCCAACAAATGACAGTGGTCGGCAAAAAATTCAAAATTTGTACTGCTTTGAGGTTTGGTGATTGATTTTAATGGATTTTGGGGCGCTGATTACGAAAATCATATCGAAAAAGTCTCATCACGACAGATTTTTAAGTTATTTAACAACAAAAATGTTGGCTTGCTAGTTTTTAATTTATATTATTTTTAATCGTCTCTTATTAAATAAAAAACTTAGTGAGTGGTTGCATAAGACATCAATGAATAAGTTTTAATAAATATTAATTTAAATATAACTTCCTTGACATAGTTAGTGGCATGCCTTTATTTTTGAAGTGGCCGCTGTGGTGCAGTGGGTAGAGTGCTCGCCTGCTATGCCAGAGGTCTCGGGTTCAAACCACAGTCCGAGCAAACACCAAAAATAATTTTCTAATTACTAAAAATCCAATTATTGGGTTTTTTAAGACCAGCGGTCACCTCTCGGCAATGGGCGGCATACCCTCCGAGTGTATTTCTGCCATGAAAAAGCTTCTCACAAAAAATGCATTCGCCGTTCGCAGCCGGCATAAAACTGTAGGTCCACCCAATTAGTAGGAAAAGCAAAAAGGAGCACACCTCGAATTGGGAGAGAAGCTCGGCCATAAAACTCGTCAGAGTTATAATAGCGCCATTGTATTATTATTATTATTACTTTATTTTTGAAAAAAAAAATGTGAATTTTTGATTCATTTTCTGAAGACCTCATTTCTGGTAAACTTAATGCTTTTTTATGCTGAAATTAACTTAAATCGTTAGACGGGGATGAAAGTAGATTTGCGGCATTTTGCTGTTGGCAGCCAAACCGAGCCAAAGTGATGCCATTGCGTGTAGTAAGCAAGCCAACAGAGCCATTAGTTGGCCACCCTTGATCTAAAGTACTTACGCAAAAACCTTTTGACTATCTAGTGTGTTAAACTGACGTAGACAATTGGATTTCACAGGATTATTTGCTTTTCCTAATTTGCCATTATTTCGAGTAGGTACCTTTTTTTGCATTACATGCCACAAATAAATGTCCGCTAATTGCATAAACCGTTAAAATACGTGATAAAATCCGATTAAAAGCTATTAAGTGTTACATTGTGTGTGTATTGGCGACAAACAGCAAACACAAATTCGCAATTAATAATGAGTGTTTATGAGTGACAAAAAAAAAAAAAAAAAATACTAAAAGCGTTAAGATGTGAAAATATAATCAACCCTAAAATTATCAATCAATATCTGTGAGTACCTACCAATAGCGACAAAAGCAGTAGTGGTCGGAAACTATCGATGGTTTCTGAACATCGTTTACACTATCGATGGTTTTCGACTATCGTTTGAACTATCGATAGTTTATTGAAAATTTGAAATGTGACCACTAGGCACCAAACAAACGGTAACTATTCCATGCAGGGTTTGAATTGCTGACTAGCAAGTAGTCAAAGCAACATAAATACGACTATGCATTCTAGTCGCATGGTCGTTTAAATGTGATTACCCAAAAACATTAAAATTACACTACAATATGGGTATCAAACGAAAGGGGATGACCCCAGGTTTCATTTGGACTTCGATATATTTCGATAAATTTATCGATAACTGTGATTGCCCAAGAACATTAATATTACCCTACAATATGGGTACCAAACGAAAAGGGGTGGCCCCAGGTTTCATTTGGACTACAGAACACCGCAAAATGGGTATCAAATGAAAGCGCTTGGCTAGGGCTATCATTTGGTCGAGTCTTAATTAATTATGAACTGAACTAAAAAATATCCATCATCCAGTAATTGTTATGGAAGATCGAAAACAATATTAATTGCTAGTAACAATTATGAGCTGATCTAAAAAATATCCATCATCCAGAAATTGTTATGGAACATCGAAAAAAATATCAATTGCTCGTAACAATTATGATCTGATCGAAAAAATATCGATCTTTGAGTAATTGTTATTGATGATGGAAAAATTTTTCCATTCCTCAATAATTGTTATCAAGTGATTTTTATATTTATTTGTTATAATTGTTATGGTCTCTGGTTAATATATTAATTTTTTTGAACAAGAATAAATGGCTAATAAATAAATAGAACAAAACAATGTACTGAAAAAAGTTTTATTGGATCATCTTCTATTACTTTCATGTATTGGTAAGAATAAGACCAGGACAGGTGGGCAAAGTTTGTTTACATTCGGGTGAAATCGTGTGAGCTTATTTAAAACAGATGTGTTTGTGGATGTGTTTGCTGCCGGACGGCAAAAGGCGGTTACAGTGTGAGCGTAGCCGTAGACTCTCCCAAATCACCCGAAACTATCGTCAACTATCGATATACTATCGATAGTTTGCAAAAAACTATCGTCCACTATCGATGGTGCTGACTATCGATAGTTTCCGACCTCTAAAAAGCAGTAACAAAAACAACATCAAAAATAATCACGAAAAAAAACAAGTAAGGAAGCCTAAGTTCGAGTGGAATCGAACATTAGATACTCAGCTGTATGCTTTCATTGTTTGTTTGCGTTTGATGGAAACACGGTGTACTTAATATAAAGCGAGTGCTGCATAAAGTGGGCGTAGCCACGCCCATTTTCAAAATTTTTATCAGTCATCCAACTAAGCATATGAATATTATTCTTTGTGCAAAATTTCATTCCTTTTTGACTTCTAGTTACAAAGATGTCACGTTACAAATTCCTAAAGGGTGTTCCAGAAATATCTTTGTTAAAAAGTAGGCGTGGTCATAAACCGATTTCAATAAATTTCTGCGTTGTCTCCAAACCAAACTTGACAAGGGATGACGGAAGATCGTTCCACAATACATCATATTCCTACCCTGTCGGAAAAACAAGCAACCAAAAAGTATTTAAATTTCTGCGTGTCTATTAACACAAGTTATAAAAGTATATAAACCAAGTTTCGTCATAATATCTCAATTATTTGTCGAGTTAAAGGCTAAGAAATCTCGTATATTCCTTTGTCTAAAAAGAGGCGGTGCCACGCCCATTTTCCAAAATTTTTCTATTTTTTTTCCAGTCTATTGTGGAACTCATGCCATAAAATTTCAATGAATTATCTTTATATTTGACAAAGATATCGCTTAAAATGTTTTTATTAGGTCACTTTATAGTTCCCATATATAAAAGTGGGCGTAGTCGTCAACCGATTTCGCAAAAATTTTGCACGTGTATTACCACGAGTAATAAAAGTGTACACACCAAGCTTCATCATTATATATCCATTATTTGTTTATAGGCTAAGAAATCTCGTATATTCCTGCTCCTAAAAGGAGGCGGTGCCACGCCCATTTTCCAAAATTTCTGTGTTTTTCGTTGTATGTCCGCAGGTGGACTCCTGGCATAAAATTTCAATGATATATCTTTATATTTGACAGAGATATCGCTTAAAATGTTTTTATTAGCCCACTTTATAATACACATATATAAAAGTGGGCGTGGCCGTCAACCGATTTTAACTATTTTCCGTCCAAATATTTGCCTAAGTAAGTTAATCACGCATACCAAGTTTCATCTATATATCTTCAATGGTTTCTGAGTTCTGACATATAAAACTTTCAATGTTTGACCCTTAATAAGTGGGCGTGGCACCGCCCATTTCCCAAAATTTTATCAAATTTCTTCATAGGGGCCTGAGCTCAACACGTGGGTAAAATTTCATCGCTCCAGCTATATTAGTGACTGAGATACCAAATTTCCGATTTTTTCTATATAGGAAAAGTGGGCGTGGCCATGGTCCGATTTCGCCCATTTTAAATACCAACCGTCATAGTCTCGATACCAACTTGCATTTCAAATTTCATCAAAATATCTCAATTTTTGCGCGAGTTAGAGTGTTTACAGACGGACGGACGGACGGACATGGCTCAGTCGATTTCTCTTTTCACCCTGATCATTTTGATATATATAAGTCTATATCTATCTCGATTATTTCATTCTGTTACAATCCACCGTTATGTGATTAAAACTATAATACTCTGTGTACTAGTACAGCTGAGTATAACAAAAACGAATTTATATGGAAATTTGTCGTATGTATGTTACATACGACAAAAGCTTACCCAAATGGTAGTAATTTTGTAACATACAACAAATGCATACTAAATAACTCAAAAACTAAAAGAGATAGAAAACAAGTAAGGAAGCCTAAGTTCGAGTGCAATCGAACATTAGATACTCAGCTGTATGCTTTCATTGTTTGTTTGCGTTTGTTCGATATAGGGTGTATTTTATATGAAACGAGTGCTGCATAAACAGGGCGCAGCCACGCCCATTTTCAAAATTTATATCAATCATCCAAATAAGCATACAAATATTATTGTTAGTGCAAAATTTCATCCCTCTATGACTTTTAGTTACAAAGACTTCACGTTACAAATTCCAAAAGGGTGTTCCAGAAATATCTTTGTTAAAAAGTAGGCGTGGTCATAAACCGATTTCAATACATTTTTGCGTGTCTATTAACACATGTTATAAAAGTGTATAAACCAAGTTTCGTCATAATATCTCAATTATTTGTCGAGTTAAAGGCTAAGAAATCTCATATATCCCTTTGTCTAAAAAGAGGCGGTGCCACGCCCATTTTCCAAACTTTTTTATTTTTTGTTTCCGGTCTATTGTAAAACTCATGTCACAAAATTTCAATGAATTATCTTTATATTTCACATAGATATCGCTTAAAATGGTTTTATTAGGTCACTTTATAATACACATATATAAAAGTGGGCGCGGTCGTCAACCGATTTTGGTAATTTTTCGTCCACACATTTGGCTAAGTAAATATATCACGCGTACCAGATTTCATCGATATATCTTTAACGGTTTCTGAGTTATGGCTTATTAAACTTTCAATATTCGCTCCTTAATAAGTGGGCGTGGCACCGCCCATTTTCCAAAATTTTTGTAGTTTTTGTTTTATGTCCATAGTTGGACTCCTGCCACAAAATCTCAGTGATTGATCTTTATATTTGACAGAGATATCGCTTAAAATGTTTTTATTAGGCCCCCTTATATTTCCTATATATAAAAGTGGGCGTGGCCGTCAACCGATTTTGATAATTTTTCGCCAAAACATTTGACTAAGTAATTATATTACGCGTACCGAATTTCATCGATATATCTTCAACGGTTTCTGAGTTATGACTCATAAAACTTTCAATGTCTGCCCCTTAATAAGTGGGCGTGGCACCGCCCATATTCCAAAATTTTTGTGTTTTTTGTTTTATGTCCATAGTTGGACTCATGCGACAAAATTTCAATGATAGATCTTTATATTTGACAGAGATATCGCTTAAAATGGTTTTATTAGGTCACTTTATAATACACATATATAAAAGTGGGCGTGGCCGTAAACCGATTTTGATAATTTTTCGTCAAAACATTTGTCTATGTAAGCAAATTACGCGTACCAAATTTCATCGATATATCTTCAACGGTTTCTGAGTTATGACATATAAAACTTTCAATGTTTGACCCTTAATAAGTGGGCGTGGCACCGCCCATTTTCCAAAACTTCATCAAATTTCTTCATAAGGGCCCGAGCTCAATACGTGGGTAAAATTTTAAAACTCTAGCTATATTAGTGGCTGAGATACCAAATTTCCGATTTTTTCTATATAGGAAAAGTGGGCGTGGTCATGGTCCGATTTCGCCCATTTTCAATACCAACCGTCCCAGTCTCGATACCAACTTGCGTTCCAAATTTCATCAAAATATCTCAATTTTTGCGCGAGTTAGAGTGTTTACAGACGGACGGACGGACGGACGGACGGACAGACGGACGGACGGACGGACGGACGGACGGACGGACGGACGGACGGACATGGCTCAATCGATTTCTCTTTTCACCCTGATCATTTTGATATATATAAGTCTATATCTATCTCGATTATTTCATTCTGTTACAATCCACCGTTATGTGATTAAAACTATAATACTCTGTGTACTAGTACAGCTGAGTATAAAAACGAATAACAAACAAGCCCTACAAATGAACTCAAAGCAAAACATATTTTTTTTAATTTATCTGCCTCATGGGCGCAACTCAATATGCGCTCGATGCATGCGTACAAATACAAATATAACGGCTATGTCCCAATAAACATCAGGCCAAAAAATCTCAAACGTTTGAGAAAACCTTAATTCTCAATTTGCTAATAAAGATTTTCCCCAAAATTTCATCAACGTTTGAGAAAAATGTGCCTTTTTGTTTGAAAACGCTATCAAGGGAAATTTGAGGTACATTTGATAATAAACGTTTGAGGTTTGAGAATAAGGTTAGTTCTCAAATGCATCTCAAATTGAGAATTAAGAAAAATGTTTATGGGGTGTATGTATGTATGTAAGGGTGCATCAATCATCAAATGACAGTGAAATTATTAAATGCCACGCGCGCGTTTTCTACTTTCTCAGGCCCGCTTCAAACACACGACTCTAATAAGTATTTTATATTAACCCTGCAAAAAATGCGATTAATCCGGGACGTGTCCGGGATCAATCGCAAGGGAGCATGCGACTAATACAATTTTACATCCCTTTATATGGAGTGAATTGATCGCATTTGTTCGAGCATGTCCTATGAAGAGACTAATTGTTCAACTTGTATACCCGAACGGGTACCAATGTAGATTAATCACTAACATACCGAACGGGTACAAATGTAGATCAATCGCTTTCATCCCGAACGGGTACGAATGTAGATCAATCGCTTTCATCCGAACGGGTACAAATCTAGATCAATCGCTTTCAGCACAAACGGGTACAAATGTAGATTTTTCCTTAAAAAATTGTAAATGTTCAAGCATATTTAAATAAAGATTATATAATGTTTTACTTTTGTAAAAAAATCTCAAAGAATAAATTTAAAAAATTGTAAGTTTTAAGTATGCATTATATGCATTGCATATTTTTGTAAAATTTCTACATTTAAGGAATCTAGATTTGTACCCATTCGGAATGAAAGGGATTAATCTACATTTATACCCGTTCGGGATGAAAGCAATTAATCTACATTTATACCCGTTAGTGAACATTTGGTCTACAAGTAGTCTACATTTATACCCGTTCGGGAACAATTGGTCTACAATTATTCTACATTTATACCCGTACGGGAACAATCGGGGACTAATTGTGGACCGATTGTTCTCGAAAGAGATCAATCCGGGACAAATATCTTTCGGTATTAATCGCACATTTTTTTGCAGGGAAGTTATGTATAAAGATGTCTGTATACATATATATTCATAGTTATGCATATTTTTACATATTTATGTATTGAGCCAAAGGCAGAAAAATCAGTAGTGTTAGAGGCAAAAAAAAAAACAATTGAAAATCACATACCAGCCAGGGAAGCCACTTTTGGGCTTTTCCTACCAAAACTGGTAGGTTTTATTCCTTTTGGTAGGTTGGTAGGACGATTTGAATTTTGGTAGGTTTTTGCCTTCGTTCAACTAACATCACTGATTTGGTACTTTTGGTCACGTTTTCCTTGAGCTTCAAGTAACTACACTTGCCCCCACAGACACAACTGGAGGAGATTGAAAACAGAAAGGCATCTGACATTTTCCGCTATATGAAGCAAACAAGGTTGTTCGTCTACACGGTGTGTAATAAAGAGCTCCGTGTTGTATCACAACAGGCCATCAGGCCCACCTAGGTAGTAAATGTGTTTGCTATACCAAGTGGAAACAATGTCCGCTATTTCCCTCGATAAATCTTCTTACGTTTGCTTCAGGATCAGTTGCTTGCCCTCATTATTCCTTAAATGTTATTCCACAAAAAGTAAATCCTGATTTCTTCCGCACTGGACGAGCGGTGGCAGCCACTAATATTGTCCGAATATCATTAACGCCAACTCAAGTTTTTGTTTATCAGGAAACTGCTGCTTCCTCCTCTTTTCTTTCACATTTTTATCACTCATTCTAAAATTAATTGAAATTTGTACAAATAATATTAAATTTAATATTAAAGTTTTCAAAATCAAAAAAAAAAAAAAAATAATAAACAATTTTTATTTTAAGCGGTAAAAAACAAAAGTGTCCGGTTACTGCTGGGTGGTCGGTTACTGGCACGGTTACCCTAAATGAATTTGTTGAATATGGTTAAATCTCATATTAAAAAAAAATTTGGTAGGCTCGAAGCCATTTTGGTAGGTTTTCTGGTAGGAAAAAAATTCTCTTAGTGGCATCCCTGATACCAGCCTCACCCACCAACAAATCCTATAAAAAAAATATATGTGATAGTAATTACGATTTTTATTTTTCACGGAGTCCCTCAAACAAACGTTGTAATTGCAAAGAAAAAAAATGCATGTAGATAAGCTTAGGCTCAGCTGGTGTTCAGCTTTTTGTTTATACCCAGTAGTAAGTTTTCGTGGCTTACCTCACAAAAGAATGTTATCACAAGTAAGTTTGTTATATAATCATTTACGGTAGGTAACTTTCGTGGCATAAGTCACATCTACACTAGACCGTGTCGCAAAAGAAAACATTCGCAAAACGATTCCGTAAAAAAAATTTTTTTTTTAGATGTCGCCCAAATTCCTTTTTTTTTTCAATTTCAATTTTATTAAATTTTTACTCGGTAGGGAGTAATAATAAAAATATGCAAATTATAATCATATGTACCCAGTAAGGGGCATTTGGGCCAGAAAGGACCCAGACAACATTTAATTATACTAATTAAATATACCCAGTAAGGGGCGAGTGTGCCACGAAGGGCACTTGGGCCTCAAAGGACCCAGATTAAGAACTTACAGACTACAAAGATACAATATTAACTAGAGCTAGAACTTAAGAAAATACATCATTTAACATTGTCTTAAATTGAACCTTAGTCTATGTCTAAAGAATTTGAAAGAACATTGAATTCCTTCAAAGCTGGGTATATGGGAGCATTAGCACCATAGAGCGTACGGGAACATTCCGTGTAGAAGATGTCAACAGTGCGAAGAGATCTTGGTGGAATATGGAAGTCAATACTTTCAAGGAGAAGAGGGGAATCAATCAAACCTTTGATTACGTCGAAAACAAAGGTCAGCGCAAGCATAGTTCTTCTACTTTGAAGAGATTTCAGATTGATCAAAGCACACCGGGCAGTATACGGGGGAATTGGATCACTGAAATTCAATGAGCGAAGGGCAAAACGTAAAAAACTTTTTTGAACCCGCTCTATGTATATGACATTCATGATATGGCCTCCATATAAAAGAGGCATATTCAAGTTTTGATCGAACAAGCGATGTAAACAAGACTTTTAGCGTGTATGGATCGGTAAAATCAGAGCTAAATCGGCGAATGAAAGCAAGCATTGAGTATGATTTAGCAACAATAAAAGTGATGTGACTATTGATTACAAAACGCGATTTCGAGAATGATACATGAAAGCATTTACTTATGTTTAATTGCAAGCCATTAATACGACAATATGTTGAGACATTATTTAGGTCTGATTGAATCTTCACAGAGTCGGCTGCACAAGATATAGTGGAAAAAATCTTCAGATCATCAGCATACAGAAGAAATTTAGAATGTTTGAAACAGGCCGAAATGTCATTAATAAAAATCACGAACAGCAAAGGACCTAGGATACTGCCTTGTGGCAGAATTTAATAGTCCCATCTCTAAGTTTAATAAACCAATGGCTTCAGAGTAAGGTTTCTACTATATAATCGTATTAACCCTTTGTGCGCCATTGGGGTCACTACCGCCCAGTACTTAGTTTATACCAACTTTATGTAGCCTTTTTTTATGCCTGCATGTTAAACGTCGCTAAATAAGGCGAATAATCTTTTAGAACATTTTAACCTAACGACTTTCCATCCAGTAATTCCATAAACTTTTCGTGATTCGAACCGTCTGCATGGTCTTTCGTTATTCAGATTGTCAGCTCTAATACTCTAATACTTGCTGTATTGTGGAACGATCTTCCGTCATCCCTTGTCCTTGTGGAAGATCGTTCCACAATACATCATATTCCTACCCTGTCGGAAAAACAAGCAACCAAAAAGTATCTAATACTTGTTCTTCCTTGTATTGCATATGACGATAGACATGATATTCAATTTTCATGCATGTTTGGTAATCTGATAAAATCTTCTAGAGAATATTATCATTCGGGCACAAAAGCATTTACTTACTATTCATTGATATTGCTCAACTCTCTCAAACTATCATACATATGAACGGCCTGACAAGCCTTAATCCAAAATTCTGGCCCCAAATATAAACTATAGTTTCGATATGTGTGAGTGTGTGAAGCATAAGCTAAGCACACTTGGGTATAAAAGCAAAACGAATATTTGTATATTTATTAATTTATTATTTTATTTTGTGGCCTGCTTTGGCCCGCATCATTGGTTTATCGGTTTGTGTGCCAGGGCGCTGTGCTACGGCTGCTTGTTGGCTGTTCAGCCATGCAACCGCCGCCGCTGCTGGTACTTTGGCTTACATCTCTACATACTTACATATGTACATACCCTACGCTTGCTAGTGAGCCTAGCAATGTTGCTGGTGGTGGCGCATGCGCTGCTGTCAATTTGAATTTTAATATTAGAAAATATAGAAGAAAATGAAACATACATATGTACGTCTAACATACCCTGCAAAAAATGCGATTAATCCGGGACGTGTCCGGGATCAATCGCAAGGGAGCATGCGACTAATACAATTTTACATCCCTTTATATGGAGTGAATTGATCGCATTTGTTCGAGCATGTCCTATGAAGAGACTAATTGTTCAACTTGTATACCCGAACGGGTACCAATGTAGATCAATCACTTTCATCCCGAACGGGTACAAATGTAGATCAATCGCTTTCATCCCGAACGGGTACAAATGTAGATTTTTCCTTAAAAAATTGTAAATGTTCAAGCATATTTAAATAAAGATTATATAATATTTTACTTTTGTAAAAAAATCTCAATAAATAAATTTAAAAAATTGTATGTTTTGAGTATGCATTATATGAGCGTAATGTAAAGGATTTTTTCATAGGATATTTTAGGCAATATTTTGTTAAAATTGTTATTAAAAAAGGGTGTTCAATTCGTTTTACCGGTTGTTCTACAATTTTTTAAATACATTGCATATTTTTGTAAAATTTCTACATTTAAGGAATCTAGATTTGTACCCGTTCGGGATGAAAGCAGTTGTTCTACATTTGTACCCGTTCGGGATGAAAGCGATTAATCTACATTTATACCCGTTCGGGATGAAAGCGTTATACCCGTTAGGGAACAATTGGTCTACAATTAGTCTACATTTATACCCGTTCGGGAACAATTGGTCTACAATTAGTCTACATTTATACCCGTACGGGAACAATCGGGGACTAATTGTGGACCGATTGTTCTCGAAATAGATCAATCCGTGACAAATATCTTTCGGTATTAATCGCACATTTTCTTGCAGGGTAAGAATAGATTATGAATGTGTGTGCAAATGCGGAAAAAAAGGAATACACATACAAAAATATATTCATACACACACATAGCAGTACGCAGCAGTGGCGTTGCATGCAACACAATCGATCAGATGCAATCGCTTTAATAAATTGCTGATGGCGCATTAACGGCGTATAGTGGCATTAAATGCCCGAGAGTGAGTGAGTGAAGTCTCACAAAATATTAAAGATTTCCAACCAACTTATGCTTATTCATACGTAGAGACATACTTATGTATGTACGTACATAAATGCATATCATATAGTGGTCATGGATTGCGGCACAATGGGGAGAGCATCACTTCAACGCCCATAAATGCAGCTGGTGGTTGGTATGTACATATGTATGTATGTACGAATATGTACGTAGGAAGTAGCAACAGCATCAACAGCATCCACAGCAGCAGCAGCAGCAGCTCAGCGTGAAACTCGCCAAAGCGAATGTCAGTTGATTAGACAATTCATAAATTAGTATACATATATAAATGCATATATGTATGTATGTCTGTGCATTTGTGTGTGGTAATTGTACTGATTTTTATATGAAAACTAAATACATACAAACGCAAAAATACATATGTACATACATATATATGTATAGGTATATTTTTTATGAGAATATTGTAAAATGAGCACCTACAATTTCCTTTTATTGTATTATTAATATTTACAGCAATATTTCGTACTTATAGATAGATTCAAGTCGTGGGCAATGATGCTTAATCAAATATTTACAGTGTGACTCAACGAGGGGTATTTTGATCTGATTTAACTTTAACTATGAACCTACATTTTGTGAAGACTTCGAACGACAGTTTCTTTTTCGGAAAGGAATCGAGGAAATTTTTTGTGCAATTAAGGATGTTTACTTAACTTTCTCTCTCACGCACTTAGTAGAACCACCTTTATGCTGATAAAGCACCCGTAAGGTATCTGCAGCATATGTACATGTGTCCTATCTGATGTCTGTACACCAAGCATCGGCACCACCACAAGCGAACAAGCAGAGAGTGTGAGCATGGAGTAGTGCGCTTAAAATTGCACAGTGAGGCAAAATTCAAAAATTTTTCGTAACTTCGTGTGTTGATGAAAATTTAATTATATCAGATTTTATAGCATGAAAATAGAGGTTATATTTAAAATAGGTATGTTTGTAGATACAAATTTAATAAAAAATAAATGTTGATTTATTTCGATTCACATTCGAATTAATTGCAATTTCAATATAAAAGCATAAAAAATTAACCCATTTTCAATTTTAAAGAGTTGAAAATGGCAAAAAAAAATAATACTTCATTAATACTATTGAGAATATTTAAAATAAAAAAATAATCAATATCCCAACCAGTCTTAAACATTTTAAAAAAATTTCATACATCAGTCGCCCACTGTTGTTACGGACAAAAAAAGGCATCAACCTGCTTCCATCACTGTTGAAGGCGAACTGAATCGTTTTCTCGCTGAAATAATTATGCTCTGCATTTGTGTACGTATACATTTTTTTACGCTCGCAGCACAAAGAGCTCTCTTTGCCCATGTCCGCTGTACACAGAGCTTCATAAACCTTCCTGCCGTTTATTCAACTCCCGTTTACTATGAAAATCGAGCTTCGTTAGGGCTTTAATTTGCTAAAAGCTTTTTAATAGTCTATTTAGCGCATGTCCGAACATAGTATAAGACACAAATGCCTATGAAATACATAAAGCTCGTCTCCACATCACTTGATTCGCCAACGAAACATGTAGCGAAACATCTCGCCAAATAACCCGTATCCACGTAGCTGATCGTCGTTCACTTTGATATTTCTCATTATTGTTTTGTTTAGTGTATGTATTTTTGCGTTTTTGTTTGGGTCTGTGTGCGTTTTCAGTAGATTTGCGGTACAAACTTAGAGAAGGCATCGATATTATCAGGGTTTGCAAGAAGATTGAGAACGAATGACGTGTTTCATTCGTCAATCGCTCTCAGAAATTTGTATGGAAATTAGCGGGTTTCGGCACTGGTTTCGTGGTCCAACGACGATTGAGAGAGCGAATGCAGATAAAAAGAGCGAAACACTTATGTAGAGACATGGTATTACTTACTTCCTTTCGTCTACTTACTTCTCTTATTATTATTATTTTTTTTTTTTCAAATATCTAACAAAACAAAACACAGTCACAAATTTGCCGTTAGAGTTTCAAATTTCATATGCAATACTGGCATAAATACTGAGATTGTGCAGAAGCAATGTAAATAAAGAAATGTACATTTGTATATCATTTAATCTCCATTTAATGTTTTATTTTCCATACAATCATACTTTATCTTTGATGACAACAACAACAAAAGCAACAAGCATAGCAGCATCAGCATCATCAAACGGGCCAAGCCAGGCTAGACCATACCATACCCAGAGCCAAAGCCAAAGCCAAACAAAGTCAACACAATTTAATGTGCGACAAAAAGGTAAACATTGGAAAATTTATTGAAATACAACACGCGACCTCAGCCGAAAATGTACATATGTACATGCACACATGCATATACATACATATAGAAAAACATACGTTAATGCGCTTTTGTGCCCCTTTGCGCCTGCGCAAATTAGCTGCTGTTGTTTAACCGAAAATCGAAAAGAACAATATTTGCCCATCGTTGGCAATGCAAGTACCGCAGCGTATCGAACGATAACCGAAGCAAACAAAAAAAACAACAACTAATGTTTGGCGTAATTAAAATAAATTGAATTTTTTTATGTACATAGATACACTGAGAGAAAAAAAATATATGGAGGGGTCAAAGAAATTGTTTACCTATTTTGAACACTACTTTCTTTGTTTTGAGTAAATTTTCCTTAAAACATGTTAAAAGGTTTATAAAATATTGTTGTTACATGCGTTACCATGGTTTCATATACTTGTTTTGAAAAAATTCATACATTAAATAATAATAATAATAATAATAATAACCCACGCCCTCCAATCCCGCCCGACCGCACGAGAGGCGCACCCGCATGACGTACGGATATTTTTTATTTACATAAAATGCCGAGGTGTTGAGTGGCAGGAGTTTGTTAAGCGTCGAGATCTTAAACTGCTCAGCTACAGAGAAATAAAATCATCAGCTGAGTATAGTACAATTGAAGTTAGTCTTGAGAATTATAAAAGAATAATCGCTACTATGTGTTAAGATAAGACAGTATTTTTTCCCTTATAATGAAAAGTGAGTCCGAAATATCTAAAAAGCTGGAATAGGAATTAAAGCTCTTACATAAACCCCGGAAAGGTTCATTTAATTCAAAGTTTGATTTACACTGCTTTAAGTAGATAGGGTTGAAGTGTCTTGTTGAACGAGAAGGAATGTTAAAGTTTATTTCAGCTAGCAAGAAAGGAGAAAGAATTAAGCCATTCAAGAGCTTAACGATAAATATTACCCCTAACATTTCTCGTCGACTTGCAAGAGTCGGAAGATTAAGGAGTTTTAAACTATATATATATATATAAATAATGAAAAATTCTTTAAGCGCCATTCCATTCCCAACTTTCCTTGTTTTGAAGACTTGATTTCTTTAATTTTGAGAAATTAAATTCCCATACAAATCCCCATGGCAACGAATTTGTTTGAAAGTTTTTTTATGTTTTCTCCACATTTTTGAGAAAATTTACACAAAACAAAGAAAATTTTGTATTGGGACGCGTGTTCAAAATAAGGAAAATTATGTCTTTGATCGAGAGAAATTTTTTTTTTGAGTGTATTTTAAAAATGCACAAAGGTAAATGCACGCTTTGCTAATACCAACCAACAAAAAAAAAGAACGTTAAAAGCGATAAATTATAAAACAAAGTAAAGTGTTTGCTGACAGGCGACAAGCGCTTTTAATGTTGAACGTTTTTTTTTAATTTTTTTTAAGCATCCTTTTTCGGCTGTTTGCAATTTTTGGCTACACTTTTTATACCCAGTAGTGCCAGCTATTAGTTCGTTTTTAAAAAGGTCGTTTAATTCAATTCAATTCAATTCAATTCAATTCAATTTATTAAGTCTATGATTATAAAAAATCTTACAGACTAGATCAGTGCAGTTACAAAATTTGCATTTGATACAAATTAATACTTATAAGTACATATATGTGAAACAATAAAAAAAAAATTTAATTACACATAATAAATTTTACTCAGTAGGGAGTTCCAAAAAAAAAAAAAATACAAATTATAATTATATACATATACCCATTAAGGGGTATTTGGGCCGGAAAGGACCCAGGCAAATGTATTTATGCGATTTTTAATGAACTTCATTGAATATAAAACCTAATTGAATATACCCAGTAAGGGGCAATTGTGCCATAAAGGGCATTTGGGCCAGAAAGGACCCAGTCCAAGGAGGAACTTTGCGATACTTAACGAAAAATATACTAATTTGATACATAGTATGACTCAATGCATGACTTAAACTGAGACCTCGTCATTGAGAAGTCTAGATCAATATTTCTAGACAGACGATCAAACTCTTGTAGTCCTCTCACGATGGGGGCAAGACTGAAATAGTTCGATCGTAGAACCTGAATATGGAACGTGTTATGGAACCAAAGGACTCTATTGGGGATATTGAAATTAATCTGCTCAAGCAACACAGGACAGTCAATGGAACCAGAGACAATGTCATAGATAAACATCAAATTTTGAACGAACCGTCTCGATTCAAGAGACGTCAAGTTGATGAGCATGCATCTAGAGCTGTAAGACGGAAATGGAGCTTCAAAATGAAGTGGTTGAAGGGCAAACCGTGAAAATTTTCTTTGTACCCTTTCAATTCTAAGAGAGTGTGAAGAATACAGCGGGTTCCAAATGACTGAGCCATACTCCAGTTTAGAACGTACTAGGAAATTATACAATATCTTTCTTGTGTATGGGCCTTTGAAGTCTTTGGCATAGCGCCGTATATACGCAAGATTCGAGTAGGCCTTAGGAATGATAGAACTGATATGATTAGTGAACACAAAGGAGGAGTCATAAATAACATCAAGGTCACGAAACTCTTTGACTGAGGTGAGAGAAACATGTGAAATGAAATAAGTTGAAGAATATGTATTTAAGGTTTTAGAGAACGTCATGTGGCAACATTTACCAATATTGAGTCGAAGAATATTTTGAATCGCCCAGGCATTAAGTGCATTTAAATCCTCCTGTAAGGCCAACATGTCAGAGGCACCAGTGATTTTTCGAAACAATTTCAAATCATCCGCATACAGCAAATAATTTGAGTGTTTGAAGCAAGAACCAACGTCATTTATAAAAATAATGAAAAGAAGAGGGCCAAGAATGCTACCCTGCGGCACGCCAGAAGTGGCCACAAATGAGTACGATTTAGTTTTCTCGATCTCTACATATGTAGTTCTATTTGAAAGATATGATTTAAGCCACCACAGAAAACTAGAGTGGAAGCCAATATGTTCAAGTTTCCACACAAGGATTTTGTGAGAGACTCTGTCAAATGCCTTTGAGAAGTCTGTGTAAATGGTGTCCACTTGACACCCACTCATAAACGCAGAAACACAATATTGGGAAAAGACAGCTAGATTTGTAACGGTAGACCGCCCACTTACGAAACCATGCTGACAAGGATCAATCAGTCTTTTTATAGCAAAGTCTAGTTTCCTCTTAACCACTTTTTCAAACAGTTTAGAGCAGGTGGACAGCTTCGATATAGGCCTATAGTTTCTTACCTCATTCAAAAAGGTTCACCGAATCGGCCAGGCCTTCTGCGCGGATGCCATTAAATTTCATATAGGTAGGAATATTAGAGAACCCTCTTTTCGAGCGGACGAAATTCCAGAAGAATTTAGGATTTTCTTTAAGCTCTTCTTCATACCGAGATATATACTTATTATATAAAAATTTATCGAGAATGTTGAACTGTAGCATAAAAGATTTTGTATTTATTCCTGAAGGAGATATCATTAGGTCTTCTGTATAATTTGTAAAATTTATTTCTCTGATTTTTTAGCTTTTTTAACTTTTTGGTATACCAGGGCAATTTATGCGTTTTAGGCGGAAGGCAGGGTACATAGCTACTAAAGCAATCAGACAACTTCAAAAGGAAGATATCAAAGCATTCAGAAACTGCCTTACCATAGAAAATTTGACTCCAATCAATTTCTGATAAAACGCAGTTAAGAGGAAGGAATCGAGTTAAAGATATTTGTAGGTCTCTTAATGCAGCAGCGATATCTGGTTATCGATAGTGCAGCAGAGTGACAGAGATAGTGCTATAGAATTGACAAACGACAGCGATAATCCGGACCATCTAGATAATTCGGAGTTCACTAGAGAATTAACTGCAGGTAATACGGACTATCTCTTGAGTTAGTTCTCAAAATTTTAGCGGATTAGGGATTTTTGTAATGACATCTTTGTCGAAAAATCTCTATTGTGAATGTGAAGAAAAAGAATAAACAAAAGTAAACACAGCAATCGGAATTCAAGCGCGAACAAGTAATAAGAGAATAATAAGTATTTTGAAATTATTAAATATATTTTTGTATATAAAAAAAAATATGACAAAATTGCCTTTCGTATATTTTAGATGTCAATTATTTAAAGGCGAGCAGTAGAGATGGAACAGGACGAACGAATGGTGATAGAAAAATGGGTAGAGCGTTGGTAATTCGGTATGTTTGGGTAAAATTTTAATCGAACTAAGTGTTGCGGTAATCCGGTTTTTTGCTGCCGTCTGTCAAGCGTATTGGACACACTGTTTTTCTGCAATTGCAATTAAAATCGCTAATCGAAAAGTTCAGATATATATTCCGATCTCCCTTCGTCCGGTCTAGAGCAGATTTGCCTACAGTTCGATTGGCCGATGTAACTGGCGTTAGCCAGTTCTATGAAGTGCGCTCGCAAACAGTGCTTAGATGGGTTCAAGAGGGCAGCCACCCAGTTGGCAGAGGTGATTTATTTTAAGTCTGTGCATAAACTCGCTAGCTCAGCTGCGGTGCAATTTTCCGGGATACATCTGTGGCTTGGGACCATTATGACTTTCCGCTGGTTTGTTTAGAGAGTCCATACACGTGAAAAAAATTTTATAATTAGTAAAAATCCAATTATTGGGTTTTTTAAGAGCAGTGGTCACCTCTCGGCAGTGGGCGGCATACCCTCCGAGAGTATTTCTGCCATGAAAAAGCTTCTCACAAAAAATGCATTCGCCGTTCGGAGCCGGCATAAAACAGTAGGTCCACCCAATTAGTAGGAAAAACAAAAAGAAGCACACGTAGAATGGGGAGAGAAGTTCGGCCATAAAACTCGTCAGAGTTATAATAGCGCCATTGTATTGTATATACACGTCAAAAAGTGACGTATTATTAGGGTTGCCAGACGTACTGATTTGATCAGTACAATACTAATTTTTAGTGCCCCGTACTGATGGTTTTAGAAACCTTAAGAAATACTGATTTTTTGGATTTTGTACTGATTTGTACTGATTTATAGCCGACACTAAAAAAATTCATTTTTATCACCCTGCACCGTTTTTAATTTACCAACTGTTTTTTTTTGGCATTCGTAGACATCAAGCAATTAGGAAGGATATAGCACCGCGAACGTTAAATGTCATAGAAACATGACTGACAGTTGACAACACGGAAACAAAAGCAAAATGCCAGTAATAAAGACGATATTCTCCGCATATATTGTTTTTCTTTTTTTTTTTTTAAGGAAATGTACTGATTTTTTCAGGAAAGGTATCTGGCAACCCTACGTATTATTGCAGTTTATTGATTTTATGGCACCTTCACTGTCATAGAATATCGTAGTAGACTCTACTTCCTATAAATACCCTTAAAATCATATCGCCAAAACTTCCAATTATTTTTCAGCGCTTCTTTCTTATTCCTATCGAATGCCTTAATATTTTAATTAATAAACTACCGGGTATAAAAGTCTCAATCCCATCCTTTAATTTACTATATGCAACTCACAGACTCTTTTTGGTTTGCTGATAAGTGTTTTTACCAAATTTGAATTTATTCCGTTGCTGTTCATCGATTTTATATCGCCGTTATTTTTGCTACCAAATGTTATTTATTCCATATGTCAAAGGCGTAGTTTGGTAGTTGAATAATTTAGCCGCCCCTTCACTTATGTACAATCATTGATAATATAATATAATATAATACAATGGCGCTATTATAACTCTGACGAGTTTTATGGCCGAGCTTCTCTCCCAATTCGAGGTGTGCTCCTTTTTGTTTTTCCTACTAATTGGGTGGACCTACAGTTTTATGCCGGCTCCGAACGGCGAATGCATTTTTTGTGAGAAGCTTTTTCATGGCAGAAATACTCTCGGAGGGTATGCCGCCCACTGCCGAGAGGTGACCGCTGCTCTTAAAAAACCCAATAAATGGATTTTTACTAATTGAAAAATTGTTTTGGTGTTTGGCTCGGACCGTGGTTTGAACCCGAGACCTCTGACACAGCAGGCAAGCACTCTACCCACTGCACCACAGCGGCCACACAATCATTGATACGTACAAACATAAGTGCCTTCTAGTTATTATGACTTTCTGAACGATTAACTGTTTGCCAAAGCGTGTGAAAAATTACCAAGCCTCTTCGTGCTACTTCAGTTTACTCTTAAATGCCAACATTCGTTTACGTTTTGCATTTTGTTTTTGTTATTTTTATTGGTTTTCTAGTTTTAAGTAATGTCATTTCGTCTAAAATAGGGGATGTCTAAGTCGAAGTTCAAAATTCACACACACACCCTTTTTTCAGTGAAACGTCGCCTCACTCTCATGCCTCCTCTTGCTTCATTTATTACTCGTCCAAATGACGGCAAAATAATGCTGCTGGTAGCTGGTAAAATTTGTGGCTTGGCCATTACATTCCTGTCCCTCATCATATCAGCGATCGGCGTTAGTAGCATTTTAGTTTCAATTTCCATTTCTTTTTTTTGTGTTATTTTAATTTTACACTCTATTTTAATAGTACTTATGTATATTTTGTGTTTCGGTTGCATGATTCTCACACATGTTGGCTGGTTCGTGGGTTGGGGTTGGTCGGTTGGTTGGTTGGTTGTGCCACAATACTAAGCGCCATTCTGTGGTAATCGTGCTCTTCGTCGCTTGTTACCGTTTCTTTTTTGTTCATAAACCAAACCAAACCCACATACAAATTGCTTAAGTACCAAATATAATGGGTGTGTTGTTTTGTATATTATTGGAAAGGGCTAAAAGTTATTAAAGTCGGAGGAAAGCTGTAAAGTTTTCTGTTCCAAAACTTACTTACTCACATATTTGGCCCAGCTTTCAATAGCTAAACCACTTAGGCGATTTTGGGCCGAGTCACATTTAGCGCGCCAGTCGTTTCTGCTTTGCGATAGTTCGTACCAAATGTTAACATCAAAGCCAGGTCCCTCTCCACTTGATCTTTCCAGCACAGTGGAGGCCGCCGTCTTCCTCCGCTAGCACTGGGGGATATCGATAGGAATACATTCTGTGCTGGATCCCAAAAATCAACATTGAGTGTACATAAATATGTCTTAGATGATGTTGAACAGTTGTAAATTTTCCCATATTGTCTAGTGATTAGGATATAGTGGAAAAGGCTCAATTCAAGTCGGAGTAGAGCTGTAAAATTTTCTGCTCCAAAAATTTTCTGCTTAAAAATTTACATATTTAAATACTAAACCGCTTTCTGGCTTGCGATAGTTGGTGCCAAATGGTCACATCAAGGGAGGCCAGGTCCTTCCTCACTTGGTCTTTCCAGCGCAGTGGAGGCCTCCATCTTTCTCCGCTGCCACCGGGGTTTATCGATAGGAATGCTTTCTGAGTCGGACCGCTACAGACACGTGCTTATTTCGATTTCGAAGACAAACTATTGAAATTATCGTTGAGTATGCATAAATATGTTTCAGATGGAGTTGAAAAGTTGTACATTTTCCCATATTGTCTAGTGGTTAGGACACCAGCGGAGGTCGCTACTTTTTATCTTACTTCTACAACCTTTATGTCTATCTGAAAGTTATCTCTCAAGACATAGTTTTTAAAAGGTAGCCTTTACTACTCGCATTCTTATATATTTTCCAGCTAAATACATATGTGACCATTTACCACAAGTACTCTTTAATGTATACCATAGTTTCATATCTAAATTTGTTTCTTTTGTTAACGCGCCACTCAAGGGTTGTAATTTTTAATTAATCGCCTTTTCTCTATTCAAACTGTATTACGCATTCTTAAAATACATAATTAAATTGCAACCCCCCAGATCCAATCACCCTATACTTCATATACATACATATTTAATTGCTTTTGTTTAACAAATGTGGCTGACTCGCATCATGGAATTTTCAAAAATTTTCATTTCACCAAACAATGCACCAAATAACATTTTTCACTACGCATTCTATGGCGAGTACGCAGCATTGAGTTCAACGAACTGTACTACATTGAAAACCTAAAAAATAAATGAGTCATGGGAAAGGATTATTACAACAAACCACAAATGTAATTGCGTTTTGTTACAATTGTTGCTGAGTCTTTCTGTTTCTGGCTGACTTTTGTAACACAAAAAATTCAAGTTAATTCAACACTTTTCAGATTTGTTTCTAAGACTTTCTTTCTAATTGCTTTGCTTGGCGTGGTGTGTGTGTGTGTGTGTGTCAGAGTGTTAGATTAGATTTTATGGGCCGTCAAATTTTCTTTACAACAAAATAATGACTGTCTATAAAGACAGGAAATTTCAAAGCTTAGCTAAAATACTACGAACAATTATTTTTATTTTTTTAGTGTTTTTAAAGGGAAATAGTTAATATTTTTTTTTGTCTGGTTTTTTTTTCTTTTGGCTGTGGAAATATGCTGCCTTAAATATTTAATTTGACTGCCTATTTTCTACATCCGACACGAAATTAGTGTGCATAGTCTGTTACAGAATGCGATGTGAACCCGATGAAAATTGGTACAAAAGAAAGCGCTTCAGCATGCATGATGCATGAAAACAGTGGACCGGACCAAGAATGCTGGAAAATTTTGAATATAAAAAAGAATTTAATAAAAAAAAAAAAAACGGTTAAGAATAATTGTTAAAAAACTTCCTGCGATGACAAACAACTCGGCCGTTTGTTTTACTTTTTCCTCTTGGTGAGTTACAGTTATGAACATTAAAGAACTGCTAAATTAATTGAGTCAGAGGTGCATTGATAATCGTACTCGATTTGAGGTTATTTTCATTCATAATAGACTATTAATAAATTGAGTTGTTTGCTAAGGTGCTCAATTAGGAGCTTAAATTGCTGAAAGGCAATTAAAGTCTACTAAGCGCTTGTCTGAACGTAGTATTAGATAGACAAAAACTAAACAGAAAATTCTTCGACAATTCCTCACTTCACTCACCCAATAACACTCACTTGAAAAAGAGTGATACATACATGCATATTTATCAAACATTTCGTTGTGCAGCACAATTTGTGTTACATTGTTATTATGCTTTATTATGCATACTATGTACATATCTATGTACATATGTATGTATTATACAATGTGAAAATTCACTAAAAATGCAACAACGCACACACTCTTGTGATCGCCTTTCCCTGCAAAAATTCCGAGTGCTCCATTCGCTAATCCATGGAGTGCTCGCTATGGACCAACCGATTACTCCATAACTTACCACATTTCATACAAAAAATATGGTCCATTTAACATTGCATGTCATTGCAATGGAGTATATACTCCAGTCCCGCATAACAATCAAATTAATCCATGGAGTACCTACATTGGATTAATTGATGGAGTACCTAACAGTTATCCGAACATAACAACAAAAACCAAATTTTTATCGCGACGACGAAGGACGTGTATACATTCAAACATATGTATGTATGTATGTACATATCGTCGTCGTTTTGGTTTTTGTTATGTTCGGCTAACTACGAACCGATGCAGAACACGGTCGTTTGGGCTATGTTAGTGGTCACTTTGAAAGTACTCCAACCTACCACAAATGGAGCATATAATCCAATGATTTTTGAAGGGTTATTTCTTATTTTATTTCACCACTTTTTCATTCATTCATTTCAATGGAATGTAAAATGTGTTGTTTATTATCTGCATACAATAAATTTATATAAAAATTTCTCCGCCCCCATAACAAATGGCATGAGAATGTGAATGTATGCAGTTTAAATACATAGCTAAGGCTCGTTGATAATACCTTATTTACATACATATGTACGAGGACGGTTTGAAAGTGTCCATTATACATAGTATTTAATAAAAAACAAGTAAGGAAGCCTAAGTTCGAGTGGAATCGAACATTAGATACTCAGCTGTATGTTTTCATAGTTTGTTTGCGTTTGATGGAAACACGGTGTACTTTATATAAAGCGAGTGCTGCATAAAGTGGGCGTAGCCACGCCCATTTTCAACATTTTTATCAGTCATCCAACTAAGCATATGAATATTATTCTTTGTGCAAAATTTCATTCCTTTTTGACTTCTAGTTATAAAGATGTCACGTTACAAATTCCCAAAGAGTGTTCCAGATATATCTTTCTTAAAAAGTAGGCGTGGTCATAAACCGATTTCAATAAATTTTTGCGTGGCTATTAACACATGTTATTAAAGTGTATAAACCAAGTTTCGTCATAATATCTCAATTATTTGTCGAGTTATAGGCTAAGAAATCACGTATATCCCTTTGTGTAAAAAGAGGCGGTGCCACGCCCATTTTCCAAAATTTTTCTATTTGTTGTTTCTGGTCTATTGTAGAAATCAAACCACAAAATTTCAATGAATTATCTTTACATTTGGCAAAGATATCGCTTAAAATGTTTTTATTAGGTCACTTTATAATACCCATATATAAAAGTGGGCGTGGTCGTCAACCGATTTCGCTAAAATTTTCAACATATATTACCACAAGTAATAAAAGTGTACACACCAAGTTTAGTCATTATATATAAATTATTTGTCGAGTTATGCGCTCAGAAATCTCGTATATTCCTGTTTATAAAAAGAGGCGGTGCCACGCCCATTTGCCAAAATTTTTGTGTTTTTCGTTTTATGTCCGCAGTTGGACTCCTGCTATAAAATTTCAATGATATATCTTTATATTTGACAGAGATATCGCTTAAAATGTTTTTATTAGGTCACTTTATAATACCCATATATAAAAGTGGGCGTGGCCCTCAACCGATTTCGGAAATTTTTCGTCAAAATATTTGACTAAGTAAGTATATCACGCGTACCAAATTTCATCGATATATCTTCAACGGTTTCTGAGTTATGACATATAAAACTTGCAAGGTTTGACCCTTAATAAGTGGGCGTGGCACCGCCCATTTTCCAAAATGTCATCAAATTTCTTCCTAGTGGCCTGAGCTCAACACGTGGATAAAATTTCATCGCTCCAGCTGTATTAGTGACTGAGATACCAAATTTCCGATTTTTTCTATATAGGAAAAGTGGGCGTGGTCATGGTCCGATTTCGCCCATTTTCAATACCAACCGTCCCAGTCTCGATACCAACCTGCATTTCAAATTTCATCAAAATATCTCAATTTTTGCGCGAGTTAGAGTGTTTACAGACGGACGGACAGACGGACGGACGGACAGACGGACGGACGGACAGACGGACGGACGGACGGACGGACGGACGGACATGGCTCAATCGATTTCTCTTTTCACCCTGATCATTTTGATATATATAAGTCTATATCTATCTCGATTATTTCACTCTGTTACAATCCACCGTTATGTGATTAAAACTATAATACTCTGTGTACTAGTACAGCTGAGTATAAAAACAAATCGTTTTCGCCTGGGTTTGAATACACCAATTTTGTTACTTATTAATTTATTTTAAAAATGTTTAACTTACTGTGTTTCCATTGACTGAATAACTTTTATGTAGTTTTGCGTGGCTACCCTCGTATCGCAATAAATATGTTAATTGCTTAGAGCAAAACAAATGCTACCAACAATTGGTTACAAAATATACTCGTACATACTTCTATGTGTATGGAAATTTTTATAAGGAAGTAAAAACAATAATAGAAAATATGTATTCCAACTCTTTTGATATTCAAATGCCAGAAATTTGCATAATTTTCTCATTTTGTGTGAAAATAGAAACACTTTTATTGTAAAAGCTACGCAGTGCAATTTTTAACGCCAAACGTCAGTCAAACAGTGTAGATATGTATATCAAAATGTATTTATAACACATAATAAATAAAACTAATTTGTAAAATAAAAGGAAATGCTTTGGACTGAAATCAAATTTTTTACTGGGGAAATTCGATATTGATATTTTTCAGTTGATTATTCAACGTCGAACAGCAACAAATGTAGTGAATATTTTTACCACTTTTTCTAACAGACCGTGAACTCAACTTTAATTTTTCTGAAACTATGGGCTTAACTTCTTTTTCAAAAGAAACAAAAATAAAAATTAGAATTTTTCACTTTCTGAAAGTACTTTCTTGCGTCGTCTGGCTGTACCCTTATTCCATAGAAAAATTTCATTCAAACTTGATAATAAGTCTGTGCAACGAATTTCTACGTAAAGCCTAGTACTGAGTTCACCGCCGTGAAATTTCGTCAGCAACATGCTTTTATTTTGCCGTGAAATGTTTCAACAAAAATTTGTTGTCAAATGAGAATAAATGCCAAAACGAAAACTGAGCAAATAGGTTTGTTTCTTATTAAACTAGCAGCTAGCTGTCAAGTGAGCAAAACGGAAAGAATTGCGCTCATAAAGAGCGAAACGAACAGAAAATCAAGAAACGGAATAATAGTAAAAATTAGCGATTAGTAATTTGAATTCTATTTTTGACTGTTAATGGTTATTTTTTGTAAAAAAAAACCAGGGACCGTAACGATTATCATTTTTATAAAAAAAAATCATTTTTAATCATTATAATTCGATTTTTATTTTTTCGATGAAATTTGATCGATATTTTATGATTTTTATTTTTTCGATCAAAAATAATTTTTATTACTGGATTTAAATTTTTCCGATGAAACTTGATCGATATTTTATGATTTTTATTTTTTCGATCAAAAATAATTTTTATTATTGGATTTAAATTTTTCCGATCATAATAAACTCTAAAAACTTGTTTTTTTTTTTGCAAATTTTGTTCTCAAATAGAACTGCGCCAATGTTGGCACAATCGTCAACTTCAAGCCATCAAATATAGGATTCACTAACGTTTGAAAAAGTTTACTATGATCGGAGAAAAAATAAAAAAATATTGATTAAAGTTGATCGGAAAAATTTAAATCCAATTATAACAATTATTTTTGATCGAAAAAATAAAAATCATAAAATATCGATCAAGTTTCATCGGAAAAATTTAAATCCAGTAATAAAAATTATTTTTGATCGAAAAAATAAAAATCGTAAATAATGGTTATTTAAAAATTTAAAAAATAAAAATCTTTAGAATAAAGATGAGCTCATATTTGGATAGAATGTGCTAAAATCATTGTATCGGCATACTTGCATTTTATTGTTAACGAAGTTTTCATAATGATTTTTACATCCGAAGAAATGAAAATAACGATTAAAATCGGTCCCTGAAAAAACATTTAATTTTCTTTATTTCTATTTCAAAAATTCAGAAAATTTCAGAAGTAATAAAATCGAAAGTATTCGTTTGTTTATTTTTTCAACAGCTGTTTCTTACTTTGGCAGCAAATAATTTCAGCTAGGGAAAATTTTACTATCTGCAATTTGGAGCTGTCAATGGCTCTCTTCTGCTATATTTTTGACTCAAGAAACGATTTGCCAGCCGAAACTTGGCTAACTATTCATAACTAGCTAATAATAAACGGACCTAATTTAAAAAGAAAAAATTTGGAGCATCGCCTCAGAACCAACTTTTAAATTTTGGCCAATAAAAAATTTTTCTCCAAAATATAAATTTCAATTTCAACAAATGTCACTTTTCACTCGAAAATAAGTGGCATTATCTATTTAAATTGGCGTGAAAAAATGTTGCTGGCATAATGTTGCTAACATGTTGCGCAACGTTTTCACGGCAGGAACTCAGTACAACTTTGTCGTGAAATATCTGTGAAGGGAAAAGTGAGCAAAGCTTAATAAAATGAAAGAGTTGCTTACGAAATGTATGTATGTTACATTAATGGTTTTTGGATCAAGGAATTCATTTTTAATGTTTGTTTTTACATAAAACTTACGATAGATGGCGCTGTGTTATAATGGCATGTACAATGTACATTTTAGGCAGCAGAAAAACAATGCTGCCATAACGTTGCTGGCAACATATTGCGCGATGTTTTTACAGCCCAATTTTGGAGGAGGATAAATATATTAAATATTTTGAGCGCAGCGCTATTTAATATTAGGAAGTTTAAAAAAATTGATTCTTTGTTCTTGAGATAGCGATAAAATAATACAACACATATGTATGTATGTATATGAAGGTCTGGTTATCTCCATTATTGTCACTCGTTGTAAAAACGATCTAATAGCATTGACAGACGGCAGCCATAACCCCGATTACCGCTACACTTAATCCGATCCAAATTTTACCCTGACAGACGGCAAATATTGCGGATTAACAAACCAGCTGATGGAAGGTAGGCGCAGCGGCAAATTCAAAAACTTCTTTTTTATTTCCAAAGGTGTAGTGTAATGTCAAAATTAAAGCGAATTCACATCATGGTCAATAGGAATGGGCGAGTCCAAAGAGAATTCAGTTTCAATCAAGGCGAAATATCATTTTGACATTACAGTCGTTACGTTGTAAATCTAAAGACTTTCGCTGTTAAATCAACTACTTTCCGCAGTTGAAATGTGCCCAACAACGCTCCGTTGTTGTCTCAAAGGTGCGAGCGTTGTTGATTTAAGTCAAAAACGGAGATTGTTGGAACAAATTTTCACCTAAAAATAAATTTTTGTTTGCATTTTACTCTTCATCTTTTCTCCGCCCGGTTCCCAACTGCAAATATGTAGCCTCCGCTTGTTCTCCTATTCTTCTCTCCTTCTTATCATTCACTGGTTGGTATCTTTATTTCTTATTCTGATTTTTCTTCTTTATTTTATAATTCTCCTCCGGATTCGAACCATGACATCAACCTGAAATTCTATCCAATCATCACATAGTGGAACATTCAACATTATGTTGAATTGTAGTAACCTATTTATACTTCCATTTCCTAAAAAGGAATCCATGAATTATTTGAATCATTGTAAAACCAAATTTAAAAAAATTTGTTCTCATTAGTTTTGTTTACAACGGAAACTGTTGGATCAAATACTTTTGCCTTTAAATCAACAACGGGGAGAAAATTGTTGCTAATAATAAACTTTTTTTTGGATTTTTCTCTTCATCTTCTCTCCATCATTATTATACTCAGCTGTACTAGTACACAGAGTATTATAGTTTTAATCACATAACGGTGGATTGTAACAGAATTAAATAATCGAGATAGATATAGACTTATATATATCAAAATGATCAGGGTGAAAAGCGAAATCGATTGAGCCATGTCCGTCCGTCCGTCTGTAAACACTCTAACTCGCGCAAAAATTGAGATATTTTGATGAAATTTGAAATGCAAGTTGGTATCGAGACTGGGACGGTTGGTATTGAAAATGGGCGAAATCGGACTATGACCACGCCCACTTTTCCTATATAGAAAAAATCGGAAATTTGGTATCTCAGTCACTATTAAAGCTAGAGTGATCAAATTTTACCCACGTGTTGAGCTCAGGCCCCTAAGAAGAAATTTGATGAAATTTTGGAAAAATGGGCGGTGCCACGCCCACTTATTAAGGGTCAAACATTGAAAGTTTTATGAGTCATAAATCAGAAACCGTTGAAGATATATGGATGAAATTTGGTATGCAACAAATGTTTGGACGAAAAATTGCCAAAATCGGTTGGCGACCACGCCCACTTTTATATATGTGTATTATAAAGTGACCTAATAAAAAACATTTTAAGCGATATCTTTGTAAAATATAAAGATATATCATTGAAATTTTATGGCAGGAGTCCACCTGCGGACATAAAACAAAAAACACAAAAATTTTGGAAAATGGGCGTGGCACTGCCTCTTTTTAGAAGCAGGAATATACGAGATTTCTGAGCCCATAACTCGACAAGTAATTGAGATATTATGACGAAACTTGGTGTGTACATTTTTATTAATTGTGGTAATACATGTTCAAAATTTTAGCAAAATCGGTTGGCGACCACGCCCACTTTTATATATGTGTATTATAAAGTGACCTAATAAAAAACATTTTAAGCGATATCTTTGTCAAATATAAAGATAATTCATTGAAATTTTGTGGCATGAGTTCTACAATAGATCGGAAACCAAAAATAGAAAAATTTCGGAAAATGGGCGTGGCACCGCCTCTTTTCAGACAAAGGAATCAACGAGATTTCGGAGCCCATAACTCGACAAATAATTGAGATATTATGACGAAACTTGGTTTATACACTTTTATAACTTGTGTTAATAGACACGCAAAAATTTATTCAAATCGGTTTGTGACCACGCCTACTTTTTAACAAAGATATTTCTGGAACACCCTTCGGGAATTTGTAACGTGACATCTTTTTAACTGGAAGTCATAAAGGAATGAAATGTTGCACAAAGAATAATATTCATATGCTTAGTTGGATGACTGATAAAAATATTGAAAATTGGCGTGACCACGCCCACTTTATGCAGCACTACCTTTATATAAAATACGCCGTGTTTCCATCAAACGCAAACAAACAATGAAAGCATACAGCTGAGTATCTAATGTTCGATTCCACTCGAGCTTAGGCTTCCTTACTTGTTTTTTTGTTGGTTTTCTCACAAAAAAATATTTTCTCACAAAAAATTTTTTAAAGGCAAGCAAGTTTTTGATTTAACAACGCCCGTTTTTGAATAAATTGTTGGATCAAAAACTTTGCTGTAAAAGCAAATACTTTTGCTGTTGAATCAAAGGCGGAGATTCAACAGCCGAAAGTTGTTTGTTTAACTACGGGTATTTTTTTCAGAGTACAACATCGCTACTAAATTTTATTTAATGCCAATTTTCCATATCAGTAAAAACTATGTGCAAATAAAGTTAATTTGCAGAACAAATATGTACGTAAATAAATGCTGTAGGTACCTTTTTTATTAACAAGTCGGAAATACTGCGACTGCCAAGCTAAAACTGTTTGCATTAAATTTCTAAGCTGATTTTTATGTTTATATGTATGTAGGTAAACACACATACAACATTGTAAATGCATTCGTTTGAAAAAATTGTATAGCATTTTTAATCTGCATGTCTGTACCTAAAACTATAAAAAATTGCAAGTAATGAAATTAAGATGTGATGTGTCAGCAGCAGCTACTAACTTGACATAGTTGACTATTTTTAACGTTAATCGAATTGACATATGTACATACTTATGTTCATACATATATTTATTCTGTCTAGTTTCAGAACAGCTTTATCGTTTGGAAATTCAACATTGAGGGAATGTATGATATTTAATGTACGTACATAAGTATGTAGATATCTTATACTGATCATTACTTCAACCTCTTAGCTCTGCGCAAAGAGCATTTATGGTGGTAATTTCATTATTTCCTAAACATTCCCTCAATCTCCAAAGTTGAGTTAATGCTCTTGCGACGCACACTGGTCAGCCCCCATACACAAAAGTCAAAAACGTTGGTGCTTGAAAAAGAAACTTCTATCATGCATTTCCGTGGGAAATATATTGAATTATATACACAATAGCCACCATTAAATGTTACTTTGGCTCATTTAAAGTCAAAACATTTGAAAAAAAAAGGTTCTGGAAAAAGTTTGTGTAAATAAGTGTATTATGATTTTTGCGATATTTCAAGTTTGAGTGCTAAAAAAAATGCGGATAACTATGGAAACGCAAGAAAAACGTATGTTTCATGATTTAGCGAAAGAAAACAGTGAAAACAATTTATTTTCAGCAAAATACAAGATGAAGAAATCTTGGTTTTTCTATGAGCGTAATTTTCAAGCATTAGCATTTTCATTTAAACTTTTAATAATTAAGGACCACTCTGGACCAGGTCTTATAAGCAGATTTGAGTTCTTTCAAGTCTTCTCTTAATAAGCCTGTTTATACATTTTTCCTTTTTTCCCTTTTTCTTAAAATATCATATTAAATGTAACTAGTCTATACAAAATATTGTTGCCCTTTTACGATTTATGTACATATTTACATCGACTGTTTTCGATAAAACTTTATTTTCGATAAAATCTGAGTAATTGCATTTTGTCCCACTCTCCATACAAATTTTTTTTGATCCCGCAAAATATCGCGGAATAATTTTTTTTTTATTGTAACTTTGTTATTTGACATCGGATTTTTATAATCGAAATGTCATTAGTTTAGTCTTTGGAAGCTCTATATTTTCTTCTAATGTCCTTTTGACCTATGAAGTCGTTTTCACATAGTTAAGTCACCTAACCAAGTTTTTCGTCCAAAATATCATTTTTGTTTCACAAGAAAAAAATCGCCAAAAATAAAATATTTATCGGATCTCTCTGATATTACGCTTAAAGTCTTTGCAATTAAACGCGCAAATTTTTAAAAGAATAAAACTTTCCTGATTTGTATAACTTTTTATAAACACTTAATTTGAAAATCAAAATTTTTTCAAAAATCGCAAAAAATCCACAAAATTTTGACTTTGACCAGCTTTCGCTCAGCGAGTTTTTATTAGACCACTACAAGTTGCATGTCGATTGAAGCGCATTTTAATTGCCTTTCAAACGAGATACTGCTTGCATTTGTAACTGCAGAGAAAATAATTTTTGAATGAAGTGATAACAAAAAAACACAAAATTACCGTTATCTCAAAAACCTAACTATACAAAAAATTTAAAAAAAAACAAGTAAAAGCGCGGCTGTCTTCGGCCGTACCGAAGACTTCATACCTTTCATGAGTGGGGAAATGAAAAGTTACCTATGTATGTACATAGCCGGATTAAGTTTAATTTATAATTTTAATTCTGTGGGTTATTTATGGAAAGATTTATTAGAAAAAATGGTGTCTTTACTATTTAAATGGAGGAGTTATACACCAAAATGTGCATATCTGAACAATCGGTTTTATGGGAGCTATATGTTATAGTGGTCCGATCTTGACAATTTTCGGTAATCCCGTTTGGGCCCATATGGGTACAAATACTTCAAAATTTCACGCCGTTAGCTGTTAAAATGGAGGAGTTATACACCAAAATGTCCATATCTGAACAATCGGTTGTAGGGAAGCTATATGTTATAGTGGTCCGATCTTAACAATTTTCGGTAATCCCGTTTGGGCCCATATGTGTACAAATACTTCAAAATTTCACACCGTTAGCTGTTAAAATGGAGGAGTTATACACCAAAATGTGCATATCTGAACAATCGGTTGTATGGGAGCTATATGTTATAGTGGTCCGATCTTGACAATTTTCGGTAATCCCGTTTGGGCCCATATGGGTACAAATACTTCAAAATTTCACGCCGTTAGCTGTTAAAATGGAGGAGTTATACACCAAAATGTCCATATCTGAACAATCGGTTGTAGGGAAGCTATATGTTATAGTGGTCCGATCTTAACAATTTTCGGTAATCCCGTTTGGGCCCATATGTGTACAAATACTTCAAAATTTCACACCGTTAGCTGTTAAAATGGAGGAGTTATACACCAAAATGTGCATATCTGAACAATCGGTTGTATGGGAGCTATATGTTATAGTGGTCCGATCTTGACAATTTTCGGTAATCCCGTTTGGGCCCATATGGGTACAAATACTTCAAAATTTCACGCCGTTAGCTGTTAAAATGGAGGAGTTATACACCAAAATGTCCATATCTGAACAATCGGTTGTATGGGAGCTATATGTTATAGTGGTCCGATCTTGACAATTTTCGGTAACCCTGTTTGGGCCCATATGGGTACAAATACTTCAAAATTTCACGCCGTTAGCTGTTAAAATGGGGGAGTTATACACCAAAATGTGTATATCTGAATAATCGGATGTTGTGGAACTATATGTTATAGTGGTCCGATCTAGACAATTTTCGGTTACCTTGTTTGGGCCAAAATGGGCACGTCTACTTCAAAGTTTCATGTCCTTAGCTGTTTAAATGGGGAAGTTATGCACAAATTACTTCCAAAAATTTCATGTATATCTGAATAATCGGTTGTTTTCTATATGTTATAGTGGTCCGATTCGGCCGGTTCCGACAAATGATCAGCTGCATATAACAACATACCTGTATTCCGAATTTCATTTAGATATCTCAAAAACTGAGGGACTAGTTTGCGTTCACACAGACGGACGGACGGACAGACGGACATGGCTTAATCGACTTAGCTCGTGATTCTGATCATATCGGTATATATTTTGGTGGGTCCCCCACGCTTCCTTCTGGTACTTTCGACAAAAATTTTTTGGCACTAAGTTATAATACCATTTCATTCTCATGAAAGGTATAAAAATAGTTCCAAGCTCACAGGTCAATTCCTATCCTCCCCCATTCCCGGTTTTCTTGTTTTTTTTTTTGCTGTAAACTAGCGTTAGTGGTGGGCGTGGATTACAACATATATGCTTTTAATTTTTCTGATAGATGAGTCGTATAGTGGGACACCAATGTGCCAAATTTGGTTTCGGTAGGTCCATTCGTTTCCAGGAAATTGAGTTTTGTTCCACTCTCCATACAAATGAGACCAGTGTGCATTGAAGGCTTCAATTTAAATACATACGTTTTTGGGTCATAAATATTATATTTCCTTTAAAAGCTAAAACGCCAATAAATAAATATATTGTTCTAAACTTATCCGCCATGCTGATCTGACATGCCATTTCATTGCTTTACAGAGAGAATAGAAAATTTCTTTTATTTCTAATTTATTTTACAGCTGTTTGTTCAATGGTAAAGAATGTACGATGCATACATACATATGTACGTACATTAATAGGTAAATAAGCAATAAGTTAGGGTGGGAATACAAATTTAAATATAACATAAAGCAAGACAGCACATCTGGCTATAAGAAGTTTACGTTTTTTGTATACATACATACATACATATGTATAACTATAAATTTGTGAATAAATATGCACATTGTAAAATAGTTATTTGTGATCAAAAATTCTAGGGTGCAGCCAACACAAGCAACCAAGCCAAAACTCATAAAAAGAAGTTTAACATTTTTATTATATACCCTAAGTCAATATTTTGTTTTAATTGTGAGCATTTTCTAATATTTACTTGGAACTACACTGCGCAGCTGGTTATAAAATATGCATCTAAGTAAAGAAGCCCCTCATTCCAAACATAAACATGCATGTACGTATGTACATAGGTATAGAATAAGAAAGACACACAAGAAATAATAATGAACAAAGTGATTGTTGTACCTTTCTCTAAAAACACAAATCTCAAAAGCCCTACAGCGCAAAAGCTGCAATCAAGCGCAACACTCGCTGTGCTGTATATACCGTAACCACCACCAACGAATGCACATTAGAGATCGTTCGACTTAAAGGAGTGGTGGATCATCTCCTTCTTCTCCGCGTACAAATAAAAATAAATAACAGAATGAATAAAAGAACAAAAACTACAACAACAACAAAAATTATAGAACCAAAAAAATATTATAAAGTTAGCAAAGACAGAAGTACATAAGTGCATAGCAGGAAGCCAATGTGAGGTACATACATATGTACATACATAAGCGTTGAATGAAGAAAGAAAGGTGATCCTTTTGCGCATGTGCAAAGTTCAGTTGCCGCTTTGTGTGTTGGGCACAATTGCGCAGCAGCAGCAGCAGTAGTGGTTTGTTTTTGTAACGAGTACACGAACACGACCGTAAGCATCAAATAACCAAAGAAAGTCGTTGTAGGCAGAAAGAAGACGATTTTTAAGAAACGGCTGTTGCAAAACCAACACCAAAACAGCCGAAAATCCCGGGATCGCTAGAATTTTATCCCGGGATTTTTGGGATAAGATAAAAACAGAATATTCCCCTATTATAGCAAAGAAAAGTTGTATTTTATATAATTTTTAGTGGTCTCAGATCTGTATACTAATAGCATTTCCTATTCTGCATGAAAATGTTGCATTATTACATTGCACCATTATCAACATGTGCCCTCTGCCCTGTAAATGTTGCATTTTTCATGTGATGAATGAAACAAAAATAATGCAATGTGATAAGAGCAGAAGATGATGCCCCGTAGTCGGGCCAGTTTTATATTTTGTCAATAGAACAAACATCCTTAAAAAAGTGTTGAGTCTGTGTGGAAGAGAACAAAAAAATGTGACAGCCCGAAGAAAGTGCGACATTTTTGCCAGAATAAAAAAGTCCATTAGTCAAAGTAAGGATTAATATTTTTGATGTTTTTTTTAATAATCAAATTTTTTTGTCGTGAAGTACGCGTTGTAAAGAAACGTACGTTAGGTATTTTTAAAGCCTTTAGAATTCTTGTGGTAAAATTCATTTGATAATTTCTATTTCCTGATTTTTGGTCATTTATTTCCCAAATGGTTTTAGAAATTTTCCCATATGGAAAGTAAATAATGGAAGAAAATGCAAACAAAATTTTAATTAGACTTGATAGTTTTACATTACTCTACTAAAATTAAATACGCAGCTGCATCCTCGGAATTCATATCAAAATATGTGCCTCCGATTTTTAAATATTTTCGGAAGTTGCATTAATTTTCAGAATTTTTCGGCAAGCTTGGAAATATTCGCTTAAACCAAGTGTGTCGTTAAATTCTAAAAATTTTTATTGGAAATTATCAAATGATCGCAAACCTTTTTATCCTAATATCCTAAAAGTACCAACTATAAAGGAAAATGTTTTGTTCACCAAATGTATTTAATTTTCTTTGTTGATTATGTTTTTTAAAGTAACTCTTAAGTGTTATTAAATAATAAACATGATTTTACGTTCCTATTTTATTTTGTTAGTACTGAAATAATAAAAAATGGCAATAAAAATCTATTTTTTCTTTGCATGTTAAAGTTGTAGCGTTTCTCGAAAATATACATATTTAATTTTTCAACCTCAAATGTGGGAAAATAATACTGGTCGACAAATTTTTGTAACAGAAATAAAATTCTACGTTTCAAAAGGATTTCGGTGCACTTTTTGAGAGATTCATGTCCAAAGAGGCGAAAAACGCGGTTTTTGGCCATATTCACTCCTCAATATCTTTAAAATAGCCCACTTTCATTAAAAACTGATTAAATCTATTGAAAGCACGATCATTTCTCTTGAAGACAATGTTTTGCTTTTTCGGATATCTTGCTTGTAACTTGCAATATTGCAAATACAAATTTTTTAGCACGCTTTTAGGCAGTTTATTATATTAACAACAAACTGTGCGTTAGAATGAAATAAGTGAATTAATTTATATTAATTTATCGAAAATACGACTAAATTTTGCGTGACTGAAACAAAAATTCCAATCAGTGGCCTACTATGTATATATTTTCTACACTGAAATAAAAATAGTTCGGCAGAGCAGCTACAAAACTTGATTTCGATTAAAACAGCGCTACAACTACTGCCGTTGATTTCGAAGAAAAATACCTTATTGTACAAAAACATATATTTCTTGATATATAAATAAGAAACCCGAGAAAGCGCTGTTTTCAAGAGAATTGATCGTTCTTTCAATAGCTGCAATCATTTTTTAATGAAAGTAAGTAATTTAACAGATTGAGCAGTGAGTATAGTAAAAAATCGCATAAATATCTCAAAACCTACAAATATTACCGAAAATCCGACTTCAGATTCAGATTCAGGGCACCGAAATCCTTTAGAAAAGTAGAATTTTATTTGAGTTAGACATTTTTTTGGAAATTTTGTCGGCCTGCATAATTAATGTCTAAATCCCGGGATAAATCCCGGGATCCCGGGATTAGAAAAAAAAATCTCGAAAATCCCGGGATCGTAAAAATCGGAAAAATTGGAATCCCTAATACATACATACTCGGCACATCCATATTTATTACTTATTTCGGTCCTTTCTTCTTTTCTACCCTCACTTCCAACAGGCAACGATTATAAATAACTTTGAAACCATTACTTAAAACGTTAAAATGGAAAATGTTGTTGCCAACCGCCCAAGCGATACACACTATCGCAATACAAGTATGGATGTACCTACATACATACATATGTATCAGTGGCGTGTCTAGCATAAATTGGCTGGGCAAGCCTATGTATGATGCCTAGCCATTAATAAAATTTTCTTTGCTGTATTATATTAAAGTCTTATTGCGGTTTTGTCACTGATATTGATTAAATTCGTTTTGCGTATTTGGTTTGTTGTTTATATTCATACCGTATGAAACTGAATGTATTGCAATGAATCGGGAAAATGAAGATAATGAAAAATAATTATGTTTTGATATACAATGGATAATATGAAGATATGTGTATAACTTTTGTTGTTTAAACTGCACCTACTTTGGTCAGCACATCAACAAACGTGGCTCAGTCGAAAGTAAATTCAAGTTCTTCACCAACAGAACGAGAATTATCTACAAAATCAGAAGAGAAGTAATTATTAGTATCATTTGGGAAGAATTCAACTGAATTGATTGCTAATACTAACTAAACTTATAGAGAAATCTCTCAATCTCACACGAAAGCGTAGAGGTATTTTCAGTCTACTTATAATACCGACTGAAATTAGCAGTGGATGTGCTTATAAAATCACTTCAAAAAAAAAAAAACAAAAAAAAAATGGAAAAACTGAAGTTGAAGTAGCAAAAGTCATGAAATGTTCGATTTTATTTGATTTTGATTTTCGCCGCTTTTTAAAATTACGCTTTTGACTGATTTTGATATTGTGCTGATTTCATATCATTCAAAATCAACCGTCGCCAAATATCTAATAGCAGACTTTGAACAGCACTGTTTTGTGGAACGAATTTCCGTCAACCCTTGTCAAGTTTGATTTGGTTATAAACCGGTTTCGGCAATGTGCCATCTTCAGTATCTGGAGAAAGAAACCAGATACTGCAGATGGCACATAGCCGAAACCGGTTTATAACCAAATCAAACTTGACAAGGGATGACGGAAATTCGTTCCACAATACATCGCAATCCTACCCTGTCGGAAAAGCAAACAACAAAAAAGAAAGCATTGTTAAACGCTAAAGCCAGCTTCTCATTCGCATACAAATTTGATGTGAAAAATTAATTTTTCATTTCAATTTAACTTTGAAAGTAAGTAATTCACTTCGCCTTATAGAAATCGAGAAAACAAGCTATGCTATTCTGTTTTGAAAGCCTCATAAAAGCGCAGGTGTGGAGCGTGTTAGCATGCTCAACGCTCACTAACCCAGGTTGTGCTAAGAGACTAGCTGATTTTTTTGTTTTCTTCACTTTGATTGGCTGCACAAACAAAATTCACGTGAATATTGTTGGTGGGCTAACGATATCACCATAGTAGTTATAATCATGAATCATTACAGCTAAAACAGAATGAATAACTTAAATAGTAAACACATTTCAAGCCATTTAAAGCGTAAAATAACCAGATTTGAAAGAAATTAGTAATATGAAATGAACGAAAATATTTAGGCAATCCGGGCTTTTCGGCTTGTTTGAAGTGCACGCCACTGATATGTATTTATGTTCGTTTATGTTTTAAGTTGCAACATTCAATATCAAGATTCTGTGTTATGCAGTGATTCTTCGGAGTTTGCGCACGGGTGTGTGCGTGGGGCAGTCCACACAAAACTGCATACTTATTTGTTTTCCATTCTATCATTCTGGCGCTTCCTATTACTCAAAGGCAGCCGCTACCGCATTGATTTTTATAGTCATTTTTACATCAATGCTATACAAATTGCCTTCTATTCAGGTATGGTCGCATCTCTTCGCTATTGTACCTAAGCTTTTGTGATTGAACTCTTTCATGCGAACTACATACATGCAAGTTTTATGGAGTCCAGTACTTGTTAAGCACTTGCTTAAGGAGCTTTGTGATCTGCATGTTACGTCGTGCCGTAATTATTACTTACAGATACATATATTGAAATATTAAGAGTTATAGTGTTTCCTCGTACTTTTTCGTAAAAAGAGCTTTTGTTTTACTCTAACGTTGAATTGAAAAACCGCAATTCATGTGGAGTTACCCATTTATGTTTACAATGTTGTGCTTTTGAATGTTGCTTGCTATAATGTAACTTTTATTCGACGTTTTTCTTATATCATTTATTCTTATATCACGTATTCTTATTATTGTCAACGTTACTTAAATCAGAGTTCGCTGAACCATTTTAATCTACAGCCCATTCTATGCATCAGCAGTCAAACGACTTTACTTTTCTAAAGCTGAGGGTGGTTTTTCTTTACATCACTTCCCTTCAACAGCAAAACTAGAAGAACAGAAGAACCATAGCTTGGCTAAGGATGTGTATTAGAGCGTATCGCCAAAAAAAGTTTAAAATGTTCCCCTCTGGTTAGAATGTTTACTCCTTGGAGATTTCAAAAATGGAAAAAAATTTTTTTCGGCACCCTGTAAAAACAGCGAAATTCGTTTTTTGCTTATAACTTTTCTATTTGGTGTTTGATTTTAACGAGCAATATATTGTTGTAAAGGTTTTAACCCGTGTCATATTTCGTCCATATAAGCCATTAACCTGCGACACCAACTTTAGCTTTTATTAAAATTTATTTAAAACCAACACCCTGTATTAAAAAAAAATTTTTTGAATAAAGTAAATTTAGCCTTGAATTTAGTTTTGACATCATTATATGAGTAAAAAAGATTATTACTCATTAATATTAGCTCTGTTTAATGAACAAAAAAAGTTCGGAGCAGGTTAGAGCAGAGCAAAGTAGGGCAGCTGTCGAAATAGAGCAACATAGAGCAACTCAGAGCAGAAATGCCATGAAGAAGTACATAGTACACTCAAATGATCGATTGGAGCTCATTTAGAATTACAGAGCCACAATGCTTGCAATTTTATTCTGATACGGACTTGCAGGAACTACAAAATTCTAATGATGTTATAAAAATACCTGATTAATATTTCCAAACAGCAGTGATTGATACTAATTATACTAATTATAACCTATTAATTTACTTAGATTTTCTATGCCATTCTCTAAATACTGAGCGATTTGAACAGGTAGTAAGTGATTCTTGTACAGAAGTTGCCGAGGAACGCCTAGGTTATATACTCGCTAAAGTAAGTAGCCGAGAACGTTACAGAAAATTAGAGCCAAGAAAAGATTTAGCATAAATGCATTACATTTATTTCCTCATTATATGCAGGTAAATATTCTTTTTATACCATTCATGGGAATGAAATGGTATTATAACTTTGTACCGAAACACGAATGGTGAAATTACCAGAACGAGGCGTTGCAGACCTACGAAAATATATACCAATATGATCAGGATCATGAGCTGAGTCGGTTAAGCCATGTCCGTCTGTCTGTCTGTCTGTCTGTTTAATCGCAAACTAGTCCCTCAATTTTTGAGATATCTGCATGAAATTCGGAATGTGAGTGTATTTTTAGGAGAAGCTTATCATTTGGCGGAATCGGCCGAATCGGACCACTATATCATATAGCTGCCATACAACCGATTGTTCAGATATATATATTTTAGGGTATAACTTCTCCATCTAAATAATGACACTTCTTTTTCTAAGGAATCTTTGTATAAATTACCCAGAGAATTGAAAGTATAAATTAAACAATATCAGACTATGCAACTTTTCATTTCCCCATTCATGAAAGGTATGCAGTCTTTGGTACGTCCGAAGTTAGCCGCGCTCTTACTTGTTTTTCTTAGTATTCAGGAAACAATTTTTTTTTTTCAAATACAGGGTGTTGGATTTAGTAAAAATAGAATAAAAGCTGAACTTGGCATGATGGGCTAAAAGTTTCTATGGATGAAATATTGCCTTGGTGAATACCTTTCTAAAAATGTATCACTTTTGAAAATCGAACGTAAAATATAGAAATTATAGAAAAAAAACAAATTTCGCTGTTTTTACAGGGTGACAAAAAAATTAAAAAAAATTTTTTTGAAAACCTCATAAGGTAAGTGTTCAAACTGGGGGGGAACATTTTCAACTTTTTTTCCCTCCATACACCGTGATACGCTCTAATGTGTATTCATTCGCGTAGTGTTTTCTTACCTTTATAGTTTTTGTTTGAATTACAGTTCATTTAATTCAGCAGCCTCAAAAATCAAGTTCCTTGAGTGTATACTCGTATATGTATATAGCACTACCCATTCGTAGGGTGGAACTACTATTACACTTTTAGAACCTCGGAATCATATTCGGGAACAACGCAGTCACAAGCTAAGTCCTTAATAGTCCTTTCATAGCAAAATCCTGTCGATAACATTTGTGAATACGTTCAGATTACATTAGATTAGGTTAGGTTATGGTGACTGCCTCTGCAATTCAGGAAAGCGGGGGCGCACTTAGGCTGAATAGGTCACATTGGGACTACATTAGATAAGTAGTATAATTTGCTAATTATTCTCTAATGGAGGGTGGTTTTAGAAAACTAAGTATTATAGAAATCGATTGGAAACTTATTAGAGAAAGAAATGAGTTAATAGTCAGTAGAGGACTACATTAGATTTCGATTGAGGAAGTATAATTTTGTTTTTTGGAGAATTGCTATGCCATTTTGTTTGAGAATGCTATGATTCTCCACTGTCTCTTAAGTTGTATTCTAACGTTGGAGGTTTGAAAACAGGACTAGTTTTTTTATCGTTATCTAACGTCAGTGTTTATTGGGAAAAAGATCAGTGATGTCTTTAGAAATTGACAATTGTAAAGGAAATTTTGGCACATACTTATATGGACGGTTAACATACAGCCTACGGAACCAATGCAAATGTCGAAATATCTTTAATTCTTCTATGAACTTACCTTCTTATCGAAAATAGATAATAATAATTGGCTTATTATAATAAGGATAATTAAGTTGCTGTCAAATGCTTTTATAATATTCTTAACTAAAACCCTTACATACATTCCTTCTTATATTTTCTTAAGATAAAATATCTATTTAAAAACCAAAATACATTTCAAAGAAAACAAGAAAGAAATAATTAGTTTAAAAAAAAGCATTGCTTTCCGCCAGTAATTTGCGTTGAGCGTATATCTGGTTAATTGTTGTGAATTTAACATTTTTACTGCTGTCGTACTTAACTTTTATACTTTTTCTTATTTCTATTTAACTTTATTATGTCGTATCACAAACGCTGCTAAGACTTGGTACGTTGGCGGACATTAATTGTGGGGCTTTTCTATGATCTCGTAAATACTACATACAAGCAAAGATACATAAGTACATACATACATATAAATGAATATACACCTATTAAACGTCATAGTCGTGCTGGCTTAGTGCCACCGCAACCATCAACATTAATAGTATTATCATCATCTTTAACGTCATTATCAACATCAGTATCATCTTCATTATCATCATCATCATCATCATCTTCAACATCATCATCAACATTAATAGTATAATCATCAACATTAAAAGTATCATCATCAACATTAACAGTATCATCATCAACATTAACAGTATCATCATCAACATTAACATCAACATTAACAGTATCACCATCATCGTCCTTATTGCATTGCATAGACGAGCGCACAACCGCCGAAAGTCGCTTGTACTACGCAGATTGCATCGATATACATAGTATTCAGTATGATATGTATCTTCTCTCTAACTGCTATTGAACGAACATTTAACTACAATTACAAAATGTCTTACATGAAGTTATTTATTAACTTAAAGGTTTATTGTGCTGGCAGCAGCAGCAACAACATCAGCTTTTTTTAGTATTTGTTTTATTTTCTACGATTCTTCTATTACTTTTTGCTATTACTTTTTTTTTTTTGTTTTTGCTTCTATTGTTATATTTTTTTTCTTACTTTACTTAGTAGTGTACTCTTTGTTTTCCTTTTTTGTGTTTCCTTGATTTTGTTGTTTTGACCCAACTTAATAGACGAGCATGAAATCTAGTCACGAACTTGATTATGAATAAACCGTGCACTAGATCCATGTTCGCCGACAAAATAGAGTCAAAGAAGAGATCACTGGGCAAATATATATACATACATGCATACATTCTTTCTACTATGCATATCTACTTACATACATATATACATACATATGTAGGTATGCAATTACAGTGAGCTTCGAAATAGTGTGGACCTATACAATGTTTTTACAATATTCACAAAAATTTTCCTGTTGAAAATTCATATATTTTGTTATAGAAGTACAACGTCAACTGAGTAAAAGATCATCCTACTTCAAAACTTCTTTCAAAAACGCCTTACTTCAGAATTTTTTACAATAACTCTCTATTTCAAAACTTGAATCAACAGCGCTCTATCTCAGAATTTGTTTCAGTAAAGCCCTACTACAAATTTTTAAGCGAAAACACCGCAATTCAGTGAATATTCCATTCATATTTTTGAACCAATTTCTGAGATAGGGTGTTATTAAAGAAAATTCTGAGATAGGGCGTTTTTAAAATAAATTTTGAAATAGGGCGTTTTGAAACAAGTTTTGACATGGGGTAGTTTTTTACCCAGATGTCAACATGTACCTACATGATTTTTCGGCGCAGATTATTTTCTGAATTTTTTTTTGGAGTTTATGATTGTTATTTTAGAAATTAAGAATATTTTATTTTTAATTTCAAAACAGTGAATATTGTATAAAAAAAATCACAATAAGCATTATTTTGACGCTCACTGTACTTACTCTTGTGCACACATATGTAAGTAGATGCAAAAGATGTTTGCATGTATGTATGTGTGGCGTTGCCAACTGTCAATTGCTGTTTTTAATGTTGTTGTTAGTGCTTTTATTGTTGTCAGTTGGCAGCTGCAACAACAACAGTTACGGCGGCATTAGCAACAACTGCAAAAACAGCAACAGACACTGGCTGGCGCAGCATCAGCTACAGCTGAGGCATGGAATCCGTCGCCATTGGATCGTGAGCTTTTTTTTTGCACTGCCAACCAAGGCGAAGGATCACTTTATATACACGCATACATATTTTTATACATAGAAGCATATAGTACGTATGTATGCATGTACATAAAAGAAGTAGATAAATGCCTGCAAAATGTCGGCAGCAGAGGAAAATGTGTTGTAAATTGTTGGCAACAAAGATGACAAGACTCTAGTGAGATGTTTAGCGATTTTACCGATGTAACAATTGTAATAGAAGCTAAACACGATGGACGAGTGAAATCAGGAGAATGGAGTTAGAAATGTGGAGTTATGGTAGAAGTAGGTACATACATATAGGTACTATGTATGTATGTATGCAGCATAGAACAGTGAACGCTACAAAACCAATTTAATAGGCGAATTCTGTAACTCCGTCTCATCTCAAGTCACTAAATTTGAGATTTGAGACATGAAACATTTTTAGTGACTTGAGCCATTTTTGGTATTCAGTAACCGGCAGTCACTAAAAATTTCACCAAAGACTGTGGTGAAAATGTACTGAGACTGTTTGAGATAACAAAATAATTTAACGAATACTCACTAATCGATTACATACGAAAATACGTTTTGGAAATGAATTCATGACCAATATATTGCATTAAAAAATAGTTGTGAATACAATGTTTTATGAGTGTTTTATCTGAACCGATTCGCAAAAAAAGCATGTAACGCGAAATATTGAAATATCGATAAATATCGTATATCATCACTATTTACACTTGATCGAAATGGCGGAAAAGAGTAAGCTAGCAAAACCAGCAAAATTTTATTATTTTGCTAACTTCATACAAATAAACTTGTTTTATTGCAGAAAATAGCAAGCGAACAAGCAAAGAGCAAACAAATTTGTAAGTTTTTATAAATTTTGACGCTTTATTTAGTTCACCTCAATGTTTTCTTTATTTTGTGACCTCCTCGCCACTAGGTCACTAATTAGTGACGTATTTTTTGAGACTTGAGAAGTGAGCTCGCTTACAGAATAGCAATTTGTCTCAAAATCAATCTCACCACGAAAAAGTCTCCAAAAGTCTCTATTAGTGACTTGAGACAGCTTACAGAATACTAGTATAAGTCTAATAGAGCGGAAGGAATGTAAGCAATAAATGCAAGCGATTTTTGGAACCACAAAAACAACATGCCATTGTCGTCGCCATCGCAACAGCATGAGGGAGGATCATTTTCTCGTTGCTTCAGACACCAACCAAGTTGACATTTCCATTAAATTGCAATTTGATGGCGTCAGCTTGCCACAGTGGCATGAAGTGATGGATTTTTTATTTACTTATTTTTTTTTTTACTTTAAAAAAGTTTGAAAAACCCCGGTTGTTGTGGAACATGGGCTTTTTTAACACGGTATACGACAAAATTAAAAAAAAGCGTTTTATTTTCTACACAAATATGTTGCCATTTTCAGATGCAACATTTGTTGAAGCTTTTTAAAGCTTCAGTGCCAAGCTGCATAATAGAACAGAACAGAACGATAAACGTACGCCTAAATGTAGGCTTTGCAATTTGAAAGTGTACACTATGTGCTTTCTTCATAGCTAATATATGTGCAATGAAAAGAGACCGATAGATACTGTCTTTTGTTTGCTACTGAGCTTCTTTAGAGCAATTGTGAACATAGTCGATGGCAGATAGGATAAGAATGTTGCACTTTTAGGCGTAGGTTGTTTAGAAAAGATAGTGCTGTCTTTTGTTAAAGTTACACTCATTTATTTCGGGTGCCTTTAGCAACGCCTCTGCTGAGACACTCTTTGAGGGGCTCGAATGGATCGGAATACCCCCAATCATTCAGCGCTAGATCGAGGACCTTTTTAAGTTGTCGGACGGTGACGGGTGGGTGGGGCCTTTCGACGATGTCAAGGAGGGCACACATGTATGGGCACCCCACAAGGGGGAGTACCTGCTCTCACCCCTGTTGTGGAATCTAGTGCTCAACAAAATACTCTTCATAAATACACAAAATGCTCTTCGGAAAATACACAAAATACTAAAACTTGCGTAGTTTTGCATTCCAAGTTTAGAAAAACGCCTCCAATACGATGTTTGCAACACTAAGGACCATATGTGGTCTATGTGAGGGATCACTGTATTCTGGCCAACTTTTTGAGGGCCCTACATTAATGCGACATTTTTGTGTGGAACAGAAAACTCTATAAGTACCTTATTGGTTTCATACTTAAACGGCAAAGTTTTTTACTTAAAATGAAAATTATTTTATAAAAATAATATCTTAATTTAAATTGATAAAAAAAATAAAAACATTTAAAAACATTTAAAAAAAATTAAAAAAAAAATTTGAGAAACAATTTGTGGAAAGTATGACCACAGTGCCATATCGCTATTACCAAAACAACTGCACAACTGTCATTGCAATTGTTGATTTTGAAGGCGCACCGACTCAAACAAAAACAAAGAACATGACAGTGAAAAAAGTATGTAAATTAAAAAAAAAATGCAACCCAGCGAAAAAAGTGTTGGTGAAAATGCGACGTTAACAAAAATAAAGACAACAGCGGAGACAACGAAAATTTAAGAGCTTGTTAGAAGCAACTAAACACTTATAATGTCAATCGGTACGAAAAGAAGTTGAGGAAATGGAACGAAACTCTGCAGTGAATGTTCACTTAACACACACACAAATAAACCTACATATGTGTTTGTATAAGAAATGCTTGGTTACTTTAGCGGTGTGCCAGCTAAATTCACTTTAATAACAACACTTAACATGACTTTCATTTCTTGCTCTCTGGCGACAAGAGGGCAATGTCAGTTGCGCCTCAAAATGCGGCGCGCTTGTTGCCCGTAGCGCATGCCTTCACTAAGCAACGAACAAACGGTCAGCCGAAAGACGAACCAGCCATCCCCTTACGTCCGCCGTTGCGCTTATACGCCGCCGGAAGAAAGAACGCCATAGTTTGGCTGAGCAGTTGAGCGTTCCGGCGGCGATAGTTTGCTTGCCAGCATCACCTCGAAAACGTGACACGACGTGAGGAGTTTCTCATTTTACTGCACTGCAGTGGCATCAACAAATTATGTTCAAAGCCAACAAAACTCCTCCGACTCCTCTCGCCAAGCAATACATGCAAGGTGAGGGAGTTGGCAGGCGAAAATCGTTGCCTATTTGGCTTTTGACTAGCCACCACTACCGCCGCCAATATTATATTCCCATAACTAGCCTGACCTGATATCCCTAATGGTCGTTATACCCGCAGCTTCTCCATTGCCTTTGTTAAGAGTTGCGCAGCGTGTTTTTTTTTTGTTGTTTGTAGCATATGACACGAAATTTCTGCCACATTTCATTTAGTATTTAGTTAGCAGAATAAAAGTTTTTGATTGCCTTGTTTTTTTGTATGCTTTTTTTTACACAAACAGCGCTTTGTTGTGCGCAAAATTGTAACGAAAATTGTTGGAGACAAAACCTCAAACAACTATAATTTGTTCGTGCAATGTGATATGATGCTGTGGTGGCATCTGTGCCGCATCATCTAACGGCGCAACAACATTAATTTCTTCCTTCTAACTAACTAATAAACAAATGTTGTGTATTGCTGTAAATTTCATTTAAAATTTTATTACCATGTCGTTTTTTTTTGTCTTTCCATCAAAATCAAACATAAAAATGCTAGAGGAGCGTCCAGGTCAAACCTACCGCCCGCCAATACCGCCAGCGCGCACCAGCAGGGAGCTGTACTGTCTGTCAGGCGAGTCGCGTCGAGTCGAGTTATAGCAGCAGTGATAGGTTGTGAGCTGTAAATTGACACGCCAATGAACTCTTTTTAGTTGCATGAGGCTGAGTGCAGTTGGCAGCTGGTCAGGGGGCGGAGGAGGAGGAGGAGAGGGAGCAAAAGTGCAGCGCAGGCAGACGTATGCGAATAACTTTTATTGCACGATCACGATTTTGTGGCATTTGTTGTGATTTCATGAAAATAAAGCCAAAGTTCCTTTCGCGCCACCGCCCCCCCCCCCCCCCCCGCTAATAGCACACAATCAGCCTACACCCCATAGAGGGCGCTGCTTATTCGCGCATTGTTGGTGGAAAAATTGTAATTTGTTGGCCAAATTAGTGGTAATCGTGTTGCATGTTAGAAAAATATGTATATAGTATACATAGATATTTATTTACAGCTTTTTCGCTAATCCCCTTGTAACTATTTATTTTTTTTTTTTTTAATGAGCAATAGGTGTACCAATTGATGCCCAAAATTGGTTTAATTTGGTTTGAAGAAAATGTTAGTTAGGCAGGCCTATTAAAGTGAAGCGATGCCAGGCAGGCAGCGTATCAGTGGGCGCGGTATGCGATGAGCTTGACATGTGAACACGATTTGGGAGTGTTTTTACGATCGCGAAAGCACTTAACGCCAGGGCATATTGTATTGTGAACAACATTAATTAAGTGTGAAAAGTAAATTTATGTGGTATTTGTTAAGAAATAACTGGAGAAAAATGGCGAGTATTAATAACATTAGAGGCTTCAAAGGAAAAAATGGCATCTGTTAATAACATTAGACTCTTGAAAGGTTAATAAAATGAATTTTAGCAAAGAGAAGTGACAAGATAGAAAATATTATGCTAGGAAAATGCAATTTAATGAAGTGTGATAGGAGGATTTGTTGTAATCAAGTTCGCTATCAAAATTGTGCCGCATGTTCGAAAATGATCTTCGATAACCAATATCGACCTGGTGATGAACTTATAAGTGAAACCGCAGAGGGCTAGGAAAGGCTGTTGTCCGATCGAGTAGGTTCCACTCAAGACGCGCGCCAGGGGTGGAGGGTGCGAGACGGCCTCAGTCATGGTTCGAGCTGCCTGGCGGAAGGCATAAAACGCATTTATCTGATCGTGATGGAGAATAAACACGATAAAGAATCACAAAGTTGTATGTACAACATATCGAAAAGGCTCTTCACCGCAGGGAGTGCGCATAGGTATCGTTTCTTGATATTTCGGGTGCCATTATCAACGTCTCTGCTGAGGGAGGCGCTGTTTGAGGGGAGGGCTCGAATGGATCGCAATACCCACAATCATTCAGCGCTGGATCGTGGACCTTTTGAGTTATCGGACGGTGACGGATGGGTGGGGCCTTTCGACAATGTCAAGGAGGGTACATAGGGGCACCCCACAAGAGGGAGCACTGTCACCTCTATTGTGGAATCTAGTGGTCAACTAAATACTCTTCAGAAATACACAAAATTCTCTTCAGGAAATACACAAAATACTAAAACTGGCGAAGTCTTGCATTCCAAGTTTAGCATAAGGCCTCCAATACGATATTGACAACACTAAGGACCATATGTGGGCTATGTGAGGGATCACTGTACCCTGGCCAACCTAACTTAACTTAATTTACTGTAGTCACAAGAGAAAAATTGAAGTATTTCAAGACAGACTCACTTTCACATACAATTTTTGCTTCGCAAATGAACTGGACTTCGAAATCATAACGAAGCGAAGATAGATCGGAAACGAAAGTTTAATTTTGCTGGAGAAGTTGCTAAATCGAAAAACGATCTTTGGGCTTAAAAAAAAGAAGATAATTTTTGCAATCGTTATCGAATTGTTAACTAGACCTAATGTTTATTGGATTATTATATTTTAATCGGATAAAAATATTTTATTGTAAAGATTTTTAAACAGTGTAATCAATATGAGTTGAATTTTTTGAAGTGAGCCACTTTTTTCGAAGTTGTAGTATCTTTCTGAAACTTTTTTGTATAGTTCACAACAACAACAAAAAAAAATACGTTTGGCCCAGTTTTTCGAAATTCGAATTATTTTCAAAGTTATAGCTATCAACACTTTTCGAAGTTCCTCAGTTTTTGCCGATTTTCTCACGATTGGTCAAACCGATTTTGCTAAATTTTGATATATATATAAAAGATGATATCGCCCATTTTATGCAATAGGGATTTAACTCGAAATTTTCGATTTCTGGGATTTTGCCATATATTTCAATAACAGGGTAGTGCCTTTGAGTCTAGTCTTATAAAATACTCAAAAAGATAAAAATGGCGGAAATAAAGGTGATTTTGTAGTTAGCCGTAGAAGGAAACTATTTGAAATTATAAAACTTTATTTGCGTTTTCCCAAAAAAAATTTTTTTTAGTTAAATCCCTATTGCATAAAACGTGCGATATCTTCTAGCAAACTGCATTTCTTATTTTTGCAAACATTATTCGCAATTTTTATGTTCTGGACCACGGTCGGATGGCGCTTTTGTATGATGTTTTTGGGCATTCCATTAGTAACTATTAGCAAAAAAAAATTTTGGGGCACTTTAAGGGAGGAATCGATCACACACTTCCCGTGTGAATGTCCTGCACTGTCTCATATCAGACACATAACCCTTGGTAGCTTTGTATTTCAAAGCCTAAAGGACTTATCAAATCTTCCCCTAGCCGACCTTAGTAGGTTCATCGAAAGAACCAAGATGATGAGTCGTAACAACAACCGATCTCAGAAGGTTTATCGAGGGAACCAAAAGCGGTTCGAAGTGATAGTGAACCGTGACAGCAGGTATTATTTGGTCCATGAGTATGTGTATCAAAATGGCGCCTTGTGCGCTCTTTCGGCCCGGCTAAAGCCAGACAGCACAGCAATCTACCAACCAAGACCAAGCACACATTTTTTTTTATTAATATTACGAATATTACATATTATTTGTTGTAATTAACTTTATTGTAGTAGAAGAGCTAGATTTCATCGTTGCTAATTATTTTATGTTGACACTTAAATTACATTTTATTATGTTCACGACAACTTTTGAATTATTCATCAAGCGCACATGGCGCATATTTGCAAATCAAATAAAAACGATACTTAAAAGTACATGTATGTGGATACAAGTAAGTATGTGTGTTTGAAATACATATGTATGTAATAAAAAATATTCGTATTCGTATTCGCATTCGCATATACTGGGTTTTTTATACCAACCGCCAAAAGCCGTATGTTAATGTTAAAATACACGAAATGTAAAAAAAAAAATCGGAGTGAATTCGAAATGAAATAACAGCCAAAGTAATGAAATTATAATTTGATTTTAATTGCAGTTGGTAATATTTATAATTAAGCATTTTTGGAATTAAAGTTGAGTTTTAATCCTACACATTTTTTTTTTGTGGCGGCTAAAGCCAAACTTATTTCACGCATCATTATTTTAGAACTTTTCTTAAGGATATCAAAATGGAAATATAAGATTTTTGTAGTAGTGATAAATCTCAACTATTGTGCATTCGAAACAACTTGACAAGGGATGACGGAAGGTCGTTCCACAATACATCATATGTATTTACCATAAGGAAGAGATGTGGTAGATGCGACAGAGGATAGTTAAAATATGAGTAATTAAAATTAATCCAACAATTTTTCGAAACGACACATATACTCAAGCTCGTTTCTAGATTACAAAAAAAAAAAAACAAAACAAGCTCAAACTTAACTACAATCAAGAGCTAATCAACAGATTAGGTTTGCTTAGAATTGCATATTAAATTAAGTCGAATGAGAATAGTTAGACAAGGTTGTTGTTACGAATTTGCTGATGCAATCAAACTAATTTTAAAAAATATCAAATTTAAAAAAAAAATTTGCGACTGTAGTTCACATAAATATTATTATTATCATATTTATATAAGCTTTAGTGGGCGTAAAATAGTGTACATATATTATGTTGCTCTCTTATCTTGAGAAACATTTGAGAAGTAATCATATTCTCAAATCTCATACGCTAGTTCTGAAATTTATAACTGTCCTCAACGGAAAAGTCTCGTTTTTAGTGTGGGAATTAGGACTGATTCTCAGTTCGGGATTGCAAACCTGTCTCAAACATGGAAGGATATTGCACAGAGGGAAAAGTACTGAGTCAAGTTTTCTCAGTGTGGGATTTTCAAGCCTTTCAAGACTTAAGAATTTACACTGAGTTTCAAATAGAGAATTAAGATTTTTTCTACCGTTTGCGATTTTTCGTCTGATGTTTATTGGTACTAGTTGAGCTTACACAGCAAACTAGTATTCAATTATTTCAAAACTAGTTGTTTTGACTGTATAATCTGTATGCAATACATGTACATATGTACATTAGGCCGAACCGATTTATATAGAGGGTACTTAATCGATATTGTGCCTTCGAAATTGAGAATTCTCTCATTTTTCTGAGTATAAAACTCTTACACGACATTTATTTAAAATTAACTTTGATGTTCGAGAATGGATAAAGAGATTTTTGAAATTCAAAAAAAAAAAATAGCCAAAAAATTTACCAGGCCAATATGCACACCTAATTCAACCAAAACTTTATGCTGAATCCAAATATGAGAACTAAAATCAGATGAGTCGTTTTCGTGATATAGTCAGATTTCCGTTTTTGAAGGCTGAATGCGCAAAATCGCATATTTCGCAATTATCTCTTGCTTTGTATAATATGTCTTAAATTTTCTTGCAAATTACTTAAAGTTAACAAATTCAGTATACTAACAATATTTTAAAATTAGAATTTATCTTCCGTTATAGGAGAACTAGAATGGACTCTTTCTTATTTAGCCTAAAATCGTGGTATGGTGTCTCTATTTTAAGGCCCTTGGCAACTTACAATCTGGCATGTCAAGCAGTGTTTATGGGCGAGTGTTTTTGTGAGTGTTTTTTTTTTTTTTTTTTTTTTTTGTGAATGTTAGTGCGATCGGCAGTCGTCGTGCTACACGTTCTTGTTGTCGGGCTCGCGTTAATGAAAATCAAAACTTTTTGATGTTTGCGTTAATCACCCGACACTCACACATACACGCTGCTTGACATTCCAGATTTTAAGGGCCAAGGGCCTTTATAGTGATACGATATCGATGACTTTCGCTGACAGCACTTTGTGTACAATAAGCGCTCCAAATGCACAATTTCAGAATTTTAGCAGCAAAAATTTTAAGAGTTATAGGTACCCCAAACGTAGTCTTATGGTGTTTGAAATATATGTACGTCTGTAAATCGCTCTGGCATAATGTAATGTACTTACATATATGTGTGAATACATATCTACCTATATAAAAGTATACAATAACATTGAAATTAGAAAGAATATATTACATAGACTAGCACTTATCACCGTTTCGAAAATAATATTGCTTGAATTTTTAATTGCAACTATTTATATGCACCTACCACAAGCTTATTGTTGTTGAGTGGTTTATTGCTTGATTTAGTTATTTATTGAGCGAAAAAATGAATTACACGACAAGTAGCAACAAAAACAACAAGTTTTACATGGCTATCAATAGAAATATGTCTGTGCATAGATATTTTTTCTGCTTTTATCAAACAACAATAAGTTAAGTTAAATTGCTTTGAACAATACTTGTTGTATTAAAATAGATGGAAATTACAATAGTGTTCCTTAATTTTACTCAGATTACACAGGCCGACAAGAAATCTGACCATAAACCAGACCATAGTTTATAAATGCTTAAACACCACAAGCCCACAATACACAATCCCACAAACTATGAACACATAAACTTTAAATTGCTCTATCTTGGCGAAAAAAAAACATATTTGAGCAAACTCAACGCCATTCGTAATAGAAAGACTTCTTCTTTAAGATGCTATGTGTGCTTTTTTAACAAAAAAAAATCTGTCGTTTATATATAACCTCAAAAATAGGCAAAAACGGTTTTTTTGCACATTTAGGTTAGGATATCTCAAAATCCGGACGTGATAGAGCAATTCTGCATCCAGATTTGAATTCAGCGCATCGAAAACCTTTAGGAAAGTATGGTCTGGTTTATGGTCAAAAAAATCGGTCTCATTTTGTTGGCCGCTGTTATGGAAAAATGGGAATAATTCGGCGCTAAAGACATACTTTCATTGTTTGAATAAATTTTTTTTAAAAGGTGGTTTTTATTCCTTGACTTGAAGAAAATTGTACACCAAAACAATTAGAATATGCCTTGAGCACCGAATCATTCCCACTTTTCCATAATCTGAGTAAGTTGTTTTTTCAGTGTACCATAAACCCAAAAAAACGTATGCTAAGAGCAAAATCAACTGACGTCACTTTGTTGGTAGATTTGCGTGAGAAAATTGCAAATATTAACTATTCAGATTTCATAATGAAACCAGTTGCGATTTGCCGCTTAAATAGAAACTTGAAGTGTTGAGCCGGTTGATTATAGGGTAATTCCATTAATGCGGGAGGCACAATTAAATATGTGCTATATGTATAAAGCATTTAACGAAGTTAGATTTTTATTTATAGGTAGGTTGTCTACAGCTCATAGGTTTAAGATTAATTGCTGTCTGGAGATCGAATGCAAATTTCAGCGCGCGTACAACTAAATCGGCCCTGCCTGTCCAAATTGGAATAGAAAACAAAATTTATGAATATCTATGCCTATATCTACTATTTATGTATGATGGCTAATTCACATTACATTGAATTGCACTTACAGCTAAATCACGAGCCGCATAAAAATAACTACATCACAGCACGTTGTACTGTATACTTTTGTATTGAAAAAAAACCATAGTACATTTTATAACCAAATTCATACATAAACAAGTAAGGAAGCCTAAGTTCGAGTGGAATCGAACATTAGATACTCAGCTGTATGCTTTCATTGTTTGTTTGCGTTTGATGGAAACACGGTGTAGGTACTTTATATAAATCGAGTGCTGCATAAAGTGGGCGTAGCCACGCCCATTTTCTAAATTTTTATCAGTCATCCAACTAAGCATATGAATATTATTCTTTGTGCAAAATTTATTTCCTTTTTGACTTCTAGTTACAAAGATGTCACGTTACAAATTCCCAAAGGATGTTCCAGAAATATCTTTGTTAAAAAGTAGGCGTGGTCATAAACCGATTTGAATAAATTTTTTCGTGTCTATTAACACAAGTTATAAAAGTGTATAAACCAAGTTTCGTCATAATATCTCAATTATTTGTCGAGTTATAGGCTAAGAAATCTCGTTGATTCCTTTGTCTGAAAAGAGGCGGTGCCACGCCCATTTTCCGAAATTTTTCTATTTTTGGTTTCCGATCTATTGTAGAACTCATGCCACAAAATTTCAATGAATTATCTTTATATTTGACAAAGATATCGCTTAAAATGTTTTTTTAGGTCACTTTATAATACCCATATATAAAAGTGGGCGTGGTCGTCAACCGATTTTGCTAAAATTTTGAACATGTATTGCCACAAGTAATAAAAATGTACACACCAAGTTTCGTCATAATATATCGATTATTTGTCGAGTTATGGGCTCAGAAATCTCGTATATTCCTGCTTCTAAAAGAAGGCGGTGCCACGCCCATTTTCCAAAATTTTTGTATTTTTTGTTATATGTCCATAGTTGGACACCTTCCGTAAAACTTCAATGATATATCTTTATATTTGACAAAGATATCGCTTAAAATGTTTTTATTAGGTCATTTTATAATACCCATATATAAAAGTGGGCGTGGTCGTCAACCGATTTCGCTAAAATTTTGAACATGTATTACTACAAGTAGTGAAAGTGTATACACCAAGTTTCGTCATAATATATCGATTATTTGTCGAGTTATGGGCTCAGAAATCTCGTATATTCCTGCTTCTAAAAGAAGGCGGTGCCACGCCCATTTTCCAAAATTTTTGTATTTTTTGTTATATGTCCATAGTTGGACACCTTCCATAAAACTTCAATGATATATCTTTATATTTGACAGAGATATCGCTTAAAATGTTTTTATTAGGTCACTTTATAAGACCCATATATAAAAGTGGGCGTGGTCGTCAACCGATTTTGGCAATTTTTCGTCAAAACATTTGCCTAAGTAAGTATATCACGCCTACCAAAATTCATCGATATATCTTCAACGGTTTCTGAGTTATGACTTATAAAACTTTCAATGTTTGCCCCTTAATAAGTGGGCGTGGCACCGCCCATTTTCCAAAATTTCATCATATTTCTTCATAAGGGCCTGAGCTCAATACGTGTGTGAAATTTTATCACTCTAGCTCTATTAGTGACTGAGATACAAAATTTCCGATTTTTACTATATAGGGGAGGTGGGCGTGGTCATGGTCCGATTTCGCCCATTTTCAATACCATCCGTTCCTGTCTTGATACCAACTTACATTTCAAATTTCATCAAAATATCTCAATTTTTGCTCGAGTTATCGTGCTCACAGACGGACAGACGGACGGACATGGCTCAATCGATTTCTCTTTTCACCCTGATCATTTTGATATATATAAGTCTATATCTATCTCGATTATTTCATTCTGTTACAATCCACCGTTAGGAAATCAAAACTATAATACTCTGTGTACTAGTACAGCTGAGTATAAAAATGACCGGTTAGAAGCGTACAAAAAAAAGTTAGATATAGTAGAATGCATTGACATAGAAATAAGAAAACATAAACGAAAAAAAAAATAACAACAAAAACCTCCAAGCTATAACATTTATATATGTAAAGTAAGGGGGGTAAAAGGGGGTTGACCTCCGCAGGGGGGGTGTTATGGAACCCATATAAGATGTATACCAAATTAAAGGGAATCAAAATACCTATTGAATGTTATAAAAATATTCGGAATCGGTTCAGTAGTTTTTAAGTAATTGCAATTTAAAAAATGCATAATATAAACTCTGACCTTTAATAACTTTTGTTGTTGTTTTTTCCAAAAAATAAAAATTCACTTTAAAACTCAGCTTAGCCATCTTTATCAATCCTCATATTTCGTTTTTTGATTTTATAATTTTAGAAATTTCACATTTGTTCCAGATCGTGCTAATTTTTTCAACTTTGTGGGGCTGGGGGCACGTCTAAACATGCGAGGAGGTCAATAAAATTTTACAGGCTTATTTCTGGGCTAGAAAGGTACCGTTCTGGCTTTGGAACAAATTGAATTTCCAAAAAAAAAAGTTTCACTCCACCTTAGTATGCATATTACCAGCCATCAGACCTGTAAAATACTCAGTATATACTGGTACTAAGTACCAAATAAGTACAAGTACTACAGTACTTGTACTTGGAAATTCGAAGTACAAGTAACACAGTATTTGTACTTGGAAATTCCAAGTACAAGTAAAAGTACTTATCAATGTAGACGCAAGTACTTTTTTGACAAACTATTTCAGATGGTTTCAAACAAAAAAAATATCTGTCTGTAGTCTTCAGCCAGGCTCGTAGGTAGGATTTTTTTCTGGGAGGAGATTTCTGAACAATCTACTAAATATTAGTCTCCTTAGGCAATGCTATTTTTATTCCATTTCTGGTATGGATACAAATGAAGGGGAGCCGCGAACGCCATTTTTGCGTATTACATTTAATATCACTTTCTCGTTCGATTTTTAATTGCATATTATATTAAAACTGTTAAAATTTTAGCATAGATCAATTAAAGAAACATTTTCTGTTAGAAAAGGAGAGGGGAGGGTGAGGGAGAGGCAGAATAAACATTGATGTTCTTTACTTATTAAAGCGGGCGGAGCCGAATGTAAAAGCTAGTATATACCATACCAATAGTCTAAATGGCACCCAATGAGATGTAAATACCAAATAAAATTGTTCTAGTAGTTTAAAAGTTGAATCTGCGCAAAGAATGTGCCATGAGATTTATATATATATAGATATATATTAGGGCGGGTCGATTTAAAAATCGGTCATTGCTCTGTGGAAATCGTATTTTAGGGATCAAAATAAGAAACTTTGCCGAAGGAACCATACCTCTAAAACGAATTCTGATGTCCCCCAATTCGGGTCGAACTTTTGGGTAGGAAATTTGGTATCTCAGTCACTAATATAGCTGGAGGGATGAAATTTTACCCACGTGTTGATCTCAGGCCCCTATGAAGAAATTTGATGAAATCTTGGAAAATGGGCGGTGCCACGCCCACTATTAAGGGTCAAACAGTGAAAGTTTTATATGTCATAACTCAGAAACCATTAAAGATATATCGATGAAATTTGGTACGCGTGATTTACTTACTTAGGCAAACGTTTGCACGGAAAATAGTTAAAATCGGTTCACGAGATATGGCTTAAAATCTTTTATTAGGTCACTTTATAATACACATATATAAAAAAATAGAGAAATCCCAATTTCGAACGCACGATATAGGTTAGTAAATCGCCGTGGCCTAACATACATACACATATGTATGTACATAGATAAAATTACATAAAAATTTCCTCAATAGAACAAATTTATTATAACTTTAAAGTTGGAGAGGAGGGCTGTAGCTCCCAAAATCACCCCCCAACTACGTGCCCCTTTACTATTAAAGACCGATTCCTTCATTTTTGTGTCATTTGAATTGTCGTCAAATTATTTTTATTAATTAATAATTTTTAATATTGAAAATATTTTAAAATTTCAGATTTATTTTGCTTCAAATGCAGTTTTCGAAGAGATCATCTTTACGTTTTTATGCATATGTATTTATTCTTATAACGGATACTGAGTGTGACCATCTGGCGGCCCCAAAACATTCAAAAAGTGCAAGGATATTTCAATATCTAGTTCAAAAAACTTAAGTGCGACGCCGGGCATTATATACCCGACTTCGCGTTTAAGTTGCTCTTTTGTAATAAGCGGAACTTTTGTATCAATGATTGAAATAACCTTGACTGGAGAAGCTGATCAGCCGAGACAACATTTTAATAAATAATTTAAAAAATCGTCTGATTTTTACACAGAGGTTATACAAATGAAAACGAAATATTTAACGCAATTAAGTACCACTTAAGATTTCAAATGTATAGGCGAGTGTTTTTGTCAATTTGTTTTTTATTATGACCTTTTTTGCTTCAATATGGGAACCTCGACGTACGAAAGAGCCCCTAAAAGGCGTATTTCTTTTTAAGTTATATATTATTTTTTCTTCAATATACATATGTATGTATGTGAGTTTGGAGAATTTTTCCACCATAAATTTTGTTATGCTCACTTGAGATCCACTCAGTGATATTTACATAACAGTTGTGCTCAACGGATGCGACTTCTGATCCCGCCCATTGTGCTTCATGTGGATCTTGAGCCAGCGTACATATGTAGGAACATATGTACATAATCGTATGTAAACCACTGATACAATTTTCAAGGTCGCCAAAGTCGATTATAAAAATTTAAAATTTAAATTCTTCTAAATACATAGCTCTTTTAAGGAACACTATTTATCCAAGGGATATTGGAAATTGCTTATTTAAGGGGCCGTACGAATTGTTTACTGATTTTCTGTGATTTCCGGGACTAGTAAACGTTCATTTAAGGAGCCCTAAAGTGAATTTTTCACACATTTAAAAGACACTTTTATCCACCGCTGGAGCTTCTGTGTCGATGAAATCGTGTTATAAGCTACTATTACGTGATAAAACCCAACAAAACCCTGCGTATTCGCAGACGAAGGGTATACTCACAACTTGGTATACCTCAATTGTTTTTGATTTCAAATTTTTGTTTCAAATTTTTGTTTCAATCAAAACATTCAGAAAAGCAAAACAAAAACACAGATATGTGTAAGTACTTAAAAAGTACTTATCAGTGAAGTACTTGTACTCGAATTTCGAAGTACTGAGGTACTCGTACTTGTACTTGTACTGGTACTTGCACTTTACAGGTCTGCCAGCCATGAAGTTACCCAAGGCATTTTAATGTAAAACACAATTTTCTCATACGCGCGTGAATAAATTAGAACAAATGCAAAGCAACAGAAAAAGAAAGAAACAAATATAAAACACGCTAAAGGCACGCATATGTATGTTGTACATATCATTTATCACATGTATCACATTCTGAGTGCAAGGCGTGAATTCAGACAACCTTAATAATAATTATTATATTATAATATACAGAAATAGAATAAAAAACATAAAACAAAATAACGGACAAACTTTTGCCGCTACAAAAATACCCAGTAGGCCCAAAGATCTACAAATCATCAATACTTTCCTCACTATATTTCCTTTAGGGAAGATAACAACTTCCATGACTATGCCCAATGACTATCGCATGGCGATGGCCGCCTTCGCATGAATGATGTTGTATAGTAAAATAAGCAATGTAGCGAAATCTTCAGGCTTTCATTCCAAACCGCATGCTTTTTTCATATGATCGTTATTATAATCTTGTTAGTTATTCAGCATGAATTGTAGCAGTATTGCAGTGCTGAATATACAGCTGCCTACCACCTAATTTTGTTATGTACTTCATTCATATAAATTTTTCTGTTTCGGCTTACTCTTCTTAACTCCTACATTAGTCAGCGAAGAAATGATCTGTGCTCAATTTGTACGTGCCTCTCAACATACTTTAGGAGTACGTGCGGTATATCTAACAATAGCAAGTATCCTGGCATGAAAAAAAAATCGCATCACCTCACAAATGGGCCTAGTGGGTATATCTACATTCCTATCTATAGGTACATGATAAAAAAAAATTATAGGTATGCGACTCACTAAGCGAATTGGATCAAAGTTAACAAGTCTGCAAATAACAATATATGCACATATGTATATGTGTACCCCTCATCGTGTAAACGCCCTCAGAATATACCCTGCAAAAAATGCGATTAATCCGGGACGTGTCCGGGAACAATCGCAAGGGTGCATGCGACTAATACAATTTTACATCCTCTTATATGGAGTGAATTGATCGCATTTGCTCGAGCATGTCCTATGAAGAGACTAATTGTTCAACTTGTATACCCGAACGGGTACCAATGTAGATCAATCACTTTCATCCCGAACGGGTACAAATGTAGATCAATCGCTTTCATCCCGAACGGGTACAAATGTAGATCAATCGCTTCCAGCACGAACGGGTACAAATGTAGATTTTTCCAACTTGTTCGCCAAGGCAATTTTTAATAGCAATCTTTAAAAAATTGTAAATGTTCATGCATATATAAATAAAGATTATGTCGTCGTACCATACGAAAACTAACATCAGATTTTTTGTGGCTGACGAAAAGTAAAAAGTTCAAGTTTTGGCCGACGAAAAGTAATAAAATCGAGTTTTGGCTGACGAAAAGTAATAAAATCCACTTTTGGCTGACGAAAACTATCAATTTCGTTTAAACAACAACAATTTTAATGTAAAAACAGTATATAATTACTGATACTTTTCGTCAGCCAAAAGTCGATTTTATTACTTTTCGTCAGCCAAAACTAGATTTTATTTCTTTTCGTCGGCCAAAAGTCAAATGTTCTACTTTTCGTACAGAATTTTTTTATTGATAGCTTTCGCCAGAAATTTTAAATATGTTAGTTTTCGTATGGTACGACGATGTAATGTTTAAGCTGATGCCACATAGAACTTTGTGTTGCGCTACGTGACACTTTCTGCGTGACAGCTGAGATTAAAATACATGTATCTATATGAGGTTTCTCACATAACAAAAAGTAACGCAACGCCGAAGTTACGTAAAGCACAAAGTTGCCCAAATCTCAACTTTTGGGGACGTTGAAATTTTTTTTCAGTTTCACTTCAATTCAAATGTAAATAAACAAATTTACATTTCACACAATTGAAAAATAATTTAATAGATTTTTATTTTCTTATTTACTTTTTTGTAAATAAAACGGAGAATGAGAGATTTTTCAGAAAATAAATATTTTTTGAGTGATGTTGCAGCGTTCAATGTGGCATAGTTTTTCAGTTTTGCGTTGTTTGACATAGAAAGCGGCGTAACGCCAAGCGGAAAAAGTTTTATGTGGAATCAGCTTTACTTTTGAAAAAAATCGGAATAAATAAATAAAAAAAATTGTAAGTTTTGAGTATGCATTATATGAGCGTAATGTAAAGGATTTTTTCATAGGATTTTTTAGGCAACATTTTGTTAAAATTATTATTCATCATTGTTATTAAAAGAAAGGGTGTTCAATTCGTTTTACCGGTTGTTCTACAATTTTTTAAATACATTGCATATTTTTGTAAAATTTCTAACTTTAATGAATCTAGATTTGTACCCGTTCGCAATGAAAGCGATTAATCTACATTTATACCCGTTAGGGAACAATTGGTCTACAATTAGTCTACATTTATACCCGTTCGGGAACATTTGGTCTGCAATTAGTCTACATTTATACCCGTACCGGAAGAATTGGGGACTAATTGTGGACCGATTGTTCTCGAAAGAGATCAATCCGGGACAAATATCTTTTGGTATTAATCGCACATTTTTTTGCAGGGTACCGTACAAAAAAATAATGCTTATATGTACATATGTACGCTTAGTAGGCATTTTTTCTATATTTTCATATGGCTAGTTATTTATTCATTTATATATGTAAAGATGTACTCGCATGTATGTATGCACATTTTCATGATAGATTGCGGGATGTTGAATAAGAAGCACGAAATAAATTTGCATAAATAAAACTCAAATTTACATATGTATGATTATTAGTTATTGTATAATTTTTGTATTGTAGAATAATAAAAAAAACTTTAGTGTTATACTCAGCCAAAATTATGCACAATTAATTACATACCGTGTGGCCGCTGTGGTGCAGTGGGTAGAGTGCTCGCCTGCTATGCCAGAGGTCTCGGGTTCAAACCACAGTCCGAGCCAAACAAATTTTTCTAATTAGTAAAAAATCCAATTATTGGGTTTTTTAAGAGCAGCGGTCACCTCTCGGCAGTGGGCGGCATACCCTCCGAGAGTATTTCTGCCATGAAAAAGCTTCTCACAAAAAATGCATTCGCCGTTCGGAGCCGGCATAAAACTGTAGGTCCACCCAATTAGTAGGAAAAACAAAAAGGAGCACACCTCGAATTGGGAGAGAAGCTCGGCCATAAAACTCGTCAGAGTTATAATAGCGCCATTGTATTATTGTATTATATTATTATTAATTACATACACTCACGGAAAAAAGTATTGGCACAGCAGACAAAGTTGGTTTCGACCTCAAAAAACGCTTCCAAAGAAAGAAAGTTTTTATTATTTCCTATTTTTGTTACATTAGTACAAGTATTAAGAATACGCTAAAGAAAAAATTACATTAATTCATGGAATGGTTTAACCACATTAATTCGTGGAATTAAAAAAGTCCTATTTTTATGTGGAAAAAAGTATTGGCACACTTCACTTTCAGATTAAATAACAACTAAATTTTAAACGCTAGTATATTGTGGGCGTACCGTTTCATTTTCCAACATCATTAAGTGGGTTTGGCATAGAATATACCAACTTTTTGGTAGTTTCCTCCCCAATATGTGGCCATTCTTCCATTGAGGTTGCTTTTAGACTTTGCTTACCACTTTCTTAACCGCCGCTCCAGCTCATCCCACATTTACTCGATCGGGTTGAGGTCTGGGGACTGTGCGAACATGAGTAGGGTTATATGCAAGCTGCATACGTACTTCGTGGGGTGGTATTTCGCGTCGATGTCGTGTTGGAAGGTGTGTGATGTACCCAAGTTTAACTTTTCAGCGCTTTTTCTAGCGTCTTCTTTCAAAATATTGGTATAAATTTGCTTGTCCATTAATAATAATAATACAATGGCGCTATTATAACTCTGACGAGTTTTATGGCCGAGCTTCTCTCCCAATTCGAGGTGTGCTCCTTTTTGTTTTTCCTACTAATTGGGTGGACCTACAGTTTTATGCCGGCTCCGAACGGCGAATGCATTTTTTGTGAGAAGCTTTTTCATGGCAGAAATACTCTCGGAGGGTATGCCGCCCACTGCCGAGAGGTGACCGCTGCTCTTAAAAAACCCAATAATTGGATTTTTACTAATTGAAAAATTGTTTTGGTGTTTGGCTCGGACCGTGGTTTGAACCCGAGACCTCTGACACAGCAGGCGAGCACTCTACCCACTGCACCACAGCGGCCAAATATTGGCATAAACTTGCTTGTCCATTACACCCTCAATAAAAACCAATTCGAAAACACCTGCAGTGGACATGCAGCCCCACACTATCACGTTTCCCCCAATATGTTTTATAGTGTGAATAAGATATTTTTGAATCTAATGCTGTATTAGCCATTCGTCATACCCATACGCCTCCATATGATCGAAAAATATTAAAGTTGCTTTCATCCGAAAATATAACTTGCTCCCAGTTGCTGCAAGGCTTGTCCTTGCAAGCCTTTGCATAGTTCTTTCTACTACTCATGAAAAGAAAAAAAAACTTTTCTTCCACTGTTAAACATGGCGGTTGGAAGCATGATAGTGTGGTGCTGCATGTCCATTGCCGGTGTGTTCGAATTGGTTTTTATTGAGGGTATAATGGATAAGCAAGTTTATGCCAATATTTTGAAAGAAGACGCCAGAAAAAGCGCTGAAAAGTTAAATTTGGGTACATCACACACGACAACGGCCCGAAATAACAGCCCACAACGTACGTATGCGACTTGCATATAATACCACTCATGTTCTCCCACATCCCCCACAGTCCCCAGACCTCAACCCGATCGAGTAAATGTGGGATGAGCTGGAGCGGCGGTAAGGAACGCGGTGCGTCACCAGCGAGCAAAGTCTAAAAGCAGCCTTAATAGAAGAATGGCCAAATATTGGGGAGGAAACTACCAAAAAGTTGGTATATTCTATGCCAAACCCACTTAATGATGTTAGAAAATGAAACGGTACGCCCACAATATACTAGCGTTTAAAATTTAGTTGTTATTTAATCTGAAAGTGAAGTGTGCCAATACTTTTTTCCACATAAAAATAGGACTTTTTTAATTCCACGAATTAATGTGGTTAAACCATTCCATGAATTATTGTAATTTTTTCTTCAGCGTATTCTTAATACTTGTACTAATGTAACAAAAATAGGAAATAATAAAAACTTTCTTTCTTTGGAAGCGTTTTTTGATGTCGAAACCAACTTTGTCTGCTGTGCCAATACTTTTTTCCGTGAGTGTATTTGGTTTTAATTGCATTTAAACTTATACAACTCAAGTAAAAATTATATATTACAATACTAATAGGCAATTTCTGACAATGAGTCACCTATTTATGGAGAAAATGAAAGGGAAAACAGAAAAATAAAATAAAAACGTGAGTGATTGTGAAAAAATCTATGATAATTTTCTAATTTTTCTTTTGTCAAAAATGTTTATTGTTGTTTTTGTTTTTTGGTTTTTAAGTGAATAAACAAACGCCCCTGATGATGCTGGAATTTGTCAGCGAAACGTTGGGCAAACGGGTGAATAGAATTTAGTTTTTATTTGCACCTCCTAATCAGCCAGATCAAATGAGCCTACATTCAAATAATTTATATCAAAAACGCTTCAATTTTTCTTTGAAAACAAGCGCAACACGATATATTAATAATAACTCAATATGTCTATAGATCACCGTTCTGACAAGCCTACAAGATAGTCTACGTCTACTTTATTTTTTCAGACCATAAAACATAGTCGAGATGTTTGGGCAATCGATAGAATCACAAGATGCGCAGTCGAACCAAAAGCTGACTCAAGTTTTATTTAAGAAAAATTTGTTGGTAGAAGTTATAGTTCTATTTCGGAGATCACCAAATATCTTCATCAGATTTCTTTGTGCTGGGCGGCATCACCGAGAATCAAACCCGCGTCGTTCGTTTAGTAATCTAATGGCACTCGTTTTTTGACTGCACAATCGATGTGTTATGCAATTTTGTCAAGTCGGTGAGTTAGTATCAAGAGTCGATGACTAGTCTTCGTTTAGTTGAACTAATTTGATTCAGCACAGAAAGCAATTTGATGCCAAATACAGTGAAAAGAATTATTAGCTATAAGCGAGTCAGCGATGATTTGACTATCGTTTCAAGGGACGACGAGAGAAAACCAACACGAACCATTGAAATTTTTGAATAGATGCCAATCGATTAAAACATCTCAAACTATAAACGATAACAGAAAAAATGTTTGATTCGACAGAGATCGGAGATTTAGCAAATCGCAACTATAACAGCTGCATTACGATTGGGCTATAAGGGTTTCTGGATTAAAAAAAAATATAATAACGTACATAGGTGCCTAAGAGACAAAAAACCAGATGTACTTTCGTACTAAAATTTACATATCTATGTCATGCCACGGCTTCGTGCAACAGGTGGATGATGTCTTTAGAATAAACATGATTTGCTCGAATAATTTGTCATGAAAGCAAACGAAATGCAGTAGATTACGTAGGTTAAATACAAGAGAAAAAATATGCATACCTAAATAAATATAAACCAACACAGCCTGGGGGTTAGAAGCAAACATTAGAAAGGCAACAGCAGGAAAGTTTATAGAGAGAAAAAAGTGTACACAACAAAAAGACCAAACAAAAACGAGCAAATGACACAAGCCATTAAATGCCGGTTAGTCGTTGATGGAGTGTGTGTGGTTTTTGTTTTACTTGCCTTTTCTTTGTATTAGCAAATGTGCGAAAACGCGGCGGCAAAGCTTTTTTTTTATTATAATCAGAAAATAAATGACGTCGCCACATGGAAAAGCACTTTAGGCGGTGAAGGTAAAAACGGTAAACAACAAAGCACGAAAAATATGGACGAAAAAGGAGACAAATAAGCAAATATATGTAAATTTACTGGCCCACAGACATAGCACACAGTTAGATATACATACATATATAAACTATCTAGCCAATGAAATAAGCACGAAAGTTTTAACTGCACAATTTTTCGTTCTAGCGAATTTGAATTGAATTAAGTTGGAAAGACACTGTAGTAATTCCCATTGTATGTACATAAATATGTATGTGTTTAATGCGAGTTAGAGACAAGCAATATATTTTAACTAACAATCAGGTCGCTAGCCATAAGTACAACAAATCAAAATAAAAAAATTACAAAAAAACCAGCAACAACTATATATTTGAGTCAAGTAAGTTTATTGCATGAGAAATGCCGTGACACCTGTCACTTAATTGGTAACAAACTGTCTGCGATATCAAAATAATTGCAGATTAAGTATTAGTTTTTTTTTTTTGTTTGTTTTTATTTGCGATGCTGAGTGTGACTTGTTTAAGTTTTACTTTTTGATTCACGTTTACACGCCAACAAATTGTAGAGTTTAATTGACCAACGATGACAAAAGCGGCAAGCAAACCAAACAATTGTGAATATGCTTAATGGCTTGTGACAGGGCCGTGCGCACGGGGGTTTTGGGGGTTAAACCCCCCCCCCCCCCATGACCAAATCTAAGTTGCAATGATTTTGCAAAAATTTTCAAAATACAGTTTATAAATTTTATAATTATAATTTTACGGAAGAAGAATTGGTAAAAGTTGCAAAAAATAAGGTTGGCCAATACATAGGTTCGGCACTTTGAATTGCACTTGGAGCTTTCCGAAATTACAAAATTGTGTAGCATATGTTCGTTTGGCATTTTTAAAAAAATTGTACTGATAACAAAAAATGTTCATTTTGTGAAAACAGTGAGCAGTTTCAATTAACAAGTACTGTAAACAGTACACGGAAAGAAATTTGTATACTTGAATCAAGAAAAATGCTTTCTTGAACTCAATTTAGAAAATTTTTAGGGAAATAAGAAAAATTGACTTAATTATTACTGGAAATAAGAAATTGAGTTTTCCAAAAATGAGACAATTATTTTCTTATTCAAGAACACTAATAAAATCTATAGAAAAAAAATGTTGAAAAAAAATGTTTAAATAAATAAGGGCCGATTTCATAATCAAATTAAAAGTTCCTTTAAATTCTAAAGGAGCCTTTAATTTTCTGATCGATTCCATAAAGTCTTTTTGAAGATAAAAGTTCATTTAAAATTAAATACCCAAAAACGGGCATTTAAGTTATTTAAAGGTTCCTTTTGCCAGAAAAAAATTTCATTTCTGTAATGTGTCAAAATCAAATATCAAAAATTTATTAAAATTTTTGAACCGATTTTGTTTGTTGAGTCGTATAATGCAATATTCATCTTCTTCTCTTTTGTGATGTTGGATGACCGCTTCCTATATTTTCTGCAGTGGGTTTCCAAATTATGCTTCTTTGTTCTTTTTCTTTTTTTCAAAAAAAAAAATAAATAACAAGTAAGGAAGCCTAAGTTCGAGTGCAATCGAACATTAGATACTCAGCTGTATGCTTTCATTGTTTGTTTGCGTTTGTTCGATATAGGGTGTATTTTATATGAAACGAGTGCTGCATAAACAGGGCGCAGCCACGCCCATTTTCAAAATTTATATCAATCATCCAAATAAGCATACAAATATTATTATTAGTGCAAAATTTCATCCCTCTATGACTTTTAGTTACAAAGACTTCACGTTACAAATTCCAAAAGGGTGTTCCAGAAATATCTTTGTTAAAAAGTAGGCGTGGTCATAAACCGATTTCAATACATTTTTGCGTGTCTATTAACACATGTTATAAAAGTGTATAAACCAAGTTTCGTCATAATATCTCAATTATTTGTCGAGTTAAAGGCTAAGAAATCTCATATATCCCTTTGTCTAAAAAGAGGCGGTGCCACGCCCATTTTCCAAACTTTTTTATTTTTTGTTTCCGGTCTATTGTAAAACTCATGTCACAAAATTTCAATGAATTATCTTTATATTTCACATAGATATCGCTTAAAATGGTTTTATTAGGTCACTTTATAATACACATATATAAAAGTGGGCGCGGTCGTCAACCGATTTTGGTAATTTTTCGTCCACACATTTGGCTAAGTAAATATATCACGCGTACCAGATTTCATCGATATATCTTTAACGGTTTCTGAGTTATGGCTTATTAAACTTTCAATATTCGCTCCTTAATAAGTGGGCGTGGCACCGCCCATTTTCCAAAATTTTTGTAGTTTTTGTTTTATGTCCATAGTTGGACTCCTGCCACAAAATCTCAGTGATTGATCTTTATATTTGACAGAGATATCGCTTAAAATGTTTTTATTAGGCCCCCTTATATTTCCTATATATAAAAGTGGGCGTGGCCGTCAACCGATTTTGATAATTTTTCGCCAAAACATTTGACTAAGTAATTATATTACGCGTACCGAATTTCATCGATATATCTTCAACGGTTTCTGAGTTATGACTCATAAAACTTTCAATGTCTGCCCCTTAATAAGTGGGCGTGGCACCGCCCATATTCCAAAATTTTTGTGTTTTTTGTTTTATGTCCATAGTTGGACTCATGCGACAAAATTTCAATGATAGATCTTTATATTTGACAGAGATATCGCTTAAAATGGTTTTATTAGGTCACTTTATAATACACATATATAAAAGTGGGCGTGGCCGTAAACCGATTTTGATAATTTTTCGTCAAAACATTTGTCTATGTAAGCAAATTACGCGTACCAAATTTCATCGATATATCTTCAACGGTTTCTGAGTTATGACATATAAAACTTTCAATGTTTGACCCTTAATAAGTGGGCGTGGCACCGCCCATTTTCCAAAACTTCATCAAATTTCTTCATAAGGGCCCGAGCTCAATACGTGGGTAAAATTTTAAAACTCTAGCTATATTAGTGGCTGAGATACCAAATTTCCGATTTTTTCTATATAGGAAAAGTGGGCGTGGTCATGGTCCGATTTCGCCCATTTTCAATACCAACCGTCCCAGTCTCGATACCAACTTGCGTTCCAAATTTCATCAAAATATCTCAATTTTTGCGCGAGTTAGAGTGTTTACAGACGGACGGACGGACGGACGGACGGACAGACGGACGGACGGACGGACGGACGGACGGACGGACGGACGGACGGACATGGCTCAATCGATTTCTCTTTTCACCCTGATCATTTTGATATATATAAGTCTATATCTATCTCGATTATTTCATTCTGTTACAATCCACCGTTATGTGATTAAAACTATAATACTCTGTGTACTAGTACAGCTGAGTATAAAAAAGCCATAATCAAAAAATTTATTTATTTTCAGAAAAAAATAAAAGTCAAATTTCAATATTTTTAAATTTATGAAAATTATTTGACGTTAAAGGAGCCTTTTAATATTATATTATTATGAAACCACTCCCACTTTAAAGAACTTTTAAATGGCTCTTTAACTAAAAGGCTCCTTTAAGGAAAGGAGCTTTAAGAATTTCATTATGAAATCGGCCCTAAGAACATCTTTTCTTAAATTTACTTAAATGAAGAAAATCTTTTTGCTAATATGAAGAAGAATTTAAGAAAATTGTGTTTCGACGAATTGGAACTACAAAATACAGCGAAAAAAAAATGTAAAATGAATAAGAAAACGTTTTCTTGAGCGAAGTACAATTTTTCTTGCTGAATTTGCATTTCCAAAGTTACATGTATTTTTTTTCATTTGCCATCCGCTTTGCATATTTCTGAATATTTCTCAGATTGTTAGTGAAGCATTTGGTATAAGGAGTTCACTATTTGCATCTTCATTTATATTAAATAAAATGTTGTCATTTCAATAAACAAGTCCTAGGAAAATACTAGTTGACTAATTATGGTTTTCTAATCCCTCATGATTAGTTTTAATTTTCCTTATTTTTTACGTTTTTAATATTTTTAGAAAATATTTACTTAATTTAATATTTAATATTTTCTTACTAACTTAAGCTCGTATAAGAAAAGTTTTACTTGCAACAAAAAAATAATTTCTTAATTTATTTCAAAAAACAAGAAAAAAACACTTACCCTAAGTAAATTATTTCTTATTTATTTAAAATCCAATTTTACTTGAAGCAAGAAAATGTTTTCTTATTTATTTAAAATCCAATTTTCTTGGATTTTCTTGATATTAAGAAATTATTTTCTAAGTTCAAAATCAAGTCTAATTTTTCTTGTCTCGGCATTGATTCTAGTAAAAAATTCTTTCCGTGTACTATTCAGGACCTGGTTAACTAGGTTTTGATGAATCAGAATGAGTTTCAGAAAAGTTAAAGAACATTTAAATTTATGGTGTATGGGTCTGGATATCTGTTTCAGCAAATATGTTTATCTTAGCGAAAAATGTATGCGAATGCAAACCAAAATTAAAAACCCCCCCAAGGCTAATTCCTTTGCACGGCCCTGGCTTGTGAGGTGTTGGTAGCTAATGGCTTCAAAAATTGTGCGCATAAGTTTCTAACACGTTGAATATAATTATAGTACATTATTGTAATTAAAATTTAAAGCTGACAAACACATAACGCGATTAGCTATTCGAGCACGCTCAAAATCACGTTTCAGAAAGCGATTATCTATAGTAAAAAAAAGTTGAAAAAATTTTGGTATACAGTGCTGTCCTATACAAATATACCTAGTCAAAATATACGAAAATACGCACACCTCTGTTTGGCTGGCATGATGATATTTTAATTATATTTCCCTTATAGTTATGCCACTGGTTTTTCATGACATTTCGTTTAGGTACTCACTAAACACAGCACGTTAACAGAGTCGCATTGGGAATTGTACCTTAGGTTAGGTTAGGTTATACTGGCTGGCCACTGATAGCCTAACATAGACTAGATACCCAACAAACACTGAGGTTAGTTATCGATTTGAGAATGACTCGAGAACTAGCCTCATTCTCAAACCTCTAACGTTAGAGGACGACTCGAAAATCTATCGAGAATCATAGCGTTCTCAAACAAAAGGGTACCTAATTCTCAAATCGAGAAAATTATAATTCTCGAATCGAATTCTAATGTAGATCTCTAGTGAGATTCTAATCAGAATTTGCAAATACTTCCAATTGACATGAAAAACAAAGCTTTGTCTCCTTTTACATGATTTTTTCATTATTTAGATTTTATTAGTGCCAAATTGCATATGATTATATACATATATTCGCATGTATGTATAAGTTTATCACATTTATAAGAACTGAAATTTAAACTAAATTCATTCTTATTATTTAAATTAAAGGTATTTCTTGTACTTTTTAATGGAAAACATTGTACTACGGTAATATTAACTTTACCATTTTTTAGTATCTAATTTCAATATATGTATGTATATTCAATATATCACATAAATATATTGAGAATTGATAAAAGGCGTGAGATTTGGCTCCTATCTCTAATCACTCGCTAATCGAATTATAGTGTAGTTTTCAACCCTAGTTATCGATTTGAGAATATATAGAGAATTACACTAGTTATCTAAGGTAATCTCGACAAAATTTCTAACGTTAGAGACTGTGTTTGCTGGGTAAGTTCGCAGTGTTACCAGAAAATTCATTGAACATGAACACCTCTCATTAGAAGCCCGGACTCAAACTGAACAGCATTACCGTTCCTTTGGCAAATTCCAAGAGTTTCTTTACCTCTACTGTGGATATACGTATGTTTAATATCATTGAAGAAGACTTCCCCTAGTAGCCGAAGTCTTAGCCTAGGACAGGAGCATAGAACGTGCTCCACTATCTCCTCCTGCAGTCCGCATCACCTGCATTCACTTTCATCAACCAGTCTCATTTTGAACGCATGTGATGCTAAAAGGCAGCGTCCTGTGAGGACCCCGATTATAAGTCTGCATTCTTCCTTTTCAAGGGAAAGAACCTGTACCTTAAAGGCCAATTCATTATTTATAGAAGATTGATACATTTTAGCGAACCTCATAATAAATATGATTGTAACATAATAGGCATCCGAGAATAATCACACTGTCCAACAGTGATTTCTCAATACAAATAAACGCTAGTAATTATGAAAGAGGATGTCTTCCGGGCCAACTTTGCCGAACAGATTACTAGTCCAGAGGGTCTGAGTTTTTTTAGGGGGGTTAGAGTTTTATAGTTTTAGCTGGAGGTGCAATTTTCTTTATCGAAAAGGTCTTATAAAAATTACTTCTAATGAAGTTTTTGAGCTTGACTTTTTCTACGGAATTTAATAAGCAATTTCTTTGCGCTAAACTTTAACCCTCTATGAAAATGGCTGTTTTTAACACTTATTGGAAGCACATGGAGAGCATATCAATTCAAAATGCAGATAGAGTGTTAAAATGTTCTAGAAAATTATTCGTCATAAAATTTCACTAGCGGTACCCTCAGACAAAATCTTTGTACAAGAAACGCAAAAAACCACAGGAAATTGGTAATAATCAAAAAATCACGCCATATATGTACGTATGTAACAATTAGAATGCTGAATGCTGAATGCTGATAGAACTCTGAAATAGAGATTAATTGAACGGTGCCTAAAAATAGAATTTAAAATAACACCTGTGGTTACTAGTAAAGACAGAAAATGAAATTAATTGAGAAATGTGAGAACAACAATGTATCGATATATGGTGCTCTAAAAAGAAGGAGCGAAATATCTTTTATTATATAGAATTAAAATACGTACATATGTATGTATGTATCTGTTCAATGCATATATCGTAAATGAATGCTCAAGTGAACATAGGTACTATCTGAATATAAAACAGCAATGTAATCAAGAATAACAAAATACAAAAAACGAAACGATAAAAAACTGATGAATGAATAACACTTTATTTATGTAGAACGATAATCTATGTACGAGTATAATACAACAATACGAACACAAAATAAATGAGTGAATGCCTGTAAATGTAATAAAAATGGGGAAAAAATCGCAAACAATAAGCCGATTTTTTTTTAACAATCAAGATGTAGATGAAAGAAATCAAGAAATAGTACGAAAACACAGAAGAGGAGACACAGAAACAAAAGCGGCATAGAAAATCAAATGAGGAAAAGTAATCAATCTCTACGCTTTAAGCGGCATAAAAAGAAACGAAACAAGATAATACATTGAACAAAGTATTCATTTGTATATAAGTACTTATTATGTACAGAGGTAAGTATGTATAGATACATACATATGTATAAGATCATTAATTGCATTTGTACATATGTATGTAATGTATGTACGGACACTTGCAACATTTAATATATGTAAAAACGATATACCTAACCACCTACTCATAAATAACCAAACAGAATGGCGGAGAAATAATAAGACAAAGCAAAATGCAATAAGCAACAGTGAAACAATAAGAAGAAAAAGAAAAAGTGTGGCAACATAACGAGAAATTTACAAAACGACAAAGTGAAGAGCAAGAAATGCGACAACATATTAAGCTGGCCAAACTTGTCAGCCATGCAGCCGGTCGATCAGCCAGCCAACAGCAGCCGGGCATCTGATGATCGGTTGCTCGATCGGTCAGTTACATAAATAAATAAGTAATCGACATGCGATTCAAGAATAGACACAAAGATGAAAGATTACACACATGCATATCGTCGTTTAAACCTCATAACCGCCTGAGTGAGACTTTCATAAACGCCTAACCGATACTTGTGCCAAAAATTAAAATTGAATTGCTGACGTTCAAATCTACAAATTCAGAGCAGAAAAGGATATCAGAGAGAAATATACCGCTTCCCAAAGACCAAATTTATGATATGGATCGATAGAGCTAGGCGCCGGGAGTTCAAGTTTGGCAAATCTCAATTTTGGTATAGGCGGTTATGAAAGTTTCACTTAGGTTGTTAAGAAGTTTAAACGACGATATTTAAGTATCTATACTTATTTCTTTGTATAGTAAAAATATGGGTAGGAATGAACTTATAAACATATCAGGGACTGAAAATAATTGCGAATTTAATTTAATGAAAGATGTATGTATGTATGCAAGTATCGCAATCAACACCACTCCTACGAATCATACAACAAACAGAACTGACGTCCACATCAAAACATACGATCGCACCCTACGTTCAAAAAGACATATAGACATACATATAAGCAATCCATTAATGACGTTTACCTACCACATTTTACGAGTAAATTCACATACATACATATACTACTAAAAAAACATCTGAACAAATTGTAGTGATGTAATAAATAATGCTCGTATAAAAATATCAAGGAAGCAACAAGGCAAACAGGAAACAATTGTTGAAGAAGCAACTGAACACACTTGCACAGGAGGGATGCTTGTGGTATGTGAGTATGAATTCAAAGAAAACCCCTAAAAAAGTGCATTGAATGAGAAAGAAACTATTCTCTGAGAGGGGAATACAAGAATGATTGTGCCGAGGTGATCGTCAATAAGAAGTAGTGTGTGGATAATATTTATACATATGTGTAGATATGAATAAGGGTATACATATATGTTTATATATACATACATATGTATGTATAAGAAAATTCAATATACTTGTATGCACTCGGGTATACATATATACTACTACTACTGCGGTGCTGTACAAAATTAAAAACGAAAACGAACTCATAAATCGCCCTCCTTTTGAAGTTAACCACGTACATATTTTGCTTGTATAGGTAGTTGCTGAACGGAATACTTAAAACAGCAATACCATAATCTTGGAAGAGTACAATATCGATCAGGAATTCTTTTATAAAACTTTAAACTTAGATTTTGGGAACTTGTACATGATTCAATGCATGATATATATTGTTTAAATGGGAGAAGCTTTTCTATTCATAAGATAAAAGAAATAAGTATAAGACCGGTTATCGTAACTGTAAATAGGGGAACTCTTGCGATATTTCGAAATTCACATTGCTGCAATATTGTTCAATACATCATGCACAAAGAATTCTTTGCTTTCGAATGTATGTAAGTATGAATGTACATATTCATGGGATTTCTGATATACTATATACATATGTACATATGTACATAAATATGTATGTAAGAACTCAATTAAACGTCCTTAAAAACGGCGCATACCCTAGTACATGCTACGCACATACACATTTCTTTCGATACATAGGCCATGAGTCAAAGTCGATCTTAAAATACTTGAGGAGAAGGCACAAAAACAAAAAAAAGAATCCATATGAAAATAATTCAATAGGAGGGAGAGCTTACATACGTATATACATTAGGCCGGCGCGATTTACTAACCTATATCGTGTCATCGAAATTCGAATTACTCCCATTTTTCAGAGTAGCAAACTGTTCTAAGACATTTGCCTAAAATTAATTTTGATGTTCCGGAATTCGGTTTTTATCGATGAAGACGTATTTTTGAAAAGCAAAAATGTGCAAAAATCGCCAAAAAATTTACCAAAATTTTATACTGAATCCAAAATCAACTCTAAGAAAACTCAAGGTTACTCATACGCCACGGGGTACTACTGGAAGCAGGGTACTGCCGTCAGCGAAGTTAATCGTTATCGGAAGACTATGGCATAGAGAACCAATATCATGATAAGAGCATTCTAGTTCTCCTATAGCGGAAGATAAATTATAATTTTAAAATAGTTTTACTATGTGGAAATTACTTATCTATAAGTGATTTTCAACAAAATTTAAGACAAGAGATAATTGCGAAAATATATGATTTTTGGCATTCAGTCTCCAAAACCGGAATTCAAGCGATAGCCTCATCCAATTTTAAATCTAATTTCGAATTTGTATTCAGCATAAAATTTGTGTAGAATTTAAAGTGCATATTGGCCTGGTTAATGTTTTTTTTGCGATGTTTCTTCATTTTTGATTTTCAAGAATTCGTCTTGCTCCATAAAGCCCAAATTCCGGAACATTAAAATTAATTTTAGACAAATGTCATGGACGAATTTTCTACTCAGAAAAATGAGAGGAATAGGAATTTCGATGGCACGATATCGATTAATTTCCGGCCATACAAATCGCCCCGGCCTAATATACATACATATGCATGAGAAAAGTAATAAAGCGAGCAAATACAATAAAATTTATACATAATGCGTTTATTACTTATGCACATATATGTACTTATGTACATACACGCATGTATGTATGTATGTACAGCTCTTGCTCAGAAAGATTATCTGCATACATTCAGGTTTATTTGATGGGCACAATCAACAATAAATGCTTTGAGGTTCATTATCAGTTGATATATGCAATTCACAAAATTCCAGTTATAAAGAAAAGCCTTAAAAAATTCGTAGATACATAACATTGAATGGAATGAGGAAAAGCTGTTTTTTTTTTTTTTAAGAAATAAATAATATGAAGTACAATCTGCTTTCTTAAACATAAATCGATAACGCCGAAACACACGAAAGCCGATCCACAAAGAAATACGAGTATGTACCTACATAAGTTTTTTAATGATAGGCCAAAGCTTGACTTGTGTAGATCGTCAAGCTTTCTAGGGCCTTAAAGCCCTACGGCATTTTAGCACAAAGCTCTTGAACGTGCCACACAACTAAAATGCCGGCTTTCGTTAGCGATTATACTGCATATAACAAATGTGATTAGGTAGGTATGTATACCACTGAGTTATGCAAGCATTTCGTGAAAGCTATCAAAAGACATCTGCGTTCTGAAGATTTATTTTGTTACAGCTGCGCATTTCTTATGAGCTGCTGTGGAAATTGAACCTAGGACTTTGTATATGTATGTACATATATAAAAAGAGACCACATTCAAACACACGCACACGTAATGAGACACGCACGCTCCCAAGAACGCGAAAGTGCAGAATCACGAAGCTTTGTGGCTCACGCTAAAGAAACACGTCAGATTTAATTTGTATGTATGTATGTTTGTATGTTTGTATGTAGATATGCATATACGACCGCAAAAATACATAAACAATTTGAAGAAAATATAAAGCAGAGGAAGTGAAATAAAACCAGATATGACTTTATGATAAAATAAACATTAAACACTTAATAAATCGCATAAAGAAATACACTTATGAATGTATGCACGGTGGGCAGGAAGCGACGATAGGTTGCATGAAAATGTCGCCAAAAAAGAAAAGTGGGGTTGTGTTATGTGATGTTTATAGATGAAACATCCGTTGAAATTAAAATCCGAGCTGCTCCTTTTTCAAGGATATCCATATTTTTTGTTTTTTTGAAAGGATCAAATATTGGCGAAATCGAAAATTCGCCAAAGTCCAAATTTTTTCGATTTCAGTACGTTATCTGGTAGCTAAAGGATACAAGAAAAGGTATTAAAAAGAAAACAGGACACCTGTAGTGGAAAAATCCAATGTGAACAGGACCTAAAGTATAACCACTGAAATATAAAATAACACAAAAAGGACCAACTTTAATTTGCGTATAACTCCTAAAATGTTAACTCTACGTGAAAACTGCTTATGATATGTTTCATTCGGAATAAATAAAGCAATATTTCTTTAATATACAATTTTGATGTACCTGCAGTGCTTAATGTACTTTGGTGCATCTAAAGTGAAAATTTCAAAAAAGTACGTTTTTTTATGGTGGCATTTTAAGTTCAAATATTTTGCTAGTTTATGTAAATATTTTAATCTAATGATCCAATTCTCATTCCTACATATCTATAGGTTAATAATCAAACAAAGTTAGAGCTGAGATACGCGCTAGCTGTGCACGGTGGGCGGGAAGCAACAATAGGTTTCATGAAAATATCGAAAAAACGATGGCCCAACGAATATGTGCCTAGCTGTGCGCTGGTACTAATTTTCGTTTAAAAAAAATGTTGGAGATGTTATTCACGCTTGCTGTGTGTTTATGAAGTAGATTAGAATATCATTTTACGTAAGTTTTTAGCCGGCCATCGTTTTGTCGATATTCTCATGCAACCTATTGTTACTTACCGCCCACCGTGCACAACTAGCGAGTATTTCAGCTCAAATTCTTTTTAATATTAACGTATAAATATGGAAGAATGAGAATTGGATTATTAGATTAAAATATTTACATAAACTAGCAAAATATTTGAACTTAAATTAGCACCATAAAAAAAACATACTTTTTTTGAAATTTTCACTTTAGATGCACCAAAGTACATTAAGCACTGCAGGTACATCAAAATTATATATTAAAGAAATATTGCTTTATTTATTCCGAATGAAACATATCATAAGCAGTTTTCACGTAGAGTTAACATTTTAGGAGTTATACGCAAATTAAAGTGGGTCCTTTTTGTGTTATTATTATATTTCAGTGGTTATACTTTAGGTCCTGTTCACATTGGATTTTTCCACTACAGGTGTCCTGTTTTCTTTTTAATACCTTTTCTTGTATCCTTTAGCTACCAGATAATGTACTGAAATCCGAAAAATTTGGAATTTGACGAATTTTCGATATCGTCAATATTTGATCCTTTCAAAAAAAAAACCAAAAATGTGGATATCCTTGAAAAAGGAGCAGCTCGGATTTTAATTTCAACGGATGTTTCATCTATAAACATCACATAACACAACCCCACTTTCCTTTTTTGGCGACATTTTCATGCAACCTATCATCGCTTCCTGCCCACCGTGTATGTATGTATGTATGTACATACTTATTTATGCAAATTTGAATACAGTGAGCGACGAAACAATGCCATTTAGTACCTAAAAAGTGTGTACAATTTATTTTGACGCTCACTGTACATACTACATTACTTAAGAAAAGTGTGTACACATAAGATGAATTAAAAATGTAAAAGTAAGACGAAAGAGAACAATAATGAATAAATAATAATAATAAATTGGAAAAAGTTCAGTGCACGCTCACGCACAACTACAAACGCACACACAACTACAACCGCACGCAAAACAACAACAACAGTCGCGAAATGAAGTGGAGTTTGTATCGCTGAAAAGAAAAAAAGAAAGTAGGTACTGGAAATCTACGCATGGAAAAATGGACAATGATCCCAATTAGTAGCAGTATATAGTATACAAAAAAACTTATGTATATACGTACATACATACATAAGTACTTATACAAAGAAATTACTGAGTAGTTGAACAAGCTGCTCGAAAGAAGACACAGGCGAAGCTACATACGTTGTGGCAACTTCAGTTGAATTCACAGCCCTTGACCGAATTGAGCGTGTGCGCTAACCTTTGGACAACTTGGCAGACAGCTATACACGCCATCTCTATGATAAGTCTATGCATACATATTATCGTCTAAACTTCATAACCGCCCAAGTAAAACTTTCATAACCGTTCATGTCAAAATTGAGATATGCTAAACTTTAACTCCTGGCGCCCAGCTCTATTGATGCATGCCATAAATTTGGTATTTGGGAAGTTCGGGAAGCTCTATATTTCCTTCAAGTGTCCTTTTCAGCTCCGATGTCGTAGAGTTGGGTGTCAGCAATTCAATTTTAATTTTTGGCATAAACGTTGATTAGCCGTTTATGAAAGTCTCACTTAGGCGCTTGTGAAGTTTAAACAGCGATATGTATGTACATGAACGTACATAAATAATCCAATTAGCACGCATAGTTGAAAAGCTTGAATAATTTAAAAATTAGGCAATACAAAATGTAAATGTTAAATAGCAACGACCTATAAATGAGCAGAATAAAAAAAATAAAATAAAATTGGCCCTATGGGTAGGGGAGTGGATATAATTTTATGGCAAATTACCACAAGTACATACATATGTAAAGAATGAATATATTCATTTGTGTTATTGTTTTTAATCTAAAGTAAAACAATGGCGATACAAACTTAAAAAAGTAACAAATAATAAATGAAGAAAAACTAGCAGAAGCTAATTTTCACATAGTCAGACAAACTTTTCCATAGTAAATCTTGTAACTGGTTGTTTCTAAAACCTCAGATACCATTTTAAGTACAAATTGTACCTACACCAAAATAGAAAAATCTTTCCGCAGAAGTGACTTTATAGTGTTTTCAGGTCAAATGAAACTTTTTTCAAGTTAAGTGAAACTTTTTTCGACTCAAGTGAAACTTTTTCGAGTCAAGTGAAACTTTTTCAACTCAAGTGAAACCTTTTTCAATTGAATTTAAAACTTTTTCAATTAAAATTAAACTCAATTTCCATTGAAAAAGGTTTCATTTCAATTGAAAAAGGTTTCAATTCAATTAAAAATGGTTTCAATACAATTGAAAAAGGTTTCACTTGACTAGAAAAAAGTTTCACCTGAGTTGAAAAAAGTTTCACTTGACTAGAAAAAAATTTCATTTGACCTAGAAATGCTACATATATCTGGAGGTTATATTTGTTATGTTGTATCTTCAACCAAAGGCAACTAAATTCCAGAAGTATGCAGAAATGGGAATCAGAAACGAAACTGTTAGATCCAATGTGAAATATAAGAACATCATCTGCTCGAAAGCGTACCCCGCAGTAAAAATTCAAAGTGAATCCTTTATGAATCACTGATGAAATTCCCCTAATACTGAGGAGGCATCAGTGAATACTTTCATACATATAAAGACTGCTAATTTTTTCAAATAAATAGTAGTTTGCCTTCCTCAGAAAAAAAAAATTGTACTCAGTTGCGACGATCTAAGGAATCTTCAAACAAAGAATCATCAACGACCATTCAACAGTGAAATACATTTACTGCAGGGTATCCATATACATAAATTTTTGCCTCGGGTTGCCAACATTCCAAACCAATTACTAGGGTTCAGTACTGAAGTTGATTAGATTTTAGTTTGCCAACAATTACAACACATTTTCTTTGTTTTTTTTTTTAACAAAAACATTTCATCGTCGCCATTTGTTTGTCGTCGTTTTTATCGAAACATGTTCGCACTACCGTTTTTAATGAGTGTGGATCTAGTCACAATAATATGAAAGAAATGTGAAAACACTGGACCCTCACCCACTAAAAACAGTAGCAATAAATCGACGTAATTTTATAATGCGCACAGAATTAATGACAAAAAAAAAGAAAATGTTGCAAAAAAAAAATTACGGTATATGTACATTGCTACGGATAAGCTGATAATTTTAAATAATATATGTATATTTCTAAAATATATTTATATATTAGCACGTAATTCAAATTACCAAATTCTTTGTCTTTAATGCTTTTCATTATTTCGTTGCGCTTAAAGGAAAGCTTATCTGCTTTAGCTTACGCAAAAAACTTGCTGAAATACAATTAATTTCAGCCGTCAAATTAACACAAATTTACACTTAAATATGTATACGTTCTGCATAACCGCTATGCTATTTTATTAACCTAAATTTAAAAATTTGAAGCATTTGTATAAGCAATAAGTATTTATTGATTCACGTGTCAATGCACGTCATGATAATTTACGATTCATTTCTGCTTTTTTTTACCAATATTTGTCGAAATAAAAAAAAAAAACAAAGTTTGTACATACATATATGTATATGCAAATATTTGACTTTAAAAAAGTTTTGCTATCTTATCTGTTGTGTTTTCTCAAGCATATAAACCATGTGCAAACATATGTATAAATATGTACCTACATACATGCATATTTATGTAGGCATATACCTAATACAACGCTACAATACTTCACATTTATAAAAGTGAAAAGAATTAACTCAAAAAAAATTACACAAGTATGTACCTACATACATATGATTCGCATGTACATACATATGCAACAAAAAAAAAACATTTAAGTTGTTATCAGTAAAAAAAAATTAACTAAGCGAATATTGTTTTTTCTTTCAAATTTTTAAATACATATTTACACATTAACGCTGCCTTTGCAAAACCGTCCAATTAGCATATTTGCTAAGTCGCTTATTTGACAGGGCTCTTAAAAATTTAGTATAGCACTAAAATGGCATTGAAGTTTACTTTCTTTAAGTTGGCTTTAAATAAGTTACTTCATTTTCCTTGTGGAAAAGTAAACCGTACTTTTGAGTTGCTCAATTGTGCTACAATATTTTCATAAACTATCTGAGAATTACAGAAATTTGCAAATCCGTATGGGAATGAACGACATAAAGCTACACGGCATAATTTGCTTAAACAAATGCATTTTTTATTTTTATTTCTTTGAAACTAGAAAAAAATTCTAAAGCAGTGGATGTAGCGACAGCTGTTTCACCTTAAATCCCTCTAAGACTCATCAGCCTACTTTTGCTTCGAACAAGAAGCATTTTTTTTGGATGATGTTTAAAAATTATTCGCAGTATCTCGACAATTTTGCAAATTTTCGATATGTTGTTTTGCAAAAGTATGCACATTCATATTTAAATGCATGTCGTTATCTCTAAATAAATAAATAGGGCAGGGAAATAAATAAAATTGAAATCGGTTTTTTTTTGTTTTAGAAATTGATAAAAATAGTAGGCGAGCTATTATAGTTAACGAAAAATTAAAATGAGATTAATAACAACTTATGTAAGTGAATAAAATTGGGGAGTGTGAACTAAAATGTAATAAAACAAGTTAAATATACAAGCTAAATAAACTAACGAGTAAAGATCAGCACTTGAAACAAGAGATTAATAAGGAAAAAAATAAAACCAAAATAAATCATGCCAAATTGAAAATAAAACAGCATTAAAATAAATTGAAATAATATAACGACGAAACGATAAAAACATACGACAAGCACACTAGCGAAATCAAACAAATTGAAAAGGGTTTGAAAAGGCAGACACAGGCTGCTTATTGTAAGGTAAATTACTTCACCAATTAAATCACTTACGCAATTAATGCATAATAAATCTTTTATTTTTAATTAAATGGAATTTAATTTTTAAACATTTAAGCGCCATACAATGTTGAAATTTCGTAGACGATTTGATGGGGTTAATTAAAAAACTTTTTTAAGAATTGTAGAGAAAACATTATTTTTAATTGTGGCACAGCGCTATTTATGTAAGTATTTCATATTGCGTACAGCCTTATTAGGCGCTGCAATTGTTCATTGTAAAAACACTGCACACAAAGGAAACATAAAACGTATGATAAATGAAATGAGGCCGAATAAAAAATAAATTAAAATCAAATAAAGCATACTAAGCTGCAAGAAAAAAAAAATTAAAAAATTAAAAAATATCAGAAGTATTATGATTTAACACAAAATTAACAAGTAAGGAAGCCTAAGTTCGAGTGGAATCGAACATTAAATACTCAGCTGTATGCGTTCATTGTTTGTTTGCGTTTGATGGAAACACGGTGTATTTTATAGAAAGCGAGTGCTGCATAAAGTGGGCGTAGCCACGCCCATTTTCAACATTTTTATCAGTCATCCAACTAAGCATATGAATATTATTCTTTGTGCAAAATTTCATTCCTTTTTGACTTCTAGTTACAAAGATGTCACGTTACAAATTCCTAAAGGATGTTCCAGAAATATCTTTGTTAAAAGTAGGCGTGGTCATAAACCGATTTCAATATATTTTTGCGTGTCTATTAACACAAGTTATAAAAGTGTATAAACCAAGTTTCGCCATAATATCTCAATTATTTGTCGAGTTATAGGCTAAGAAATCTCGTATACTCCTGTTTCTAAAAAGAGGCGGTGCCACGCCCATTTTCCAAAATTTTTGTGTTTTTCGTTCTATGTCCGCAGTTGGACTCCTGCTATAAAATTTCAATGATATATCTTTATATTTGACAGAGATATGGCTTAAAATGTTTTTATTAGGTCACTTTATAATACACATATATAAAAGTGGGCGTGGCCGTCAACCGATTTTGAAAAATTTTCGTCCAAACATTTGCCTAAGTAAGTATATCACGCGTACCGAATTTCATCATATATATCTTCAACGGTTTCTGAGTTATGACTCATAAAACTTTCAATGTTTGCGGTGGCCCATTTTCCAAAATTTTTGTGTTTTTTGTTTTATGTCCATAGGCACGGTGAGCTTAAACAACTTATTATGAAAAGTCAAAGTAACCAAGATATTATTTCATGGTTGTATTCTTGGACATATTAGAAGATGTTCTGAGCCAAAATTGAAATCATTCATCGGACACATTTTGAGAAATTCCATGTTTTTTTTAAAATGGTCAATTTTTTCTTTTCATGCGAGCCCCTGTTCTTTTTATGGCACCCACGGTAAAATGACTGTTCTGTTCTTCTAGTATATAAGTGTATAGTAAAATTCATTACAGTAAAAATGCATTTTAAGACGTTTATTATTTATTATTTATAATCTATATATATATAAAAATCAAGCCCATTTCTTTGTCGCCGGCTTTCGCCCAAACGCGTCGAGGGATTTTGACCAAATTTACACACCAGCTTAGTACCTTGCCCTAGATGGTTTATATACATATTTTTTTCAAATCCGGAAGTCGGTTCCCGAGATATAGGTCAAAAGGTCAAAACGTGGATCCGGCTTTCCCCTGAATATTTTTGGACGATATTGGTATCAAATGAAAGGTATTGAGTAGAGAATTTACATAGAATAGTACTCATTGCGATTCCTAGGTCGGGTCTCCAGATATGGGTCAAAACGTGGACCCGGATGACCCTCGAATGTTTCTGAGTGATATTGGTATCAAATGAAAGGTATTGAGAAGAGAATTTACATAGAATAGTACTCATTGTGATTCCTAGGTCGGGTCTCCAGATATGGGTCAAAACGTGGACCCGGATGACCCTCGAATGTTTCTGAGCGATATTGGTATCAAATGAAAGGTATTGAGCACAGAATTTACATAGAATAGTACTCATTGTGATTCCTAGGTCGGGTCTCCAGATATGGGTCAAACGTGGACCCGGATCACCCTCGAATGTTTGTGAGCGATATTGGTATCAAATGAAAGGTATTGAGCAGAGAATTTACATAGAATAGTACTCATTGTGATTCCTAGATCAGGTCTCCAGATATGGGTCAAACGTGGACCCGGATGACCCTCGAATGTTTCTGAGCGATATTGGTATCAAATGAAAGGCATTGAGCAGAAAATTTACATAGAATAGTACTCATTGTGATTCCTAGATCGGGTCTCCAGATATTGGTCAAACGTGGACCCGGATGACCCTCTAATGTTTCTGAGCGATATTGGTATCAAATGAAAGGTATTGAGCAGAGAATTTACATAGAATAGTACTCATTGTGATTCCTAGATCGGGTCTGGAGATATGGGTCAAAACGTGGACAGGGTCACTCTAATGTTTCTGAGCGATATTGGCATCAAATGAAAGGTCTTCATGAGGACTTCAACATAGAACTATTTTATTTGTGATGCCTAGGACGGGTCCCCAAATATGGGTCAAAACTTGGACCCGGATGACCCCGGAAAATTTCTCAGTGATATTGGTATCAAATGAAGGGTTTTGAGCAGGGATTTTACATAGAAATGAACTCATTACGACCCCTAGGTCGGGTCCCAAAGTGTGGGTCAACACGCGGACCCGGATAACACCGGGATATTTCTCAGGCATATTGGTACCAAATGAAAAGTGGTGAGCAGGGCCTTTACACAGAGATGAACTGATTATGATTCCAGGTCTGGTCCCTAAATGTGGGTGAAAACGTGGACCGGGATGGCCGCGGAAAATTTCTGAACGATATTGGTGTCAACTGAAAGGCAGGGCTTTTACATAGAGATGAAATCATTATGATTCCTAGGTCAGGTCCCCAGATGTGGGTCAAAATGTGGATCCTGATGGCCCCGGATAATTTCTCAGCGATGTTGTTTTTTAATCACGGCGCATGACGATTGCTGGGTGGGATCCCAAGGTACGGGTCAATATGTGGACCCGGATAACACCGGATCTTAGGGATATTGATACCAAATGAAAGGTATTGAGCGGACTCTCATGTAGGGCCGTACCCATTACGATTTCTTGGCCAAGTCTCCAGATACCGTACCCATTATGGTTCCTAGGTCAAGTTCCCAGATGTGGGTCAATAAGTGGACCCGGATGAGCTCGGGATGCTTCTGAGCAATACTGATATAAAATGAATGTGTTGACCGGGTCTGCTATATAGAGATATTTTCATAGTGATTCTTAGTCCCGATACCTAATTATGGGTAAAAGAGACGATTCGGATGCCACGGAATATTTTTAAGCAATGATGGTATCAAATGAGAAGTGGAATGCAGGGTATGTTATGCTAAAACCCAGTTCCCTAGGGAAAGGGGAAGAGTAATGAGACTGGGAAAGGCAAAGGCAAAGGGACGGAAAAGGAGAGGGAGAATATAATAAAAATGGAATGAAGAGGATGGGGAGAGAGACAGTAAGACAGGGAATTAGAGAAGGAATAAGAGGGGAATAAAAAGGAGAAAGACAGAAAAGGAGAGGTAAGAGAGAGCGGTAGAGAAAGGGAAGCGGAAATGTGACGGGAAAGGGAAAGAGAAAGAGAAAAGTAGAGGGAAAGGCAGTTGGAGAGTAATACGAAGAAAAATGGGATAAGAACATGTAGAGGGCAAACCTTTGAAAACATCAATTTTTTCCTTCACTTTTTTAAACTTATCTGAATTGTGCTGAGCTCTGCAGCCCGAGGTAATTTCGGTTTCTAAATACTTCCAACATATTTTAAAGTGTGCCGTTTTTCGCTTCAAGTACCTATAATAGGAAGTGGCCCAAAGCAAAGCTTGGCCGGGTACAGCTAGTATTTTAATATAAACATAAAAAGGTTGACAGTTTTTTTTAAATATGAAGAATATTATATTCACATACAGTTTTCTTCAAATTCTCCATACAATTTGGGGTTATTTGGTCTAGTTCGTAGTATAATCCCATGTTTTTTTTGAAATCATAATGTACAGCCTCCATGGCTTGCTCTGAATGATACCCTAATCCTATTCCCTGCCTTGAACAAAAATCTTCTATATGAAAAAAAAAACTGTATGCACTTTTGGGGTTGTGGGTATAGAAAGATCGTTGTCACTCTTTCGGAAATTAGAAATACAGTTAATATAATTACTTTTCAAATCAATAGTGAAGCAAGATTCGGCCACTGAATGAAAATCGTTAAAAGCTTTTACGTATTTTAGGCGCTCTAAAAGAAATATACTTCTTAATACATCGGTATTTTCCAATAATTTCTTACAACTATTCCCATCAAAACCTGAGCAACCACGAAAAATCTTTTATTGGACATAGAACTTCTCAGCCCACATTAACGCAATAGTTGGAAGAAATTATTGGAAAACACCGATGTATTAAGATGTCTATGTCCTTTAGAGCGCCTCAAATACTTAAAAACTTTTAACGATTTTCATTCAATGGTCGAATCTTGCTTCACTATTGATTTGAAAAGTAATTATATTAATTGTATTTCTAATTTCCGAAAGAGTTACAACGATCTTTCTATACCCATAACCCCAAAAGTGCATACAGTTTTTTTTTTCATATAGAAGATTTTTGTTCAAGGCAGGGAATAGGATTAGGGTATCATTCAGAGCAAGCCATGGAGGCTGTGCATTATGATTTCAAAAAAACATGGGATTATAAGTATCGAACTAGACCAAATAACCCAAATTATATGGAGAATTTGAAGAAAACTGTATCTGAATATAATATTCTTCATATTTAAAAAAAAACTGTCAACCTTTTTATGTTTATATTAAAATATTATAAATAATAAATAATAAACGTCTTAAAATGTATTTTTACTGTAATGAATTTTACTATACACTTATATACTAGAAGAACAGAACAGTCATTTTACCGTGGGTGCCATAAAAAGAACAGGGGCTCGCATGAAAAGAAAAAATTGACCATTTTAAAAAAAACATGGAATTTCTCAAACTGTGTCCGATGAATGATTTCAATTTTGGCTCAGAACATCTTCTAATATGTCCAAGAATACAACCATGAAATAATATCTTGGTTACTTTGACTTTTCCTAATAAGTTGTTTAAGCTCACCGTGTAGGTGGACTCGTGCGACAAAATTTCAATGATAGATCTTTATATTTGACAGAGATATGGCTTAAAATGTTTTTATTAGGTCACTTTATAATACACATATAAAAAAGTGGGCGTGGCCGTCAACCGATTTTAAATATTTTCCGTCCAAACGTTTGCCTAAGTAAATCACGCGTACCAAATTTCATCGATATATCTTCAACGGTTTCTGAGTGGCACCGCCCATTTTCCAAAATTTCATCAAATTTCTTCCTAGGGGCCTGAGCTAAACACGTGGGTAAAATTTCATCGCTCCAGCTATATTAGTAACTGAGATACCAAATTTCCGATTTTTTCTATATAGGAAAAGTGGGCGTGGTCGTGGTCCGATTTCGCCCATTTTCAATACCAACCGTCCCAGTCTCGATACCAACTTGCATTTCAAATTTCATCAAAATATCTCAATTTTTGCGCGAGTTTGAGTGTTTACAGACGGACGGACAGACGGACGGACGCACATGGCTCAATCGATTTCTCTTTTCACCCTGATCATTTTGATTTATATAAGCAGGGATTGCAAATAATCGTTATTTTTTTAATTTTGACAAAAAAAATCATACTGAAGGAGTAATGCTAAACGCAAAAGAAGTGCATAGATGTAATCACCGTAACGCAGACTATATCTAGGTGCATTAACTTTTATTTTTTCGATTTTTATAAAAAAATTGATTTTTAATCATTATTTTCTGAGTTTTATTTTCTGCTCAGAAAATAAAAGTTATTTTTTGAGTTTTATTTATCGATCAGAAAATAAAAGTTATTTTCTGAGTTTTATTTTTCCCTCAGCAAATAAAAGTTATTTTTTGAGTTTTATTTTTCGATCAGAAAATAAAAGTTATTTTTTGAGTTTTATTTTTCCCTCAGAAAATAAAAGTTATTTTTTGAGTTTTATTTTTCGATCAGAAAATAAAAGTTATTTCTTGAGTTTTATTTTTCCATCAGAAAATAAAAGTTATTTTTTGAGTTTTATTTATCGATCAGAAAATAAAAGTTATTTTCTGAGTTTTATTTTTCCCTCAGAAAATAAAAGTTATTTTTTGAGTTTTATTTTTCGATCAGAAAATAAAAGTTATTTTTTGAGTTTTATCTTTTCGCTCAGAGAATAAAAGTTTCTTCAGTTTAATTTTAGCTGCAGCTGTCGATTTTGCCACATTAAAACGTAGGTAAAGTTTATAAATAAAAAAAATTTAAAATTTATTTAATTACTTTACCTATTTATATGGCAAAATCTACAATTGCAGCCAAAATTAAACTGAAAAACTTTTATTCTCTGAGCAAAAAAATAAAACTCAGAAAATAACTTTTATTTTCTGATCGAAAAATAAAACTCAAAAAATAACTTTTATTTTCTGAGGGAAAAATAAAACTCAAAAAATAACTCTTATTTTCTGATCGCAAAATAAAACTCAAAAAATAACTTTTATTTTCTGATAGAAAAATAAAACTCAAAAAATAACTTTTCCCATCAAAACCTGAGCAACCACGAAAAATCTTTTATTGGACATAGAACTTCTCAGCCCACATTAACGCAATAGTTGGAAGAAATTATTGGAAAACACCGATGTATTAAGATGTCTATGTCCTTTAGAGCGCCTCAAATACTTAAAAACTTTTAACGATTTTCATTCAATGGTCGAATCTTGCTTCACTATTGATTTGAAAAGTAATTATATTAATTGTATTTCTAATTTCCGAAAGAGTTACAACGATCTTTCTATACCCATAACCCCAAAAGTGCATACAGTTTTTTTTTTCATATAGAAGATTTTTGTTCAAGGCAGGGAATAGGATTAGGGTATCATTCAGAGCAAGCCATGGAGGCTGTGCATTATGATTTCAAAAAAACATGGGATTATAAGTATCGAACTAGACCAAATAACCCAAATTATATGGAGAATTTGAAGAAAACTGTATCTGAATATAATATTCTTCATATTTAAAAAAAAACTGTCAACCTTTTTATGTTTATATTAAAATATTATAAATAATAAATAATAAACGTCTTAAAATGTATTTTTACTGTAATGAATTTTACTATACACTTATATACTAGAAGAACAGAACAGTCATTTTACCGTGGGTGCCATAAAAAGAACAGGGGCTCGCATGAAAAGAAAAAATTGACCATTTTAAAAAAAACATGGAATTTCTCAAACTGTGTCCGATGAATGATTTCAATTTTGGCTCAGAACATCTTCTAATATGTCCAAGAATACAACCATGAAATAATATCTTGGTTACTTTGACTTTTCCTAATAAGTTGTTTAAGCTCACCGTGTAGGTGGACTCGTGCGACAAAATTTCAATGATAGATCTTTATATTTGACAGAGATATGGCTTAAAATGTTTTTATTAGGTCACTTTATAATACACATATAAAAAAGTGGGCGTGGCCGTCAACCGATTTTAAATATTTTCCGTCCAAACGTTTGCCTAAGTAAATCACGCGTACCAAATTTCATCGATATATCTTCAACGGTTTCTGAGTGGCACCGCCCATTTTCCAAAATTTCATCAAATTTCTTCCTAGGGGCCTGAGCTAAACACGTGGGTAAAATTTCATCGCTCCAGCTATATTAGTAACTGAGATACCAAATTTCCGATTTTTTCTATATAGGAAAAGTGGGCGTGGTCGTGGTCCGATTTCGCCCATTTTCAATACCAACCGTCCCAGTCTCGATACCAACTTGCATTTCAAATTTCATCAAAATATCTCAATTTTTGCGCGAGTTTGAGTGTTTACAGACGGACGGACAGACGGACGGACGCACATGGCTCAATCGATTTCTCTTTTCACCCTGATCATTTTGATTTATATAAGCAGGGATTGCAAATAATCGTTATTTTTTTAATTTTGACAAAAAAAATCATACTGAAGGAGTAATGCTAAACGCAAAAGAAGTGCATAGATGTAATCACCGTAACGCAGACTATATCTAGGTGCATTAACTTTTATTTTTTCGATTTTTATAAAAAAATTGATTTTTAATCATTATTTTCTGAGTTTTATTTTCTGCTCAGAAAATAAAAGTTATTTTTTGAGTTTTATTTATCGATCAGAAAATAAAAGTTATTTTCTGAGTTTTATTTTTCCCTCAGCAAATAAAAGTTATTTTTTGAGTTTTATTTTTCGATCAGAAAATAAAAGTTATTTTTTGAGTTTTATTTTTCCCTCAGAAAATAAAAGTTATTTTTTGAGTTTTATTTTTCGATCAGAAAATAAAAGTTATTTCTTGAGTTTTATTTTTCCATCAGAAAATAAAAGTTATTTTTTGAGTTTTATTTATCGATCAGAAAATAAAAGTTATTTTCTGAGTTTTATTTTTCCCTCAGAAAATAAAAGTTATTTTTTGAGTTTTATTTTTCGATCAGAAAATAAAAGTTATTTTTTGAGTTTTATCTTTTCGCTCAGAGAATAAAAGTTTCTTCAGTTTAATTTTAGCTGCAGCTGTCGATTTTGCCACATTAAAACGTAGGTAAAGTTTATAAATAAAAAAAATTTAAAATTTATTTAATTACTTTACCTATTTATATGGCAAAATCTACAATTGCAGCCAAAATTAAACTGAAAAACTTTTATTCTCTGAGCAAAAAAATAAAACTCAGAAAATAACTTTTATTTTCTGATCGAAAAATAAAACTCAAAAAATAACTTTTATTTTCTGAGGGAAAAATAAAACTCAAAAAATAACTCTTATTTTCTGATCGCAAAATAAAACTCAAAAAATAACTTTTATTTTCTGATAGAAAAATAAAACTCAAAAAATAACTTTTATTTTCTGATCGAAAAATAAAATCAAAAAATAACTTTTATTTTCTGAGGGAAAAATAAAACTCAAAAAATAACTTTTATTTTCTGATCGAAAAATAAAACTCAAAAAATAACTTTTATTTTCTGATCGAAAAATAAAACTCAAAAAATAACTTTTATTTTCTGATCGAAAAATAAAACTAAAAAAAAAACTTTTATTTTCTGATGGAAAAATAAAACTCAAGAAATAACTTTTATTTTCTGAGAGAAAAATAAAACTCAAGAAATAACTTTTATTTTGTGAGCAGAAAATAAAACTAAGCTAATAATGATTAAAAATCAACTTTTTGGATATAACTTATAACCGTTACAGTCCCTGTATATAAGTCTATATCTATCTCGATTATTTCATTCTGTTACAATCCACCGTTATGTGATTAAAACTATAATACTCTGTGTACTAGTACAGCTGAGTATAAAAAGTGATAAACGAAGGTTTTCCCAAAGTTAACGGTGAATTCATTGAGTGGCTAGCAGTGTTGCCACTTTAGCTATTTTGTAGCTAGATTTAGCTATAACTTTTGGCGTTTAGCTACAGATATTTGCGTTTAGCTATTAGCTATTTTTGTTAGCTTTTTTTTAATAGCTTAGCTATTTTTAGCTATTTTTCTTAATTTCTTTATTTTGCACATCAGTTTATCATTTTAAGCTAATGAGTCATCTGCGAGTTTATGAAAACTTGAAAGTGTATACTTATCCTTATGATTATCAAACTATACAAAAGTTGATAGTCTGGCATGCCTTCCTTATTTTATCGATTATTGGTGCATTCATATGCAAGGTTGATGCAATCAAGGCAGATCTAGGAAGGTAGGCTCGGTGGCGAATTCAGAAATTTCCCATGTATTTTGTTATTGTAATTGGTAGAGTGTAATGTTAAAATGATAATTCGCCTTAGTTAAAATCTGAATTCGCTTGAGACTCGCCCATTCCTATTGGTCATGATGTGAATTCGCTTTGATTTTGACATTACACTCTACCTTTGTAAATAAAAAAAGTAGTTTCTGAATTCGCCACCGAGCCTACCTTCCTAGATCTGCCTTGGATGCATAAGGTTTTTGCAGTGCGCAAAAGCAACTCTGCCATACATTTTGTTGTTGCCCATTTTGCTATTTGAATTCGCAAATGACCATTGGCATACGCGATATTTGAACCGTCCTTTTCACGGTGTATTCGTAAAATTTTTCAGAACTTTATTATCAAGTTAATTGAGCAACTCCGCCAACGCTTACCGCAGAATATTCAATCTTTAAAAAATATTGAATTTTTTTCTGTAAATAAGCCAAAAATATTTGACACTTTCAAGGATGAAAAGGATCACTTTAACACGGAGGAAATCACTATTTTAGAAATGCAATGGAAAAACTACACGCGTACCCATGGAAGGGAACTACCTCTACAATAAAGTTTTGGGTAGACGTAAGAAAGCTTAGAAATGCTCTTAACGAAAATCCGTTTGAAGAACTACAATCTTTTGTGTTTAATTTTCTAATCCTACCGCTTAGTAATACAGAAATAGAACGTAGATTTTCTGTTATGAACGTAATACAAACAAAGCAAAGAAATAGAATGCAATTATTTATGTTAAACTCTCTATTGACTGTTAGGTATGGTCTAAAAAGGCTTGAAAAATGTTGTAATAACTTTAAAATTCCTAACGATATTATTAAAGCAATGACTTCAATTAATAATAATTCAACCTGTGAATTAAATGAAGAAGATATGATTTTTTAAATGTTATTGAATCAAATTTTTAACTAAAGTTTAAATATTAACTAGTCGCTATTATAATTTATTTTAATACTGCAATTGAATGTACATACATACATACATACATACATATGTAATGAATTGATTTTTTTCATTGTAATAATCTTATTATGCGACGTACATATATAAGTACATACAAACAAATATATGTATGGCTACAATATATAATATATGTATATATAAATATTCATATATGTGAAGTTGTTTTATGTCACGTCTTTTTAAATAAATCATTATTTGGCTATTTTTGAAAAAAAAAAAAATTTGGCTATTTATTTTAGCTATGAAAAAAATTATTTAGCTATTTTTAGCAATTTTTTTTATTTAATTTAGCTATAAGCTTCAAAATATTCTGGCAACACTGGTGGCTAGTAAAATGTCAAAAATATTCGTATATAAACACTCTCTCAGCTATAGAGCAATTTTTTTTTTTGTGAGAACAGGGAGGTTAAAAAGAAAAGATGTGTTAAAAACGAAAGGCACAAAGCAAAAAGCTGAGCTCAGACAAAGTCGAGCTTTACATGTACTATGTATGTATGTATGTATATTTCGACTTAGAAATTTCGTAATATTTTCACGTAAATGTTCATGATTATGTACGTACATATGAATGTACATACTAATTCATACATATCTATGTATAAACATTTGCAAGCACACAAAAGCCGTGATATTGTAATTATAATTACTAAATTAAGCCACACGAAATAATGAAAAGCAAAATAGTAGTAAATTAATAAAAAAAAAAGTAAATGTACAGATGTTTATACGTAAGTTTGTTGTATAAGTAAAAAATAAATGCTGATATTGGCAAATGCATATGTATGCATCTACATATATACCCACATGCATAAATATCTGTGGACATTTGTAAAAGCAACCTAAGTCTAAATTCGCAAATTTACAGGAGAGCAAAAAACACTTGCCAGAGCCTTTGCATCATATATTTTCAAAGAAATAAGAGCATGACATGTTAAAATAATCTTCTGTTGTTCATTTTAAATTGAATTTTTTTTCTTAAGCTTATATGACACTACATTTTTTCCCTGGTTTTTTTGGTTTTGAAAACCCACCGAAAGTCAAAATACAAAAACAATTATTCTATAGGTTGAAAAGAGACAAATACTCCCTCAAAAATAATTTGATTGACATTAAACTTCAAACTAAATGAAAATAATATTTATTTCAAAAATTATTTTTTTTTTGGAAATTTGATTTAAATTACTGAAATAAAAAAGTTATGAAACCCAAAGGGCAGGATAGCTTTGTATTCCGTGTTATAAGGGGAAGCCAGTACGCAATATAATTTTTCTTGCGGACTTCTTCTTTACCCTTACGTCCAAAGCAGAAGCTTACAAGTGGCAAATTTAAAATTTGTATTTCCATATATTTTTTATTTTAAATATAATTTATTTTCTAGTTGTCAAATTGAAACAATTGTCAGAAAAAATGACCGAATGCCAAAAAACCTACCGAAATACAAGCTGGCTCGTTGGTTTTTAATCGCCTAGATGGTATTTTGTTTGGTTTTTTTCAATATAGCTTGCTCGCTTGCACCAACGCAAAACTGTATTTGACCATCATCATTTGACCTTCACACAAAAAACCTGGTAGAATACCAGAAAAAAACGTAGTGTCATATGGGCATTAGCGTAGTGGTTTTTATTTAAATGGGTTTCAAATAAAATAGGTGCTTTTTTCCAAATTGTCGTTTGAAAAAACATCAACTTGTCTCAATTTAGGTTCTTTTTTTTTTCAAGTTTATTTTGATTAAAATTTTATAGAATTTTAGGCTCCTAATTGGAATTAAGTTCATTTGACTAACTGAAATATGATAGAAAATCGACATCGGTTGTTCTTTCAAATATTCACAAATACATTTAATAAATTAATATACATATTACATATTCATATTAATAAACATAATGCATTTCTATATATACATACATTGGTACATATGTATGTATATAATATATATATATATATATATATGTATAGCTCAAATACATATATTAGGGTGCATCATTTTTCAACGGAATTTTTTCCTATGTCTGACTTTAAAATCCAAAAACTACTTTATGGAGAATAAAAGCTGAACCGATGTTCTGATTCCAGAACTCCATTTCCTATATATCTATATGTAAAGTTATAGGGGGTTTTTGTGCGAAGAAATTTCTCAAAAACTACGGAACGGATTTTTGCCAAATTTTGACAGTTTATTTATTGTACAAGTTCTCTCTATATATATATTTTATTTGCAAAATCCCTATTTATGATTAGAATCTATTCACTTTTGACATGTATGTACATTTGATATGTACATATACATATAATAAAAAACTCTGTTACAAAAAGAAACCCACTAGGGTGGCGCTGGAGTCAAGATATTCGTATTTATGATATGTTTTTGTTAATTTTAATCACGTGTATTTGTTATGTAAGGGAGAACTCCGCTACAAAGGAAATGGAAGGCTTCAATATAGAGCTCTTTTCAACGTGATCCTGCCTAGACTGGTCACCAGATATGGGTCAAAACATGGACCCGGATGACCACGGAAAGTTTATGAGTGATATTGGTTTCAAATGAAAAATGTTGAGAAAAGGAAAAGGGAAAAAAGAAACAGAAGGAAAAAATGTGGTTGAATAAAGGTAAGCTAAATGGGAAAGGGAAGATTAAAATGAAAAGGAAAAGGGACGGAAAAGGCAGAGGGAAAAGGAAACGAAAAGGCAATGGGAGGCGGAAAGGGAGAGTGAAAAGGAAAGGTAGATATAGAGATAGAAGGAAGGACTCAATAAAGCACAAAAACATGTTCGTCGCTTCAAAGCCGGGCGGGCATTTGCTAGTAAATAAATAACATTAGAAGAACTTCGTTTTAACTTCAATTATTACTCTGCCTAGCTCTAAAACTTTCGGTTTTAGGGTATTTGATGAGAAAATTTTTTGTTGTAACAGATTTTTTTTTTCTTTTTTTATAGTCAGAACCATTGAATGCCTTTGAGAAATCAGGCAGTGTAAAAAAATGAAGCACCTTAATGTACATATATATACGTACGTATATACATATGTATGCATGTAGATATGTATATAAAAACACATATAGGGTTACCATCGAGCAATTCAGCAACGTTGAAATTTGCACATAACTTTACGTACATATTCGTGACGATCAGTAGTTGCGGTCAACCGGCAATGTGAGAAAAATATTGTGTGCATTGTGAATGGATACAAGTGACTTGACTCTGGGATGTGTGTTAAAAAGGTCGAACAGCTGTGCTCAGCTGATTTCAGGGTTGCTGTTATGGCCCAATAACGATGGTGAAAGCAATAGAAGTTGCTCTTCTTCTTTCTGTTTTGTAGGTTGTTGATTTTACATTCTTGCACATGTTATTCGTGGAATAGCTGGCGTTTACGCTATCACCGGGAATTGCGTTTTAGGAACTCAGCCTTAAATTGTTTTCGGAATTATGAATTGGTTTTTTCAATTCCCAATTCCGGAATTGCGTTTCTGTCTTGATTGCTACGACCTTGTCATTATGGTCCCTTTTCTTACAACAACCACATCCGGCCGCCATACCAATCTGTACCCCCGGAAGTCGCCGCCATACCAATCTGTCCCCGATTTTGATATTTTTCGATGACTTATCGTCTTTTTTTTTATCGAATTTCGACTACGCATCCCAGAGCCATTTCACTGTATGCTATACACTATGATTGTGTGGATCTACAGCTGGAAGCAGGCGATGAAGGCGAAGACGACGTGATCGGCCTGGATTGTGGCTTTATACATACAAATATAGTTAAGTATACATCGTCGATGACTTTGGAATATCGCCTATCGAACACTTGTAAAATCGTCCATTGAACACTTGCAAAATCGTCCATCGAACACTTGCAAAATCGCCTATTTGACAAAAACGAGATTTGGAAACGTTGAGCTCCAAACATCGATGACAACACATACAAATCGTAAAACCATTATTTCAGTAACAAGGTTTTAAAATAAAGATTAATGAAATACCAACTATCCCAGCATCGCTATGGCAAAGAAAGCACATGGTATTTTTGTTCTCCTGTTAAATTTGGGTTTTTCGTAAATGGGCGATTTTGCAGTTTTTCTATGGGCGGTTTTGCAAAGGCATCGACGATATGTACATTTGTATATGTATGTATTTATACTTGTATTTTTTATATTTTAACGTTGACGATGATGACGAAGACGCTGTTAACGAGTGACTTTGAGTGGTGTTTCCCATTTTAACAAATTTTTTAAATAAGTACTACATACGGGCGCTTGTGTGTAGGTATGTTCCAAATATTAAACTCATATTTATATAGCGCGATTAATCTTGAGTAGATACATACAAATTCAGCTTACGTTTACTTTAATCAGATCATAACTTAAAAAACGCAGGAGATCCGAAGAGGAACTTTTTCTGATCTCAGGCAAATCATAGATAGTACAGATATACTTATGTGTAATCAACTCAAGATTCGTGTTTCTTGAGTTATGGCGCTATTTAAGAATATGTATGTTGTGTTATATATTATGTAGGCATGTACATACGTACGTATGTATTAAGCCGGCTGTGGATGGTACTCATGCGTGAAATCAGAAATTTATGCTTGTCACTGACTCCAAAATGAAGCATATGTACCTACACATGAAGTATGAAGAAACATACAAGTAAGAGCAGGAAATCTTTCAAAGGATCGAACGCGCATACACATGCTAATATGCATACAAGTATATGTATATACAATGATGAGGAAAGGAAGAAAAGTCTCCAATAAATCGAGTTTTCAAGCAACGTTCGATATATGTGGGCACATATACATATGTACACTTATGAAGATCAACAACAACTGCTCTGCGTGCCTACATATTTTAGGTATGTATGTACATACATATGTATTTAGTTACATGAATCTCCTGCCATTCAAGCGTCTAATCCAATTATTTTCAAAACCTCTTTTCGAAATTTGGAGCAAGTTTTTTTTTTCTATGAATTATCGACGATTTTCAAGGCGTTTTAAGCGATTTTGCTTTCTTTTTATCTTGACAATTTTTTCCAATTTCCATGTGCTCGCTGAAACGTTAGGCAGCCCATAACAGTTACCAATTTAACCGTCATCTATCCAAAAAAAAAATTTTATTTTATATCGATCACACATACTGTCTATGTAGGTACGTGTGTAGGTACTTTCTCAAAATGATCTTTAATTTGCTGTTGTTGTTCGATAAATTGGCTTGGCTTTGCTCGCGTTTTCATTTGCTTTGTAGACCGTCTACAGCCGTTTCGCAAAATGGGTTCGTTCTCAAAATCGTTCTCGTAGCGCTCCAGATTTTGCCGGTAGCCGTTGGTTTTTATTTGCAATCTCATCGTTTTTTTTTTTTTTCTTCTTTTTAATATTGCATATGTATGTGGTAGTTGCGCTGTTGCTCTGATCGCTTCTCCATGATGATGGTGGTGTGTTTGTGTGGTGCCACATTTATTGCAATGGTGGATGTTGTGATTGCGATTGTATTGGTTTGCTTAGCAATTCGCTTACAAACACATAGAAAGCGCGTTGAGGTTGGAAAGATTGTAAATTTCTGTACACTCGAATGTACAGGAATTTTTTTTTATTATTTTTTTTCAATAATTTTACTTTTTGTTGCTTTTTTTTGTTTGTAACTTGACGTGTAAATTTTTATTGTTGTTGTTGTGTTATATATGTTCATTTATTAAATTAAAAACGTATAAATTTATTGCGAAAAAAGCAATTAGATATCTCAATTGGAAATGAAGGGTAAAATACGAGCGCGCGAGTGAAGGTGCAAATGTGTGCATATTTTTTTTTTTAATTTATTCATTTTTTTTTTTTTTTTGTTTAAATCACCTTTCCAATTTAATAGTTAAAGAAAGTAAAAAACAAATGTAATTAGGACTATCACTAATCTTCTGCATACTTTTACTCAAGTTTGGAAGAAAAAAAAAACATGGCGCATTTGAAAGGGTTTTCTATACACTACTAAGGCAGGCTTCAGGCTTGAGACTACACACGTTGAGCCGTTATGCTAAGTTCTCGTGATCATTTCCAGCATTTTTAAATGCCTAAATTTTTTATTTTTTAGTATGTTTATTTTTATTTTTCCATAATTTTTTTTTTTAAATCAATAATTAATTTTTTCAATGCGACGTCTTTGTTCGAATTAAAAAAAAATAGCTGTTGCTTATTTAAGTTTTTAGCGCACTCGCAGCGAAACGCGTTCCACACACCAACGTCACTTTTGTAAGACTAAACTCTAGTTCTGAATTGGCATAGGCACAAAGTGTCTGTTGGCAACCCGAGTTTGTAGATTTAAAAAACACATACACACACACACACAAAATAAAGTAAAAACAAAAAAAAAAAAAACAGGAAAGTAAAAAGAAAAATTTTAAACAGTCAAGAGACCGATGAGGGCAATATATGGATACTGTAAATTTACCAACAACCTCATTTATGTATATACATACATATGCATTTAACATACATACAACACCAAACATACACCTAAAAACACAATACTTTTGTATATAGAGAGCTATAGAAAGCGGTTACAGCGTGGCATACAAACAATCGATCTTTCTTCCCTCACTATTCCTCCACGACCATCACGCATTTGGGTATAATTTCAACCTATTTCAATTATACCTACATCGTACTCATGGCGAGAGCAGCTAAGAGTACTGTGGTGACTCGTCATATGGCGTTGAATATGGCTCAATCTCTCGCGTACCCATTATATCAGCGTTTAAGCTTCATAACCGCCTATGTGAGACTTTCATAAACGTCTAACCGATATTTGTGCCAAAAATTAAAATTGTATTCCCAACGCTCAACTCTACGACTTCAAAGCTGAAAAGGACATTAGCAGGAAATAAGAGCTTCCCGAGCTTTCAAAATACCAAGCTTATGGCATAGATCGCTAGAGCTGGGCGCCAGAAGTTAAAGTGTAGCAAATCTCAATTTTGGCATAATCAGTTCTGAAAGTTTCTCTTAAGCGCTTATGAAGTTCAAACGACGATATGTAGATTCGAAATGGTTTTTGTGTAGAGACGATCGTTACACTGATCGTACGTACAATAATATACTTGTATACTTTGTGTATGGGTATCTACATATATCTCTACATTATTGTTCTCCCACAATTACTCTCCCACTTATAACCACCTTTTTGATAACTCTCTTGAAGAGTTGGGGAAATTATGGGAAATTTGTGCTCTGGAACAATGGTGGGCATTTTGACTCATATGAGCGTTACTCTCAGCACACGTATTCTTACGCTCTTATTTCAGTTGCTGTTGAGAGCGAAAAATCAATTGAGTCACAGTGGTGTTAGAACAGAATTTTCATGTCAGTTGTGTTTCAGCAAGCAAAGGGGTGACACGTATCGTCGCTTTGCTTTTATTTTTTATGCAATAGTAAATTATGCGCTATTTAATGAATGAAAGCATTTAACAAGCAGTGAACAAACACATATACATATGTAGGTACGCACATAAATAGTATCATAAAACAATCAAGCGGTGCACGATGTTGCTTCGCTGTTGTTTGTTAATCAACTGACTGCAAATGTTCTTTGTCCCATGGTAGCCACTTTACGCTCGCGGTTACCAATACATGCTTACATTTCATTTGCCCACCAATGCTCTGGAACATGGTAAATGCCTTTGAACTCATGATCGTGATTGCGATAATAAAACACACACACACACACAACAAATTTAAGAGTCGTTAAGAAGAATACAATTGGAAAACCTAATTTTATATAAACTGTTTTGTTTTTGTTCTTTGTAAATAGCCCAATTTTAATCACGAGAAGAAAAAAAATTTACTATAAAAACTAAAAAAAAAAGTTTGATTGCTATCGTGTTTCCTAAACAGTTTACCGCATTTCTAGCTTGTGTCTTAGATACTCTACTCTTTTGGGTTTAGTTCAGATCATTAAAAGAAGAAAATTGCAGCTGGCAGAAGTTGTACCAAAGCTAGGGCTGCCAGACCTGCCGGTTTTGCGGGGCTTTTCCCGGTTTTGGACTATTTTTCCCGGTGTCCCGCTCCAACCTAAAAATTACACGGTTTTTTATTTAGGCGTAAGATTCAGTGGCACAAATTGGAAGAAAGGTTCAAAATTCTCCAATGATTTCATTTGTTAAATATCCATACAGTTGAACTTTGGACCAGCCATATGCGTAGTACAGTTCCACAAGTTGAATATGTATCTACACCAAATTGTCCCTGTTTTGCAACAGATTTATCTAGCAGCTCTAACCAAATCCTAAGAAACTTTTATAGCGAATTCATGTGATCTCAAGGCAAGCAAAATTGGACAGGGCCACGCTTCCAATTGTGGATCCCTATGACCCCGGAATATTTTTGAACATTATGGGTGTCCAATAAAATGTGAAAACCAGGATTTCAAAATAGAGTTCGTACCTTTTCGATATTTTAAGTGGTCTCCAAGATATAGGCCAAATACAGACCCAGGTGATTCCGCAATATCTTTGAGCAGTATTGGCATCAAATAAATGTGGGAGGGATAGTGAGCGGGAAATTGGGAGGTGTTGAGAGTTGTCGCAACGAGACGCGACATGTGTTTGCTGGTATTCAATAAAATCTTACAATTTAATTGTATAAAAATCGTTATTCTCCTGAGTATAAATATCGAAGCAAAAATGATCAATTACCTGAAAGAAAAAAAGAACGTGTTAGAAAATTTATTTAAAAATGAAATTAAAAAGTAAACATATACGAGTGTGTATATTAGAGTGGTCTTTAAATGAATGGAAACAAATTTAACTCAGCCTCAGCATCTCACTACTTAATATAGTCAAAGATAACACATGTAAATTTTGCTTCCGATCAGATGCGGTTGAAGTTATCAGGCTCGAAAATTGAATTTCATTTTTTATCTCTATTTCCCAAAATTGATGTTAATGTAGGTTATCAAACAGAGGTCAAGGTTCTGAAAAGTCGAAAATTAAATTTAACTTTTTTTTCCATTGCCCAAAAATAATGCTAACGTAGTCAAAGGTAACACATGTACATAAGTTTTGGGCTCCATCGGAGACTGTCATGGGATTTGTATTTATTTTTGGTTCCTGTTTAATATCTCACGGACTGTTATGTTCATAGAAAAATAAATACATCATTTAATTGCCGAAAGCGCTGTTGTCCCTTTTGCTGTTTTAACTAACTATCTATAATAAATATTAGTATAAACATATGTACGTTCATATGTGTGTAAAGCAATTGATTAGAATTGAAACAAATCTTACTGGTCGCTGCCACTTTTGGCGCAAAGCAACAAGAGCTAAACTGATGATGAGTTGAAGGAACTTTTGATTTCGATTTTCTACAATTTCGATTTATGTATATTTTTTTTTTGTTGCTTGTCGATACATTTGATACGATTCTAAATAAATTAAAGAAAAGACGAACAATTCTACTATAGAAAATCGGCGTGTGTATAGCTGCATAAATATACACAGTGTGCGTCAATGAAAAACGTACTAGTTCTACTACTACTAGTTTCTAACAAATGTTTAATACCTTTTGGAAAAAATTAGATTTTTTAGCGAATAAAGACTTGCTCATTAATATATAAAAATTTTGTGGGCTACTACAAATTTATTCTCAAGATAAATGCAACGTTTAATTTATTACGATTTCCGTTGACACTCACTGTAAATAAACGATATGTAGATTAGTAGCTTCAAAGACTGTGAAATATATTAAAATCTCATTTGTATTTGCAGATTTCTTTGATTTGTTTTTATTTTTTTTTAACATTTTATTTTATGTTACTACTTTACGATGCTTTGTTCTCTAAGGTAAAATGACAGATGTCCATTAAGGCAACAACAAGATACAAAAGTAAAAACATACATACATATATATCTAGATATGTATGTATGCATGTTGAGGGAAAATCAATCACTAGCGACATTTGGTCAACCAACTGTGGGTAGGTAGATGCTGATGACGATGCTGATGCTGCTGCTGATGATGATGGGTTGAATGTACGCACTAATGAATGCCCAACAGGAAGCGAGAAGAAACGGTTTAGTCGTGCATCGGTCGATAACTTAAGTATTATTGTATAAGTGGATATAATCGTATAAAGATCTGATATATGTACATACATGGATATATGTATGTATGTATGTTTTTGTTAGTAACTCACGATTTGTTTAAGTAGTGCAAACCACATTTGCATTCGCATTCACTACTGAATGGTAGTGCAAGCCACATTTGCATTACCATTCACTACTGAATGGTAGTGCAAGACACATTTGCATTACCATTCACTACTGAATGGTAGTTCAAGCCACATTTGCATTACCATTCACTACTGAATGGTAGTGCAAACCACATTTGCATTACCATTCACTACTGAATGGTAGTGCAAGCCACATTTGCATTACCATTCACTACTGAATGGTACTGCAAGCCACATTTGCATTACCATTCACTATTGAATGGTAATGCACTTTGAATGGTAATGCAAAAATGCCCATCCTTGGTAGAGTGTAATGTCAAAATGATATTTCGCCGTGGTTAAAATCTGAATTCGCTTGGGGCTCGTCCATTCCTATTGGCCATGATGTGAATTCGCTTTGATTTTGACATTACACTCTACCTTTGTAAATAAAAAAAGAAGTTTTTAAATTCGCCGCCGAGCCTACCTGTTAGATACGCCTTGGTAAAAATTAAAATTACTCAGTGTGCTCTCCCGCCCTCTCTCTAATTTTTTTCGCTTTAATGGAAAAGCAATAGGAGATATTTGGCCGCGTTGATTTAGACCTGAGCGTAAACTGGGCCAACGCATATAAAATAGAGAGAGCGCTTTTAAATTAAAGCGACTCTTCAACTGTGTTTACGATATTTGTAAACATTTTTACGATATCTATTTCTCTTAACTAAAAACTTTATTTATTAATTATAAAGAAATTAAATAATTTATAGAAAAAATTATATGCCTATGCACTGCTCCTCACTCATACGAACACATCCATATCAATTTTATGTGGATATGAGTATGTTAAATGTGCTAAACAGCCTGGCAATTGTTTGTAACTATGGGAAAAATGTTAGCCTATTAATATATACACAGTAAAAATTTTAGTTTAATTTTAATATCATTTTGGTATTTATATATAACAATGCCAAAAAGTATAAAATTAAAACCATTCTGGTTTAAAAAAAAGAAGAGAATATGAGAGACAGAAATTATTCTTGGTGTCAAATTAATACTTTTTTGGAATTAAATCAAAACCAAATTTTGATTATTTTTACAATATTTTTGGTATTAAAAATAGTTGAAATGGAATAAATTCTATACCTTTTTGAAATTAAATGAAAATCAAAAATATGTATGTACATATATGGAAATGTTTATTTTATTTGAAATAATATTATACTACAACATGAGTTATCACATAAAATCTTTGTTGTTTTGTTTTCCTCGATAATACAAGAAAACTAGAATGGGCTGCTCCCTTGTCGAATTTAACGCGTTCACTGCCAGTGGATCACCGATGATTACGATGAAAAACCAGCCAGAGGTGCCAGTGTACCACCGGTGATAGACGCCTAGGCGCTTAAAATTTAGATAAAACTATAAAATAAAAAGGCAGTTGCTCGCCACAGCTTAAAAACTTGCTCAGACGCGTCGGAAGCGTGGATTTTACTCTTGGTAAAAATCCCGTTATAATACAAAAGCAAAAAGTAATTTTTTTCCTAGTACTTGGAGCTAGTTTTTTGTCATGATCACAGGTGATACACTGGCAGCCAACGTGTTAAACGCACTACCTTCAATTTCTTTTAAGTTTACCACATAAATTTCGACACTGTCGCGGTATTGCAGGGATATTGAGGTATCTAGGAAGACCATCAGCTGCCTTAAGACTGAAAAAAAATAAAATAAAATAAAACAAAATTTACCCTCATCATATTTAATTGATCTCCTGTATTACTTACTTGATACAATTGTTTCGTCAGCCATGAACAATTCGGTTTCCTTTAATAAATTTTTTTTCTCCATCGTATTTCACTTTAAGACACATTTTGTATTTATTCATTTTGACACATTTTTTCTAATATTTTTTTGGTTTTGATTTCAAACCAAAAGTGAGAAAGAGAAAGTTTTTATACTTTTCAAGATTTTTTCTCAAAATATAAGTAATTAAACCTCTCGAGAGAGAATTTTAATACTTTTCAAGGCTTTATTTTGAAACGATTGTGGATTAAACAAAATTGTAAAGGCGGATTCATTGTTCGAGTTCAGAACTTTTTTGCCATGTGGTTGTTGTTGTGTTTTCGGAGTGTGAGAGGAATTCCGAAAAGTTCTGAACTCTTTTTATTAGTTAACTCAAATTCAACTTTAGTTCAGAACTCGAACGATGAATCCCGCTTAAAACTTCTCATAGTTTCAAAATAAAACTTTTTGGCATTAAAATTCATATTTAATTCCAAGAATGATTAAATTAAGTACCAAATGATATTAGAAATAAACTATCATTTTTTACTGTGTAGATATGCTTTAGTTTTGCACAGTAAACAGTATTTTCAAGAAAAAAAGTAAAGGATACACACCCGATTGCTGGCCTGAGCAAACTACAATGCGAAACCATTTATGGAATTTAAGAAAAGATAGCGGTCAGAGTCAGCAGCAAACTGTAGGATCACAACATTTTTTGAAGCCTCGGTCTCTATTTCAGATTCGACTCACAATAAGCCCTAGGATACAAATCAATCAACCTCAGGATCTGTTTTTTTTTTTTTTTTTTTTTTTTTTTTTGAGTTAAACTAAAGGAGAAGATTCATTATCATAAATGGTGTCAATATGGCTAATGCATACATTCAGATGCATAATGCATTAGAAATGCAGTGAAAATAATTAAATGTACTTCTACCATTGCACATAAAAAAGGCACGCAGTAAAATTATATACATATGTAAGTATCCAAGCACAAACATTTATTAATGTAAATTGTTGAATAGTAATAAAAGAAAAAAAAATAAGAAAAAAACGCTTCGTCAGAAATGAATACCAATTATTCGTATTATTCTAACATTTCTCTCCTACCAAACAGCCAACAAGCAACTGAATACTTAGACGCAAATCGATTGTAAATGAGATGGTCGCGACTGCGCACTACATAAAACTTGCTTTCCGCTATCTTTAGGCCTCTTTTTTGTCCGTTTGTTTGTCTGTTTGCTAGGCTTTTTGTAGGTAAGAGTTATCATGCTGCTGCTTGAGGAGAGATCGCCCACTTCCTTGTACCACGACCTCTACTGCCCACTGCCAACATAAAAAAAAAATACAGAACGAACAGAACGAAGGAAACACACGCCGATTGCGCCCAATTGTACTCAAAAAACACCTACGTACACACATACATAGATACATAAATATCTATGTGTGCGTCACAGTTACATACAAACATACAGGAATACAATTAGAATACTGATTTTTATGTGCATTTGAAGTTACATACGTACAACCCAGAAAACACAATCTAACGTTAGAGAATATGTGCTGACTACATTAGATAACTAGTGTAATTCTTAAACTATTCTCTAATCGATAGCGAGGGTAGAAAACCACACTAGAATGCAATTGGAAACTGATTGGAAAGAGAGCTATTGGCAAATTCTTATGAGAGAACTACATTAGATTTCGGTTTGAGAATTACATATGTCGCCTTTTGTTTTTGTCAGTTTCTCATATCGCCCTCTAACGCTAGAAATTTGAGAAAAGGGCTAATTCTCGAGTCATTCTTAAAACGATACCTATTTTGTTTAAAAGTCCCAATAATTTGGTTTTACTTAATTGGAAAAATTATGAAATAATGTAAATTTCAAACCTTTTTTGAGTTATGATGCTTTTGAAATAAATGTGCCATTTGTACATATGTAGGTATGCCAGTTTTATGTGAAAGGGGTGCCTCTTCTAGTTTTAGATGCATGTATGCATTGGTAAATTTACAAACGGTTTCAAATTCAAAACGGCCAAAACGAAGCAAGAAGTCAAGTCAACAACAAAAACAAAAAACGGCTGTACCTACTCTCTAAGAGCTGTGGCTGTTGTTGCCATCACTTGTTGTTGTTGTTCACTGTTGATGACTGCTTGTTGGTTTTATTGTTAATGCCGGTTGGCAGTTGAAAATGGTTGTTGTTGTTGTTGGTGAGTTGATTTGTTGCTATGGTGGTACCAATATTTTAATGTTATTTTGGTAGCATTTGGTGTTTCGGTTATATGTACATTTGTACATATATGTATGCACAAATGTAAATACGTATGTATATGCATAATATATACGGTCCTCTCTTTATATGGCGAACCAACTCTACACTCAGAGAAAAGTTGCGGGCTAAAATCAAGCTGTGTCGTACTTGATTTAAGAATAACTGAAATTAAGGAAAAATATTTCAAATTGAAGTTTCTCCAATCTTAAATCAAGAATGGCATTTATATAACTTTCATTTCATAATAAATTTATTGCTCGAGAAAACTTCTGCGCGATTTTAATTTGGAAGCTGTATTCAATAGATAAAGGGTTTGTTATCCGCTCGCGATATGTAAACATACAGATACGTTTATAAATAAAGATATATACATACATATATGGAGTTTCGCAAGAAATTGTTTCCTTGGAAAAAAGAACAGGTAAGAGTTCTAGCGTTAATGCGAATTTAGTTTAAGTTTTAAAACGGCATCCAAAATGTTTCTTTTTTCTTCAGGAGTAATATTTCATATCTAGAAGTGACCGGAAAAATCCGAGCGGTGAGATCTACGCCAAATACATAAATAGAAGAGCAGAGAAGCTGCAGCACATCATCGCCTATGCAGAAATGAATGATACCGACATATTTATATTTCGTCGTACCATACGAAAACTAGCATACGATTTTTTGTGGCTGTGTAAAAACAGTATATAATTACTGATACTTTTCGTATAGAATTTTTTTATTAATTGCTTTCGCCAGAAATATCAAATGTGCTAGTTTTCGTATGGTACGACGATTTATAGTTATAGTTATAGTTATAGTTATAGTTATAGTTATAGTTATCGTTATAGTTATAGTTATAGTTATAGTTATAGTTATAGTTATAGTTATAGTTATAGTTATAGTTATAGTTATAGTTATAGTTATAGTTATAGTTATAGTTATAGTTATAGTTATAGTTATAGTTATAGTTATAGTTATAGTTATAGTTATAGTTATAGTTATAGTTATAGTTATAGTTATAGTTATAGTTATAGTTATAGTTATAGTTATAGTTATAGTTATAGTTATAGTTATAGTTATAGTTATAGTTATAGTTATAGTTATAGTTATAGTTATAGTTATAGTTATAGTTATAGTTATAGTTATAGTTATAGTTATAGTTATAGTTATAGTTATAGTTGTGTATTAATATTTTTGGTTTTAAAATCTACACTTACATATTTGTATATGTATATAAAGATTGAATTATATACATATAGTTATAAGAATTCCATCTCATTGTAAATATATGTAAATACATATGTATATGTCTTACAATAAAACACAATGAAAAGAAATAACCATTTTTCTTTTTTATTTTTGTTAGGTGGGTTAAATGATTTCGAATTTTGAATTTCGAAAAAGTGGAAAAGCAGGAATAGGTATTCTTAAAATAAGAATGTGCATTCTTAAATCAATCATAGGCAATGCTGAAAACAAGTTTATATAAGCTTATTTCAAAAAGGAAAATTATTAATATAAGCTTTTTATTCTCTCAAAAATCGTTCTAAAAATAAGAATATATTCTTGATTTTAGCATTTTCAAGGTTAGCAGGCTTTCATGACGTTTTCGGCTTGATTCTAGCCCATTATACTTAAATTTAGCTTGCTTTTTCTCTGAGTGTACAGTGAACGGCTCAATATGAGCGTCCAAATAAGCCATAAAATAGTTGCATCTGAAACTATGTAGTTAAAATAACACGGTTACTGTATATAGGCCTTGTAAAAATTAGTTCACTATATCCCGACACAACTGTGTGCATATACAAAATACATACGTATGTTTTTACGTGTAGCCAAAATACTGCAATAGAGAGTTACCAAACTTCAATTAAAGGCTCCGAATACATACCTACATACATACATACAAAGTATGCACACTCTCCAAAGTCGGCAAAATTTCAACAACAAGAAAAAATTAAAAATATGGTCATGCAGTTTTTGTTATTCTACCTTCTTTTTTGTGCCTTTTGATTTTATTTTACCTATAGTAGAGTTGGTAGACGCGAATATATTTGTGCGTATGTACATACGTTTAGGCTTGGGCGATATATATCGATATTTATAAAATAGTACAGCCGATAATATCGACGATATTTTGAATTACCGTGCATCGATTCGCTTTAAATTTAATAGCAGAACATTTTTTAAGAAGTGGCATAACCATAATGTCCGCGATGCTTGAATTTCCATTACATTCTTCTTCACTCAGGGAAAAAAATTATAAAAACATATGAAAACGTTCTTAAAATGGGCAAAAACGTATTTAAAAGTGATGTAAATACCAACATTTTAATTTTAAAAATGTTCATTGTAAAATTTTTAAATCAAGAAAAACATTTTAAATTTAAAAATGTTTATTTTTATTTTAAGCACTGTGAGAAAAAAACGCTGCAGTGTTCTGTATATCTATTTCTCTTCCGCATTCGAAATTGTATCCAACGGCATTCTCTTCATCGTCTCTCAATCCGAGTTCCAACTACAAAAATGTAGCCACCGCTTGTATTTCTCTTCTTTTCTTCTTCGTCTTAACTGTTTGCTATCTTTATTTCGTATTCTCCTTATTCTCCTTTTTCTTCTTTATTTTATGTTCTCCTCCGAATTCGAGCCATGACATCAACCTGAAATTGAATCCAACGACATCACATAGTGGAACATCAAACATTATGTTGAATTGTAATAACCTATTTATACTTCCCTTTTCCTAAAAAAGAATCCATGAATTATATGAATCATTGTAAAAACAAAATTAAAAAAAAAATCGATTCTCATTATTGTTTTTGTTGGATTTCTCACAAAAAAAATATTTTCTCACAAAAAAATTTTGAACAAAGAGTGAGTTTTTGAATCAACATTCCTTTTCATTTTTAATTTAAGTATGTTTCTTTTTAAATCCAAAATGTATTTTTACTGCAAAAATTTCATTCTTAATTCAAAAATTTCTTCTTTTTTATTTTAAAAATTTTCATTGTTAAAATAAAAATGGTTTGGTTTAAAACGTGCATTATGAAAACAATAAATTTTATTTTTGATTTTAAAATGCTGTTTTTCCCTGAGTGTTCAAGCAATGCTTAATGATTTTTATGTTTCTTTTTTGTTGTTTGCTTTTCCGACAGGGTAGGATTGCGATGTATTGTGGAAGGAATTTCCGTCATCTCTTGTCAAGTTTGATTTGGTTATAAACCGGTTTCGGCTATGTGCCATCTTCAGTATCTTGTTTCGTTTTTTATGTTTATATTTCAAGATCCGTAGAATATCTATAGGCCCATTTAACTTTAACAACAAATACATATCTGGTAAGCTATAAGCCTCCGGCAAGTTTGGATTTCAGTTTTGTGATTTGTGAGAGCACCTCTAACCACGTGAAGAAGTAGTTTTTCGCGAGACGTGCTTCCTTAATGTAAAGCCGACCTTTCGATGTACATATGTATTGATATATGGATGTTTTTACACGGCATAAATCGATGTTTTTTAAATATCGATATAATATACATATCGATACATTTTTCTAATTTGCCCATTCCTGTGTACGTTTGTATGTATGTATGTAAGATTTTTTTTTGTTGCTTTGAATCTTTAAGCGTATTTTACGAAAAATATCAAGAACCAGTTTTGCCCAAAACGAAACAGAAGCCTTCTTGTCGAACAGAAAAGGCAGGCATCGAACTCGCATAGTAATACCTACACACAAAACGTGCATGGTTACACACAAAGGCTTACGTTCATACATACCCTGCAGAAAATATAAGGGACAGTTCCAAAAAAACGACAGTCTAGAACTAGAGAGTTCACAACTTACTCAGAACTGGTTCTAAAGGGATGCAGAGCGGAACAGTTCATTACTGTGACTTCATGAAAAATTTATATTTACAGCTATTAGATACTTTACATTTTAGCAACAACAAATGTTGCACTTTACAATAATGTTCCTTTCTGCTGTCTTTTGCTGGGTAGTACCCATGGTATAAGTATACCAGGTAAAACAAACGTCAAGTTTTCGTCGCCATATTAACCACCTGACAATTAAGCAGATTATGACATTTCGTGCTGCCATACTCAATGATAAAAATCCTCCATTAATGGTATTTTTCACTGCTTTGTTTTAAAAATAAATTGTAACCATGGTATTCATAGTAACGAATTTTTTCAATTTGAATTGAAAGAAATTTTTTCAATTTGAAAAAATTACACATCCTGCAGTAAATTTGTTTCACTGCTGAATGATCATTGATGTTTCTTCTGAGTACAATTTTTATTATTATTATTTTTTTTTTTTGAAAAAAGCAAACCATTTATATGAAAAAGTCTTTATTTGAAAGTACTCACTGATGCCTCCTCAGTCATAGATGAATTTCATCAATGATTCATAAAAGATTCATTTCGGATATTTACTTCGCGGAATATCAGTTTGGCCGTACTACATGGTAGCCCCTTTCCGGTATTCTCGGTGAGTTTTTAATTTAGTTTAGTAGTTACGATCACTTTTAATTTAGGCTTTGTGATCACTCTGGTATATAGTTTGGGGAGGTTTTGGAGATTGATCTTTTATAACTCTATATCGTCGCATAAAGTGCAATACCGCGTATCCGCTACCACCCTAATTTTACAGGAGACAGTAAAAACTGTTTTAATTCAAAACGGTTCGGAATTTTGCAAACCCACATCCAAACAAAGGTAGATTTTTGGATTATATTCTTAATCCAAATATCATTTTGGTGAAAAAGAGTTAAATGTGCAGTTATTGGCTTACTTTTGTATTTATAAGCGGTTTTGCGTCTTTTATTTTGTTCAATAGTGACGTATAGGCGGTTTTGCAGGCGTACGTAAAAACTTTTCTTCAATAAAGCAAAGTTATAATCCATTTCGTGTGTATCAAAGTATAATCAACTTTAGTACATTACAGTACAGTTATAAAGCAATAACACCTATTATTCGCGGTATTGGTTCGAAATATTTCCTTAAAAAAAGCGGTTTTGAAACTGTGTCATTATTTGGAATTGCGTTGTGTGAATCTCAAAATTGTTGCATGAATGGATGGGGACGGACGCCAGGAATGTATTTTTGATGAAATCTCATTTTCGGCAAAAATTTCACGCGGTTTTGCACTTTAAACGACGATATGTATGTACACCACCATACCAAGTGAGCATTTCAGTCTATATATGTATGTATGTACATATGTCCAATCCAATTACAAAAAAATATGTACCCTAGATTTTAACAATATGAGTTGCTTATTTCCGCGGTGCAATAATACCAAATATGGCTGCAAAGACGGTGATATAAAATTTTTCCAATTTCCGACGATACCCTTTATTCGCGGAGAGTGGATGAAGATTTGTGGAGTGAGCGAAGAGGAGCTACCGGAAGTTCCATAAATCTGCTCACTAGTGTCCTTTCTCTTTCTGTCCTTTGATTCCTGAAATACCCAAACTTTCAAACAAAAATCTACGCATTCAAAAAATAAAAGTCTGGCATCGCTTTACTCCAAAACTGACATAAGATTAAACTTCAAAAATCTGCTTTTTAATCAAAAAGACAGCGTCAAAATGACAATGCACATACCTGTATTTTTTATACCATGGGTAGTACCAAATGGAACTTGGTTAAAAGGACGCATATATGGACAAAGTAATATTACTTGGCATTTGTAAGTGAATGGGTCATTTTATAATATAATGCTGCATTTATTTTCAGTATGCTAAGTGTACTGCCGGGCTGAGAATTATTTTTGTAAAGCGCGTCCAAAGACCGACCATTTTTGAACCAAGCCTGAAGTGCTTCCTTTTGAATAAACTCCGAACTATTGATTTTTGAACTATCGCATCACTGTTCATATAAAAAGTAGTTTAGAACGCGTTTCAAAGTTCTGCAGAGTTGGATTATTGCCACTGCGTAGGACACCGCCGTACTAAAAAAAGACAGTTGAAATCATTGCGTTGGGATAGAACGAGAACCAATCATGTCTCTTTTTGAACTAGCTCTTTGCTAGTCTGGAACTAGCGCGATTTGCTGCAGGATAGTTATATCTGTATATGTACACATTTATATAGCAATGACCAATGTGTTTCTTATGCCATCCCCGCAAGAATGATTAATTTTTTTTAACACAAGAAATTATATATGCATAGTATTGGGTTAATTTGTAGAGTCTGACAGATGAATTTTTCAAAAAATCACATAGATAGTCAAAATAATTTGTTTACCATCGAGATGAACTAAATATTTGCTTAGGTGTCTAGATGTGTCTACTGAAAATTGTATTAATTAGGTACTTAGTTTATGTTTGTCAATTTGCAAATTCGCTTATCTACATTTTGATCCTTTCTGCAAATCAAATCATGAAATGTTATACCACTTTTTTCCAAAATGCGATTCTTGCATTTACCAGAAGAAGCGTGAAGAACCGTGAAAAGAAATACATATAACAAAGTGAAATCACGAGCTTTGTCGATTAAACCATTTCCATATGTCCGCCTGCCCTCCTGTTTTAACGCAAATTAGTCAATCAGTTTTTCAGATAGCTGCTCGAAACTCGACACATGGCTGCCTTTTTATGACCAGAATCGACCAAATCATATCAATATAATGAGAATGCACAAAACTTTTTCTAAAGTAAGTTGTTGCAGAGATAAATGATTTAGATTTGCATCATTCTACGTCAAATTCAAATATATTTCTTTTCTCAATATACACAATATCATTCCTACATAGCCTTTGGGAGAGCTTTGAAAAATCTGTACAGGCCCTTCATTTCGACGCTTCCAAACAATACTGTACTAAGTCTACTTTTCTACATTTTCCCGTTTTTGGCGTTTTCAAGTATTACGTGTCTTAATTTTGGTATCAATCGGACAGTCCAATCAAAAGTTATAAGCAAATGTGTGCATATAACACAACTCGAGATTTTTACAGAATAAAAACTTTGTGAGCTTGCCATGAAAAACCGTGTAGCAAATTTTTATTTTTTCTTACGGTTTTATATAAAGTATACCCTAATTTTTTTATTTGGCGAGTTTTGGTGTTGATCGTTCAATCCAAACAGAAGTTACAAGTGAAGATATACTTAGCATACAACTGAAGTTCCATATCGAGTTTAAACTTTGAGAGCTTATCCTGCAAAACATAGTTTTCAGACTTAGTACAGTTTTGTTTGGAAGCGTCGATTTGTACGTATGTAGGTATTTATGTCTGTACATAGGCTCTGTACATATTAGTTATGTACTTTGAAAATACAAGTTTATGATTTCAAAAGTACTCGCGTTGGAAAGACTTTGTTCTTGTGTATGTATGTATGGTTTATTTCTTTTGCTTTGGGGAGCACCGGGCATCAACCGACCGGCAAACTAGCTTGCTAAGCGAAACAGAAAAATCTTAGCTTATAGCAACAATGATGCTGGATAAATATACACGATTGCGAGTAGTATAGGTATGTACATACATATGTATATAGATTAATATATATATGCATCATAAATATCAAAATCGCGGGCGTATAGAAACAGAGTGATAGTGAAGATTACAGCGATGGTTTTATTGATTTAGGCTCCGGAAAAGTGGCATAAGTTACGACTTTTCAGCTTTTCATAGAAAAATTTTAAGATATGAAAATCATTTTAAGGACATATGTAGGTACATACATTTGTAGAACTTGGAGCGAGATCTCCCCACGCGATGAGTAGAGGAGTATTCCATTTGACATCCTTTACGAGCAATATCAAAAAAAATTTTGTTTAATTTTTTTTTATTACTACTCTGAAAAAAAAAAAAAACGTTGTAAATCTAAAGACTTTCGCTGTTAAATCAACTACTCTCCGCAGTTGAAATGTGCCCAACAACGCTCCGTTGTTTCAAAGGTGCGAGCGTTGTTGATTTAAGTCAATAACGGAGATTGTTGGAAAAAAATTTCACCTAAAAATAAATTTTTGTTTGCATTTTACTCTTCATCTTCTCTCCGCCCGGTTCCCAACTGCAAATATGTAGCCTCCGCTTGTTCTCCTATTCTTCTCTCCTTCTTATCATTCACTGGTTGCTATCTTTATTTCTTATTCTGATTTTTCTTCTTTATTTTATATTCTCCTCCGGATTCGAACCATGACATCAACCTGAAATTCTATCCAATCATCACATAGTGGAACATTCAACATTATATTGAATTGCAGTAACCTATTTATACTTCCATTTCCTAAAAAGGAATCCATGAATTATTTGAATCATTGTAAAAACAAAATTTAAAAAAATTTGTTCTCATTAGTTTTGTTTACAACGGAAACTGTTTGGTCAAATACTTTTGCCTTTAAATCAACAACGGGGAGAAAATTATTGCTAAAAATAAACTTTTGTTTGGATTTTTCTCTTCATCTTCTCTCCATCATTATTTTTTTTGTTGGTTTTCTCACAAAAAAATATTTTCTCACAACAAAATTTTTTAAAGGCAAGCAAGTTTTTGAAACAACAACGCCCGTTTTTGAATAAATTGTTGGATCAAAAACTTTGCTGTAAAAACAAATACTTTTGCTGTTGAATCAAAGACGGAGATTCAAGAGCCAAAAGTTGTTGGTTTAACTACCTACGTGTATTTTTTCTGAGTAGGTACCTAGGTCCTAGGATATACGCACAATGTTAAAAGCGAGTATACAAACCCAGGAGAACTTGGATGGGTAGAAGAATTTTTTTCAATTTGTTTTTTTTTTTCTGTTTATTACTATATACCCTTCCTAGAACATACAATGTTACAAGCAAGTATACAAAATTGTATGCTTATATACAGAAGTATAGGCAGTAACGGAGTAGGTACTCTCAAGTGGGTACTCCCGGATTAATAAAACGACGATCCCATGGCCTACCTACTGGGAGGGATACACATTTTAAATTTCCTTATCTACAAATCAGAACGTTAACCTTTTCAATTTCGTTAGTAGGTAAATAAAATTTTAAAATGCATTTACCTTATAAGGCAACCTGGCTACATACATATGTATGTAGTAAACTTTCAGTTCAACAAATTTGGAACAAATGTAAAACGTTGCCTTTTCTTTTGCATTAATTACCGCTTCGACTGCAGCTAACAGCATCAAAATAACGGTTTCGGCGAGCTCTTCTTCCAAATCTGTACATTTCTAATCGTTAACGAAAAAAAATTTGCATCACCCACCCAAAGCTCGCCAATATTTGTACCTACATACATACATATAAGACATGTATATGTACCTTTATGTATATACTTGTATATTAATTTACATATATCGCAGCAAAACCGCGAGTTCATTACACTTTTCTAACGTTATTCCAGTTCAATTCAAGCTCTACATTCAAATTCGTGACTCATGCATACATACAAACAAACATTTTATGGGCGCTGAAAAGAACACACTGAACTCAACAGAATATCATTGCGCCATAAACTTTGGAATAATTTGCAATTTTGTATTATATTTACCTAAAGGAAGATGCGGAAAAAAGCGAAAAAATAAGAGCCTAGTGATATGGTGTATACATACATATGAACATACAATGTATCTACACATATTTCCACATCCATATAGGTATTCGGTAGTTAAGTGAATATGAAAATTGTTTTATTAGGGAAAGAAGATACAAGCAAGCAACCAAAAAGAGATAAAACTATTAAAAATTAATATGAAAGCAAATGCTTGTCATTATGGTTCGTAGAAGCTTCAACAATTAATACAGAGTCAGAGGCAGTTGTTGGTTTTCTTTCGTTTTTTTTTATTCAGATCCATTCCCACGTATTTTATATCTACTCTTGCTTGTTAATTGGCGCTTAAACATCTATTTTGACTAGTCAGTACAGCAGCTAGATTTTTTTTCGGTAACTAAGTCGAGGCTTACGCAGATCCTCGTTAAATCTTCTTCGATTTTCGCCCCCACCAACGCCCATAAAAATTTCGAGGAAATTTTCTCTCGATTACTCCAAATGTTTTCTCATCTGAAAGTTTATATCATAATATGAATATGAAAAGTAGGTGAAGGCGAATACGAACACCAATACGAATACCGTATATGAATACCAAATACCGAATATCAAAACCGAAAACCGAATATCAAAACCGAAAACCGAATACCAAAACTGAAAACCGAATACCAAAACCGAAAACCGAATATTAATACCGAATAAGGAAAATTAATACCAAATACCAAATTCGAATATCAAAATATTAATCCCGAATTTTAATTCCGAATATCGAATATTAATACCGAATATGGAGTATTAATACCAAATATCGAATAATAATACCAAATATCGAATGTCAATACGAATACCGAATATGAACGATACACTACAACAAAAAAAAACAACAAAATCTATAAAAACGGCGAACTATCGCAATTGGTGGTACCGGTGAATGATGAAACCAGTGAATTATCGCAATTGGTGGAGGTGTTCATAATTGGTGAAACCGGTGAATGCAACAAAACCTGTTAATTATCGTAATTGGTGGGGGTGCTCATAATTGGCGAAACCGGTGAATGCAACGAAAACGATGATACCAGTGAATTATCGCAATTGGTGGAAATGCTCATAATTGATGGAGCCGGTGAATGCAACAAACCCGGTTAATTATCGCAATTGGTGGAAGTACTCATAATTGGTGAAAAGTGTGAATGCAACAAGAACGATGAAACCAGTGAATTAACGCAATTGGTGGAGGTGCTCATAATTGGTGAAACTGGTGAATGCAACGAAAACGATAAAACCGTTGAATTAGCGCAATTTGTGGATGTGCTCATAATTGGTGGAAAGGGTAAATGCAACGAAAACGATAAAACCGTTGAATTAGCGCAATTTGTGGAAGTGCCCATAATTGGTTGAAACAATGAATGCAAAAAAAGCGATGAAATATTTCAATTGGTGGAACAGGTGACTGCAAAAAAAAATTATTGAACCGATGAATTATCGCAACTGGTGGATGTATTCTAAAACGGTGGAGCCGGTGAGCACGACACAACCGTTTAATGTGGTGAAATAGTGCGGCTGTTGGATGTTCTGTATTCGTCATAGTACCTAGATGAATTGGAGGTGAATTAGTTGGGCTGGTGAACGTGCTCAAAATCGATAAAACGACGATTTTAGCAATACTGGCAAACTGAGTGGCCATCGTTGACTTCGTACCTACGCAATAGACTAATAATACAATATGGAATGGTTGTTTTCAATCAATAACTTTTACTTTTGATTTAAAAAATAAAATTCAAAATTTAAGTTATTTTTTTACTTTTTCGATAAAAGTTATAACCGTTACTGACTTCCCGGTAATTTTTTAATTCAAGATAACTAAGCACAATTCCTATTACCATTTGCATACAATACTTATTACCCTGTCTACATACCTATGTATATCCACTCGAAACTCTTTTAGGATCTAGAAACAGCAAAAACGTGCCTAAAGTATTTTTTTTTAGATTAGTACACTTAACCATTCCATTCAATTGTTATCGCCAATTGTTAGTAATGAAAATCTTTTTGTTTCTTTTTTTCTAAGTATTAACCCAAAGCAATTGAGAGTTTGAGAAGAGTTTTGTAGCAGACGACGACGTGCTGCAGTGAAGCTGTCAAATTGAGATTGACACACGACGACGACGTCTTGACAAGTCGTGCATTTGACAAAAAGGATCAATTAAAGTGGCAACTAAATGTGGGTCCATATTTAAATGCAAATGGTTGTAAGTATGCCCAGACATACATACATACATACATGTATTGGAAACGAGGAAGCGTACAAGTATTCCCACGACGCAAATGTTCGCCATTAAAACGTTAGTTGGCTAATTTTTGATTGCTCTGCACACCAGACGAGCGCTGAATGAAGGCGCATGCGCACGCCAACAACCAAAGGCAATGGCGCATACGAATGGAAATAAAAATAATAATGAAATAATATAAAAACAAAACAAATGATCTCGAGCCAGTTCCAGTTCATTGCTTCATTTAATTTTATAGTGTAATGACTTGTTCCCCCACAAATCAATTATCGAACCGAAGAACCGACAGACTGAGACCTAGACCAAGACCAAGACGAAGACGAACGACGCATCAAAACAATGCGACAGACAATCAAACAACCAACGACAAACTATAAACAATGCAAAAGAAATGCGAAATAAGAAATCTATCTATGTAATAACTTGAACTAGGAAAAGACCCCTGCGAGCCAAAACACAAAAAACCAAAGAGAGAATGATGTTAAAGAAAAAAAAAAAATAGAAATGAAAATGGGAACGCAGCAGCTGAATCAGGGAGCAAACAAAAAGCGAATAAAACAACTGACGGACTGACTGACTGGCTGCTCTGTTAAACGACCAACAAGCTAGCAATAGAAAGCTGCAGCTAACTAAAGAGCTAACGAACCAACTAAACTACAGAACAACTATCGATTAATAGTCCAGTTAGTCGAGAACGTAAACCCGTGTACCGTGTCAGCTGATCCAACCTATTTAATGGGATTTGTATGTAACCGATTATTCAACGACGTACGACGCAGAAGCCCGTACCGCAGAAATCAAAATCATTTTGATTTTTTACGTAAAAACGTGTCAGCTGATCGCTCGCATGGTTGCAAGGTAGAAGGGTTGCCAGTTGAACATTCTTAGTTATTAAATATTTAAACAGTAATTTTCACAGCATTATACAACTAACTCAACAAGATTGTAAAATGTTATCGAATATACATATATGTGTTCACATTGGAAAAAATAGTATGTCTACTTAAACGAACCATTTATTATTACTTTAATTTTTAAAAAGAAACGAAAGAAAACGTTTATAAATTTGTTTTAAATCCCAAACAAAATGTAAATATATATATATATAAATTAATAACAAGATAATAGCTTTATTCAACAACTTTACTTGCAAGTACTTGCAAAAAGAGCGTCAATGTCAAATTAAGAGTAAAAACGAGAAAAAGAGAAAATTATCAACCAAAGTAATTGAATACAAAATCGTAAAAATTCGCAAGAAAACAGCTGATACGCTGTTTTGACAATTGATTGATTTTTAGGTTAGGTTGTAATTGAAATTTTTGAAATTGGAAATGAATGGAAATAACTGAATTAGGAAAACAAAATTCGACTTTGGCTATTCCACAACATCATCAAGATTCGTTTTTGCTCTAACTTATTTAGTACACAATTAGAAACTTGCGTTTAAAATGTTTTTATATATTTCCAATTGAAATTTTTGTGATCATATCAGGGTTGGGCAAACTGCATTCAATTTTGATTGCATTCAGCCTTGCAGCCACCAATCAATGATGAGTGGTAGTGCAAAATTGATTTGCATTACCATTCAGTAGCGAATGGGAATGCAAATTTGGTTTGCATTACCATTCAGTAGTGAATGGGAATGAAAATGTGGTTTGCATTACCATTCAGTAGTGAATGGGAATGCAAATGTGGTTCGCATTACCATTCAGTAGTGAATGGAAATGCAAATGTGGCTTGCACTACCATTCAGTAGTGAATGGGAATGCAAATGTGGCTTGCACTACCATTCAATAGTGAATGCGAATGCAAAGGTGAATGCATTCCCATTCATTGCATTCCCACGGCAAATGTGATTTGGACTATTAATTAAAAATGAGTGCGAGTGATTTGGACAACCATTCATCATTTAATAGCAGTTAAAACCTGTGACCATAGTTAAGGTATTAAGTGGCTAATCTATTTATTAACGGAAAGGAAGTTTATGGGATATTATAAATATGGAATTAGGCTTAGCAAAGTAAAGGGAAACCAACACGGCATGGTAATATGTACATATGTTCTATGTTATACCTGTAAGTAAAAGTATTTCTTTCAACTTCTGAGGTTATAATTACACAGTTCAACAAATTTACAAAAATTTTACTCAGCACGAACAAACGCTAGTTATTATGAAAGAGGATGCCTCTCAGACCAACTTTTCCGAATAGAGTACTAGTCCAGTGCAAATCACATTTGCAGTGGGAATGCAATGAATGGGAATGCATTCACCTTTGCATTCGCATTCACTATTGAATGGTAGTGCAAATCACATTTGCATTCCCATTCACTACTGAATGGTAATGCGAACCACATTTGCATTCCCATTCACTACTGAATGGTAATGCGAACCACATTTTCATTCCCATTCACTACTGAATGGTAATGCAAACCAAATTTGCATTCCCATTCCCTACTGAATGGTAATGCAAACCAATTTTGCACTACCATTCACTATTGAATGGTAATGCACTTTGAATGGTAATGCAAAAATGCCCATCCTTGGATCATATATTTTTGACACTTCTATTTTTTTAAAGCTGCTAGTAGTTGCAAGTGAAAATTTTACTTGCAGCGTTTATCAACTCTCTTGAGGTCTTACTCTCTCAATTTGGCTCTCTTTTGCGAATTTTTTGGGTTATTGAACATAAATTCGTAACTATTCGTAAAAATATGTAAAAATTTTGAGATATTGAACACTCCTAATAAATGAAGATATTACTGAAAATTAAAGCAAAAATTGTATTTATCGACAATGGTGGCTGTATTTTCTTAATTGATAACTCTTGGTGGTCTTCTTCTGCAATTTTTCTACATTAAAAAGTTATAAATTGCCACAATAAATCTGAGTTTCTGTAACAAAATCAATTAAAGTGATGTCACACTAATACGATCCACACTTTGTCACCACCTATTTATACTAGAAAAGATATGAGTTACAGAAACTCAGTACAGATTTCTTAATTAAACACAGATTTTTGTGAGAATCTTGTAGCTTCCCAATATAATTTTTTGTTATTTTATGTTTTAGTCCTTGATAACTATCACCAAGGTGTGATGGAAATATATTGGGCAGCAACAAAATTACAGGAAAAATGTGTTTAATTACCAACTAAGCCGTAAAAAAGTAACTAAATTAATAAAAAAAAAGTCGTCAACGACAACTTTAAAAACGATTAAATTAGTATTTTCTTGTCATTTGGCAAATAATGCACTGTTGTGTATTGAAGAGTAATCCGCATAACACTTTGAAGATTAGTAAAAATCTTGTTTGTTCAAAAATGACTAAATGGCAACCCTGCCAAAATGTAAACAAACTATATATATATGTAAATATGTGTGAATAAAACAGCTGATTGCTCCGTTGCCCCACGGGCTCAAAAAATCCTAAAAATTGCATACGGGCGTTTGCGTCAGCGGGCGGACCACACGTTCTTGACTAATAGCCCAGTTTAATTGATTTTGTTACAGAAACTCAGATTTATTGTGGCAATTTATAACTTTTTAATGTAGAAAAATTGCAGAAGAAGACCACCAAGAGTTATCAATTAAGAAAATACAGCCACCATTGTGGATAAATACAATTTTTGCTTTAATTTTCAGTAATATCTTCATTTATTAGGAGTGTTCAATATCTCAAAATTTTTACATATTTTTACGAATAGTTACGAATTTATGTTCAATAACCCAAAAAATTCGCAAAAGAGAGCCAAATTGAGAGAGTAAGACCTCAAGAGAGTTGATAAACGCTGCAAGTAAAATTTTCACTTGCAACTACTAGCAGCTTTAAAAAAATAGAAGTGTCAAAAATATATGATCCAAGGATGGGCATTTTTGCATTACCATTCAAAGTTCATTACCATTCAATAGTGAATGGTAGTGCAAAATTGGTTTGCATTACCATTCAGTAGGGAATGGGAATGCAAATTTGGTTTGCATTACCATTCAGTAGTGAATGGGAATGAAAATGTGGTTTGCATTACCATTCAGTAGTGAATGGGAATGCAAATGTGGTTCGCATTACCATTCAGTAGTGAATGGGAATGCAAATGTGGTTTGCATTACCATTCAGTAGTGAATGGTAATGCAAATGTGATTTGCACTACCATTCAATAGTGAATGCGAATGCAAAGGTGAATGCATTCCCATTCATTGCATTCCCACTGCAAATGTGATTTGCACTGGACTAGTACTCTATTCGGAAAAGTTGGTCTGAGAGGCATCCTCTTTCATAATAACTAGCGTTTGTTCGTGCTGAGTAAAATTTTTGTAAATTTGTTGAACTGTGTAATTATAACCTCAGAAGTTGAAAGAAATACTTTTACTTACAGGTATAACATAGAACATATGTACATATTACCATGCCGTGTTGGTTTCCCTTTACTTTGCTAAGCCTAATTCCATATTTATAATATCCCATAAACTTCCTTTCCGTTAATAAATAGATTAGCCACTTAATACCTTAACTATGGTCACAGGTTTTAACTGCTATTAAATGATGAATGGTTGTCCAAATCACTCGCACTCATTTTTAATTAATAGTCCAAATCACATTTGCAGTGGGAATGCAATGAATGGGAATGCATTCACCTTTGCATTCGCATTCACTATTGAATGGTAGTGCAAGCCACATTTGCATTCCCATTCACTACTGAATGGTAGTGCAAGCCACATTTGCATTTCCATTCACTACTGAATGGTAATGCGAACCACATTTGCATTCCCATTCACTACTGAATGGTAATGCAAACCACATTTTCATTCCCATTCACTACTGAATGGTAATGCAAATCAATTTTGCACTACCACTCATCATTGATTGGTGGCTGCAAGGCTGAATGCAATCAAAATTGAATGCAGTTTGCCCAACCCTGATATGATCACAAAAATTTCAATTGGAAATATATAAAAACATTTTAAACGCAAGTTTCTAATTGTGTACTAAATAAGTTAGAGCAAAAACGAATCTTGATGATGTTGTGGAATAGCCAAAGTCGAATTTTGTTTTCCTAATTCAGTTATTTCCATTCATTTCCAATTTCAAAAATTTCAATTACAACCTAACCTAAAAATCAATCAATTGTCAAAACAGCGTATCAGCTGTTTTCTTGCGAATTTTTACGATTTTGTATTCAATTACTTTGGTTGGTAATTTTCTCTTTTTCTCGTTTTTACTCTTAATTTGACATTGACGCTCTTTTTGCAAGTACTTGCAAGTAAAGTTGTTGAAAAAGCTATTATCTTGTTATTAATTTATATATATATATATATATTTACATTTTGTTTGGGATTTAAAACAAATTTATAAACGTTTTCTTTCCTTTCTTTTTAAAAATTAAAGTAATAATAAATGGTTCGTTTAAGTAGACATACTATTTTTTCCAATGTGAACACATATATGTATATTCGATAACATTTTACAATCTTGTTGAGTTAGTTGTATAATGCTGTGAAAATTACTGTTTAAATATTTAATAACTAAAAATGTTCAACTGGCAACACTTCTACCTTGCTACCATGCGAGCGATCAGCTGACACGTTTTTACGTAAAAAATCAAAATGATTTTGATTTCTGCGGTACGGGCTTCTGCGTCGTACGTCGTTGAATAATCGGTTACATACAAATCCCATTAAATAGGTTGGATCAGCTGACATGGGACACGGGTTTACGTTCTCGACTAACTGGGCTATAACTGGGCTATAAATGAGGTAAGAAGAACAAACGACAATTACAATAATTACGATCAAGCTACGCGCGATCAAGGCAAAAAAATTATGCTTTCTTTGTATGTAGAACAATAAATAATAACAAAGCTACATACAAAAATATAACGAACAAAGCAAAATAAATGAATAGAGAAACGAAGAAAGGTATAAGAAATAAGGAGTGTAAATGCATTTCAGTTGATAAAGAATTGTATAAAATTGAAGGTAAGAAAAACCGAAGTGTGTACCATGCATATACGTATATGTATGCACGTAGGTTCGTACGTCATCGCCCTCCAAAAGTGCCACAATGGTAATATATAATTTGGAGTTGAAAGCATTCCGTCAAACCGAGATTTATTTATTTTTGTGAGTAAATATGTATGTATGTATGTATATAAGAAGTAGATACATATATTATGTACTTTCATAACTTAAGCAATAAACTCTGTTCTGAATACCCTTTTTATACCCAGCAGTATTAAGCAACAACAAAGAAATATCGAATACAAAATATAAGGAGAAGACCATCCAATTAGCGGCTACTATTGAATCGGTCCAAAAATATACATACATATAGACGTAAATAATAAATAATTTTGAAGCTTTTCAGTTTGAGAGACCCAACTAACACTGAAGTTAAATAACGGTTTAAGAACACCCAGAAAAAAAATAGTGTGAAATCAACCAAAAATCAACAAATTTTGTGGTTAATTTTTTTCAACACGATGCTTAATGTATGCCATCATGTAACCGTGTAAATTTAACACTACTGTCAAGCGTTACTTTAACAGGATGACAACTGTAGAATTAACACTAAAAAGTATTGAGTCTTCCTGTTGATTTTACAATTTTAACTAGTTAATGTTACAATAAAAGCCCATCAAAGCTGGTTAAATTAACACGAAATGGTCCTGTGAATTAAAAATAATATCTTTTTGATTTTACCTTAAATTTATTGTTAAATTAACTAGAAAGTGATTTTATAATTTATTTTTTTTTTTTTAATAAAAAAACATATAAAACATAAAATATATAATCATCAGATCAATAAAGCATATTCAAGTACATCACCCGCACAACCGACCAAATTGAAAGCGTCCTTCTCATACGAATAGTTTATACATGGGCGATAGTACTTACTATCACTGGCACCGAGTAATGTTTGGCCGCTAATGCAACGGTATATGCACCGCATGCTGCGCGAAAGACTCCATTCGCCATCTCTTCGTGGTAAAAATTGCAAACTATGAAGAGGAAAAAGAAAATACTGAACATTAAAAACTTTTAGAAACAAAAATGCAATCCACTTTTAACTTACCTGCGAACTAAAAATATAAATGGAAAAACCACGCACTGCCAATGATGCTAAACTCCGATCATTGCCACGGCACAAAATTTTCTTTTTGTTAAAAAAAAAATTATATTAGTTTGTGTTTTGCACGAACAGCAGAACTTTAAACGTTGAAAAAATTGTGTAAGTATGTTTCAAAATAGTTTTGACGTTCTTTTTAACACTTTTTTAGATTATATTGACACTATCATCGTGTTGAATAAACAAAAATACCAAATGAAGTTTATGTTTGATCATTGTTTCGTGTTATATCAACCATGTTTTATTGTTAATAGTGGTTCTTGTTGTTTTAACATTTGTTTTCTTGTTGCATTAACACTAAAATTGGGACGTCATTTTTCTAAAATTTTTTTTAGTTTATATTGCCACTATCATCATGTTAAATAAACCAAATTCCAAATGACATTTAGGAATAAAATTTTATATTTGAATCATCTTGTATATTTTAAAATTTCTTCATGTTGTATCAACAATAAATATTTTTAAATGACAGTTACAAAGCCAAAATCATGTTTCAAACATCGTGTAATTTGAAAAAATTGTTGCTGTTCTATGTGTAAAGATCGATCGTGTTAATTTTACATGAATCGTGTTGATGATTTTTTTTCTGAGTGAATGACTCGAGAATTAGCACTTTCTTAAATCTCCAATGTTAGGATACGACTCAAGAAACTGTCGAGAATTCTTGCGGTCTCAAACAAAATGGGACATAGTTTTCAAATCCGCGAAGGGCTAGAAAAGGCTGTTGTTCGGTCGATTATTCCTCTCAATGTGCGAGCCAGGAGGGAAGGTGCGAGACGACAACAGTCATGGTTCGAGGTGCCTGGCGGAAGGCATAAAACGCATTTATCTTGCCGTGATGGAGGATAAACAGGATAAAGAATCACAAGAACAACAACAACGTATTGAAAACGCCCTTCACTACGGAGAGTGCGATAGGTGTCTTTCTTGATATTTCGGGTGCGGTGCTGTTGGAGGGGCTCAAATGGATCGGAATACCCCCGATCATTCGGTGCTGGATCGAGGACCTTTGGAGTTGTAGGACGGTGACGGATGGGTGGGGCCTTTCGACGATGTCAAGGAGGGCACATGGGGGCAACCCACAAAGGGGAGTACTCAGGGCTGAGATTGTGGAATCTAGTGGTCAACAAAATACTCTTCATAAATATACATAAAAAATACTCTTCGGAAAATACACAAAATACTAACACTTGCGAAGTTTTGCATTACAAGTTTAGTACAAGGCCTCCAATACGATGTTGGTAACACTAAGGGCTATGTGAAGGATCACTGTTTGCGGCCAACCTAACCTAACCTTGTGTTGTAAGATTGATTCTCGACTGTTTCTGAAGTTTATTTTTTATTCATCTCTATTACCTGTTACAATTATCAAAAAGGTAACTGTCTACTTATCGCACCCTAAATCATAAAATGACACAACTCAAAATTTTTCGAAATCGAGTTTCTTTCATAATTCGGTACACAGAATATCACCCTTATTACGGTTGTCGTCGTCGACACTCACTCGACGGTGTCGGCGACGACTTCTCAAAATCGGTATTACGTATGGCAAAGTCGATAACTTGTGACAACTATCGAAACATATTTGGTATCAGCTAAGTCGACGTCGACGGTCACTCGTTGCCATTTTCGTCGACGCTGCGTTTAATGGTGACAAGAACAAAATTTAGAATGTATGCATTTTTGTTTTTAAAATTTTATTACGGGAGTGTTAAAATTAGTAGAACTAACATCCGCAGAATATTTCCTGCTAGTTTCATCGAAAAATTCTCACTAGTTTAAAAATAAATTCGGTGAGCGCACATACCGAAGCCGACCCAAAGGTTTTCAATGGGGTACGATACCAACTAAATTTTTACAACATTGAGAAACAAACAATTAAATTGAATGCCTGTGCACCTCCTTTAAGAGAGATTGAGGAGAAAACTAATTTATTAAATATTTGTGTACATATGTATGTACGTACATACATATGTAGATATTTCAACTAAAATTATTTTTCTTTTATTTTTTAATTACTCGAGCACTTTATTGCTATGTTCATCGCTAAAACTTGATGAAACATATACAAAATACATTTATAATAAAGAAATAAATTATCAAAATAGCACAAATAAAAAATAAATGTAAATAAAATCAAACAGCTAGTGCAGAAATTATAGGGATGGTACTTTCGTCATTCGGTTTACCGATAAACAGTCGACGTCGTCTCAATATGCTTAGCTAATACCGATTTTGCGTCGATGTGACGACGACGTCGAGACGACGTGATGTCGACTGAAAAGTGACAACGACGTCGACGACGACAGCCGTAATAAGGGTGTATATCTCTAGCGACTGCTAAAAATCCTTTCCATCAGCGCCCTTTTTAACTGAAACTGGCCTTTTCCCATATCATTGCCTATAAAAAAGAAAATGTTTTTTGGTTTTTTAAGTAATTTTTTGTAATTTTAAGTTGTGTCACTTTATGATTTAGGGTGTGATATGTAGTATGTAAGCAGAAACTTTGCGGTGGTAAGTAAAAAAGCTTTTTTCAACGATGTCATAATGAAATCTTTTACTGCCCCTTAGAACGCAACCGACTTACGCATATATATGTATGTACATTTATTAATATGTACATGCATAAGTACATATGTATGTACATTCATAGAAAACAAGCTTTAATGTAAATTCGCACTTAACAATAAAACTTAATTGACACTAAAACCAAATCGTAATTTTTAAGTCGGCAACTGGAAATAATGGCTCTGGAAATGGGGAAACGCTTTGAATTTGCAATTTTCTAAAATCTATGGCCATAACAAAGAGATTCAAGTTAGCCAAATGCAAATACATACTATAGATGTACATAGGCATGTACATATGTATGTATGTATGTAAACGAAATGCAAATATTTATTTACAATGAATTGTAAATGAGTTGTAGAGTAGGTACGCAACATATCTACATACATGCCCAGAAAAAGGATTGATAAGCCTAAGCTGAAGCCTAAGCTGTTAAACTGGAATACGCTGGCAGCTCTGCTTGCTGTTATGAACTCACTTACTCTGCTCCAAACTTTTTAATACTTAATTTTCTGCTATGCGCTCATATCTCAAATAGAGAGGGAGGAAATTGAGCTTTTTAAGCAAACTTGGGCATAGAGAGCAAGCACAATGTGTGGCGAGCTTCAAAAATTGCGTATTCAGTTTATTTTCAACTCACATGCAATCAAGTGTTTGGTTAAGTGTGCACGCTTATCTCATTCAGATATATACATACATATATGTGAAAAATAACGTTTCAACGCTAGCAGGATACATTTTGCTTAATGCTTAAGTTGCGTAAAAAATTTGAATTATGCAGCTAAACAAAATACGTCCTTTTATTATTCCTTATTATAAGGATTTAAGTACCACAAAAGGCCTTATTATCAGGAAGTATCTAAGCCTTATTTCCCATGACGAATAAACCTTATTATAAGGTATATAGACGCAACATAAGGCCTTATTATAAGGAATTATCTAAGCCTTATTCTCTTCACTGATAAGCCATGGAAGCCTGATCACATCAACACAGGAAAATCAGCCTTATTTTAAGCCTTTGTCCATACAACTTTTGTTTCGCTTTCGTTTAGAATTTTCAGGCATTATTTCGTAAGCCTTTAAAACTTCTAGAATAAACCTTAAAAAGGCTTAGGTTTTTTGGAGGGTGTACATACTTACATATTCATATACATAGTATGTAGCAGGTCATAATTTCTTTACGCATCAAAGAGTCTCTTTTTACCCCATCTGTACGAGGTGTGGATGGTTTTATAATTTTGTTCAAATAGCCATAATTTAAAACAGCAAAAGAAGCTTTTTTTTGTAATTTATTAAAAGTTCACATGCATTTTAGGGTTAATTACTTTAAAGTTACAGTTTTCATCCACGAAAAAAATAGTTAGTAACAAAATATAAAAGCAGGTCTTAGAAAAAAAAATTCCACCAGAAAAACAATTGTACAAAAAAACAAAAAAAAAATAATAATAATAATAATAATAATAATAATAATAATAATAATAATAATAATAATAATAATAATAATAATAATAATAATAATAATAATAATAATAATAATAATAATAATAATAATAATAATAATAATAATAATAATAATAATAATAATAATAATAATAATAATAATAATAATAATAATAATAATAATAATAATAATAATAATAATAATAATAATAATAATAATAATAATAAATAGTAAAAATTTCGTGGTAACATTAAATAACAAAAAAATATTTGTAGCTTTCTTGCATTTTTTTTGGTGTTTTCCTTAGCTAAAAGTTAGCTAACTAAATTGTATGTTAAGAAATTTGGACTCTGTATACATAGCCATCTACATGTCACAGTCTCATTATCATCATCATTACAACCGCTGACCTGGGTGAGTATCGCAAATGACATGCGCGGAGACAAAAGCAAACATAGACGCAAAGATGTACTACAACAAAGCAACAATAAGGGCCTTACAACACCCATCCCAACCAAGCTAGGTAACAACAAACCAAACAACTAACCAGCCAACCAACCAACCAACCAAACCAACTAATCAGCCTAACCAACCATTCTTTGAATTGGCAAAAAGATAACCATACAAGATAGAAGGTGAAAAATGTTTGAGAAAGTCAAGAACTATAAACGAACGTAGAGATGCATCTGGACGAGCGCGCACAACATCAAAAGCTAAGCACGAATAAAAAGAAGATCTACAAGAACTTAACAAGGCACGGGACTCTGGAGCAGTTGAGCTGAGCTGAGAAACAAAGGGGAGGAAGGAGTCAAAAATAGACAAAAGCTTATGACAATAAGGAAGCAATGTGGTAGAACATAAAAAAGAAATTCAAGTAGCCACGCATGCGCAGCGCGTCACATGGCAATGCGCTGTTGGATGCGTTATAAATTTGTAAGTGTAAATGTGTTTGGGTGTATGTGTGTATTATGGATGTATGAAAACCACTATTTTAGTCATATCAATTACCACATGTTGACAATAGAAATCCGAAGCCGTAAACATGATTTTGTAGTGATCGATAAAAAGTGATTTAAATATTTTCCACCAAAGAAAAGTTTTTTTTTTAGTTTTCGTGGGTTATATGTACGTTAGGCAGTCTCGCCTTGTAGGCACCAAAAAAAAGAATCCCAAACATTGCCGGACCTACTTTTTTTTTCTTTAGTGTTTTGGACGCCGCTAGTTGTCGCCCGAATACACTAATCTTCACCTGTCTGGTATTTATTGTCGGATCCTAAATACACCAGTTTATTTGTATTGAGGCGACAGTTTTTACGATGTAATCGTATTAACCCCATGTGCCCCATTGGAGTGCCTACATACTTACCATCCAGTACTTATGTACATAGTTTCACGACTCTAATGCTCACTTTTTATGCCAGCATGTTAAACATCGTTAAAAATCATTAATCTTTTGCGAAGGAACTACTTCGATCGCTTCAGTACAAACCGATATAAAACACATTTAACATTCTGAGGAATATAGTATGTTTTTTAAGTACTTTCTGTGGTCTTTCAGGTTCTTTTTACAAAGATTTTTTCTGAGGACACCCCTAGTGAAATTTTATGGCGAATAATTTTCTAGAACATCTTAACCCTCTAGCGACCCTTAAAATACTATTTTCTCAGACGTTCTAAAAAAGAGGTCAAAATAATCTTTTCGTGGGGGTGTTAGGGGCTTAAAATATTCTAGAAAAATTTTCGCCATAAAATTTCACTGGGGGTCTCAGAAAAAAATTGTGTAAAAAAACCTAAAAGACCACAGAAGTACTTCCAGTCCCTGACGTACAGCAAAGTACTCTTCACAACTCATTGCCTCCCTTTTTTCTGATAGAGCAGAAATTTTAAATTGTAACTAAAATAATCTTTATCTGATGCTGCGTTGACGCATTGACGATTAACTTGACGAATTGTGATGATGTAAAATGTGCGTAAGAGAAAAAGAAAACAGCAGCGAAACAACAACAATTAAAAATCATAGGAAAAAACAGCCAAATACAAGCAAACAATGCGACGCTGGCAAGCACTCACGACGCTTTGGCTAGCGATTGCGCGTGCACCCGTGTCCCATTGCGTCAATTGGTTGGTCGTGCATCTAGTAATCTAAATAAAGGTTTTTCTTTGATTAGCTTGGGAAAGTTTGAAGAGAAAATGATTTGATACCACTTGTATCACTGCCGAAATAAAAACAAAATGGAATTAAAGCGAAGAAAAGCGGCAAAGTATGCATTTGGGTATGCGTACCAGTCCATTTGTGAGCCTCAGCATTGGCCCCGTGTGGTACTTTTGTATATGTCATAACTGGTTTTGTTTTTAGTAACAGAGTGGAGCTTTTGAAGGCTCTGATATGGACTACTTTACGTGCGTTCTGAACCATGGAATTGAAATGTTGGAAAAAAAACCACAGCCAGAGAGGCACTGAATCGTTCTGTCAATCTCAAACTTATGTACGTGGCACCAATGGAATCTGAATAATGCGCCATGTATCGCAAGCCAGTCTGCATTTCCATGCCCATCGTCGCTGGCCCTCATATCTAGGAGGTCTTTTTAAAAGAAGTTAATTTTTTGCTTCCAAAATATTTAGTTCTGTTCATCTAAGAGTCTTGATATGCTCGTATAAGACTGCAGAGTGCTTAAAGGCGGAGTCATCGTTTCAGTTCAGATTTTTTTTTTTAATTCTCTAATTCATTCTCATGAATAAAATGTGCCAGTTTTAATTACCTCTATAGTTCTGAACTTTTCATATTGCTAAAATTACAACTTACGGTAAGTAGGGAAATAATGTTAAGAAATTTCTGAGCTAAAGTTGGAGTTGAGTTAACTACTAGAGTTCAGCACTTTTCGGAATTCCTCTCAAACCACGAATTGTTAGAAAGACATAACAATTACAATATGGCACAGTGTGCTAGAAGCGAATTATTTTGGTGGAAAAATCACGACGAAAACGGTCTTTGGGGAAGTTTTAAGGACATTTTAAGTAACATTTTCCTGTTGTAACGAAAATCCTAGCTGATTCCCTTTCCGAGAAAAATCGAGTTTTCCATTTTTTATGGGCATTTTTTTATTTACCCACTGAAATTTTATATTAATCCTGAAATATCACATAATTTTCAAAATACTGTGCTGGGAAAGGAGAAAAATCACTCTCTAGATGTCGGTCAACTTGAACATTAACAAATTATATCACCTATATATGAGAATTTCCAAAAAAAAAGAATCGAAAATGATGAATTCGCCTTACTGATCTGTATACTCTTGGTGGTTTGTCCTCTTTTCTAGGATTCTGTACCACATATTTCTAACATATGAATCTATGTATGCTTGATGGACGGTTTGGTTACTTCCCTTGGGTATCGACATATTGTAATTCAGCCCAAATACAGGAGCGCCAGTTTTAACGTCGCCAATCTTAGATCCATCTGTGTATTAGACCTTACATCGTTTCTTTCGACCTAGCATTGTTCTTGGGCAATCTATGTAGCACTAGAGTACATAATTAAGCGATTGCCGTTACACCAAATGCGTTATTATTATAATTTTTTTTTTGTTAATCTCCGATGCTAAAACTGAAGTTACGTTACATTTTATCTTTACTCGTGTAATTAGTTAACGGTAAAATATGTAAAAACTAGTACAAAAGCTTTTCCGAAATGCTCTGCTTGCCCGCATTTTCATTCAAACTTTCCAAATCAAGTGGTGCAGTTATAATCATTTCCGAAGATGACAAGTACTTTTTAAGCGTAACATTTTGTGATGGTTTGTTAAGTACATAATACCTACTCGTACTTAAATATTCAAAGCATTGTTTTTCATTTTTTTTTTTTTTGTTTTTTTTTTTTAACTCTTTCTCTTTAAGTTAATTTGACCGATTTTCTTCAAATTGTTTTTCGCCTTTTTTGTTTTTGTTTTTATTTATATTATTACATTTTGTTTATTACATGTTGGTAGTAGTACTATGTAGATATTGCGTACACGTCTGCGCACTGATGCATAATTCCCGCAACACCTCAAATGCTGAAATAGGTACTCACTCCACTGCTGTCAGCCTTGCTTTAGCGTTTGTATCCATGTTTGCTTGTATGTAACTATGTAGACACGTACATACATACTAGGGATTCCAATCCCGGGATCCCCTTTCTGACACCCCGAAAATCCCGGGATAGCTGGAATTTTATCCCGGGATTTTCGGGATAAGATAAAGAGAGAATATTCCGCTATTATAGCAAAGAAAAGTTATATTTTATATAATTTTTATTGGTCTCAGATCTGTATACTAACAGCATTTCCTATTCTGAATGAAAATGTTGCATTATTACATTGCAGCATTATCAACATGTGTCCTCTGTCCTATTAAAGTGTTGCATTTTTCATGTGATGGATGAAACAAAAATAATGCAATGTGCTAAGAGCAGAAGATGTTGCCCCGTAGTCGGGCCAGTTTTATATTTTGTCAATAGAACAAACATCCCTAAAAAAGTGTTGAGTCTGTGTGGAAGAGAACCAAAAAATGTGACAGCCGGAAGAAAGTGCGACATTTTTGCTAGAATAAAAAAGCCCATTAGTCAAAGTAAGGATTAAAATTTTTGATTTTTTTTAATAATTAAATTTTTTGTGTTGAAGTACGCGTTGTAAGGAAACGTACGTTTGCTATTTTTAAAGCTTTTAGCTTGTGGCAAAATTCATTTGATAATTTCTATTTCCTGATTTTTGGTCATTTATTTCTCAAATGTTTTTTGGAATTTTTCCACACGGAAAGTAAATAATGGAAGAAAATGGAAACAAAATTTTAATTAGACTTGATAGTCTTACAACACTCTACTAAAATTAAATACGCAGCTGCATACTCGGAATTCATATTTATCTATTCAGAAGTTGCATTAATTTTCTGAATTTTTCGGCAAGCTTGGAAATATTCGCTTAAACAAAGTGCGTCGTTAAATTCTAAAAAAATTTTAGTGGAAATTATTAAATGATTGCAAGCCTTTTTATTAATATCCTAAAAGTACCAACTGCAAAGGTAAATGTTTTGTTCACCAAATGTATGTAATTTTCGTTGTTGGTTGTGCTTTTTAAAGTAACTCTTAGGTATTATTAAATAATACGAATGATTTTACATTCCTACTTTATTTTGTTACTAATGAAATAATAAAAAATGGCAATAAAAATCTATTTTTTCTTTGCATTTTAAAGTTGTAGCGTTTCTCTAAAAATGTATTTACTTTTTTCAACCCCAAATGTGGGAAAATAATACTGGTCGAAAAATTTTTTTTACAGAAATCAAATTCTACGTTTCAAAAGGATTTCGGTGTAGTTTTTGAGAGATTCATGTCCAAAGAGGCGAAAAACGCAGTTTGTGGCCATATTCACTCCTCAATATTTTTAAAATTACTCACTTTCATTAAAAACTGATTACATCTATTGGAAGCACGATCATTTCTTTTGAAGACAACGTAGATATCTGAATAAGATACCCGAAAAAGCAAAGCGCTGTTTTCAAGAGAAATGATCGTTCTTTCAATAGCTGCAATCATCTTTTAATGAAAGTTAGTAATTTAACAGATTGAGCTGTGAATATAGCAAAAAATCGCATTTTTCGCCTCTTTGGAATGAATATCTTTGAATATCTCAAAACCTACACATATTACCGAAAATCCGACTTCAGATTCAGAATCAGCGCACCGAAATCCTTTAGAAAAGTAGAATTTTATTTGAGTTAGAAAATTTTTTGGAAATTTGTTCGGCCTGTGTAATTAAAGTCCAAATCCCGGGATTATAAAATAAAATCTCGAAAATCCCGGGATCGTAAAAATCGGAAAAATTGGAATCCCTAATACATACCTATATGATTTGTTAAGATTTTGTAGTTCTTTAACCGCTCTGAGTTTCTTTTTTGCTTATTAGCTATGCATCTTTGCCGCGCTTATATCTATGTATCTAAGTACTTACGTACCTATGTATGTATGTACATATGTGAATATGTATGTAACTGTTAATTAGTCATTTTGAGCTATAAAAAAGTGGTGTTTCACTTCAGTCGACTGACTCTTCTAAGGGGCCTTTGGCTTAGTACTTCATAAGAGTGTATTTGTTAATGAAATCTAAACGTAAATGAATCTACCGAAATAGACACACACAGTCAACTTTGGCAACTTTCAATGATTGCGTTTTTGATTGGGCTTCTATAATTAATATTAAGTCATGCGTACATATGTAGATATGTATGTATGTATGTCTATGTATGTATTTCAAAATAAGTTCTTTAAAATTGTTGAAAATGTACGCTTTAAGCTTTGAGCTTTCAAATTTAAGACCTGAGCTAAAAGCTTTGGGTTACGATCCTTCCAGTATTCAAGAAATCAAGAAAATCCAAAAAAATTCCATACGTGCTTGGAGCTTTAAGCTTCAAACTATTAACTAAAAGCTTCGAGTTAAAGTGTTGTTTGAGCTTCTGTTGCTACGATGATAAAATCAAGGAATCAAGAAAAGCGGCTGCGATCCTTTGGAGCTTTGAGATGCATATTAAGGGCTAGAGTTTCCACTAATATTATGAAATTAGTAAGGGTTGAAGAAAATGCAAAATGATCCCATTGAGCATTAGGTTTTAAGATCCGAGCTTAAAGCTTCGTTTTAACATCTTTGAGCTTCCAATGTTACGATGCGATATGTATATACATACATATGTATGAATTTTAAAATAAGTTTAAATGTTGAAAATGAACACCGAAAGCTTTGAGCTTTCAAATTTAATATCTGGGCTAAAAGCTTCGGATTAAAATCTTTCAGCTGCCAGTGTTACCATGAAATGATCAAGAGATCAAGAAAATCCAAAATTTTCCCTTCGTGCTTGGAGCTTTAAGTTTTAAGCTCTTAGCTAAAAGCTTCGGGTTAAAGTTTTTGAGCTTCTTTTGCTACGAAGAAAAATTCAAGCAATCAAGAAAAGCGGATATGAATGTTGCCTTCGTGCTCGAAACTTTAAATTTTTTAGCTCTTAACTAAAAGCTTCGGGTGTTTGAGCTTATGTTGCTAAGATGAAAAATCAAGCAATCAAGAAAATCGGCTATGATCCCTTGAAGCTTTGAGCTGCGGATTAAGGTCATGAGCTGCCAGAAATGTGATGAAATGATTAAGAGATGAAGAAAATATAAAATGATCCCATTGAGCTTTAGGTTTTAAGGTCTGAGCTTAAAGGTTCGGGTTAAAGTCTTTGAGCTTCCAATGTTACAATGAAACGATCGTGCTTTTGAACTAAACTCTGATACAATAGACTCAAACTCTATAAAAACGTTTTTTTTTATGGACATTTATATAAAACCTTATATGCCAACATACGCTGGGTATAACTTACGCTACAAAAGCCTTATTATTAAGCCTAAAGTTAACTAGAGTCAGAAAAAATTGTAAGCCTCAATGCAAGCAGCTCAGCTTAGCTCATTCGTCGTCAATGCATATTTGCGCAATTGCCAAAAATAGCTGTGAAGCCACCAGATACGAATGACAAAACTAAAAACTGCTAAGAACACTAATCAACAAAACTCTAAAACGGCTGCAGAAGTAGCGTGAAAGGTACGTACATACTATATTCACATGAAAGTATGTACAAGTAAGTATGTATGTATGTAAGTGAGTGAGTAACAAAGCGATGGGGCAATGTTATTATTATTTGCTTTCAATGATTTCAATCCATTCTGGCTTGCTCTATAGTTTTGCGGCTTTTAGTGTCATTGTTGTTGCGTTATTGTTGCCGCAATGAGCAGCACATTGATCGGTGGCAGGCAGAACAGCGTTGAGCGCAAAGCAAAAACAAAAGCAGCATTTTATTACAGATTAGAGACAAATGCCAATTTTGCGAATGAGAGGTCAATAAAAATGGGCAGTCGAGTTTCTTTTTTTGGTGTGTTTTAACGCGATCACTATTTGGTTTGCTTTAATTATATATACATATACCCAATGTTTGTTCAATACATGAGTAGCCTGACATTTGATAAGGAAAATGCTTACGCCGACATAATTTACAGTATTTCAGCAAAGCTTATGTTGTGGGTGTGCCTGGAGTTTCCTGGACTCATGCACCTTTCCTGGTCTCGCCTTTAGTCGGCTTACCATTGCGTATAAAACAACAACAAAGCGTTCTCAGGGCTGTCGGATTTAAGTACCGGGACCATTCGACTCACGATTGCCCATTCAGATTATCCTTTCTAGCAACTGGCTATATGCGGCCAGCTTCCACTCTGCGTTTGAGCCTTTTTTTTCCTGTTTTCGATTAAATTGGCTTGGCGTACATTATTGGCTTGGTTTAGCTTTTCTTTGTGTTTGACTAACTAAGCTTGCTTCGTGTGTTCACGTTAAATGTAGCATCGGGAGGAACGTTTTTTTTTTTTTTTTGTTAACGACTGCGGCTTTTCGGGCATTTGAGGTTGTGAAATGCAAATACAAAGATTCCCACGGAATCTAACGGTTTATATGTTGCATTTATTATATACAACTAATTTTTTCTTTTACAATTTTGTTTCTTTGTACTATTTATAATGTCAATAGGAGCAGCAGGAGTCGCTATCCTATTGCGAAAAGCGAGCATTTCAGCACATGCGATGCTCATGTTTGGTAATAAAGTGAAATTCTCATACCTACTCATATTGATTTAGTTGCGAATAATAAAAATTTATGTACATATTTACATATATGTATCAGGTCGAGTACCCTTATGGTTAAGATACACATGTTCATATGGGTAACCGTGTGTATTGCTTTCGAAGCGGTATTTCACATTACATATCAAGTTGCTTCATAACGTATACTATCTCGTAGCCATAAATACTAAATTGACATGAGATTAATAACTATTTTGAATCTTTTTAAATGTCATAGATGGAAAGAAAGCAAACTCCTGGAGGGAAGAGCCGTGCTCGTAGATAGATCTGGAACCATTTGGCACTATTTGTTAGAGGGGCCAGCAGGTCGTAGTGAAATTAGTTAACGCAATCTCAACAGATATCATTTCGGTTCTTATTTTACAGACGATGTTAATTTATAAGCTTTAAAAAGTCTGCCCAAAGCGAACTGTTAGTAGTGCAATGAAGTGCACTCATTAAAGCACTGAAGCTGGGTGCTCAGAGCAATTTAAAATCTCCGAAAATACGCCATAGTTGTTGATGAAAACTCTCTGCTTAAAAAGCATATAAACACCGCCAGCAGATTATAAGCAAATCCTATTAGATTTAGTTCTTGGATAATGTAACCAGAACGAGTAATAACTTTCCTATTGATAACCAAGAAATGTTCATATGCTGCAACGTATCAATTAAATCTTAAAGACATCAAAGGAAGTAAAAAATGGAGTCTTAATCTCTCACAAATTTCACTGCTTAAGCGAACTATAGTACCTAAATAGTAAGTTTTAGGAACTCAAATAGTTATTATACAAATAAATCATCACAACTTACCTTTAGTTTTGGTGTGTGACAAACATTATAGGAGCCCAGCATTGCTTCCTCGTCATCATCAGCGGCGGCACTACCTCTACCGCCACCAACATCATAATCATCAATTAGAGCACTATCCTCTACACCATATATAGCTAATGGATTTGTTTCATTGGCAGTTGTTGCTGTTGCATATAGTTTCTTATTTGCGCTCGACGTAGCATAACTGACATTGCGTCTATTGCGCTGTTGTTGGTGAGCCAACTCTTTCTCGCGCTTTGATTGTAGCACTTTACGTTCAAATTCCGCTAAAGTGTCCAACGTCGGCTCAGCACCATTCAAATTAGAAATACTAAAAGCCAACCATTGCTCCACAAATTCGGCAGCGTCTTCAATGCGATAACTGACGCAAAGTTCCAGAGCTGAGGCAAAAGAAGGAAAACAAATATAAATATACCTATATATATGGATGTGTACACATGTAAATGTAGAGGAATTTTAAGTTGGTTATCGCACTTACATTTCGTAATGATATCTTCATCCACATCTACGCCCATTTCCTCATATTGCTGTTTTATTTCGACGTTCATTGCTTTCGTGTTTTTATTTCGAGCTTTATTTAAATTATTTAAATGTGTAAATTGTAGGCGAGCAAAAATTGTTTATTTCATTCGAGCTGTCAAACTGTGCGGCGGTTTCGCGCCAAATTCACAGCTGATGAGTGACAGCTGGCTACTTTAGTGTTGGCGGCGACATCCGTGTGTTGGCAGTAAAGTGATACTTCATTGAAGGTACAGTACGATATAAAAATCGTTATGTGAGTCGGGTAATTCCATTGCAGCCTTGGCAGTAGAAACCACTAGTATTGTTTTTCTTTTTAGTTACAGGTTGATTTACTTTTCTATCTAGGTCAACCGATGAAATTAGAGAAAATTACCGTAAGAAAATAGCCTCAAGAGGGGTATATCAAACTGTTTAAGCATAAGAATCAGAAAAAGTATATAGATATATGTATATGTATATATGTTCTACATCTGCACATAAAATTGAAGTTGTATTTAACCATATAACACGTTACGTCTTTGGGGGTTAGCGAAGTTCGATCATATATCTGAGTGGAAAAAGCGTCTCTTAGGCTGTGAAATCCAAGATTACTTCAAAACTGTATTCTTCTATACAGGGTAATGGAAGAAAAGGTGCCTGCCTACTTGTGTGCAAAATTGGAATTTACAAAATCTGTTCGTGTTAGTGACCTAATTGTTCCTAGGTATAATTATCTGAGCTCTGCAAGGCTGTTTTTTGTCAATGCTATCCGTATATGGAATTCTATTCCAAGTAACATCCGCAGTAGGATGAATAAGAGCAACTTCAAAAACGTTATATATTCGTTTTTCGTGAAAATATAAACAAATAATAAATGGCATGTTAGGCGCTGAGTTTTGCTTATTATCCATATATATAATACTTCTATATTGCTAACAGCCTATCTACTCAATGTGTTTCAGTTCTGGTCGCGCTGAACTCGTTTCTCACTGCATATGTAATTTGTGCGCATGCGTCAACACAAGCAAAAGTCGTATATGTGAATATATATCACACACACATTTGTAAAGTTGTAGTAGCATTACAAAAAAAAAAACAGAAGGGGATTAAAAGGGGTCGTTCTTCCCATCATATAAAACTTTCATGGTCGTTATAAAAACACAAAGCAGTAGATTAAACAATGAAATGCCAATCTTTCGTAAACAAAATTGTACACATGTATTTATTATTTAAACGTAGTTCACAACCAAATAACTTATGTATGCATACCTACATGCTAAAAATAAGGCAGATAATTTATATTTTCGTAAATTAAATAAAGTCACAATATATATATCGTCGTTTAAATTTCATAACCGCCTAAGTGAAATTGCTAATCGCCTAAGCGGCACTTGTGCCAAAAATAAAATTTGCCAATAATTCAATATGTTCCTACTTCTATACGAAGTTGATACTCTAGTCAACAAAATGATATACATAACTATTTAAATTTAAGTTTATACGCAGAAATAAGTTTGAAATGAAGGAGTTTTATGCTCTTCTGTAAAATTAATTCTCATTTACTTCAATAATATCATAACGTAGGATAGGCGGTTATACACAGCGACTATTCTTGTTTTCTGCGGTGGCGATAAATTCATACATACATACATTCAACAACGAAGAATGCCTCACACAAATTTACGAATGCAAAAGAATATTCGCGAGCGTTCAATGAGCGCCAGCGTTGAAATTCATTTTATGCGCTCGTGAGCGTCCAACGAGCGCTCTTTGAAAATTCATTTTTATTCATGCATATGTATGTAGGTACATATATTCATACCCATATCTTTGTTAAATAAAATACCTATGTATTTCATAGTATCAAATTTTTCTGTAGTCCCCCTTGTCTTTGAAAAGAAATGTTTAACGACACCCATGGAATCTTGCTTCCCTTTCTTACAGTATATGGTTACTGTGAAGTTTGACCAACAAAACAATTGAATAGTAGCAATATAGAAGTATTATATATATGTTATTATCTTTATTCAAAAAGTTACTATTTAGCTGCATTGTTTTTGTTTATTTTTAACTGTAGTTTTAATTTTAGTTTTAATATAACTTAAGATATGTATTATTTGGTTAATTTTTATTTTTGTTACTCATTTGTATGTCATCTGTTGTACTATAAAAGATCGTTTAAGATCTTATTGTACTAATTTTAAATAAATATCGAAATGAAATGAAATGAAAATATACAATATCATAATGCAGTTAAATGGCATAAAAATTTTTTTTTGCATAGGGCTAGAACAAAAATAACTTTTTTCTTAACCACTTCAAAGTTAATCGATAACCGATAGCTCGCTTGCAGGGCTAATTTACCCTTTCCCGTTTTAGCCGCCAAATCTCTTTTCAACTGATAAGACACGTTTTTGACTGATAACATTCATGTATAGTAGAAATAAAATGAGCAAGGCAGTAACTTGAACATAGCGAAGTCCAAGGAGGAAAACTGTTCCCACTTCGTCCCCAACTCTCTCTCTCTCTCTCTCTCTTACAGCTACAGGTTCTTTGTACGCTGTTTTTAGCTCAAGATAACATTTGAAACATATGTACTTGGAAACCCCCACCTAGGCGGTTTCCCAAGAATTGCGTGATTGTGTTAAGATAATGATTTTTTTTATTTATACAAAACTCTCAGTTTATTTTAGTTCATTGCTTTAGTTGGATGCTGATTTGCGTTGGGCTCTGATTTCTGTTTATCAACGAACTTTGAGGTAGACGTTGGCGTCTGTTGGGCTATTAGTTGTTTACTTTTTTTCGGTAGTAGTAGAATTTGTGTATCTCAAGCTGAATTTTCAATTTCTATACGAAAAATGAAGGAAACTCAACGTAATGCATTACTTGTTTACTGCATCATTACAATTACAATTCAGTCGACTTGTGGACAAATTTTATTTCCGGAAAGAATTCAAATTGATAAGGATAAATCCAATTTGGCGGTGAGTAGTTCCACTTGCCTTAGAAATATATGTACATACATATGTTTTATGGGAATGAGAATAATGAAATTCTCTTCAACTGATTGAATAATGAAATGGATTCACATGAAAAAGTACATATCTGTTATCAATTATACTCGAATATGTATGTATCACAAGTGTACATTGAAACTATTTGAATACCATCAAGGTCCCTGAATAATTATTTTTATAAAAAAAAATATTTTAGCACTTATATTTATGTATTTTCAAACAAAGGGACGCATTCCACTTTACTCACCATCACGATGCAAACAGCACGAGTTACTCTATCCGGGCGACCATTTCGATGACTGGATCTGCGACTGTGCGCCAGGTAAGCCACAAATCAAATAAAATGTCCTTGTTCTCTATTCCACTTCTGAATTACTTTTAGCCGCCTTGTATCACCCCGATTCGGATGCTTGTCATCTAGCTTTCCGGCGTGGTCCTTGTGAAAATGAAGAAATGTTGGTATTGGCACCCAACACTACGCTACCACAATGTATTCGAAATGCCTGTAAGATCGATGGTCAAGTTAGGATTAATAATGTCTGCTATGAGATCGGTAGCGCGCCGCCTTGTAAAAATGCGCATTTGTCGTATGTGCTTGGCGTGAATCCGCAGACATTAATGTTGGATTGTGTTAGGTTGTCATTCGCTGCACGGACGCGATTGGGTTCGATTGGAGACAATGATGCTGCTGATAATGTGGATGTCGATATTGATCTCAGTAAAGTTGATTTGTGTGCTCGCGGTACACAACGCGCGATTGAGGGAACTTGTACGCCGAGTGCTAAATAGAAATCATGTTTTACTTAGTTGAATATTGCTTACTGTAGGAATTGTTATATGATGCTTGTCATCGGATTGAAAGTTGATTTGATGAAGATATTTTTAAGAGAAAGACACAGAAAACTCGTAATCTAAGTTACATTAAAAATAAAAAAATTTAAAATATAAATAAATAAACGACAAAATAGAAATTCATCATGGCATCTTATTTCACGATAAGATCTTCATATTTCAGGAACACATTACTCAACTAAAATTAAAACTTATCTCTCAAAGCTACTTTTTCTGAACTTTTTTACACATAAACATTTTACATCCTCAAGTATAGACGAGAACTTGTTCTCCAATGATACCCAACTTTATTTTGTTGTGTGATATATTGGGCTAAGACCTCGACCTTATAAGTTTACTAAATGATTACATCAAATGCACACACTTTTATTTTTGTGTTTTTCGTTTGCGCTTCTTCGGTTTAACTTCGCCAACTTCCGGTTCCGTGCTTTCCACCAAAATATTTTCTTCTTCACTTGCACTCTCACTTGGTTCATCATCTTCCTCTGTTATAGCAGTACCACCTTCGTCAGAAGCTGCATCCATTTTCAGTAGATTATTTTCCAGTGAAGCCAAAAATGAGCTTTGCTCGTATTCAGGCCAATGACGAAATTGTGTAAAAAGTGTAAGCATTTGACTTGGTGACAAATCGCCAAATTGCGTATAAATATTTATGCCAGGATAATAATCACGATTCGTCATTGTTGTGCATTGTGTTGAATATTGAGGCAATTCGGTGAGAGGCTTATCATCAGGATACATGGGTCGTACGATTTCAGGTATGGCATTATTGATTATAAGGCGTGGCCCACAGCCGGGTACAAATTTTCTGGGAAAAGAAGAAATTTACTCAGTTTTGAATAAAACATGCTGCGGCAGCTAAGAGCGTTTAACTTTTACGCTTGCGGGAATGGCTCTATTAGATTTGCGGTATTTTAAAAATACATATACATAACTAAGAAAATAAAGTATCACATCAACTTACTCCAGATTGGGTATAATGCGATTTCGCCGACTTATACAATTCTGTTTTATAAAGTACCAAAGCGCTTGCAAATCAGCTACGGGACACAGATCATAAAGATTACGTCGTGGCACTATTCTCACCAAATACAAATATTCCGCATTTATGGAATTGACCTACATGATAAAGAAACTTGTAATACTTATCTTGTTTTTACTTGAAACTCAAATCGTTTTTACTTTAACCAATTTTGAGCCTTTCGATGAATTGTTCCCAATTGGCTTTGGTAAAAAGTGTTCTCTAGGTAATTGTGTTATAAAACGATGTTCGAATAGAATTTGGAAAAGTATTGAGGTGGACCTATAAAAAAGGTAACCAATCTCATTTCTGCAAGTAAGATGCTGGAAAATTTGAAGTACTTATATAAGCATATGTACAATAGCAAAGCAATAAGAAACTTACAATGTAAATTGGTGGCGGTATAGCTAAATACATTTCCAGGCGTCCCCAGTTAGCCCAGCCGTTTTGAAAAATTAACGAATTTATAAGGCTTTTGAAGAAATTATAGCAGCCCACAGCGCCAAAGAGCACGGCATTCGGTTCTGAAACACATATGTATACAGAAGCAAATAGTATACGGCAAACAAGTTTTTACATAATTTCCTTGAAAGGAACTCACCATCTTGAAAAGGACGCATTGGCAAATCACACAACAAATCCATCACACGCGTCCCATTATCAATCTTATCTTGGAATGCCAATTTTGGCAAGCCAACAAAGTCGCCATGTTTTACCTTAACTCGTTCCGGATACAGGGCATGCAAGTCATGCAGTCCGGGTAGGAAATGTTCCATAGGTTCGTACAGTAAAATTTTGTGGAATCGATCATCGCGATTCAACAGACGACGTGTAAATAAACCAATGCCAGGATTTATTTCCACCGCCGTTTCACACTGAGTCTGCTGTATAAACGGCTTCAGTGCCTGATCGATTTGATCGGCCAATTGGTCTTCGGCCACATAAAACTGTGCGGGAGATCTCTGTTTTTTCTTGAATAATTTCTCCGGAAAAAGGTTAGCATATTGCGAACCTTTGTGAACGAAGCGTCGAAAATTTAGCATTTTTGCTATTCAGTTTTCAAAACTGAATAAAAAAAACATCCTGTTTAATCAGAGAAATTAAATTTACTTAGTTACATGTGGTTTTTTCAACAATCCAGGTTTTCCAATAATTCTTGTTAACACTTTATAAATAAAAGTTTGTAAAACAAATACAGGAAATTGAAGTAAAAATAAATTGCATGTCTTTTTGCGGCGGATTATTTACGAATTTGGCTGAAAACGTAATTGGAAAAAAGTCCTCTTGGAAGTGATATGTGCGACCAGTATTGCCACTGCAAAAAAATTTTACCGACGAAATTACCGCCCAATTCCGCCAAAAAAGGCCCAAAAATCAGAAGTCAACTTAAAATGGAATTACATATTTATTTTTAAATACATATGTACATACTAAGTAATCTTGAGTCCCACTCATTTAATTCAGAACTAACACTAGACTGTCGCCGATCTCTAAAGGAGATGGCCAAACAGACCCGGGATATAGGGATATCAATGGCAATTGTAGGGCGGATGAACTTGCGAGGCAGGGTACTACCGAGCAGGTTCTTCCATAAGGCATAGGTATGCCTTAGCCACAAATAAGCTAATTCTTAAACAGCATGTCTATAAACTAGCAAGCGATAGATGGAAACAGAGGCCAGTATGTCGAACATCAAGGCAAATCTGGCAGAAATGGGTTCACAAGCGATCCCATCAAATAAGTACTCTAAGGAGAGATGACATCTCGAACCTTGTGGTGGTACTCACAGGACACTGCCTCATCGGGAAACACGCAGAGAGGCTAGGTGCACCCTACCGCAGATGCTGCATAAGCTTGAAAGATGATGAGGCGAGGAGACAATCGAACACCTCATCGGCCACTGCTTTGCTCGGCTCTTAACAGCGGCAGACAACGCTTTCTTGGGACTTCCTTCCTGGATAGCCTATGCAAAGTCACTAAAGTGAACTAGTTCACTGAATAGAGCGCTCACCAATTGAGCGCTCAACAAAGTGATAAATTTCCCAACTCTAATAGATATGCGTATAGTGTGTTTCACTAACAATAAAAGAACTTTACATGGCAAAGATAAAACGTTTAGCGTCCGAGAAATTGTCTCCACTAAAAATATTCATATTACAAATCGGACCAAAATTGATTTTAGCCGCCCAACAGCCCAAAGTAAATTTATCGGACCAGATTTGGTCCGAAAGGCCCAATTTCGGCATCACTGTGTGCGACACCAACGCGACACCTATCGTTTGATGACTGAGTTATTTCAAGCGTTACCGAATTGACGATTTTATCATCATTTAGGCGATTTTTCTATTCAATGACGATTTGACGATTTTTCCTAACAAGTGACGATTTTTCGTTTATTATCTTTTTTTATTAAATAGTGAAAACTTCAATATTAAAAATTTTAACCATTAAATGGTTATCTTCATGAAATAAATCCTTATATTATGTAACCTAAAACAAAAAAAAAAGAAAACAAGAATTAAGTTATTAAAAGTTCGTCGATAAAATCAAAAGTAGTAGGTTTAGAAATTCATCGGGTCCGTAGATATTACCCCAGAAAGAGAAATCTTCAGGCTGAGGGTTATATTTTTTTAAAGCGCGGCCGAAGCTGCCAACGCAAAAAGTTTTTCTAACACGTATATGGATATGTGCGTGTTTTATACGTGCTTTTCCTCGGTAATAGTGGGGTAACATCTATGTACCCATCTAACTTTAACAACAAATATCTCGTAAACAATAAGAGCCTATACACACTTGCGATTCAATCGATTTAGTCGAATTGGGCTGTTGTATGCAAATCCAACTGTTTCAGTTGTTCGATTAATTGAATGTAGTGTGAATGCTTCCATACATTCCCATGCAAATCAAAGCCCGACTAAATCGATTAAGTCGCAAGTGTGTATAGGCTCTAAGCCTCCGGCAAGTCCTGATTTCAATTCTGAAATCTGTGAGAGCTCCCCTGTACCCCTTAAGAAGCATTTTTTTGGGCGTGCTTCCTTAATGGAAAATTTTACCAAAATAAGATAATAAAAGAAAAAATCGTCATTTGTTAGGCTGTGTGCCAATCGGTAACATTTTCCTCTATGGGAAAATGAGGTAGAAAATTTTACCATGTTGAGAAAAAAAAAAACCAATTTTGCTGTGCCAAACGGAAGAGAAAATTTTGACAGTTACAAAGTTAAACTTTTGGGCGAAAACGAACAACGATAGAATTTTAAAACGTAAAATGAATATAATTGGTGATGGCAATATTGATGGAAGCAGAAGAAATGTATTCATGTAATGATCTAATGTTATTTTGTTTTTCAATATTTGCGTTACTTGTATATGTATGTAATTACAAAATGTCAAAATTTTACCTAGCCCATTGAGCTAGGTAAAATTATGACACTAGAATTCACCACGAATACTGCCAAAATTTTACTCCCCTATGTCAAAATTTCATGTTTTCTACCGATTGGCACACAGCCTTAGTAAAATTTTTTATTTATTTTGTAAGAAGGCGAAAAAATGAGGTACATACATATGTCTAGTGTAATAATTTGTTGTATGTTATTAAACGTTTTGTTATTTTCTTGTATGTGAATAAAGATCTCCCTGAGGAAGGCGTCAAAGGTGTCAAACGCGTCGGAGAAAAAGACGAGTGAAAGCTTTTACTCAATATTGCGACCTAAAAGCTCCACTAAAATATAGTAACCCAACACACATAATAATTGGTCCAACTAATAAAACGTTAAAATTTTTTATTATTTAGAAAAATCGTCAAAATAACGATAAGATCGTCAATTCGGCGATGCTGTTTAAGTATTTAATTTCAAGCGGTAATACCGACAAGCCATTTCCAATTGGACATGCAACTCTGCGATTAATAACTTTCCAATATCTAGTTCCAGTGTTGGTGACAAACGAGAAAAGACATCAAGTTTTAATGGTAGCGGAAGAATTATTTAATTGCATTTTGTTTTCAATAAATTTGGACTTTAAGGAAAATTAATTGCGAAGTTAAATTATTGTGATGGCCACAAATATTTGGAGTACATATTTAATTTAAAATCGAAAAAGAAAAGAAACCGAAAGGGAATTTTTAAAAGTGCATATGCCAGAAGAATAGAATGCTGCTACAAAAAAGAAGTGTAAAAAGGTGTGCAAAGTTTGAAAATCAATAACAAAGCAAAATTGAGGAAAAAGTGCATTTCCTCGGGCTATTTTTCGTTAGTTGAGAAATCGTAGAAAATGTGCTGTTTACCCTGGAAAAGATGAAGTAGTGCTAATTGGACAAAAGCTGATGTGGAAATTAATAATAACCGAGAAGTAGAAAAGCAAGAGCTTATTTTTAAAGATATATGTATATGTTGTTTTGGATATATTTATATATGTAGCTAAAAATCGGCTCTAGCGGAATTGGCGTGTTCTTCAATCCATGCTTTAACCAGCTTGGATAAACCTAGCTATAATCCAAAGTAAATACGCTCTTTAGATATGTACATATATACCTACACGTTTATGTGGGCACTGTTGCGCGTTTCATTATCGAAAGGAAATAAGCATTGCTGGCGAGTTCAGTAATTTCATTGCGTTTTGTTGCTTTGCTCGTATTTCTTTGTGGCCCGGTATTCCGTGAAGTGAATAAATTATTTTTAGGTTTAAGCATTCTGCGTTTACCTTTGTTTTTTAATTATTCGTGCCATTGTCCGATGACGATGGTTATTTAGTGTGGCTCCGTGCTTACCTGGGAGGTTCTATGTAACGGCAGATGTATATAAGTATGTATGTACATGCATATGTACATATTTATAAGTTCTTCCAGGAGCAAATTAAGATATTAGGGGCATTTCAGTTATTACATCTGGGTCTGGGTTAAGATAAATTTTTACTGAAACAATCCGGCTCATAATGAAAATTGGCTGCACTTGAAAAGAACTAAAAAGAAGAAGAAACATATACAACATATACCCAGCAGTAAAAATCTGAAATTAATCCTTTATGAATCACTGGTGAAATTCATCATGAGGAGGCATCAGTGAATGCTTTCATATAAAGGCTGCTGAATTTTTTCAAATAAATGGTTTGCTTTCCTAATGCCTATATGACTCCGTTCGGAGCCGGCATAAAACTGTCCAATGGTAGGAAAAACAAAAGGAGCACATCTCGAATTGGGAGAGAAGCTCGGCCACAAAACTCGTCAGAGTTATAATAGCGCAAAAACAATTCTTCTGTACGTTGAAAAGAGACAAATACTCCCTCAAAAACAATTTGATTGACTTTAAACTTCAAACTAAATGAAAATAACTATTTCAAAAATTATTTTTTTTGGAAATTTGAATTTAAATTACTGAAATAAATTATGAAACTCAAATGGCGGGATAGCTATGTATTCCATGTTTTAAGGAGAAGCCAGTGCGCAGTATAATTTTTCTTCCGGACTTCTTCTTTCCCCTTACGTCCAAAGCAGAAGCTTACAAGAGGCAAATTTGAAATTTGTATTTCCATATATTTTTTATTTTAAATATAATTTGTTTTATAGTTGTTAAATTGAAAAATTTGTCAGAAAAGCTGCCGAATGTCAAAAAACCTACCGAAATACAAGCTGGCTCGTGGGTTTATAACCGCCTAGATGGTATTTCGTTTGGGTTTTTCAATATAGCTTGCACGCTTGCACCAACGCAAAACGATAGTGACGAATATTCAACAAAGAATGATCAATGATCATTTAGCAGTGAAACAAATTTACTGCAGGGTATATGTATACATACACAAATGTCACTTTTCAGTTCTGCCAAATCAAAAAAGCACTGTGCTGCCAAATCAGCACGGAAAAAACAAATCGAACAGGGCGGATCAGAAATTGAACCAGCAATTTATCTGGTTTAATCGAGCTGAAATCTTTGTTGTTGCATTTACATGCAAAAATTTTTATCTGGGTTAGGATCACCGTATGTGAAACACGGCTATTAAGTGCTATCAAGTAAAAATTAAAAATACATACTTTAAGATTGAAATAAGATCAAAGAATATAATATTGCATTGCTCATTGACTTCCTAAAGGGAATTATATTTTTAAGCATTCACAAAGGTAGCGCAAAGTTGATATAAAACTGGATGTTTGGACATTATGTATTGTTTATATGTATGTACTTATACTAAACTAAATGCACATCCACACATTAAAAAACCAAAATTTACCAAAATGCTATTACTTACTAATATCTCATGTTTTATTAATATGCACGCCAGTGTAGGTTAATGTGTACGTGTAAAAGCTGGTGATTCATTGACGGAAATTCACACTAAAATAACAACAAAAACCCAACGTAATCTAATACGAAAACGCTACGTGCATTGGCAACCAGCCCACCAATCCGCCAAACGGGTAGTGGACAATTCTGCACGGTATACATATATACGTACTACATAGTATGCATATATATATGTAACTTAATCTTTATTACGCCATAACGACGCAACTTCTGCAAACATTGTCAAATTCTTGCTGCGAATAAAAAAAAACTGTTCGGTTATTAAAAAGAAACACAACAGCAGTCACTAAAAACATCAACAACGCCGGTTACTAAACACTGCAGAATGGATGTTGCATCGCGAGGAAGTGAGTATTTCCAACACGGCTATTATAAAAACTAATTGCATTTATACTTACATAAAACTATTGAATATTTTCCACAGATTTGCAGTTGGTATATCTTGTGTATAGAACAGGAAATTAATTCCCTTTGTTTTTTATTTTCGGATGGTCTTTTTTTTGCACAAGTTTTGCTCAAGACAACTGCCAACAATGCAATCATCATGTTGTTGTTTTGTTGTCAACTTCATTTTGTTGTTGATTTGAGGAAACAATTACCAAATTCAGCTGATTCATCTACATCTACATATGTACATACATACATATGTACATAGGTACACATGATAGCATATGAAAACTTAAAAAAATATATGTTCACGTTATGTAAGCATATATATTTATGTAGGTATGTAAATAAACTTATATGCTATGCATTTAATTGTTTATTTCAAAACTCTTGACCCAAATCTGTCAATCTCTTTACCACTTTGCTACCACATTTGGCCAAACACCCACAAACTTGTATGTATGTATATAAAACATTCAATAACTGATTTGGCACAAATATGTACAACTTTTCCAACTTTTCTCGTTTGTCAGCAAACTAAGTCAGTCATAGTAATTTATATGCAGATATGCAAAAATAAAAATTCATATAAACATTTGTATTTTCCAAAGTATTAATTAATTCCAATGATATGTTAATCTTACATTTACAGACATGAATTTTTATCAAATAAACTATGTTATTTAAAAAAAAATGTCAACCTTAATATAGTGAACAGCCTGGATACTATGAACAGGCCGTGCAAAAATTAGTTCACTCGACTGTACTTACTTACTTGAAAGCATGCACAAAAATAAATATTCGTAATTGTAAACTGGTAGGTACAAAATATGCATGTAACTACTGTCATTTCACTTTTAAACTGCATTTTATGTATGTATGTATTTTAATATTGCGATAAACATGTCATCTCGATACAAGAGCTTGCCACTCCTGCGATTTCGACATCAGCAGCTAAAGCGTAGGCAAATATTTCGATGAACTTCTCGTTCATTTCGCTTTGGCGGGTGTATGTACATATATGCAAATCTATTGTACATAACATTTATGCTTGACATAGAAAAAAAGAAACAAAAATATAATAACAAATCAAATATTGTATAGCCAGTTGTGGCTTTTAATGGTAGTTTTGTGTCCGCGTCTCAAGTCACCATCTAATATCAAGTCATTTACGATATATACCACTACCGGGTATAAAAAGAGTAAAAATATGTTGCCTTTGTCATTTATGTATGTATGTACAGATGTTCGCCGGCAACGTGAATGAACTTTTTAACAAGAAAACCGCAATTTTGCCGGATTTGCTGAGCTCGGATCTGTGGGCAATGCCACACATTTACTGTGTTCGAAATATTCATGTACATTAGGGTGTCCCGAAATATTTTTTTTGGATTTCCTTAACGCAAGACCCCTCAAAATTTGCGGTTTTGATCGCAAATTACGAAACAAGTTTTAAAAACTAAATACAATTACATCTTCAGGGCTCTACCGATCTTTAAAGTTTTGCGGTTTTGTCATTCATGCAGAACGCCCACTTACCACAACATATATTACATCCGCATATTGTTTGCATTCTTACTATGTAATTCTTTTGGTTCTTATAAGTTATATTCGCTTAATTTTTTATGCAACTTACTTTGAAGTGCAAAAATCTGAATTCCATGTAGTTACAATGAAAATACTCGTACATACACATATTTTCGACAATGGGTTTGATTCGGCTTCTGCATTTTATTTGCAGAAGAAGATTCTGCTAAATATCCCTGTACTTTATAACGGTCAATGTGTCCTTTAGCGAAAATAACAGACCAACGCTTTACCAAGTTGCACTTCCTTAAACCATCATGCTTCCACCCCAAGCTAAATAGTCCATTTAATGCATCACAGAGCGAATTCTTTGTTGTAATCTTTGTGAGCATGACTCCAGCAGTTCAGAACGCCGCCCAAATGGCAAAGGATTTGCACCATGCTATACCTAAAAGACCATTAGGCAGGGGGGTGGAAACATAATGTGTCTTTCACCTCTCAATGACGGATGCCATATCTTATGATTGCATAAACACCCAACAAACACTGAGGTTAGTTATCGATTTGAACTAGCCTCATTCTCAAACCTCTAACGTTAGAGGACGACTCGAAAATCTATCGAAAATCATAGCGTTCTCAAACAAAAGGGTACCTAATTCTCAAATCGAGAAAATTATAATTCTCGAATCGAATTCTAATGTAGTTCTCTAATGGTTTTCTAATCAGAATTTGCAAATACTTCCAATTGAAATGAAAAACAAAGCTTTGTCTCCTTTTACATGATTTTTTCATTGTTTAGATTTTGTTAACGCAATATGTGCCTAAATTGCATATGATATATCATATATATTATTTCTAATTGGCGTTTTATAAATATCCCTTTTTCTGCTCACATAATTTACCAAAATTAATAAGTAAGGCATCGTTTTAAAGGTATTAATTAGCTATGCATGCGACACAGTGTTTTATTGGGCGTGGTACTTTATATGAAAAGTAAAGGGGGTAAAAGGGGGGTTTACCCCCGCAACGGGGAGTGTTATGGAACCCACATAAAATGTATATCAAACTAAAGGGATTCAAAATACCTATCGAATGGTATAAAAATATTTGAAATCGGTTCAGTAGTTTTTAAGTAATTGCAATTTAAAAAATGCATAATATAAACTTTGACCTTTAATAACTTTGGTTGTTGTTGTTTCCAAAAAAAAATTCACTTTTATACTCAACTTAGCCTGTTTATCAATCCTCATACTTGGTTTTTTTTATTTCATAATTGTAGAAATTTCACATTTGTACCAGATCGTGCTATTTTTTCAACTTTGTGGGGCTGGGGGCACCTCTAAACATGCGAGTAGGTCAATAAAATTTTAAAGGCTTATTACTGGGCTAGAAAGGTGCCGTTCTGGCTTTGGAACAAATTGAATTTCCAAAAAAAAATTTTCACTCCACCTTAATATACTATAAGAGTATATCAAAACGATCAGGATGAAAAAATGATTGAACCATGTCCGTCCGTCCGGCCGTATACACTCTAACTTGCGCAAAAATAGAAATATTTTAATGAAATTTTGTACATAGATTCTAATGGGAACAGAGAAAATTGGGGTTGAAAATAAGGCATATGTGTGTATTTCGAAAAGCACGTAAAACATGATAATTCAGTCACTAATAAAGCCCGAGTGATGAAATTACGTTATGCAGTTATGAGGAAACGTGCTTAAATTTTGAAAAATGGGCCAAGAGGAGCAAATTTTCAAAGATTTATAAGTCAAAACTCAGGAACTGTAGCAGATAAATCGATTAAGCCAAGGCAAACGTGTGGAAAAAAATTACCCAAGTCGGCAAGAACCACATACGCACATAAAAATATATATAAAATATATAAAAATATATTGCACATACCTATATAGGAATAATAAAAACATTTTATGCGATATCTTTGTCAAACATATATCTAGGTAATTCATTGAAAGTTCCATAAGGTCCACCAAACCAAATAAATAATAAGTTTTTTAAAATGGGCGTGGCAGCACAAACCATACCGACTGGCGCCACGTATGTTTTGTTATTTTTTGCGCAAAATGCGCACGGGTCCGGCTAGTATATATATATAATCTATTATATAAAAATGGATGTGTGTGTGTGTGTGTCCTTTATGGACTCCCAAAGTAATCAACCGATCTTTATGAAATTTTCACAGTAGATTCGTATGGTATTAGCGCACATAATAGGGTATATAGAATTTCGAAAAAGTGGGAACTTCCCGGAATATAGGCCCAAATGTGGACCCAGAGTGACCCAGCAAGTGTTTGAGCAATATGGGTATCAAATGAAAGGTGCTGAGCAGGCCTTCAACATAGAGTTATTTTCATTGCGATGCCTAGGCCGGGTCTCCAGATATGGGTCAAAATGTGGACCCAGAGTGACCCAGCAAGTGTTTGAGCAATATGGGGATCAAATGAAAGGTGCTGAGCAGGCCTTCAACATAGAGTTATTTTCATTGCAATGCCTAGGCAGAGTCCCCAAATATGGGCCAAAACGTGGACCCGGATGACCCTCGAATGTTTCTAAGCGATATTGGTATCAAATGAAAGGTGTCGAGCAAGGCTTCAACATACAGATATTTTCATTGTTATTTTTTGAGTCGGTTTCCCAGAGATGGTTCATGTAGTGGGCCCGGATGGTGATGGATGGTCCCGGTAAAGGTAAAGGTAAAGGTAAAGGTAAAGGTAAAGGTAAAGGTAAAGGTAAAAGTAAAGGTAAAGGGAGAGACCCATTATAACATAAAAGCTTTTGTTTGTCGCTGCGAAGCGGGACGGGTATTTGCTAGTATTATATATATTGACATGTATATGTTTACCACATTTATAAGAACTGAAATTTAAACAAAATACAGTCTTATTATTTAAATTAAAGGTACTTCTTTTACTTTTTAATGGAAAACATTGTACTACGGTAATATTAACTTTACCATTTTTTAGTATCTAATTTCAATATATGTATGTATATTCAATATATCACAGAAATATATTGAGAATTGATAAAAGGCGTGAGATTTGGCTCCTTCTCTCATCACTCGCTAATCGAATTCTAGTGTAGTTTTCAACCCTAGTTATCGATTTGAGAATATATAGAGAATTACACTAGTTATCTAAGGTAATCTCGACAAAATTTCTAACGTTAGAGACTGTGTTTGTTGGGCATCTACCTCTTGAATACATGCATGTGCAACTTTTGTTAGAATTTTTAAGAATAAATTATAAAAATAATTTAATTCTGATTGGTTAAAATCGAAGTGATTTTGGGAAAGAGGAAGTGTCGAAGTGACAGGCATAAAAGTGAAGTGAAAAACTTCGATCGAAGTGAAAATGACATCACTGCTAGTTAGGGTTGCCAGATACCTTTCCCGAAAAAATCAGTACATTGCCTTCCAAAAAAAAGAGCAATATATGCCTAGAAAATCGACTTTATTACTGGCATTTATATTTTTTTGTTTCCGTGTAGGTACTGTCGATCATGTTTCTATGACATTTAACGTTCGCGTTGCTTCCTCCTTCTTAATCATTTCATGCTTATGCCGTGGTTATGCTTACGAGCAAAACACTGATGAAATTCGGACACATTTTCGTCATCGATGGGAGGTGGTTATGCTTAAATCGATGATTAGAGCGCACATACCCAACATAACACATTATTACCCCGAAGCCTCGGGTGCTTGTTTCACTCAGCAAATTTGAACGATGTCCGAAATTTCTCTCACTCGTCGGAGTGCACAACAACAATTACACGTTGGTCTTCGAGTAATATCGCAGGGTGATAAAAATGAATTTTTTTAGTGTCGGCTAAAAATCAGTACAAATCAGTACAAAATCCAAAAAATCTGTATTTCTTAAGGTTTTTAAAACCATCAGTACGGGGCACGAAAAATCAGTATTGTACTGATCAAATCAGTACGTCTGGCAACCCTACTGCTAGTATGTACCACTAATAAATACAACTCTCTATTATTTCACTTTAAAGTATGAAATAATTTAGTTAGCTCTGATTAAAGTTCATTAAAGTGCGACAATATCTTTGTTATATCAAAAGTCAGAGCCATTAAACTTATACTAGATAAAAGCTAATTTTATTTGCTCAAAAATTTTATAAATCTTATTAGAATAGGATTACCAGAGCAGAGTGGAAACCGAAGTCGAACATATTTATCTTGTAACTCAAACTTTACAACCTGATCTTCTTTTGCTTATATCTATAGCTTTGTTCGTTTACGGATATTTTTTGATGTTTTTCGAAAATTTTTAAAAACAAACACTTTGTCGCCGTTCTTTTACGCCAAATCTCCAACAGAAGAGAACCAACTGAGAGAGAAAACTGACATTTCATTTTGTGAGAAGCTGTTGAATTCTGTTGGACAAATTTTTGCCAACAGCAATTTTCCAACAGGAAAACAGCTGATCAAACAACAGCTGACTTGAATTTTTGCAAGTAACAAGATTTGCAAAATATACAAATCAATTATAAAATTGGAAAAATACACTAAATTGGCAACAAATATGGATAAATTAAATATGCAAAATAAGTTACATACTTTCTGCGAAGTATTTATATGCATATTATGTACCTTAGTAAATTGTAATCTCCTTTGCGGGAATATATATTAACGGGGCCGCTGTGGTGCAGTGGGGAGTGTTGTGGCCACTGTGGTGTGGCGGACAGTGGCTAGTCTGCCATACCAGAGGTCATGGGTTGGATCCCCAGCCTGGATAGAGGGAAAATTTGTATATAATGATCCACGATCCGATAACAATTAATTTTCCAGAGGGTAGGGGTGATCTCACAGATCACAAAAAACAAAGTACTACCCCACAGACGCTTATAGTTCAGGAGACATTCCTTGTTAAATTAATGTATGTATGTGTAGAACATCTTTCTGCGTTGGCGGCTTTTGGCCGCGCTTCAATAAAATTACCGTCAGCCGGCAGAATTCTCTTTCTGGATTAATATCCATGGAGCAATCCACAGTTGTTTTGTATAGAACACCTTTTGCCTTCAGCCGCGCTTTACAAAAATAACCCTCAGCCGGGAGAATTCTATTTCTGGAGAACTTTAATATTATAATTTAATAATAGTTGAAAGTGTTAAGATAAGATGAATTATCATCTACAGAATATTTCCTGAAAGTTTCACTGAGCCCGGATAGACAACAAATTCTAACTAAAACCCAATTATCCGGATTTTAAAAATAGCAGCCACTCTAGGCAGTGGGTGGCACACCCTCCGAGAGTAGTTCTGCAGTGGGTCGGCTTCAGTATAATGCGCCCGCCGTATTTATTTTCAAACCACTGGAACTTTCGGGAAATCTTCTATGGATGTTAATTTTACTAATTATAACACTCCCGATCGCTCCGCAGATATAATTCGAGAAAGGAAATTTTGCTGGCTGGGGCTATTTTTTTTAAAGCGCGGCCGTTTTTTATGGGCATAATGATAGGGAATGTTGACTGTCCCTCAATTCTTGAGAATATACATTTCTATATTCCCAGTCGGAATTTCCGTAATTTTAATGTTTTCAGAGTTGGCTTAAGCAGAACGGTATACAGCGCAAATGCACCATTAAATAGAACTATGTCTGAGTTTAACTATTTCTCAGGTTTCTTAGATACAGACTGCTCTTGAACTGAACACATATCTTGCGCGCACTTAACTTCCGGTTTACCTTTATATTTAAGTGAAACTTTTGTATATGTATACGCATATCTCATTCAATTTTTCGTTTTCTGTTATATTTTTACTATGTATTTATTCAGATCATAAATTTATACTTATTTGTTATATTAAATTACGCTTAAATGTCTGTGTAAATATGAACTATTTTAGACATCAATAAATAAATAAAATAAATAAATACCGCCAACGCAAAAGTTTGTTCTACTCAAAAGTACTGTGGATCGGTCCATAGTGGGTTATTTTTTTAAAGCATGGCCAGGGCCGGGTGCATTAAATTGAAATCTCTTCTGCGGGGCAGCAGACGCGAAGACATACTGCGGTGGAAAACAGTATGGACATGGGTACAAAGAAAAGCAATTGTTAGTGTGATAATTATTACAATGAAATCCTATTTATTAGATAGTAACAGCGAACCCCAGCGGGTTAGGGGGTCTAGAATATACCCGTTGTAAGGAATGCCCGTCGTAAGACGCGACTAAAATCCACCGGCCTAGAAGGTTGATTATGGCCAGAAAAAATCGTTCGCACGACAGTCGGGCTAGTGTCAGAAGGGACTAGTACCCGAGCGTACCGGATTTATCCGGCAAAGGACTGTCACATCCCCTACACTCCCCAAAACCTTGGGGAGTGTCTTGGTGGCTACAACAACAACAACATGAAGTTAATTGTATTGCAGATACATACATACATATGTGCATATATCTCCACTGTTTTCAGGCAGAATTGTAACTCCATTAGCATTTATATAGAACAAACAGTGCCGATTTATTATAAAAGCGAGTTCCGGATGCATTTACGAACTTCAAAAAACCTTTTTGCGAGCCTATGCGAACGATTTTTCGATTGAGGAGGTTATCGCGAGGTGACAAAATACTGACCACAACGAAACCCAAAACGAATCAAAAGAAATTAAATAAGAAAAAAACTATGTTTTATTTATTATTTTTATGTTATATGTACATATATACATAATTAACAGCAATAATTTCCACCAATTTTATTATCATTTTAATTTTAATCCTTTTTATCCTTTGAATTTGGGGCTTGTGAATGTAAATAAAAATCAGCTGTTTGCCAAAGCTGTTGAACTCTGCAAATTTTGTGTTCGTTTACCTCTTACGATATTTTTCTCTTGTGAGAGGATAGGTGACATTTTTCTCCAACACCTGGCTGTTGGAGGCTGCTGAGTAAATGCTGTTGGAGAAAGTACGCGAACAAAGCTTATATTATTAATAGGCTAACATAAAGTTTATTCTATCTTCTCCGTCGGAACCACTGAACCGATTGAAAAAATAAGAACACCCTTAGACAGGTATTGCTCTCATTAAAATTGGTGGGAAAATGCGCCCACAATCGCCGTTGGAAATTGCCGTATGGTTGTTACTGCTTGTTGTCTGTTTGAACAGAATGAAAAAGACAATAGGGGTATTCGCTATCCATAGCATAACCCTGGCACGTAGCACGGATTGCACGGATTGCAAAGTTTTACAATGCACAACAACAAAATACAGGCACACAAAAATATGCTAGACCTCAAAAATATGCTACACCAAAACCTATGTATATTTATTTGCTATGAAGTGTAGGAAATTAATTGCGACCCTGCGTCAGCTGACATTTGCCAATTGCTAATTTCAATTTCAATTTGAGCATTCGAATTTTGCTTAAAATGTTATTTTTTATGTGTATTTATTAAATTTACTAAAATAAAATGATTTATTTATTAAAAAGTGAGTGATAAACGCGTCCCTTTGGCTAAAAAGAAAAGCTGCTTCTTAAAATTTCCTACGACTGTGCAATGGGGTGCTCTCGATGTGTAGCATATTTTGGTCTAGGATATTTGCAATCCGTGCTATCTTGCTATCTTGCTAGGGATAGCGAATACCCCTAATGTGTATGCATAGGTGTGTTGGCGTGTGTTCTCCAAACCATGCAATTCTGAATATGTTTGGCTGCAAGTGGTGTGTAGTTTCAAAGAAGTAGAAACATAAACGAAGAAGCAGAATCACTATACCAAAAACAAAAAGGACAAGGAATACATACGTGGGGTTATAAGGAATAAGTAGTGTAATGACCTATAACTTACCACTGGTCAATTTAAATGTAATTAAAGGCAACAATTTATATTGATCTTGTTTTATATTCTTCTATTAATTATTATTCATTAATTATTAGCATCTATTTCAACACCAATGACTATCCCGCTTCACGCACTCCTCTTTTACTCCCGTTCGCTACTCGCTCTCCCTGATGGCTGTGTTGCCAGATCTCCACATCCCTCCTACGTTTTTCAAAGTAAGTTTCAACGGTGGCGTTGAGTCACACCCAGTTGTGTCGTTGCCATCTTCTGTTTCTTGAGGTATTGGTAATCTCTTTAAATGACTAACGTTTCGCCTCAGCTCTTTACCATTTCCCCGAACCACAACGTCGTTTCCTTTTCTTTTGATTACTTCAAACTCTTCAGCATTAAAAGTCGTTGACAATTTATTTGGCAGAACTGAGTTGCGCACAAGTACCTTATCCCCTACTGAGATATCGCTTTCTTTGGCTCCACGCTCCTCATCCCCTCTTTTCCTGCCTTTTTCCTTGTTGCGAATATCCAAGTCTCTAGCTTCATTGTCCAGGAGTGGTTCTTCTATATCTTGAAGCGATGGAATTTTGTCTCGTATACGTCTATTGAAAAGTAATTCAGATGGTGATTTCCCTGTTGTTCCATGCGGAGTCACGTTGTACATAAGAATAAATTTGTTGATTTCTTTTTTATAGTTTGTGCCCTGGGCATTGGCAATTTGTAGACGCTTAAGTAATGACCGGTTCAAGTTCTCTACCTCCCCGTTGGCCTGTGGCCAGTAAGGTGGAGACGTAATCAATTCAATTGCATTTTCTGAACAATAGTGTTTAAATTCCTCACTTACGAACTGTCGACCATTATCTGCAGTGATGGACTTCGGGTATCCCAGTCTTGAAAATATTTCATCCAGAAAATTTATTATTGCAGTCGAAGTTATCTTCTTTAAAAATTTCAGTTCGTAATAACGCGAGTAGTAGTCAATGATAACGAAAATGTGCTCATGATTTGGTAGGGGGCCCAACAAATCCATTGCGAGCGCTTCCCATGGTCCATCTGGTAAGGTACGCCTATTCATCGGAGCCGGATTATTGGGCCTCGATACTAATAGACAATTTCGGCAATTTTTTACAAATTTCTCGACCTCCCTGTCGATTAATGGCCACCACACTTTAGACCGAAGTCTGCGCTTCATCACCGTTTCGCCTGGATGACCTTCATGGGCCAATTGTAGGACACGTACTCTTAGCGACGTTGGGATCACGATTTTTGTTCCTCGCAGGAGGATACTTCCTACCGTGCATAATTCCAGACGATACGGAAAAAACTTGTTCGTAGAACTATCCCTCCACGCATTTTCTTTGGTATTATTTATTGCTTCCATTAGCTCCGGATCCGAAGAACTACTTTTATGGATTTCTAAGATCGTAAGCGCCCGGGGTACGGATTTTTCAATGATCGTGCATATACTTTGCTCCCCGAACTGATCAAATGTGCGAGCGGGTTTTCCCACATATAATCTTGAGAAAGTATCAGCAATATTAAACTTCCCTGGTCTATATATTACTTTAAATTTGAAGGCTTGTAGCCGAAGAACCCAGCGCTCAATTCTCGCCGGCGGTCTCGACGTAGTTTTGAAAATTGCCTCTAGGGGCTTATGATCGGTGACAAGCTCGAATTCTATTCCTGCCAGATAGTAATAAAAACGTTCGACTGCCCAGACCAACGCCAAGCTCTCCTTCTCTGTTTGTGAGTATCGTTTTTCCACTTCTGAGAGTGATTTACTTGCAAATGATATGACATGCGGAGATTCCTCGTGAAATTGTAGAAGTATGGCCCCCAACGCTACTGGGCTAGCATCAGCAATTACCTGAGTACGTCTTGTTAGATCAAAGTACGACAACGTCGGAATTTTCGCGAGACTATGTTTTAATTTTTCAAACGCATTGTCTTGTTGTACACCCCAGAGAAATTTGACATCCTTCTTAATCAAACTCCTAAGTGGTTCAGTGACGTCAGCCAAATCTGGTAAAAATTTCCCTAGGTATGTTACCAGACCTAGAAAACTCCTTGTCTCTTCTTTCGTAGAGGGTGCACGGAAATTTAAAATTGCATCAACCTTTTCTGGATCCGGGTCGATACCTTGAGGGGATAGGATGTGTCCCAAAAATTTTAATCGCTGTGATTTCCAAATACATTTGGAATCATTCAACTTGAGGTTACGTTCTTCAAAAACCTTTAATACGCTTTTCAAATTTTTATCGTGTTCGATGTCTGTTTCGCCATATACAATAACATCGTCTAGGTAATTGAGAGCACATTTCTGCCCAGCTAAAATATTTTCCATGGTACGTTGAAAAATTTCAGGAGCTGAATTTACCCCAAACAGAAGTCGCTTGTATCTGAATAGGCCTTTAGTAGTAATGAAAGTAGTTATTTCTCGACTATTCTCCTCTAATTCGAGTTGGTGGTAAGCGGTTTTAAGGTCTAGTCTAGAGAAATACTTTGCTTTTTTAAGGTGCGTCATGAATGAATCAAACGTAGGTAACGGATAATTTTCCCTAAGGCACTCTGCACACGGAGCGTACTGCTTTAGACGCGTATTAGATACTACAGACGAAAGCTGTACGCTTTGATGTCGCGCACGTATATTTCAATTGAGGGCTGCACACGAGTTGTCAGCTTCATGCATTCGTCAAAGTATGCTGGCTACATGTCGCTTGGCGTAAAGCAGTGCTGGTAGCTAGGCGTACTACGCTTAGAAAAGAGGAAGAAGAAGATGTTTGTTTACATTTTTCCACTTGGTGGAATTTATGAAAGCAGTAAAATTTGTGTAAAAAATCGGAAAAAATGAGTGTATAATTAAAGAAAATGGAAGATTCCGTAAAATTTTTTATCTTTTCTATTTAAAGCTTCGAAATTTAAAGCAAATGCCGTATTATTAATTTGTTTGTTTGTTTTGTGCAGCGAGGTTTCATGTCGCTTCGTGTGCAGATCTTGAGGCGTAGAGAAATCGACGCTACATGAAATGTCTCGTACGCGTCTATGACGATACGCCTCGTGTGCAGAGTGCCTTAGAATGGCTTTATTTGCCCGTCGCATATCTATACATAAACGAATGTCACCATCTTCTTTAAATACAATGACTACGGGTGAAATCCATGTGGTAGGGCCTGTAACCTCTTCGATGATGTCTTGTGCTAAAGCCTCCTGTAACTTATGCTCCACCTTTTCTTCCAACGCGGAAGGAATTCGCCTAAGTGGTTGTTGTACTGGCTTCACCGATTTATCAATTGACAATGATATCTGTATTCCTTTTACTTTCGGAAATGGAACCAGATTGTCTACCGCGTTCACGCCAATGCCTAACTTTAAAACTTTGAGTTTTATCGCCGTCTCTTTACCTAGTAGTGATTGTCTGCCATTCTCAATAACGTAGAACGAAGAAATCACATTCGATTTTATATCAGTGCCAATAACAGACTCGAACACCGTTTTTACCTTCAGAGGATTACTTCCAGCGTACGCCCGGAATTGTACATCCGACTCACCACGAACATTCCATACTGTGGCATTTTTGCTATATAAATATTCCCAATCGTTTTCCGTAAGTAAGTTAAAACGCGAGCCTGAGTCAATCAACATCGTAATCTTGTAGCCGCCTATAAAACAATCTATAAGCTCACTGAAATCCCCAACGGAGTCGTCTGTTATCTTAAAACAATCAAATTCATTAAGCCTATCATGTTCACATCCTGAACCCTCTTCTTCTGCAACATAGTGGACTTTAGCAGCATCGATTTTCTTCCTCTTCACATTTTTGTTTCCTTCCGCGCTTGGTTTTCGTTTGTGGGCCCTAGTTCTACACATTCTAGCAAAATGGCCAATCAAGTTACATTTGTTGCATTTAACATTCTTGGCTGGGCATCCAACACTGCTAAACGTATGACCTTGTCTCCCACATCTACTACATTGAATGTCTGTTTTCTTGTTCGAAATAACTGGCGAAATCTTATTTACATTTTCAGATTGCGGCGGTAGTACCATGATTTCCGACTGATTTTTAATCTGCTCGTAGACTTGACACATATCGATGATTTCGTCTAATGAATATTCTTTCTCCAATAACCTTTTTCTAAGCTCAGTAGAAGCATATGTGTCTATAATTTTGTCTTTTAAATTGATTTGGATTATATCGTCTTTAGTTTCGCCAAACTGGCACCTAGCAGCTTGGTTTCTTAACCTAACTACAAATTTACTAATATTTTCTCCCTCTGCTGGCCTAAGCGATCGAAATAAATGGCGCTCAAACGTCGAGTTTCTCTTAGGAGAAAAATATTGATTTAATTTTTCGACTAAATGCTTAAATACGTCAGTATCTGACTTGGAGTCCAGGAGCGCACCAGGTAAATTGTAAACAACTTCTTGAAGTTGCATTCCTCCTAAGTGCAAAAGTTTGTTCCTTCTTTTTACCGGGTCATCGATGCCTTCGGCTTCCAGGTATAAATAGAGAGCGCGGTACCACCTTTCCCATTCAGTGCGAATGAGTGCCTTGTCGATTGCTTCGCACAAGAATGGTGCTACCCCAGTCGTGTTCATGGTTTCCCTTGGATCAAACTTCCAGATTTTAATTTATTTTTCCAATTATGTAGTTTGAGATTTCCTGTCGACAAAATAGTACCAATATTACATTTTCTTTCTATTACGTATGCCAGTTTGGGTTTTATTTTATTTTGTCTAAGTCTGTATATACAGTTATATACATACATACTCGTCCATATGTATGTATATATACATATATAAATACATATTTGGGTAAAGCTCACATGCCTACATTCTTATGAGGCGAATTCACTCCAGCTAATTGCAAACATACATACATGCGTATGTATGGCTGTTTCTACAACAAAAGAAAGGAGTAGAAATAATAATAAATGTAATACATACATATATTGTATTTACCGACCGCTTGTTTGGCGAATCCGCCTATATTTAAGAACATATTATTGTTGTTTTCTCCTCTGTTCTGTGTTATTTTCTTTCTCTTTAGCTCGCCAGTATACCCATGTATGTTCATACATACGCGTATACCAGTTGCTTTATTCTCTTTCTCTTTAGCTCGCCAGTATACTTATGTACATATGTTCATACGTATACCAGTTGCTTTATTATTTATGTATTTCTATTATTATTTTTTTTTCCTTAGCACGCCAGTACACATACATATATACCAGTTGCCTCCAGCCATTATGCAATAATAAGGTCGCAGCGTTAGCCACGATCCTCATACATACATATGTATATATGTATGTAAATACGTCAACTAAGCAAAATAAAGACAGATTACGAAAAAGTCTCGCTCCGATCCCCATTATTGCACCATGTCTTTTCGATATGCTCGTTGGTTAACCCATCAAATTTTATATTTTATGTACTTATGTCAGTTCGCCGAAACACAATTCATGTCTGTGCATGTGGGTATATGTACGCATATCGGTTGCTTTGCTCGCCGGCATACCTTTTATATGCCAGTTGCCATTTCGTTCTTTATTTATTTAAGCGCACCGAATCACAATAATTAATGTATGCATACACAAATACATGCATACATGTACATATGTATATATATGTATCGGTTGCTTTGCTCGCCGGCATACCTTTTGTATGCCAGTTGCCATTTCATCTATTTATTTAAGCGCACCGAATCACAATAACTACCCTCACGGAAAAAAAAAGTTAGTTGCAAAAATAAATATATTAAAAAGTGATTTATATTCAACTAATTTTAAAGTAGCTTTAAACAAATGCAGCGCGGGACAGTTTCTTGTATATGTATGTACATATTTATATGTAAACACATGTTTTCAGATCTAAGTATGCCAAGATTGTTTTTTCCATTTTTTGGTTACCGTTTTTCAGCTTCACTTCCCATTAAACACTGAAAACGAAATTCTCAAACGGAGAAAATATTGTTTCATATTTATCATTTGAAAATTAAGATAAATTCAATTGTTTCTCAAATATTGTTTATCAACTTGAGAACGATTTGCGAAATTTGAGGAAAATTTGTTTCGCATTTTTACTATTTCTTGAATTTTGACATCAAATGCAGGATTAAGTTATTTATATTAAACTACAAATAAAGTAGTTGAAAAGAAACTCAAGATAAAGTTATTTATTTTAAACTACTAGTAAAGTAGTTGAAAACAAATGCAGGATAGGGCAATTGACTGCTTGCTATGACATCGCCGTGTTAAAAAAGTCAGTTCATTGCAAAGGAAAAAGTCACATTTTCAATTAGTTGTTATTGAAAATAAAGTAGTTTATAAAGTGATTTAAAATTAATTAAATTTCCTACATTATAATGTATGCACACACAAACATATGCATGCATGTACATATTTATACATATGTATCGGTTGCTTTGCTCGCCGGTATACCTTTTTGTATGCCGGTGGCTTCTCTTCTTTTTTTTTCACTTATGTATTTCTTTAGTTCCAAGCATGAGTTTATCCTCGTCGCCAATGTAATGACCTATAACTTACCACTGGTCAATTTAAATGTAATTAAAGGCAACAATTTATATTGATCTTGTTTTATATTCTTCTATTAATTATTATTCATTAATTATTAGCATCTATTTCAACACCAATGACTATCCCGCTTCACGCACTCCTCTTTTACTCCCGTTCGCTACTCGCTCTCCCTGATGGCTGTGTTGCCAGATCTCCACAAGTAGGAACACGAAATATATAATGAAATAAGTAGGTACCTAGAATAATTAGTATATAATAGCAACAACAAAATAATGGTGGCAGCAATAACAACAAAACTAAAAAAATACTATAGTCGCAATCTTAATCAGAAATGTCAAAATTTGGACAGAAAATTTTTTTTGAATTCTATGTTTTTTAATTAATCAAATGCAATAAATTTGTTTCTCTGTACCTATATGATTGATCTAAATAATAAAATAACTTTTGAGTATTTTATTATTTTAGCTCTAAAGTTTAGGTTTCTAAATTCAATTCCAGTTTTTTTACTTTTATTGTTATCTGTATTCCATAACGCAACTTTTGATACCTCTTGCGATAGCGTAGCTCGAAAAAAATTTTTTTTCATACATGAACGGGACACCCTAATGTACATATGTATGGACATATGTATGGATGTATGGACAACTCTATTATTATGCCAAAAAGTTGTCGCACATTCTGGCCTGTATACATACTAACTGACTAACTTGTTTTTGTTGTTATTTTGCGCATCGCTCAAAATGGCTTAAACAAAGTGGAGCTGTCTTGTGCGCTCGACTTTGGTTGGTTAAGTTGCGCAACGCTGATGCCAAGCCCGCATTGTTTGGTTTTACAGTGTCTGCGCGTTGGTGCGTGATTCATTCATTGCGCTGCTTTCGCACGACTTATAGCCCAGTTAGTCGAGAACGTAAACCCGTGTACCGTGTCAGCTGATCCAACCTATTTAATGGGATTTGTATGTAACCGATTATTCAACGACGTACGACGCAGAAGCCCGTACCGCAGAAATCAAAATCATTTTGATTTTTTACGTAAAAACGTGTCAGCTGATCGCTCGCATGGTTGCAAGGTAGAAGGGTTGCCAGTTGAACATTTTTAGTTATTAAATATTTAAACAGTAATTTTCACAGCATTATACAACTAACTCAACAAGATTGTAAAATGTTATCGAATATACATATGTATATGTGTTCACATGGAAAAAATAGTATGTCTACTTAAACGAACCATTTATTATTACTTTAATTTTTAAAAAAGAAAGGAAAGAAAACGTTTATAAATTTTTTTTAAATCCCAAACAAAATGTAAATATATATATATATATATATATATATATATATATATATATATATATATATATAAATTAATAACAAGATAATAGCTTTGTTCAACAACTTTACTTGCAAGTACTTGCAAAAAGAGCGTCAATGTCAAATTAAGAGTAAAAACGAGAAAAAGAGAAAATCGTAAACATTCGCAAGAAAACAGCTGATACGCTGTTTTGACAATTTGATTTTTAGGTTAGGTTGTAATTGAAATTTTTGAAATTTGAAATGAATGGAAATAACTGAATTAGGGAAACAAAATTCTACTTTGGCTATTCCACAACATCATCAAGATTCGCTAATATCATGTTCAGACATAAAAATTAATTAAGTCAATTGGGGTTGATTGAACATCTTTAGATTTGGTGTTCAGACATATTTAATTTACTTGGCCCATTTAACAGGTCGGCTCAAGATACATACACACATACACGCCGTGAGCTGAATATCAAACTCTCGTGACCTAAATGTCAAAATTGCAAGGAGGACGAAATAATTTGACATTCATCTCACAATTTTTACCAATCGTAAACACGAATGCATGTATAAAATAAGCAGAAATAAAAACAAATTTGATAGGTGATGAAGAAGAACAAGAATGCAGCTGATCTGACGAACCAACCTGTTTAGTGGACACTGACGCTAATCACATTTCTCTTTTCATGACATTTCATTGTACTTATGAAACAAGCCTTTTAACAGGGTTGCATGCAGAATTGTTCTTCATTAACAACTCATTAATTTCTAAAGCCCATATGACATTACATTTTTTTTCTGGTATTCTACCAGGTTTTTTGTGTGAAGGAGATGGTCAAATACAGTTTTGCGTTGGTGCAAGCGAGCAAGCTATATTGAAAAAAAACCAAACAAAATACCATCTAGGCGATTAAAAACCAACGAGCCAGTTTGTATTTCGGTAGGTTTTTTGGCATTCGGTCATTTTTTCTGACAATTGTTTCAATTTGACAACTAGAAAATAAATTATATTTAAAATAAAAAATATATGGAAATAAAAATTTTAAATTTGCCTCTTGTAAACTTCTGCTATGGCCGTAAGGGTAAAGAAGAAGTCCGGAAGAAAAATTATATTGCGCCCTGGCTTCCCTTTATATCATGGAATACACAGCTATCCTGCCCTTTGAGTTTCATAACTTTTTTATTTCAGTAATTTAAATTTAAATTTCTGAAAAAATTAATTTTTGAAATAAATATTATTTTCATTTAGTTTGAAGTTTAATGTCAATCAAATTGTTTTTGAGGGAGTATTTGTCTCTTTTCAACCTACAGAAGAATTGTTTTTGTATTTTGACTTTCGGTGGGTTTTCCAAACCAAAAAAATCAGGGAAAAAATGTAGTGTCATATAGGCTTAATGAAGCATTAACTTGGTCAATTTTTGTATGGTAAGGCTGTGTGCCAATCGGTAACATTTTTCTCTATGGTAAAATGAGGTAGAAAATTTTACCATGTTGAAAAAAAAAATTCAATTTTGCTGTGCCAAACAGAAGAGAAAATTTTGACAGTTAAAATTAAACTTTTGGGCAACGAAATGAATATAATTGCTCGAAAATATGCTCCCCTGTTGATTCAAATATTAATGGAATTAGAAGAAATGAATTCATGTAGTGATCTGATGTTAATTGAAAATTTTAGACAACGAGCGAGCCGACAAGTAATAGTTTCTTGATCATACCTATGTACATATCTAAAGTTTTATATTTTTAATGCAAATCCTTTCAGGGAACTATTTATCTTCAACCGAGGGTTGTATCAGAGGACATTAATGCGATTATGCTAGGTGACCCGGCGAAAACTCGAGAGCATTTAAGAGTATCTCCTGGTACTTTTATAAAAATTGTACAAATTATTCCCACGAAGCATCATGGATGGTCATGCGAGTATGAACTAATTTGTTACTTGTATTGGATGGCATGTGGCTGTAGTTACCGGGTTGTAGCAAGTTTTATGGGTCTCAGTCGCCACACCGTGAAAAATATAATACATAAAATGTTTGACGAATTTTTGAAGCTGCGGCATTTGATTAACCATGGTCCTGTGAATGACTATGAGAGAATTGGTTTAAAGTTTTGCCGAAAAGCAAAAAATAGAGCATTCACCAGGTTCATCGGAGCTATCGATGGAACTCATGTTAGAATTAAATGTCCTGTTAACAAGCATGATGAATATATAAATCATAAGAAGTTTTATTCAATTCAAGTTCAAGCGGTGGCAGATAGTGATTCAAAATTCACTGATGTTTTCGTGGGTTTTCCCGGATCTGTGCATGACACACGTGTTTTTATTAATAGCCCTCTATATGGAAGGGGAAACTATCATCCAAACGAATACTATTTATTTGGTGATAAGGGTTATCCATGCCAACTTTCCCCAGTTCCTATTATTACGCCATTCAAGGAACCTTTAAGTCTGGATCGAGCTCGGTTTAATACTGCACATAGTAGAGGAAGAATTATTGTAGAACAAAGTTTTGGCATATTAAAGGCTAGGTGGAGAAACATTTTCAATAGAGACCTAGAGCTAACTATTAAAAATTGTATAAGAACAGTATTTAGTGCATTTGTATTACATAACATTTGTATAATGAACGACGATTTTGATCCATCAACCCCTTTAATAATAGACGAACTAAGTTATGCGAATGATCGAAGTGAAAATACGCTTTTAGACTCCGCTGAAGGTTTGAGAGCAAGAGAAGACATATTTTTATCATTTTTGCAAAATGAAAATTTTGCCATGTAATGTAAACAAAAAAAATTATGCAACAAAAATAAATATTTCAGGAAAAGAAGTACAGATATTTATTTCAAGACTCCATGCACATTTTTAAGTTAAAGATTTTACACAAAACAGGATTCGTTTGTACATATCGTCATGTAAAGTGCAAAACCGCGTATCGACCAAGTCTAATACCGCGTAAGTTAAAGTTTTGCCAAACATTAGATTTCTCCGTCCTCATCCATTCCTACTAGAATTTTCACGCGTTGTTCGAATTTCAAAATTCTTGTTTGGCTGGGGACGGACCCCAGAAATGTGTTGTTGGGGAAATATCATTTTTGGCAAAAATGTCACTTACGCAGTATTGCACTTAGTCGATATGCGGTTTGGCACTGTGAACGACGATATATTTATTGTATATACATAATTACGTATCCATGTTTATGTACATACATATATTAATCTACATACATATTGCATCGCAGCTAATCCGAGTCCGTATCGGATGATATTAATAAATTATCCACGTTAATGTGTGGGTAGTCCGTTTTCACCATCTGGCCAAAGACGGCAAGTAAAGATCCAACTCTTTTTTTTTGATCGGCGGTCACGATTTATAATATGCTGTTCGAGCTTATGCAAACGTTCGTCCCTGGTTTGCAGTTTCGATGTGCCATAGATTGAGCGCGATGTCGAAGACCGAGAAGTAGAACAGCCAGGCCCGTTTGGGGACTTCTGCCTCATAGAAACTTCTCCAATTTGGCTGGAATACAAATACTCAGGTTGGTAGTTGTCTTTTTTCGATGCATATTCATGCATTAAATGGAAATATTCCCAGTCCTTGGCTTCCTCTGCTACCGCCTCTTCACCCGTACCTTCGCCTGGGTTAGAAAAACACAAAAAATAATAATTAATGAAGCAAGGAATTATTAGTTCAGGTTGGAAAACTATTTCAAATTAGTCCTGAAATAGTTTTATATATGGAAGCCTATGTATACATACATGCATATATAGAAATGTATACAAATATTACATCTTGATATGATTATACCAGACCTGTTAAATTCCGATTAGGATTAGTAATCAATTAAATTATTTTGTTTTTTAATTGGTAATCATTATTTTAATTGTTTTGCAGAAAAAAAGTAATTTTAATGATTACCATTAAAAAAAATCAAAAAAAAATCAAAAAAAATCAAAAAAAATCAAAAATAATCATAAAAAATCAAAAATAATCAAAAATAATCAAAATAATTTTTTTTGATTGTTTTTGATTATTTTTGATTTTTTATGATTATTTTTGATTTTTTTTGATTTTTTATGATTTTTTTTTGATTTTTTTTTATTTTGTTTGATTTTTTTCAATATTGTTGTAAAGAAATTTGGATACGCATGCACATAAGTACCTAGGTAGGTATGTATTTTTGGTCAGAGAGGCATAAAGTTTGTTTGTACAAATGTATGTGAACGCATATTAAAGTACGTAACCCTGCAGTAAATATGGGGACAGGTGTATCCAAGTCATTGTGTATTCTACAGCGACAACTGCACTAATTAAAATGTCGACAAATTTAGAAGTACAAAATTTGTATAGATCTTGGCTCGTTCGAAGTTTTTCGTACTAGATACGGATACAAACCCTTCCTACACCTGGGGAAGATTCATTTCTAGGTTCAGTATAAGGACAGGGAAGAGCGAATAAAGAGTTCTGATTATGACAGAGATTATCTTTACGTAAATCTATTTGCAACATAGCAAATCGTCTACTGCTTTATTATTTAGTAGGCATGCGAAGACGAATATAAATTCCCAAATAATCCTATTTGAGGAACAATGTCGGAACGTAAGTACGTAATATTTCTGCCTTTTAAAAGAATACAATAGGGCAATATCTAGGGCTGAAACGGTATGGCGTATGATGAACAATAAATACAACTTATATGAAATTAAGAATTTTTCCTTCTTTGAAAAAATTGATGAAGTGTGAAACAGACAAAGGAAATACAACTGTGCTAATGGAGGAAGAGGAATACACCGGAAAAACAGGTCAACTAATCAAAGAAATGGGCTGCCGAGTGATGAGAAAAGACCCAACGGAAGAATACCAAATGGCAATAAAGCGTGCAATAAAACAAGCGAAAAATATAAGAGACAGCAAAGTAGTCTACACTCTCACAGCAATGAATCCATCTGCCCCATCACTGATCGCACTACCTAAAATCCACAAAACAGGAACACCTATGCGACCAATAATAAACCATAAATCGGCACCAGGATATAGACTTTCAAAACATCTAAATATGCTACTAGCAATCAAAAACACAACGGAACTAGTCAACAAACTGAGAATTCTGAACGTACCCAAGGACTCAAAACAGGTATCACTTTACGTGAAGGATCTATACCCCTCGATACCAAAGACAGAAATACTAAAAGCTCTAACTAAAATACTGACAGAGAAAACGAACAAAGACAGTAAATACGCTGAAAATAACCCTGGACCAGAATTATTTCAAATTTGGCAATAAAATATACAGACAAACTCACGGACTGGGGATGGGTAGCCCCACATCAGCTATCCTTATGGAAGTTTAAAACTTATAAACCTTCCAACGCTATCTAGCCGTAGGGAAATGTTGGGTGTAGTATTTATGTCTAAGCTACTTAGAGGACTCATATTCAGCCCGTTTCTTCTATCCGAAATAAAAATTAACGTTCCCTCTCGTATATCAAGACATTATACACCTCTCTTATTGAAACAGTGTAAAACAAATGTTGAGTTGTATGATCCTTTACGATACTTATGTCTCAATTACAACTCTCACTACAACCTATTTGATTCTTCCGATTCCCTTTGCCAAATTCGAAATAATATTTTATCTTCACTTAACATGTAATTGATTACTAGAATACTGTTGCACTTCTTTACTTTTCTTACTACTTTCTTTTATTTTTTTATTCAGCTGGTGATATACATATTTCTGTAGCTGAGAAGTTTTAGAACTCGACGCTTAATAAACTCCTGCCTTTCAACACGACTCGGCAAAAAAAAAAAAAAAAATTATCCGTACGTTATGCGGATGCGCCTCTCGTGCGGTAGGGCGGGATTGGAGGGCGTGGGTTATTATTATTATTTATGCAATATTTGGAGGAAATTTACATTCAATAACTGGCGGCAGACTTAAAAAATCAATACCTCTTGCTTATAGAAATAGCAAATACTAGTTTTATTAATAGAAATTTCAGCAAAAGGATGTTTATTCATAAGGCCCATTGATATTGTGTTACAGTCAATCAATGCTATAGTCTGCTCTTTGAAACGAAAGACAATTTGGTAATATTGGTATTCTCAACAGACTACCTCGCTGAAATTCGACAATAATTTAATTAAAACACTCTTATTTACATACATTTATTAATTCAATTCTGTTTTTATATTTTTAGTATGAACATATATGTATATAGTATGATTTTATATATAGCTATTAAAACTCCAAGTACATTTGATTGACTAACATAGAGTACAATTATAACAATGTTTGTATACCCTTCTTTTTATACTCATATGAAATGGTGTTATAACTTTGAGCGGAAATGCAGAAGGAGGCATGACAGATCCACCAAAATATAACCGCTATGATGAGGATCATGAGCTGAGTCGTTTAAGCCATGCCCATCATTCCGTCTGTATAAACGCAAACTAATCCCTCATTTTTTGAGATATCTACTTGAAATTTGGTACTTGGGTGACTTCTTAAGAGAAATTGGACCACTATAACATATAGGTCCCATACAACGGATTGTTCAGATATAGACATTTTGGACTATAACATCTCCATAAATAACGCACATAATTCACTGTATAAATTAATGAAAATGAGACTATGTATCGCTTCTTTTCCTCATTCATGAATGTCATAAAGTCTCGATACAGTCGAAGACAGCCGCAATATTAGTTGCTTTTAATTGTATACCTAACTACGAGAACTTCTGTATTAAAGCCCAATTTATGAGTTAGTACAACAGCGAATGTTACACTAAAATGTTTGATTTTTCATAAAGATAAATAATTTGATATAAACGTGCATCGTACCATGTACGGTCAATGACAAATTAACAATAATTCCAAGCTTGTAAGATATGTATAAATGTGTATGCCTCTCTGCACAAATATACGAGGAGGAAGCATATAGAGCCTTTATCCTGTTAGTGTGGGACTTTAACCGCACTACACCACCTACGCTCATCGTATCGAACCCCCCGGTACTACCATCAAGCTACCGTCGGAAGTCTGCCTTAAAAGGCTATATACATACCTGCATACGTACATATGTGCATATTTCTTTAAACCATATTGATAAAAATTAAAAAAAAATCAAAAAAAATCAAAAAAAAAATCATAAAAAATCAAAAAAAATCATAAATAATCAAAAATAATCAAAAACAATCAAAATAATTTTTTTTGATTATTTTTGATTATTTTTGATTTTTTATGATTATTTTTCCCTTTCTCGACTAACTGGGCTTTTACGCGCACACTCCGGTAACTATACAAACTACAATAATAAGGAAGAGAATACGCGACCACGGAAAGAATAATGTCATAAATGTACATATGTGTACATATTTAGTGCCAAAACAAAAAAAAAAAACAGAAACAAAAAGGCGATAATGAAAACCTTAAATTTCAAACTTAATTGTGCGATAAGAAAAAGAAATTAAAGTGTATGATATTTCTAAGTATATCGAGCAGCCGCTATTGATAATTGTTCGCCAAATTTTCAAAGTTTTTATAGGTTTGAGGTTGATTTTAATTCAAATAAAAATATTTTCAATTACCTTAATTAAGTAATACTTACACAATTAAATACTCAGTATATCCTAACAAAACACTGCTGTTTGCCCGTTTCCTGTTAAGCATTTATCTGTGCACTACTGTACATACACAAAAAAGGAAAAAAAAAACAAAATAATTAAATATTTATGAGTCACATTCTAAATACATTTAAGTCAATAAGTATGTACATATGTATATTCATACAGATGTACAATGTACGTTGGACATATGTTTGTAAGTACATAAGTACATACATGTGTATGAACAAAGAGGCACACTCAGAAAAAAAATCATCAACACGATTCATGTAAAATTAACACGATCGATCTTTACACATAGAACAGCAACAATTTTTTCAAATTACACGATGTTTGAAACATGATTTTGGCTTTGTAACTGTCATCTGAAAATTTGGTAAATTCAACCAAATTTTTTTGTTGATACAACATGAAGAAATTTTAAAATATACAAGATGATTCAAATATAAAATTTTATTCCTAAATGTCATTTGGAATTTGGTTTATTAAGGCTGTGTGCCAATCGGTAACATTTTTCTCTATGGGAAACTGAGGTGGAAAATTTTACCATGTTGAGAAAAAAATACAATTTTGCTGTGCCAAACGGAATAGGAAATTTTGACAGTTACAAAGATAAACTTTTGGACGAAAACAGACAACGATAAAATTTTAAAACGTAAAATGAATATAATTGTTGATGGCAATATTGATGGAAACAGGAGATATGTATCCATGTAATGATCTGATGTTATTTTGTTTTTAAATATTTGTGTTACTTGTGTATGTATGTAATTACAAAATGTCAAAATTTTACCTAGCCCATTGAGCTAGGTAAAATTATGACACTAGAATTCACCACGAATACTGCCAAAATTTTACTCCCTTACGTCAAAATTTCATTTTTTCTACCGATTGGCACACAGCCTTAACATGATGATAGTGTCAATATAAACTAAAAAAAATGTTAGAAAAATGACGTCCCAATTTTAGTGTTAATACAACATGAAAACAAATGTTAAAACAACAAGAACCACAACTAACAATAAAAGTTGGTTGATATAACATGAAACAATGTTCAAACATAAACGTCATTTGGAATTTTGGTTTATTCAACACGATGATAGTGTCAATATAATCTTAAAAAGTGTTAAAATGAACGTCAAACCTATTTTGAAACATACACAATTTTTTCAACGTTTGAAGTTCTGCTGTTCGTGCAAAACACAAACTAATATTATTTTTTTTTTTTACAAAAAGAAAATTTTGTGCCGTGGCAATGATGGGAGTTTAGCATCATTGGCAGTGCGTGATAATGGTTTTTCAATTTATGTTTTTAGTTCGCAGGTAAGTTAAAACTGGATTGCATTTTTGTTTCTAAAAGTTTTTAATGGTCAATATTTTCTTTTTCCTCTTCATAGTTTGCAATTTTTACCACGAAGAGATGTTTAGCGAATGGAGTCTTTCACGCAGCATGCGGTGCATATACCGTTGCATTAGCGGCCAAACATTACTCGGTGCCAGTGATAGTAAGTAATATCGCCCATATGGGTCATTATTTTACAAATCGTACGGATTTGTTGAAAAAAAAATTTCACATTTTTAAAAGACACCAAATTTATTTCTTGGAATCCTTTCGCAATTTAAGTAAACACCTATATCAGGATTTTGGCAAATTTTTTTTCTTTTCAGAGATCTGCATGTGTAAAAATTCGATGGTTAAGCAAACATGCCCACTTTCAAAATTCCATATCTTTGGTTCGGCTCGTCGTATCTTGTTAATTTTTTTTTTTATTTTGAAGGTAATAATATTTACTTTATAACTGCGTTAAAGAAATATTTAATTTTACAAAATCAAAATAATGAATTCAAACTAAATTTTTTAAAGCATTATTACATACTGATCGGGTCAACGAATATTTTCGAAAAAATATACATAATATGCGCTGAACTTTCATCTAAAAAACGCATTTTATTTCAAGGTGGAGACTTTTATGGTTCAAAAGATATTAACTCATTTCTGACATGACCTCGAGCAACATACCTATGTATGTATGTGCATGTAATTCAACCTGCTTATCACTTAATAGGTAGCTAGTAGTTATATTTTACCAAATCATTATTGTAGCACCATAGACGGTCTAGTAAAATAGATAATACAACTATTTATGTATTTAGGACCAAGGACGATCATTAAGATGAATATATGTATTATGTTATACACATATTATATGTTATGCCTGCGAGCCAGTACCTTTAGTATAAGTAGATATCAGATTCTAAATATGAAATCTGACAGGGAAAAAATTAAATTTTCACTTAAATATTTTCGTGAAACTGGCTGTAAATTTTTAGTAATATTAGATATACTTATTTTATTACGACGGTTTTGAAGTGTACATCCGTATTACATTTGTCAATGAAAGTAAAATTTATAAAAGCATTAAAATAATAGAAAACATTTATTTACTTATTTGTGTCCATATATATATATATATCAGGGTTGGGCAAGCTGCATTCAATTTTGATTGCATTCAGCCTTGCAGCCCCCAATCAATTCAGTAGTGAATGGGAATGCAAATGTGATTTGCACTACCATTCAATAGTGAATGCGAATGCAAAGGTGAATGCATTCCCATTCATTGCATTCCCACTGCAAATGTGATTTGCACTGGACTAGTACTCTATTCGGAAAAGTTGGTCTGAGAGGCATCCTCTTTCATAATAACTAGCGTTTGTTAAAAGTCTCCATCTTGAAATAAAATGCGTTTTTTAGATGAAAGTTCAGCGCATATTATGTATAATAATAATAATACAATGGCGCTATTATAACTCTGACGAGTTTTATGGCCGAGCTTCTCTCCCAATTCGAGGTGTGCTCCTTTTTTTTGTTTTTCCTACTAATTGGGTGGACCTACAGTTTTATGCCGACTCCGAACGGCGAATACATTTTTTGTGAGAAGCTTTTTCATGGCAGAAATACACTCGGAGGGTATGCCGTCCACTGCCGAGAGGTGACCGCTGCTCTTAAAAAAACCCAATAATTGGATTTTTACTAATTAGAAAAATTGTTTTGGTGTTTGGCTCGGACCGTGGTTTGAACCCGAGACCTCTGGCATAGCAGGCGAGCACTCTACCCACTGCACCACAGCGGCCACATATTATGTATATTTTTTCGAAAATATTCGTTGACCCGATCAGTATGTAATAATGCTTTAAAAAATTTAGTTTGAATTCATTGTTTTGATTTTGTAAAATTAAATATTTCTTTAACGCAGTTATAAAGTAAATATTATTACCTTCAAAATAAAAATGAACAAGATACGACGAGCCGAACCAAAGATATGGAATTTTGAATGTGGGCATGTTTGCTTAACCATCGAATTTTTACACATGTACATCTCTGAAAAAAAAAAAAATTTGCCAAAATCCTGATATAGGTGTTTGCTAATTTCGTGCAAGTAACTTAAAAAAAAAGTTTGAGCCGAATCAGAAATATGAAATCCCAAAAGGTGTACGATTTGTAAAATAATGACCCATATATAAACTATTCGTATGAGAAGGACGCTTTCAATTTGGTTGGTTGTGCGGGTGATGTACTTGAATATGCTTTATTGATCTGATGATTATATATTTTATGTTTTATATGTTTTTTTATTTAAAAAAAAAATAAATTGTAAAATCAACAAGACTTTCTAGTTAATTTAACAATAAATTTAAGGTAAAATCAAAAAGTTGTTATTGTTAATTCAAAAGGACCATTTCGTGTTAATTTAACCAGCTTTGATGGGCTTTTATTGTAACATTAACTAGTTAAAATTGTAAAATCAACAGGAAAACTCAATACTTTTTAGTGTTAATTCTACAGTTGTCATCCTGTTAAAGTAACGCTTGACAGTAGTGTTAAATTTACACGATTACATGATGGCATACATTAAGCATCGTGTTGAAAAAAATTAACCACAAAATTTGTTAATTTTTGGTTGATTTCACACTATTTTTTTTCTGGGTGCAAGGCTACACATTAATTCTTTATACTTTAAATGGATAAAAAAAAACCTACGAAAAATAAACTTTATTTTGTTCGTGAGCTGACATAAACGACTCCAATGCTTAAGTATTTACCTACTTTAATATTTTTTTTTTTCTTCACCGAAACTTCTTCAAGTGGTTCTTTTACTTTTCTTTTTATTTTCTCAATGCTAAACATGACTTACGTATGCATAAGTATATAAAGTTTTGTTTATTCTTATCTTATCATTTGTCACAATTTATGCTTTTTCTGCTATTTGTATAAAAGTGTAAGAATTTTTTTATAATACATATGTATGTATAAGTATGTACACTTACCCCGCAGTAAATGTCCGAAGTGAAATCTTAATGAATCACTGATGAAATTGTCTGCCTAGTGCGGAGGCATCGATGACAAGTTTCTTATAAGGACTGCTGAATTTTTCATATAAATGGTTTGAGTTCATCAATGATTTTATTGAGGAGCACTGCATGACTGTTCAGCGCTGACTTCTACATGAACTACTGATGAACGGTGTGCAGTAAACAAAAAAAAAAATGGGAGAGCTCTCATTCGAAATTGAAAAAGAGATTTCGAAAAAAGGAATATTCACTGCTGAATGTGTGATGATTACTTAATGATTTCTAATGAAAGGGGACTTGCTGATTCTTTAATGAATGATTGATGAAATATCCGCTGTAAACAAAAATAAAACACCCTTTTTTGTTTTTTTTTTCGTTTCTATTTGAAAGTATGCAAATATGTATTTAGGTACATAGATACATAGTACATACTATGAATTTTAACATAATAGAATATAACTATTGTTAAATAACAAATTCAATTTCAAAAGCTAAGAATAACAAAAAAATATTACAAAATTAGTGTTGTGCCGGAATGGACCGTTCGTTCAGATTGCGTCCGTTTCCTGCACTTGATTTTGGCACGCCGAAGGGTTAACCGAAGGTGTATCAAAAACTCAGAATACAATTGGCCGCGGGTGCCTGCTCTACTTTTGTGAAATATCTTTCCCCTGCGTGTTGCTAATATTGTATCTCTTCTCTTTATCCACCCTGAATCTCGTAAATAATTCATTCCAATTGATTAAACGTTTGAACAAGAAATTAGTTTGCGCGCATCGCGAAAAATTCCAAATTTCTCCACAATAAAACATTCTTTCCGAGAACACACAAAACCAAACAATCCAAATAAATTATTTAAATCATAAACTTCAACAAATCTCCTTTTGAATTTTATATTTTTTGGAAAATGTGAGAGAAAAATGTGTATAATATTGGAATTGTGCTCAGTGATGACCGTCTGATGAATATTCAACAAAGAATCATCAACGATCATTCAGCAGTGAAATTCATTTACTGCAGGGTAGTTACCTACATAAATAAATATGTACAAATGGTTTTATTACAAAATGCTGTCACACTACCTACCAAAATCTTTTACATATGTATGTATGTACATACATATGTACATGCAAGCACGTTTATTAATATTTCTATTTTTGGTTAATTGAAATTTATCACAATTTGGGTGTGTCAGCGCACATAAAAACATATCTAGGTACTTGTATGAAAGTTTGCGAAATATTAGCAACTTTTGCAATATTTAAGTATTGTTTTGTTATTGACCTGTATTAAAGACCACACATTCTCAAAAAATAGAGTAGCAGCAACATATGTATGTTAATATGCAAAGCAAACAAGAAAAAAAGAAACTAAAATAAATAATAAAAATATTAAGTACCTAAGTAAGTTTTTAATACAGTTTTACTACTAAAATGGATCTAGGTTTTTCATACTGAGTAGAAGTGCCCTACGCCATAGAATCGCAAACTGCTCAAACGATTTCTAGATGAGACTCATTTTAATTGTAAATTATTGCTTCTTAAAAGTAACCGAAGCTTACTAAATACATAATTAAGTATGTGACTACCATATTTTTCAAGCTCTTATTATCTACTTTAGCTTCATTTCTTCATTCTTTGATTTCTAACTATATATTTAATTTATTTTTTATATGTGTACATATAAATATAAACATCAAAGCCAAGCGTCACGAACGCGCTTTGTAACGAATTGGCAATAATTTGTTAATTTAAATAGCATACTTATGTATGTACATATATACACACATGCACATTTTTAATAATGAACTACTTACATTAAAAAGCAAGTTGCTATAGAAAAGTTGTTAATTCGTAAATTCAGTGTGATGGTCATTGTCGATGATGGTGTGTCTTAAACTCGATCGCTTCAATTTCTTTTCTTTTTCATTATTATGTTTGTTCGGCGTATAAGTATACATAAAATTCATATACATATCGCCCCTGCGAATAAAAAAACAGTTATGTATTTTCAGTAACTTTGCAGGAGAGTAAAAGAGACTGATTTGTCAATTGGCAAAATTTAGCAAAGTTTTAATTCAGAAAGGTTGGTACTAAGTATATCATTGTTATTCGAGATTTAGGCTCATTGCCGAATATATTCGAGAAAATCGTCTTCTGCTAATCGGCCTCGAATTCGCTGCGATATCATCCGAGCTTTTGAGTTTCTTGAGTAGAGTTTTAAATGGTAAATTAAAGCCCGACGGAATTTCTTCGTGTAAAGCAAGATTTAAAAAAATTAATAAATGCTATTGCGATACTCACTTGATTTTTCTCGAGTCCATCTCGAACTCGATACGAGTCCGAAAAATCACATTCACCTCCGCGAATTCATCTCGAATTCGCCATGATATCATTCTTGCTTTTGTGTTTATTGGGAATATGAGATAGTAGCTTAAACCGAGTTAAGTAAATGAGAAATGAGCTTTACTTTTTTCTATTTAAATCTTCCTCAAAATCTTAATATTCGGTTATATGTATTTTGATTGTCGTTCTAAAAAAAAAATTGTTGCAAAAGCCTTCTGTATTCTGAAAAAAATAGCATTAAATACGAATAAAATTTCAAAAGTCTCTACTTATGATTTTATTTACATATCCCCTCTAAAAAGACTATCTGAAAATAGTTACTCATACGCCTAGGCACGCATTGGTGTAATTAACGTGCGTTTGAATTTCAAAACTAAAAAATACTGTTTGAAAACTAGCTATTTAAAAATATGACGAACTCAAAATTGGCAACATAGATATGTGAAAAATTACTGACTAATTGGCTATGTGAAATATTTTACATTGAATATGCAAAAATCTTACATATTGCGGTTAAATTGTCAAAATTGTCGTTAAATGCCTTATGGGCTAAGCCTTCAGGCAATAAAAAAAAAATTTCCACTAAGATAGAGCTTTATGCCTTGGTGTTTTTTTCTAATTTGTGGCTTAATATAAACAATTCACATAGCCCTCTTTGAAAGTGGACTACTCATACATATGTATGTATGTATGTACATATTAATTTGCTTGCACGCTAATCATTTCGATGAGTGCAATCAGCTGACACTGAATGAATGAAGCGCATAAACCCATATGTGCATGCATCCATACATAAATAATATCCAGCTTCATTATCAAGTACAGTACATATGTACGAACGAAAGTGATATCCACTGAGCTGCAATGGCGTCGCTGAATACTTAATTGCTATTTACTGGCACTTTAGCTTTTCATCTCCATGAACTCATATATTGCATGACATTGGCTTTGATACACTTGTGTATATATGTATATGGAGACATATGCGAATATGTTCTTCTTTATTGCATAGAAAGTAGCTGACGGTCATGGTCACTCATAAAATTAACGGTTTAATTGTAAAAAATGAAAGCAAAGTTGCAACGCTTAAGTAAAATAGAATAAGTAAGTAGTAGGGCAACCAAAAATATGCTTCAAAACAATTAAAACATGCCACAAAAAAGGCAAAATAAGCCAATAAAATATGACATATAAATCAAAAATATGCCCCAGAAAATTGCAAACATGCACAAGACATCGGCAGTGCGTTTCTGTAACAAATTCGGGAAAATTTTCGTTAAATTGACGCCACAGTAATATGTTCCATACTTTTTCACCACCTAAAAATATGGTGCGGCGTCTGTTAGAAATAAAAGAATATAATCTCTATTGAAGCCTTCTCCCAAAAGTTTTACAGGTTCATCGAAAAGCCGAGCAATTGTTTTTTGATTTGCAGCTTCCAATACTGCAACGTTCAAAAGAAACTTTTGCTTATGGCGTTTTCTTTTCTGACAAAAAATGTTGCCCTTTAATATCTCAATTATCGAATTACGTAATATGACTTTCTATAAAATGGCTGAATTTGTAGTTAATGCTGCCCTCTTACTTAGTCAGAGGACAACATTCGTTGAAATCACCACACAAGCTTACAAAATGGCTAAAAAATCAAACAGGGCAACATTTTTTCGAGAAAAGAAAACGGCATTAGATATATCAAAGTTTTCATGTAAAATTCCGACTATAACATTTGCCACATATCTACCTGCAATCCAAATAAAGTGGTCTTTTAATATCGATTGTATCTTTTCCATAGTATTGCTATATAGTTGCTTAACATAAGTATTTTGAAGGCTTGTCTCACATGGTAATTTCTGGGAAACCCATTTTTCAAAAAACTGCACTAGATTTATGTTACGTGTTTTATATAAGGGTATATCTGCACATACTCTGAAAAAAATACCCGTAGTTAAACCAACAACTTTCAGCTGTTGAATCTCCGTCTTTGATTCAACAGCAAAACAGCTTTGCTTGTTAATAGCTTTAGAACTTTGTACAAACCAAACGCACAATCGCACCAACATACTAGGTAGCAAAGGCAGAGTGTCATTAAGCTACTGTTGTTGGTATGTGGATTGTAATGGAAGGAAAATTGAAATTTAAGCGAAACAAAGCTGACGGCGGTGGTAGCTCAATGGTATAGACAATGGACTACCAATCGAACGACTTAAGTTCGATTCTCGGTTGAGGCCGCTTGAAGAAGTCTGATGAGGGGATGTGGTGATCTCCGAAATGGATCCATAACTTCTACCAAAAAATTTTTTCAATTTTTCTTCATTAAAAAATGGCCAATAGCTCATTTAAATTCACATAAAATAATTATTAGAATTAAAACGGCCATATAAATACAAACATAAATATGTATATCGGAGAGCCTGCCGAAAAACAAAAAAGTCTGAAAACAATAACAAGCATTGCCTGTACAAAAGCTTTGCTTGTTAATAGCTTTAGAACTTTGTACAAACCAAACGCACAATCGCACCAACATACTAGGTAGCAAAGGCAGAGTGTCATTAAGCTACTGTTGTTGGTATGTGGATTGTAATGGAAGGAAAATTGAAATTTAAGCGAAACAAAGCTGACGGCGGTGGTAGCTCAATGGTATAGACAATGGACTACCAATCGAACGACTTAAGTTCGATTCTCGGTTGAGGCCGCTTGAAGAAGTCTGATGAGGGGATGTGGTGATCTCCGAAATGGATCCATAACTTCTACCAAAAAATTTTTTCAATTTTTCTTCATTAAAAAATGGCCAATAGCTCATTTAAATTCACAGCAAAAGTATTTGTTTTTTACAGCAAAGTTTTTGATCCAACAATTTATTTAAAAACAGCCGTTGTTGTTTCAAAAACTTGCTTGCTTTTAAAAAATTTATTGTGAGAAAACCAACAAAAAAAATAATGATGGAGAGAAGATGAAGAGAAAAATCCAAACAAAAGTTTATTTTTAGCAACAATTTTCTCCCCGTTGTTGATTTAAAGGCAAAAGTATTTGACCCAACAGTTTCCGTTGTAAACAAAACTAATGAGAACAAATTTTTTTAAATTTTGTTTTTACAATGATTCAAATAATTCATGGATTCCTTTTTAGGAAATGGAAGTATAAATAGGTTCCTACAATTCAATATAATGTTGAATGTTCCACTATCTGATGATTGGATAGAATTTCAGGTCGATGTCATGGTTCGAATCCGGAGGAGAATATAAAATAAAGAAGACAAATCAGAATAAGAAATAAAGATAGCAACCAGTGAATGATAAGAAGGAGAGAAGAATAGGAGAACAAGCGGAGGCTACATATTTGCAGTTGGGACCCGGGCGGAGAGAAGATGAAGAGTAAAATGCAAACAAAAATTTATTTTTAGGTGAAAATTTGTTCCAACAATCTCCATTATTGACTTAAATCAACAACGCTCGTACCTTTGAAACAACAACGGAGCGTTGTTGGGCACATTTCAACTGCGGAAAGTAGTTGATTTAACAGCGAAAGTCTTTAGATTTACAACGTTTTTTTTTTCAGAGTACAAATGCTTTACACAAATCCTTTGGGAATTCGACATATGACGGTGTCAAGCTATTCGCTACAAAGCTTTGTGATTGTGGCAAATTTAGTGATCGTTTGAGTTTCATGTGCTTTTCACTCTGCACATGCTGCTTTACAAGAAATGTTTTCTTGAATGATACGGTCTTGCTGCATAACTTGCAAATCAGCACCTCACCGTCAGTTTGAAGATCGGGAAATTCCTTAACGATCTGCTTCAGCTTTCTCGAAATAGTTTGTTTAGCTTTTGGCATTATCTGTAAGAATTTGCATATATACATACATAAATGTATATATTTTCAATCTTTATTTCAACAAGCACTTACCGTTTCTTAAAATAAGAAAACGCTAGCAAAAAACAAAACCAGAGAATGCAAAAACAACTGAAATTTTTCAAGTGCCGTTATAAAATGAGATTTGCATAAATATTTCGATAGTTCGATAATTAAATCGAAAGATGTCCAAGGACATGGTTGCATTTTTGCGCACTAATTCTGAAATTTTTTTTATAACTTAGCAGAAATAATATGGTCCGGATTCACCAACGTGACTAAAGCTAAAACTAAGTTTTGACTTAAGTTAGCCCAGATTTGGGGCTAACTTACTTTTGGGTTTCACCAACTACTTAGTCTAAGAAAATAGTTTTGGAACCAGCAACCCTGCCAGCTTTTATTGCAAATACTGTTTTTTTGGTTGTTTTGGTTGCTGTATTTGCTAATTTTTTTTTTTGTCATATTCGCTCTTTTGGTTGTTGAATTTGCTAAAGCGACTCAAATTCTTAGTTTATTTTTAGTCAAGACAAAAGCTGACTAACTTGTGACTTAGCTTAGTTGCATGGTGAAACTGAAAACTTAAAAAAATCGGCTTATCTAAGTTGAGACCGGTTGGTAAAACCGGGCCTATGATTTTCCTCAAAGATGTAAAATATGACAAAATATGCATTTACAAGTAAAATATTCTGTCATTATTAAAATATGCTAAAATATGCTCTAAAAAATATACGTCAACCACTTGTTTTTCTCTAGAAACAAATTTATAAAATAAAAGTTTTTCAATAGAACGAATCAGAAAAAATATGACATTGCATATATGTATTTGGTTGCCCTAGCAAGTAGGTAAGTAATCTATGGTTTTGTGTGTCATCATTTCCTACACAGCCTTACGCACTGATAAAACTTAAAACTTAATTGTCTGAACATAATATTAGGTACCTATGTACATATTACATATTTTGAGGGTGACTATTTTAAAATTTTGATTAAAAACGAGAATTTCTATAACAAAATGCATACATGCATACATACATATTTACACATTGATATTGGATAAGGGGTTTCCTGGCTTTTTTTATTTACTTATTTATTAAAATAATCCATATTGAGGCTTACCCCTTAATATTTTTATACTCAGCTGTACTAGTACACAGAGTATTATAGTTTTAATCACATAACGGTGGATTGTAACAGAATGAAATAATCGAGATAGATATAGACTTATATATATCAAAATGATCAGGCTGAAAAGAGAAATCGATTGAGCCATGTCCGTCCGTCCGTCCGTCCGTCTGTAAACACTCTAACTCGCGCAAAAATTGAGATATTTTGATGAAGTTTGAAATGCAAGTTGGTATCGAGACTGGGACGGTTGCTATTGAAAATGGGCGAAATCGGACCATGACCACGCCCACTTTTCCTATATAGAAAAAATCGGAAATTTGGTATCTCAGCCACTAATATAGCTGGACCGATGAAATTTTACCCACGTGTTGGGCTAAGGTCCCTATGAAGAAATTTGATGAAATTTTGGAAAATGGCGGTGCCACGCCCACTTATTAAGGGTCAAACATTTAAAGCCTTATATGTCATAACTCAGAAACTATTGCAGATATAGCGATGCAATTTGGTACGCGGGATTTGCTTACTTAGGCAAATATTTGGACGGAAAATAGTTGAAATCGGTTGACGGCCACGCCCACTTTTATATATGTGTATTATAAAGTGACCTAATAAAAACATTTTAAAGCATATCTCTGTCAAATATAAAAATCTATCACTGAAATTTTGTCGCATGAGTCCAACTATGGACATAAAACAAAGAACACAACAATTTTGGAAAATGGGCGTGCCACGCCCACTTATTAAGGGTCAAACATTGAAAGTTTTATATGTCATAACTCAGAAACCGTTGAAGATATATCGATGAAATTTGGTAGGCGCGGTATACTTACTTAAGTAAATGTTTGGACGAAAAATTGCCAAAATCGGTTGACGACCACGCCCACTTTTATATATGGGTATTATAAAGTGACCTAATAAAAATATTTTAAGCGATATCTTTGTCAAATATAAAGACAATTGATTGAAATTTTGTGGCATGAGTTCCACAATAGACCGGAAACAAAAAATAGAAGAATTTTGATAAATGGGCGTGGCACCGCCTCTTTTTAGACAAAGGAATCTACGAGATTTCGGAGCCCATAACTCGACAAATAATTGAGATATTATGACGAAACTTGGTTTATACACTTTTATAACTTGTGTTAATAGACACGCAAAAATTTATTGAAATCGGTTTATGACCACGCCTACTTTTTAACAAAGATATTTCTGGAACACCCTTTTGGAATTTGTAACGTAACTAGAAGTCATAAAGGAATGAAATTTCGTACAAAGTATAATATTCATATGCTTAGTTGGATGACTGATAAAAATGTTGAAAATGGGCGCGGCTACGCCCACTTTATGCAGCACTCGCTTTATATAAAGTACTTACACCGTGTTTCCATCAAACGCAAACAAACAATGAAAGCATACAGCTGAGTATCTAAGTAATGTTTGATTCCACCCGAACTTAGGCTTCCTTACTTGTTTTTTCACTATCTAAGTATGTAGGTAAGTATCTTCATATCTTACCTTTCAGTTATTAAATTGAGTTTGCGATTCAAAAGCATTTCAAACACGCATTTAATCTAAATCAATTTCTATTCCAATTATTTCAACGATTAATCTTAAAAATAAAGCATAAAAGAAGGCTGCATTATTCCATTAGAGATTGTAATGCCATTAGCATCATCATTTCCTCTACACATTGTGTGACTTTGTTTACGTTTATACTCGTACATATTTATGTACTTACATACCCTGTAGGGAAAACCTCTAGTTCCGAACTAGGTCGCTTCTAGTGCATTTTTCGACACTACTAGCGCGAGCTAAATCTCTTTTGTATGTTATCAACTGGCGAATTTAACACGGCGATGTCCTAGGCGGTGTCAATTGTCACCCTCTGCACTACATTTTCGATAGTTCCGAACTAATACTAAATTCTACAGTTTACACTAGTTCGTTTATTGGCACATTTTCGATAGTTCTGAACTAGCTACAAGTATCTACAAATACTACAGTTTTACATCTGCCGCTTAAGTGTAGCATTTGACACACTTCATGCAAGTGGCGCTATGGCCGACTGGCTAACGCATGTGCCTTTCAATCTGAGGGGCGCGGGTTCGAATCCTGTCTGTGTCAAGGTGGATGATAATTTTTTTTTTTTAACTAATTATTTTTTTTTTTATTTATTTATTTAATAAAAATTTACAATAATATTTAAAAAGTAATAAAATAAAAAAAAATTAAAAATAATCCTGAGGGATCGGAAAAGCATAATTAGGGGAACATTTCATTTCATACAAGTTAATATGCAAATAGAAAACTCTTTATATCAAACGCTTCACTAAACATCTGAGAATTGCAGAAATATACAAAGCCGACGGAAATTGAACGAACAAAAATTGTCATAGAATTATTGTCACTTCGAAATTGCATACAAATCAAAGTGTGTCTTATAATGGTTACTCAATTCACTCCTCCTGAACTGGTCAGGGTCTACCTACAATTGATCTAGTTCCCTTTTGACACCTTTTCGCTAGTTCGGAACTAGAAATTTTGCTCACTAGTTATTGAGTTCCCTGCAGGGTATGTACATACATACATATAAGTAAGTACGTGTTTATTATGAGCAGATGAAGCTTTGTTACGCTAACAGGTTTTATTGCCATTGTGATGCATTGTAAATATACTTGCATATACTTAGTTACATACATACATACATAGGTGCGTGCTCAAAGTAAGTCATTGTTTGTATAGAAATCTTAAGTGATTCATTGCTGTGGCAGAGGGTTCTTCGTAATGAAAACAATCTTGTATCACCAACTCATTCGTCCAACGCGCCAACAAACCAACCAACCAACCACCTTCGCAACGCCTTCACTGCTTGCAATTCATTTCACCTTCAACTCAAGTGCACTAACTCTTTGTTATTGTTTTTGTTTTCCTTCTTGGTCTTCTTTTATTTACTGCATTGTGGTGACTGACTGCTTGCGGTTGCTGACTGTCAGTTGATTGTGGCGTTGCATTCGGTTGCAGTTTTTGCCGGTGAAGGGCGCTTTAAAGTTCTTAGTGAAGAATTTCACAAGTTCACATTTGACTTAAGTAAAAGCGCTGAACTGACATGCAGAAATAGTCTATGAAAAAACAAAACTCGCTTGGAATGAAAAACAAAAAAATATGAAATTTGCCTACAATTTCATTATTTATTTATGATAATAGAATTCAAAAAAAAAAAAAACAAGCAGAGGGCAATAACTCCAGTAATAAAAACAAGAACAACGCGCACCTAAAAAAAAAAAAAACAAAAGCAGCAAGAATAACAAGAAAAATAAGCAAAAATAACACAAGAAAGAACACCTAAAACTAAAATAAAACCAGGGACTTTTAACGCGTTTCGGTTTCGGTTTCTGTTACACAGCTAAGTAACGAAACAGAAACAGAAACAAAACTCCTTTGTAACAAAATTCGTAACAAAACTCCGAAACGTTTCCAGCAGAAACAAAACCTGTAACGAAACTAAATTAATTTTGTTCCTTGTAACAGAAACAGAAACAAAACTCCTTTGTAACAAAATTCGTAACAAAACTCCGAAACGTTTCCAGCAGAAACAAAACCTGTAACGAAACTAAATTAAGTTTGTTCCTTGTAACAAAATCCGTAACGAAACTAAATTAATTTTGTTTCTCAGTATCAGAAACAAAATTAATTTTGTTCCTTGCAACAAAAACAAAACCAGAAACAAAATTAATTTTGTTTCTCAGTAGAGAAACTATATTTGCAGAACATTAGGATGGACTTGTTATTTTTAGGTATATAATATACATATATATGTATGTCTGTGGCAACCAACTAAAGTATGGAATAAGACACTTATATTTTTTAAATATTATCGTAAGGGACATTTATTCAAATACGCTCATAAAACATTGAGAGCGAAAATATCGTAAGGCACAAAATTATGATTTTTTTCGCAAACTGCAAATTTTTTCAAGAAAAAAGATATCAGGTTCAATATATTAATTAATCATCTAAACGCGTGTTCAATTTCATTTAAATATACCAGTAAAAACAGTGAAAAAAACAAAAAAAAAATGCTCTCCTGTAAAATTTGGTTTTGTCCCTTACGATAAAGTCGCACAAAGGGGTCGATATTAAAAAAAATATAAACGGGTGACTATTAGGGTTGTCTTTTTTAATTTTTTTAAATGATATATAAAAACGCTTCATATGCATAGAACAACGGATTGTGAAAAGTATACATTAATTGTTATCAAGAAATATTTAATTTTCTAATAATAGCTCATTCAGACTACTTTGTAGTGCAATTTCTTCATCATCATGATTTTTATAAGACGTCGAAGCAGTACAGGATGCTTTGGCGGGTGTAATATCGTTTCGTATGGTTAATGGGATATCCGATTTGCGTTTTTTTTTTTTTTGTGTATTTGCTTAATTAATCAAGCTTTATTACATTTCTGTCAATTTATCATTTCTCGCAGCCAATTATAGTCCGAAACAAGTTTCTAATAGGTATTAGTTAATAAAGCAAATTATAAGGGTTTTTTTTTAATTTCGCCTTAGTAAATTTTCACATATTTTCCTAACTCCAGTTGAGTTAAAAAAAAGGAAACGTGAGTAAGGAGTACTCATGAACATTGATGTGTAATCAGTTTCGAAATAGGACTTTATTCCCTTTCCCTTATTCATATTTCTCACTGGTTTTCTATCGATTAAAATGCGACTATCCTTTTTATAATTTTTTGTTGCCATTGTCACTGCTACATTTTGTTGTTTTTGTTTGTTTTGTTTGTTTCGGTGTTTGGTTTTTGATTTTTAATTTTTGATTTCTGATTTTGATTTGTTTTGTTTTGTTTTGCTCAGAAACATACAATATCATTCGGATCCACGTTTGACCCATATCTCGGGGCTCCGTGTAGAAGTCCTACTCAAAACCTTTCATTTGATACCAACATTGCTCAGAAATATTCAAGGATCATCCGGATCCTCATTTTGACCCATATGTGGAGACCCGGTCTAGAATAGAGCTCTATACGAAAGCCCCGCTCAACATCTTTCATTTGATACCAATATTAATCAGAAACACACAAGATCATCCGGGTCCTCGTTTTGACCCATATCTCGCGACCCGACCTAGGAATCATAAAGAATAGGGCTCCCTGTACAAGCCCTGCCCAAAACTTTTCATAAGATACGCTTAAACTTTACCTGTTTTTCGAAATTACTCGTAGCTACAGCAAAGATGTTTGCACATCAAAATGCCACAGGTATACATATATATATTATATAGGTACCTAAAAATAAAAAGTCCATCCTAATGTACGGCAAATAGTATTATAATAATTTTTATAGTTTTGCCACTGAGAAACAAAATTAATTTCGTTTCTGGTTTTGTTTTTGTTGCAAGGAACGAAATTAATTTTGTTTCTGAGAAACAAAATTAATTTAGTCTCGTTACGGATTTTGTTACAAGGAACAAAATTAATTTAGTTTCGTTACAGGTTTTGTTTCTGCTGGAAACGTTTCGGAGTTTTGTTACGACTTTTGTTACAAAGGAGTTTTGTTTCTGTTTCTGTTACAAGGAACAAAATGAATTTAGTTTCGTTACAGGTTTTTCTACTTATTGAAACGTTACAATCTTTTGGTTTCGAATTTAGTTTCTATCCTTTAATGTTTCTTGGAACAGAAACACCAGAAACGAGAGTTTCGTTTCGTTACGAGTTTTGTTACAAGTCCCTGAATAAAACAAAAAAAAAAAAAGATTGAGAACGACAAAAAATGTGAACGACAATCTTAAGAAATTAATAATAACATGAATAATTAGAATAAACGTAAAAATTAAAAGAAAAACGAAATGTAAAATGAATATTACAATGAGCAAGAAGATGGAGAAGCGTGAGAAAAATAAAGGAAAATAAATGAAAAGGAGTACGGAACAAGAAGAAAAGAAATGGGCGAAGGAGGAGCTTACAAAGAATAAGCCTTAATAAATAAGAACCACAAACGCTCTCTAGAAATAATAAAAATAACAACTAAGCCCACCAAAGCAAAACGAACAACTTTGTTTAGGCATTGGTGCACAAGTTGCTTACACAAACTCACACTACAATGACAAACTAATTCTTTTTTATACCAGTTAATTAAAAGAAACAAACAAATAAGGAACATGTTTACACATCAAGGTTCATAAGCTTCTAGTACTTACATCTCTTTTGTTTTACTTTCTGATATAATTTTTTTATTTTTTATATTAAATTTTTTCTTGTTTTTTTTTTTTCTTTCTTTTTTGTTAATTTCTCGTTTTTCTTGTAAGCTTTTTCATTATTAAAAAAAAAACTTTCACACATTTTAATTTCTGCCATCATTTCGAGTGTATGACCTTTGCGCTCAACATACTGCCCTCAAGTGCTGAATTTCTACGAAATTTGCTCATTCGACTTTGCTAAAATTTCCATTTCACCATTTAATTGCATTACTTAAGTAGTCTTTTGCATTTATGAACATTTTCATTTTGCTTTTCACTCAACTAAAATTATTTCAGTTTTCTACAGCATGTTGCATTCGCCAACGACTCGTTTATTGTCTGCCTTCTGTTTGTTTCGTTGTTGAATTAGTTAAATGAGTAGTTTGGTTTCAATTAAATGCCGCTTTGTCTGTGTTTTTCGTGTCGTTGGTTCATTTGGTTTGTTATTAGTTTTCTATAATTTTTCCTAAGTTTGTTAACACCATCTTCTCGCTTTGCACTGGCGTTTTCTAGTATCTAAGCTAAGATTGCTATGTTGCTATATCACAGATACCGCACAAGTTACAGAGACATTGATGCGCTAGCATTACCTGCAGCAGCCGTTGAGTGTCGCGTAGTGATGGACGAGTTCGAGATGGTTTATTCGATTCTCTCGATTGTTGAAACATCTCGAATACTCGATGGTTTTCATTCTTATTCGAGTCAAGTCGTAAATGGCCGTCAGTCGAAACAATCGCTAAAACATCTCGTACTCGCCGCCGATTCCTCTCGTTTTCAAAGCAACCCAACAGCCGGCCTGCCGACTCGGAACAATCGCAAAAATATCTCGATTGTGTAGTCGAGATATCATCGAAACAACCTCCGACTCGCTGACTCGGAAAAATCGCAAAAACATCTCGATATTGTAGTCGAGGAGCGAGTAAACTTTTGACTCGATTGTGATTTGCAACGTTGGCGATTCTCTCGATTGTGTAAACATCTCGGACTCGCCCATCACTAATGTCGCGAGACTGCGATGCCTGAAGCCTCCTTTCTTGGATAGCCTTTGTCAAGTGGTGCTAATTGGCGTAAAATACTTGCTATCCTTTATCTCCAAATGGTTTCAAGAGAAGTAGTGACAAACTAGCAATGTACCTCTGCTTCTGGCCTAATTGGCAGTCACTTCAACTTACCAACCTGCCTAGAGCTTGAAGTATGCAGTTTCTTCCATGAGATTACAGCTGCGCGATATATTTTTTTCACAAAATAACAAAAAAGCAATAATATTTTAGTGGTATCATATTCATGTAAATTTTCAGAACATGTTTTACTAACAAAAGAAAAATACATTCCGAAATTCGTCGATTTCATACTAAATTCAAACTCGCTTTAGATTAAATATTTGTTGAATACTGTTTGCTCCACATTTTTTGTGGTTATTCTCAGGGACCGAAAATAACGGTCATTTTTTTCTAGTGTGGTGAAAAGGTTACGCAAAAACAACCTTTATCATCTTTTGGTCCTTAATAACCATTATAAAAACAAAAAAACCGTTTTGGGCCTGAATAACCGTTATGGCAACCAAAAAAGTGTTTTGGGCTTGAATAACCGGTTTGGCAACCAAAAAATCGTTTTGGGCCTGAATAACCGTTATTCACATTTTTTTTTTTTGGTCAGCAATAAAAATCAAGCCTATTTATTTGTCAATATTTCTGGACGATATTGGTATCAAATTAAAGGTGTTGAGCAGGGCTTTTACAGGTGTATTTGTTAAGATTCGTAGGTCGGGTTCCCAGTTATAGGGGAAAAGTGGACCTGGATGCCCTGGAATGTTTTAAGCAATATTGGTATCAAATGAAAAGAGGTAATCAGAGCTACAATCCCTGCTCAACACCTTTCATTTGATAACAATATCGTCCAAAAATATTGAGAAATAAATAGACTTGATTTTTATAGCTGACGAAAAAAAAAAAAATCTGAATAACGGTTATTCAGGCCCAAAACAGTTCTTTGGTTGCCATAACGGTTATTCAAGCCCCAAATACTTTTTTGGTTGACATAACAGTTATTCAGGCCCAAACCGGTTTTTTGGTTTTTATAATGGTTATTAAGAACCAAAAGATTTTTTTTCTCATGATAATGGTTAAATATGATTTTTACCCCATTTCTCTTATAACCGTTACGTCCCTGGTTATTCTACATCAGGGCTGCTCACCTCATAGGCACTCAAAGCACAATTGTTTTTGTTTTGTTCTGAATAATAGGCACAGATACATATTTTCACTTCAAATATGAAAATAAAATTTTCTTTGCACTCCCATAAGCACTCAGATATAATAAAATTTTATATGAATGTGCCTATGATTCATATTGAACGTGCAGATCAAAGGCACTTTGTATAGGACATGGTGAAATAAGAGAAAAGGTGTTTGCAATAAAACAAAATGGCGGTGCATTTTGACAACACTCGCACTCTTATAAAAAAATGTTCCCCTCTTGGCTTTTTTCTTTACAAATCGTACCGAAATCCCATACGAAAATTATATATTGACTCCCATTTTAGTATTTTATTGAGTAGGCATTACTGTTTTTATATTTTTGTTTTGTTTTGAAATTTTGATATACATATATTTTCAATAATACATATGTAAATGTGAAAAAATTTTATAACATTTCGAAATTCCGCGACGAAACAAGAATTAATTAACAGCCCCGTTGATTATTTTTTTGGTGCCTTCGTCTCACCATTCTTACCATCGCGTTTTACAGGTAAGCTAAAGATCGCAATGACGAGACTTCTTTTCCCCTAATCCCAATTCTTTTATTCAGTTACATTTTGAAATACCGTGGCGAAATCTAATTTACAATTATTAACCAATCGATTACACAATATTGGTTAAGGCGTATGCAACAACAAACGCTACAAGTCCGGGTGGTGGCATTGTTGGTGGTGGCGTTGGTGCAGCTCGCAATGATGGTAACACGTCTGTGAAAGCAGGTGGAACTGCAGGGGTGAAATCATCGCCACCCGATGACTTGGCTGCATATTTGCAACCAGTAATGGTGTTGCTGAACAAGCCAGGCGATGAATATCCATCGACAACGTATGCGTCGTCACAGAAATTGCGTCGACAAACGCAATCAATGGAGCCGCGCAGGAATGTTATTAAGCCACGTCAACCGATCAAAACGTTGCAACAGCGTTAAAAGGAATACGGAGAAGCACGTTTGCGTATATTGGTTCGGCGAAAAATACCGAAGATGGTGTGGGGTGAGTTCGGTGAAATTTGGCTCCTTTATTTTTCTTATTACAGCTTTTTTTGTTTATGCAGAATATCAAATTCTACGAATGCACCGTCCACTTCCAACAACCGCAGTTTCTATCAGTACAACTGCCAGCGCAAACAATTCTAACAAAGGCAAAAAAATAGCAGCAATGCCAATGCCACCAAATGGAAATCAGCTTGGCATGAATGGCGGCGGAGTTGGAGGTGGTGACAGTGGTGGTGGTGGTCTCGATAGCGGTGTTACTTGTGGACGATTTTGGCCTCAGAAATTCTGGTTCACCTTTAAGTCCATACAATAATTATTATAATCGACTGCAACAACAACAACAGTCACCATATCTCATTCAGCAGCACCAAAAAAAAACACCAACCGCTTATAATGTCCTTCAATTTCAGCGTCGTTGCCGTTACCGCTTCCTACGCTGCAACATCAGCAACAGCAACAACAATATCAACTACATCAAACTTGGTCGTCAGTTGTTGGTGGCAGCGTATCGTTCGCAGCATTAAGGCAACAGCAGCACTACCAACACCAACAACAACAAGAAAGCATCTTAAGTTTGCCACGCGGACCCGATGGCTCTGCTGGTTTTCGGATGCGTCGGTACCATGTTGATGGTGGCGGCGCAAGCATAGGCGGATGTACTACTATAGTAGACTATACTACAATTTGTAACACATTTGAAAAAGTTGGACTAATAAAAAAACAACAAAAGCAACGCGCATTTTCATATGCATGTATGCACATATGTAGGTAATGCTATGCGTTATATAGTACGTTTGTTACGACATAATGCATGCCAATTACAGTGCCAGCCTTCATTGCTATAATTGGGTCGGCTTTCCATTATTCCAGCACGCCCTGAGAAAAATGACTTATGCAGGGCGGTAGAGGGGCTCTCACAGATCTCAAAACTGAAAACCAAACTTTCCGGAGGCTTATAGTTCCCGAGATATTCCTTCTTAAAGTTGTGAAAATACTATGCAGAAGGACATCACCGTGGCGGTAGCCACGGTTGGGGCACACGTCCGGACGGATGGCGTAGCCCAGGGTTATTTTTTATAAGCGCGGCCGAAGGCCGCCAACGCAGAAAAGTTTTTTTTTTGCAAAATTTTCGCTAAACTCCATGTGTGGTGAAATTTGTATGGGAACTTTAACAGCAAATATCTCGGGAACTATAGGCCTCCGGTAGGTGGGGTCTTCAGTTTTGTGATCTGGGGGCCCCCCTCTACCCTCCTAAAAAACCATTTTTTTCTAGCCGTGGGGGACTCGTCTAAAATTTTACCTATCTCGGAAACCATAAGCCTCCGGCAAGTTTGGTTTTCAGATTTGGGATCTGTGAGAGCTCCTCTACACCCCTGTATAAGTCATTTTTCTCAGGGCGTGCTGGAATAATGGAAACATTTCCCCTATAATTCGATAAGAATTTACAATTTGCAAATACTGGCGGTATTATCTTTTTAATTTTATGTATCAATTTTATTTCTTAAAGCAAAAAATATGTGTATGTACACACAATGAAAATTCAAACTCAAACGGTAAATGTAAATAAACATATAAATGTAAACAAAAACATTGGTTTGACATGCATTTACCCAGCCAATAAGAAACAGCTCTGAACAGCTACATTTGACAACTATGTATCATTGCGGCGAAAAAATTACATATCAGCTGGTCTGCCGATACCACCGTTCTAGTTGCATCATGGCTTACGTAATAAGCATTTTAAAAATATTCCCCTTTCACAATTTTACCCCCTTATTATGGATTGTCATACGATAGCTATCGGCCGCTTGCAAGCGTATCGTATAAAATGAGTTTCCATATTATGAATTCCACACGCCCGCTAGGTGCACTATCGTGAATGACATTTTTTTAGGGTTCAATTAGTTATGCGTTCACTTTATTTCCATTACAGTCTATCGGGTTTCACACGATAGAAATTATTTCGTAATACGAAGTACCCGACTGCAAGCGTTTAGCGTGTATCGTATTAATTCGTAATAGGCCCCTTAGACATATAAAAACACACCAAAGTAGTAATAAGTGAATATTTTAAAAATATAAATACACGCGCGCCATCTGTTGGAACATAGCGGTGGTTATAACCTAATCTTATTAGTAAATATGTTGCATATATTTAGACAGCAGCTAGAAGTTACATACATACATACATACATACATACAGGTGAAACTAATAAAAGCGTGTTAAAAAAGTATTAAACTACTCCTAAATTTGTCCCCCTTTTCTACTCCCTTCAAATGCATGACCGGAATAAGAGTGAGACGTTAAACTTCTTACATTGGCCGTGATATCACCTATTTTTATTTCACCATGGTATAGGAGCTCGAGCACTGCCGTAAGAAATCGAAATTTACAATAACAAATTTGTAATGAAAAAAAAATTCAAAAAATGAAAGCACTGTAAAAAATTTGTATTCAAAAATTTTTCATATAAAAAATAAAACAATATTTTATGTATTTGATACTACCTTTTGAAAGTAAATTCTAAAATAATATTTTATTGGAATTCATAAAAAAAATTAAATGAGCAAACAAATGTTTCAGTGCATATACAAATTTGTAGATGTATTGAGTTTTGTACTTTCAATACGAGAGCGTTGAGCAGCCCTGTTCTACATCATACTTATATACTTACTAACCTACATACATACATACATATTTATGTCGATTTCAAGTATCACTTTGTGTGATGATAATAAAAGTTAATTTTTACATGAACAGCCAGTTAGTAAGTCGCTTTTATTTGTGGTTGTTTTCACCCCATAATATTGACATTGTTGTTGCTTTTTTTGTTGGTGTTTGCATATGAATTTCTTATTTGTCAGAGTGTAACTATGTTTTGTTGTTGATATTTGTGCACAAACATTTGGTTTTCATCACACTTTTCTGTTTTTGTTTTTGTTCATCGTTTTGCTATTCAACGTTCGGCATTGTGGCTAACCTGAGGTTAAATGAAAACACGGTTGCATTGGCCTAATTTTACATGCTTTGCATATCACACACTGCTCTCACCTAAACAACCGCATCACTGCCACGGTTATATTTGTTATGTTCAGATGGAGTGACGTCGTCTAATATGAATCAGATTCATATTTACAAATTTTTATACTTATGTAAGTATGTGTTCCACAAGAATTTCCATGAGCATTTTTTCGCGTATGTCCAGCGCAAATGCTTTTTGCATTTAGGTATGTATGTACTTAAGTACATATACATAAGTATAGTAATTTTTGCATGCAATTTTTTACGATATAAATATGTACCTTTATTCTTTCACTGTTTTTTCTTTTGGTTCCTTCGTCACGTTCAACCACGTTGTGGCAAAATGTCACGGTACACTTCGTTTGCTACACAGCAGTCTCAAGTATGTATGTATGTAATTTAAGTTTCTTGCATTGCCCAACGGAAGTTTTAAAGGCGAATCAACAGAAACTCACTTAGGCATTTATGACTAAGTAAGTATTAAAAGGTGTCATAAAACATTGCTGCTGATTGCACTCGATCTGCTGCGGCATATGCCTTTGTGGTTGGTTGCTCATTGTGCGCACGTACACATTTTTTTATGAATTCATAAAATCTTTTTCTAATTAAACGGCGAAACATTTGCCTAAACATCCGTGGGTAATGTGCTTTTGTTAGCTACCGAGTAATTTGATGTGGCTGTTTAAGAAAATTGATGCGGTTTATCTGCATTTTTTATTCCTTTGTTGAGCAATGATTATTTTCGAAATTTGTGCGATTATGTTGTTGACTTCTTCATTAACTAGCCGAATAGAGCAGCTTGTTTGATTTTCAAGACCTAATGCTACTTTCATATATACATACATACATATATACATATGTACATGCATTTGTCTTTGTTTATCATCAAAAAAATCAGCGAAAAGGTACTTATTGCTTTTCTTATTACTACGCAAGAGTTAAGCGAGAAAGAGTTACATAGATAAGCGTAGTATTACGTCAATTCACTAGCATTTTTAATATAAATCGGCGTTAATTATGTTATAAGACTGCTTTAGCGTAAAATATAGGTACAAGAGAGATAAGTACATACTTACTTATTAAAAGGTGTCCTTTAAACTAGACCTTGAACTTTTGGCTTGAAATCGATTGCCTGGTTGTTTGGTTTGGTTTGAGTGGCGAGTCCCAATGACTCCAATTAGCGCTGAAGCGCCGTTTTGCTACCACGACTCGTGCCTAAAACCAGAAGAATAGATTAAGAAGATTAATTCGGAGGCAAGGGAGTGTCCTACGCCTTATATACATCCAGTTGAGTTTAGAATCGATTGCCTAGATAGCCTTTCAATAAACACAATACGTTTCTTCATGCAAACTACTATTTAAGTAACACATTCTTTACATTCATTTCATATTCCATCTATGTACATATGTATGTATTTTTTCACACTTTTATTTGCTAAGTAATATTTTTTTTCTAAGTTATTATTTTATTTGTTATCTAGTTTGAGCCTACGCTCATTCGTTTTAGCTTTTTCTACAATTCATTGCTAGCATTTGCTATTTTATTGAATTCAAGAAGAGCTTAAAATGGCCTAAATGGCTTAAATTGTAAACAAATATCTAATATAATTAACGAAGATACTTATGAATATATTTAATTACATACAAGCAAATATATACACATAAGGAAATCCATATTAAGTTTGTGAAATTTTTTATTCATAACCAGATGTTGCCATAATATTGTTAGCAGTGCTTCATCATCCAAAATTGAGCTTTTGTTTTGCTGAAAATTTAGAATATTAAGCATTAAAGCAGGTGTAACGGCACAATATTTACATGCTTTCTCAGATTATTAACATAACAAAAAAAATATCATTAAAAGTTGCGGCAAAGTTATAATAAATAAATAGTTCTTAGATGATTTATTTAACATATTTAAATTGGGTTATTTCCTTACAAAATCTGCATATTACTTATACTCTTTAAATAATATAGACCCAATTTCGACTTAGCTTCTTTTTAAATCTTTATAGCATTTGAGTAGCAGTAGAGCCTTAGCAGCATAGTAATGCTCGTAGAGTTTTACGCTATACAAAAAGTGCAGTGAGAGTAAGCCTTACAGTTAAGGAACTTTTATTAGAACATACCTAATGAACCTATTTACAATTTAATAAGTAAGTAAGCCAAGCACTGTTCCAACAAACCGAACTATGTAGCTTGTGCAATCATAAACTCAAATTAGTAATTACACAAGTGTGACTTTACAAATACAAATTTAATATACATACATCAATTCCTACACGAAATTTTAGTAATCAGTAATTCAACATTTATACTTGTAAATTCCGCAAACAGTTTGTAGAACAGTGCTGTAATAATATACGTAAAAATGTGCGTATAGAGAAGGGATGCTTAGTGATATTTAAGACAAATCGATATTTGGATAGACTATGATGATCGACTGTAAATTTAATTGAAATTTAATGCGATATAATTTTTGTTATGTACTTTAATTATAACCAGGGACCGAAAATAACGGTTATTTTTCTCTAATGTGGTGAAAAGGTTACGTAAAAATAACCTTTATCTTCTTTTGGTCCTTAATAACCATTATAAAAACCAAAAAAACGTTTTGGGCCTGAATAACCGTTATGGCAACCAAAAAACTGTTTTGGGCCTGAATAACCGTTATTCAGATTTTTATTTTTTTTTTGGTCAGCTATAAAAATCAAGCTTATTTATTTGTCAATATTTCTGGACGATATTGGTATCAAATGAAAGGTGTTGAGCAAGGCTTTTATATAGAGGTGTATTTGTTAAGATTCGTAAGTCGGGTTCCCAGTTATGGGTGAAAAAGTGGTCCCGGATGCCCTGGACTGTTTTAAGCAATATTGGTATCAAATTAAAAGGGGTAATCAGAGCTACAATCCCTGCTAAACACCTATTTGATATCAATATCATCCAGAAATATTGGCAAATAAATAGGCTTGATTTTTATAGCTGACCAAAAAAATAATAAAAATCTGAATAACAGTTATTCATGCCCAAAACAGCTTTTTGGTTTCCATAACGGTTATTCAAGCCCAAAACACTTTTTTGGTTGCCATAACAGTTATTCAGGCCCAAAACGGTTTTTTGGTTTTTATAATGGTTATTAAGGACCAAAAAAATTTTTTTCTCATGATAATGGTTAAATATGACTTCTACCCCATTTCTCTTATAACCGTTACGTCCCTGATTATAACAAATTAGAGATGCATATCGATGTGATAATATCGATAATGCTGCTATACAACGATAACGAAGTGAAATTCTTTTAAAAACGTAAATTAACATTCATTCATACATACGTAAGTAAGTTTGCATGTAAATATGTATGTATGTACATATGTACAGATGGCATGTGATGAAGTGTTTTGAAAACTTACTATTCCATATGTTTTCTTCTTGCCTTAAATTTTAAATTCAAATGAATTAATGAGTTCACATACATAAATTCTAATTTAAACTTGAATTTATTATAATATTCAATTTTCGTTGCTCCAAGAGTAGAAATCTTTAAAACGTCTTTCAATAAGTCGATATTTGCATGCGTTGTGTGGTGTGGCAAAAGATGCTGTGAAATTGGTAATGATTTCTTTAGGAAAATATGTATGTATGTTAACCCTCAGACTATTTCATTTCATTTATTGCCCAAAATCACATTAATATACAATTGGTATAGTTATATAAAATTAGATTATCTAGTGTTATCCTAACATACATGTGTATTTATCTAGGAATTTAAAACTTATGTTTTTATGCATGTACTTTACGAGTGTATGTATTTTACGAGTGTATGGCTTTAGCAAAAATTTAAAACTTTTATACATTCCCCCAAAAAGGGCTAAAAAGGAGATATAATAATTTATTATACATATATATGTACATATCTAAAACTAATATAATCTTATACTAAGCTTTTGCCAAATATTAGGTTATAAACTGGTTGGTATTGTATACTAAATTTTCGCCATTAAGGTCGTATGAATTATATCTCCTATGATAATAAATTGCTTTATTATTTCTGTGTGTCATATTATTATTTTTTAATATTTTTAAATATATTGGAGATAAGTATCTTTCTGATAATGGTACAGTTATTTGTGTTTGCTTTGATAAATAGCTATTTATAATTTCATTTTCAAGGTTTGCCATTCTTTCTACAAATCTATCGGACGATTTAATAAGGAAAAAGTCGATTCTTGATAGTTTACATTTTTTATACAACACTTTATTAGATATTCTTTTTCGAAAAGTGCCACTTCTGTATGGTTGGCGGTTGACACCACTACAAAGTCTTAAAATGTATCGTTCAAATCGTCTTAATCTCTCCATTTGACTCGATGAAACATTAAACCATATTGGATGTGCGTAAGAAATTATTGGCCTAATTATTTGCTTATATATATTTAGTTTGATGCTAATTGAAAGGCCACCCTTTCTTCTAACTAAATTAGAGTAACTGAAAAACATTTTCTTTGCCTTTGCTAATATAAAATCCACGTGTCTTATAAAATTAAATTTGCTGTCTAAGATTACACCCAGATATTTTATTTGCTCTTTGTTGTTGATATTTACTCCATTCATCTTAATTTGGGGTTCATATTTACGGGCGTTTGGAAACAAATACTTGCGTATTCCCTTAATAATGGATGTTTCACTTTTCTGTAAATTTATTTTCAACTTCCATTTTTTAAAGTATGCGCTTAGTTCATTTAGATATAAATTAATAACTTCGTTAGCTTTAGCAATGCGTGAATGAGATCCAAGCACAAGTATATCGTCTGCGTATATGATAACTTTTATGTCACATCCATTGGAACTTAATGGCGGATCAGGAAAATCTGCCAAGAAGATGTTGTATAGGATCGGCCCTAGTAAAGAACCTTGGGGCACACCTGCATTTATATCCCTCGTCATAGAGTTATGTATACCTTTATTTACATAAAATGAACGCCCTTTCAAGTAGCTCAATAATATTTTACATAAATTGCTATCAAAGAAAAATTTATGGTACATTTTAAAAATAATCGCTTCTATCCAAGCAGTATCGAACGCCTTTTCTAAATCCAGACTGGCTAATATAGTCGCTTGACGGCGATTTAAATTATTACATGCATAGTCCGAAACAAGTGTTAATGCATGACCAGTTGAGTGAAATGAGCGAAAGCCAAATTGATAATCCTTTAATATTTTTCGCTCTTCCATATGTTTTTTTATTTTTTCAAGTATTATATCTTCTAATAATTTACTTATATTTGAAAGAAGAGATATTGGACGGTAACTAAGAACTGAATTAGGATTTGAATTTGGTTTTGGAATACATATGACCTTTGCCGTTTTCCATTGAGTTGGGAAATATGCTATATTTAGTGAGTGATTAAAGAGGATCGCTAGGAACCTCCAAAAACTTTCCGATGTTTTTTTAAGCAGATAATTTGATATACCGTCATCACCGTAACTCTTTTTATTATTCTTTGATTGTAGAATAATACCAACTTTCTCCGCGTTTACAAATGCGTATCGTTGGTTAACGTTTGTGTTAAACTCACCATCAGCGGTTATACTGTCGCTGAATTCTACAGTTGGCTCGTTTACGTTCTCTATATTTACCATTGTATTTTCTATTAAAATTGATACATTTTCTTCTCCAAGATGTTGGTTTTGACAATGTATTTTTTCAAATGCATTGGCTAATGCCTTTACTTTATCAAAGTCTTCCGTTAAAACAATATTGTTCAAACTATGATTATCTACTGAAGTTCCATAAGGAAAGTCATTGTCGATATCTTCTCTGTTAATCGTCAAGTTTGGAAGATTTAATGTTTGTTTTAATCCACATATCCCCTTAATTTTACTGTATGTTTTGTTATTCATACGTATTTTGGCGAAGTAATTTGACCAATACTTTTCTTCATGTATACGAATACGTTCTTCTATAATTTTGTTAAGATTACGAATGATGGCTGTTAAAGTATTTTTCCGCTGGGGGTGCACGCATCTTGCAGCTGTTCGACGTAAACGTTTCTTTTCGTTAATTAGATCAAGTATATCTACAGGAAGATTTATTAGGCCACGATTACGCACTACTGTCTTTGGGACGGCACCTGAGTTAAGTGCTACTTCAATGGCTTTATTTAGGTTTCCAATACAGTTGTCAATCTCTTCTCGCGATACATTACGATTGATTGGTAAGAAGTTTGGGCGAAGGTTGCCCAAAAGCACATTGTTAAAGTGTTTAAAATCAGTCTTATCATAATTGAAAAACTCAGTTAACGGGCAACTGAGTACATTATGATCTGATTCTATAATAAGTTCTACTGCACAATGATCTGACTCAAATTCGTACGTTTTTAGGCAATCTATGTATCCGTTTACTTCATCAAATTTTATACCAACAAATGGTGTGACTAAAAAAATATCTAAGTATGAAGCTGTTTGCTTAGATATTCTAGTCGGATATTTTGTTGATATAAGACTAAGACTGGGGCATTGCTGAAGCCAATTGTTAAATATTCGACCGTTATTGTTTGTGACAGAGTCCCCCCAATTAGGATGCCGAGCATTAAGATCTCCTCCCATTATTATCTTGCTCGTACCAATAGATTCCAGAACTAAATTCAGGTCGCTTACATGCAATAAGTCTGATGGACGATTATATAAACTTACAAATGTAATTTCCTCACCATTTTCGCAGAATATTTTCAATCCTACTTTCTCCAAGTGGACAGTATCTCCAAACTTGACAACTTCGTATTTATATTGTTCTTTTATGCAAATAGCAGTCGCAGTACCACATGTGGTCCTCCTCTTATTTATTTGTCTAGCCTTATCAACTTGCGTAATAAAGTTATAACCTTTGAAGTTAACCCTATGCTTTGCGTTAAGACGATGCTCAGCTATAAGTATTACATCTGGCTTATGTTTTTTTTAAAAAGAGGTTAAAGTAATGTCTTTTGTGCTTTGATATCAAAGAATTCACGTTTAGGAATATGCATTTTAATTTTTGGTTAGTCATGATTTAGTCTTAATTCTGTTAAAAGGCTAAAGAGGGCTATTGACTTTTCGTCATCATAGCAGCTGCTTGTAAGCTTTTGAGAAATTTGTTATTTTTTTCATACAATCGGAAATATTGCTACCAAATAGACGTATACATTCGCTGTTGACATTATCAAAAGATGTTGACCCTAATGCTATTTTGTTTTTCGTGTTATCATTTTTTAAGCTACGCTTGGTTTCATTTCCACGCACAGCTAAAGCATACGAAGGTGATGTATTACCGGCGGTAAGACTACGTGTTATTGTTGTATTTAGTGGGATCTTATCTCTCGTTTCGTTATTTCGCTCATTCATTCTCTTTATTATTTCTAAGCGTTTGGGACAATTTCGATAATTGGCGGTGTGGCCTTTTTTGTTACAATTTACGCACATCACTGGCATGCCTATCTTTTTAACTAATTTACCTGTATCATTATCAGTATATACATACTCTTTGTTGTTATTTCCCTTTGGGGGAATTTTGCATTCTTTAGGCCCATGAGTAGGCTGACCATAAATATGAATCGAAAATGAGGTACAAAATTTCAAATGATATAAGTACGAACATATGTATATTTATGAAACTTGAAATCGTAAAAAATATTAGGTTTGTTTCTTATTAAACTAGCAGCTAGCTGTCAAGTGAGCAAAACGGAATTGCGCTCATAAAGAGCGAAACGAACAGTAAATCAAGAAACGGAATAATAGTAAAAATTAGTGATTAGTAATTTGAATGCTATTTTTGACTGTAAATGGTTATTTTTTCTAAAAAAAAAACAATTAATTTTCTTTATTTCTATTTCAAAAATTCAGAAAATTTCAAAAGTAATAAAATCAAAAGTATTCGTTTGTTTATTTTTTCAACAGCTGTTTCTTACTTTGGCAGCAAATAATTTCAGCTAGGGAAAATTTTACTAGCTGAAATTTGGAGCTGTCAATGGCTCTCTTCTGCTATTTTTTTGACTCAAGAAACGATTTTCCAGCCGAAACTTGGCTAACTATTCATAACTAGCTAATAATAAACGGACCTATTTATTCATCAAATACTTAATAGGCTTACAAACATATGTAATTCACATTCTCTTCAGACTTTTTGTTTTAACAAAAATAAGCAAATTTGTAAGTTTAATTATAGGTATCTACAATAAAGCAAGCATAATGCTACCATAAAAAAGAATTTGGTAACTTAGTTTAATGTCCACAAATCAATTTTAATACAATTTACCAATTTCTTTCAAATTAATTTGCCACACAACAGCCAAAAAAATTACATTCCAACAAATATATAGTAAATGAGGATGGTAGTTATTATCGATAACTACTTAAATTCTGATGAGAAAAAGGGCTGCCACCTCAACCTTTTTAATATAAAACAGATTATAAACAAAAAGGGGAATATTCATAGTCAAAATAAAATATTGATTTTAACTAACTTAAAATCAGATTTTATCAAGACTATGAATATGCCCCAAAATAAATAAATGGGGGACAAATGAGGGACACTAGGAAAAAAACAGAACATTTTGAGGTTTTCCGAAAAAACAAAAATACGAGGGACGGACGTCTGAAAAACAGAACGTTCCCTCTAAAAACAGAACGGATGGTCAGCCTACCCATGAGTGTCAAGGCATTTGACACAACGGTATGGTAAATAGCAATTGCTGGCTACATGTGTATAGCGCTTACAATTTTTGCATTGCGAAGGTAACATAGGTTTTAGTTTTTCAAATTCTACTTTACAATTGAGAATATACTTAATATTATAGAAATCTGATAACTTAGAGTTATGGCTTAGTTGAATTAACCATTTGTCGTTTCTGAATTTTGATAGTTTTACAATTTCTATGCATAGGTTAAGTTCGTTAAGATAAGTGACGATTTCGTCATGTTCATAACCATTTGATAATTTTCTTATTATGATTGAGTACGGTTTTTCCTCATTGGGAGTAAATGTATAGAACTTCACCTTTTCCTTTATAAGGAAAGATTTAATCTGTTTATAGTCGTTTATGACGCATGAACTTATATGTTTTTGTTAATAATGTTAAATGCAAAGTTCTTATGTTTTAATAGTTGCTGTAAATTATTTGACATTTCTCTTTGGTTAATATTGTAACAAATAAATACAGGTGGATTCTCTTTCTTTTTCCTCGTTTCACGTGTTGGTTTGGTTTTCGTCTGGTTAAATGTTGTTTTTGGATCTTCCAATGTCAGTGTATGTCTGTCTAACACAGGAAGGGTGGGAAAGTCTTGTTCCATTTCATGAGAAGTATCACTAACTTCTTTTTCTTGATTTGAGTTTTTCTTTAGTTGTTCATTTTCTTTTTTGAGAATGTTTTTTTCAGCGTTAAGTTGTGTTATTATGCTCTTTAATTCAGCGATTTGGATAGTAAGTGATTGTAGAGATGCTATCATGCTTTGCATGCTCTTAGTTTCATCACCACTGTCTTCTGTATAGCGACGTTCATCCGTTTGACCGTCTCTTTGCTCTTTACGTCTCTTCGTTGCATAGTTTACTTTAGTATTATTTTTATCGCGAGAGTTTGCACTTATTTTATTGTTGTTAGTTGTTTTTTCAAAGTTAAGGTCACCTTGTAGCCCATTTAAGAATAAGGCATTTGTGCACATTCCTTGATCAATAATCTTCACTGTATTTTCATTATTTGATTTAGGTTCAGTTGAATAATTTCCCAATAGTTCAAATGGATTATCGCTATTGTCTTTTTCACTCATTGTTATAATTTTTAAGTCCGGTAATAATTATAAGTTCTTCTTGTTTTAAGTTTTCGCTACTTCTGTTTCCTTATTCACACGTCCGCTCTCGATAACAGCTCGCACAAAACTCCAACCCTCAGACTACTGGTGACGTGAATTGTCGTTAACGATATATTGAGGTCTGACAGACCACAAGGTATTATTTATTTGCAACTACCAAAAAGGTCATCGGATACAACAGATTGTATTTGTTACTTGGCAAATATTAAATTTATGTTTATTTAGCATAAAAATTCAGTACAAATTTGTTAAAGAAATGCATTACTTAATTGGCGTTTTATAAAATTTTTACATATACAAGACCCTAGTTTGTAGGACCTCTTAGTGTGGTACGCATGCGTTGGTTGAAGGTGAGTCACAAACCCTATATTTACATTTAATGCAATGGAATGAGTTTTCCGGCTTCTTTTATCTGCCCCAAATACGAAAAACCAGCCAGCGTCCAATCGCAGATGGGGTGATACATTCGGCTAGTCTTCACGTAACTCCATATGTAGTTTAAACTTTTTCTGTGCTAATTCAATTAAATATTCGCGTTGTTTATCTGTTCCTTTCTTGGCCCACCCATCAACATCGCAAGTATCAGTTGAATTTATAATCATAGACTTACATATTTTTTTGGCACGTAAGAGCAGGACATTTTCGTAGTAACAAAAGATGCTGTTTTTCAGTGGCAGGCAATTCTGGTGGAATGAATTTTTCATCCTCACGAATAGTTCCAACGAAAGCCAAGCTTCTGTACGTTAGCTCGCTAGCGAATTCTATGTTGAAAAAAAGTTGCCTTTACAAGTATTATATAGGGTTTCAATGCTTTGGTCTGACAGACCACAACCTCGAAAAACGCACATTTTACACAAAAGTTGCTTTTTTTACAAGGAAATGAGACTAAAATTACCTTTCTATACTGAATTAGAAAACCCTCGTGGAACCTTACAAAGTCATAAAACAGTTTGCTCCAAAATGTCCAGGAAAACAAAAAGTTTTAGTATAATTTTTCAAAATGGTCTGACAGACCACAACGCTAGTCTAAGGGTTAATACATACATAGGTAAACAAGCTAGTTTCATTGCTTGCCTACTTGGAAAGACAAATCATATATATATATTATTTCTAATTGGTGTTTTATAAATATCCCTTTTTCTGCTCACATAATTTACCAAAATTAATAAGGAAGGCATCGTTTTAAAGGTATTAATTAGCTATGCATGCGAAACGGTGTTTTATTGGGCGTGGTACTTTATTTGAAAAGTAAGGGGGGTAAAAGGGGGGTTTACCCCCGCAGCGGGGAGTGTTATGGAACCCACATAAAATGTATATCAAATTAAAGGGATTCAAAATACCTATCGAATGGTATAAAAATATTTGAAATCGGTTCAGTAGCTTTTAAGTAATTGCAATTTAAAAAATGCATAATATAAACTTTGACCTTTAATAAATTTGGTTGTTGTTGTTTCCAAAAAAAAATTCACTTTTATACTCAACTTAGCCTGTTTATCAATCCTCATACTTGGTTTTTTTTGTTTCATAATTGTAGAAATTTCACATTTGTACCAGATCGTGCTATTTTTTCAACTTTGTGGGGCTGGGGGCACCTCTAAACATGCGAGTAGGTCAATAAAATTTTAAAGGCTTATTACTGGGCTATAAAGGTGCCGTTCTGGCTTTGGAACAAATTGAATTTCCAAAAAAAAATTTTCACTCCACCTTAATATACTATAAGAGTATATCAAAATGATCAGGATGAAAAAAATGATTGAACCATGTCCGTCCGTCCGGCCGTATACACTCTAACTTGCGCAAAAATAGAAATATTTTAATGAAATTTGGTACACAGATTCTAATGGGAACAGAGAAAGTTGGGGTTGAAAATAAGGCATATGTGTGTATTTCGAAAAACACGTAAAACATGATAATTCAGTCACTAATAAAGCCCGAGTGATGAAATGACGTTATGCAGTTATGAGGAAACGTGCAGAAATTTTAAAAAATGGGCCAAGAGGAGCAAATTTTCAAAGATTTATAAGTCAAAACTCAGGAACTGTAGCAGATAAATCGATTAAGCCAAGGCAAACGTGTGGAAAAAAATTACCCAAGTCGGCAAGAACCACATATACGCACATAAAAATATATATAAAATATATAAAAATATATTGCACATACCTATATAGGAATTATAAAAACATTTTATGCGATATCTTTGTCAAACATATATCTAGGTAATTCATTGAAAGTTCCATAAGGTCCACCAAACCAAATAAATAATAAGTTTTTTAAAATGGGCGTGACAGCACAAACCATACCGACTGGCGCCACGTATGTTTTGTTATTTTTTGCGCAAGATGCGCACGGGTCCGGCTAGTATTTATTATTACAATTTCCAGAAAAGCTGAATATTATCTCTATTTTTTCTTCTATTCTTTTTAAAGAATACTGCCATCCCGACTGTAGCCAAAATGTACTATAGTACATGTAAATTTTGTGTGCCAAAAAAGCAAAAATAAGTACATACTTCTTCGCCGTAATACTTATGTACATAAATGTATAATCAAAAAAGAAAGAAATTTGTTAAAATGCTCAAAAAAAAAAAGAAAATTCGTTAGAAATATTGTAGCAAAATACAGCTAAGTAATTTATTTATTTATTTCTTTTTGCTTAATGACTTTTTAGTTTCACTTAATAAAATTTAATTGTTTCCATGAGGCCTTTTTAACCAACCATTACTATGTACATATGTAAGTATTAGCAAAAACAGCCGTTAAAAGTGTTAAATTAAATGTTTACAACTAATTGAAAAAGTTACCAGCTTTAAAAAGCACATACATATATGTACATATACATTAAGGTGGAGTGAAAACATATGGAGATTTTTTTGTTGTTCTTTTTTTGAACGTACCAGCAATGAAAAGTTGCCTTTATACGAGTTAATGAACTCCACATAATGTTATGGCGATAGGATGACGTTTTGAACTGCCCCCAGCCCCGCAAAGTTGAAAGCAATAAGTACTATCTGGTACAAATATGAAATTTTGAAAATTATAAAATCAAAAAACGAAGTATGAGGATTGATAAAGATGGCTAAGAGTATTAAAGTGAATTTTTTTTTTTTTTTGGAAACAACAACAACAAAAGTTTTTAAAGGTCAAAGTTTATATTATGCATTTTTTAAATTGCAATTACTTAAAACTACTGAACCGATTTCGAATATTTTTATACCATTCGATAGGTATTTTGATTCCCTTTAATTTGATATACATTTAATATATGAAAAGTAAGGGGGTAAAAGGGGGGCTGACGCCCGCAAGGGGGCTGTTATGGATCCCACATAAAATATATATCAAATCAAAGGGAATCAAAATACCTATCGAATGGTATACAAATATTCGAAGTCGGTTCAGCAGTTTTAAAATAATTGCAATTTAAAGAATGCATAATATAAACTTTGACCTTTAATAACTTTTGTTGTTGTTGTTTCCAAAAAAAAAATCACTTTAATACTCAGCTTAGCTATGTTTATCAATCCTCATACTTTGTTTTTTGTTTTTTGATTTTATAATTTTAGAAATTTCACATTTGTACCAGATCTTGCCCTTTTTTTCAACTTTGTGGGGCTGGGGGCACCTCTAAACATGCGAGTAAGTCAATAAAATTTTACAGGCTTATTTATGGGCTAGAAAGGTGCCGTTCTGGCATTGGAACAAATTGAATTTCCAAAAAAAAAAATTTCACTCCACCTTAATATACATACATATATATGTATGTGTGTTTAGGTAAATATGTCAAAGTACGAAAGTTCGCCGCTGCGTGTATTTGCGTCACAGTATGAATGACAGCATGCGCACAAAATCAATATTTACATATGTACATATGTAGCGAAGGAAAAGTGTATGCGAAATTTGAAGGTCAAAAAATGTTTAGCACTTAAGTACTTACTGTACAAAATTTATGGAAATGTATACCTAACTGCATACATGATAAATATATTTATGTAAAAAATATTTATAAGTAAACAATCAATAAAAAAAAAATATTCATTTGTGATGTTTAATACACCAATATGTTTGTCTTGAGAAGGGGGTTTCGACTATATAATCGTGTTAACCCTATGTGCGCCATTGGGTTACTACTACCCACTACTTATTTTACCTTCTTTACCTGCGTGTTAAACTTCGTCAAAAATCATTAATTTTTTGCAATAGAAGTATTTCGATCGCCTCAGTAGTAACCGAAATAAAACACATTTAACATTCCGAAGAATATAAGTTTTTCGCTTCGGGTGGTTTCTAGGTTCATTTTACAAAGATTTTTTCTGAAGAGACCCCTATTGGAATTTTTATGGTGAATAATTTTCTAAAACATTTCAACTCTCCCCCACGAAAGAGTAAATTTGACCCCTTTTTAATAAATTCAGGAAAAAATTTTATTTCTATGGTCGAGGGGGGGGGGCTTACGGTTGACCCTTTTTGTCCATATAAGGCGAGACGACCTAATGTACATACATATGTACAAATTTCTACTACTTACTTATCTAAAGTGTACATGGAGAGCGTTTTTTTTCTTACGATTTTGCCGAATGAATGAAATCTGACGAAACATTTTGCTGACTTAATCATATTTATCTATATCGAACTGCAAAGAATATATTTTTTTACTAATGAAAGAAAGATAATGAAGATGGCACATCGCCGAAACTGGTTTATCTCCAAACCAAATTTCACAAGGGATAACGGAAAATCATACCACACTACATCACATTTATTTACGTTAAATTATGCTATTACTTTATTATTTTACAGTTTTTTTTATTGAAAAGAGTGCAAATAACATAACGATGTAGTTAAGTATTCATGCCCTCTGTTGTTGTTGTTGTTGTAGCCACCAAGACACTCCCCGAAGGTTTTGGGGAGTGTAGGGGATGTGACAGTCCTTTGCCGGATAAATCCGGTACGCTCGGGTACTAGTCCCTTCTGACACTAGCCCGACTGTCGTGCGAACGATTTTTTTGGCCATAATCAACCTTCTAGGCCGGTGGATTTTAGTCGCCTCTTACGACAGGCATTCCTTACCACGGGTATATTCTAAGCCCCCTAACCCGCTGGGGGATATTCATGCCCTCTCACACTCTTTGGTGATGCCCTACATAATTTATATATACAAACATACATACATAATTACATGCAAAGTAATTTCCTTCTTTACAATCGCCTTTTGATATAGGGTGACTACTTACATATATGCATAGTTTTGTATAGGTATATCTTTAAACTTTTTTTGCGATGAGATGAGCTCATATTTTGAGTATATTCTGGTTCGTTCGTAGGTACTATTGTTGAATTTTATAGATTGGAGTTGAAAGACCTCAAGTTTTCCTCATTTTCGTTGCGTCCAAGCACCCTGTATGTTTTGCAAATCTGCCCTTATATGCTTTTAGCGTTTTGTCAGTTTTGTGGCATTGACTTAGTAGTTTAATTGATGTTTACGGTTTTGCTTTCGACACCATCTTTATTTAATTGTTGTGAAAAGCAAAAAGCATAAAAAATGAGGGAGAGAAAAAAAAATAGAAAAACCGGAAAACAATTATGAACAACTGAATTGTAGTGTTGGACTGTTGGAAGGGCTGGCTATTAAGTGTTGGCATCGTCGCCGCTCTTACATTACCAAAGTCGTTTTGTTACAAATTAACCCATTCGCTTAGTGCGTGTGTTACGTACATATGTATGTACATATGTTGCAAAGATGGTTACTGAATTAAGTGTTTAATTATAGCTTTTTATGAGTATCAACTGCATTTTTTTTTTGTTTTTTTTTTTTTTTTCAAACAAAGAATACTTTAATTAATTAATTAAAAACACTGATTAAAAGAGAGCACAGGAAATATAAAAGCAATGCTAATCTAAAATTTTTCCTTTTCTTTTTGGCTTTTTCTCTCTTTTTATTCCTTTACAGCTTCCGCTATTGTTGAATACGATTATGCGGCACAGGAACCCGATGAGCTGGACTTAATCAAAGGTGCCGTTATACATAGCATTAAACAGATGCCGGGCGGTTGGTGGGAAGGCACATTACAATCAAATGGCAAAACCGGCATGTTTCCGGATAATTTTGTGCGTGTTATTGATAATGGCGGCGATGAAAATAAAGTCACATTAAGGTTTGTATTTAATATACTAAAGTGGCTTGTGAAAGCTGCATTAAATAGATAAGGAATACATAAGTACATATGTATATTTGTATGTAGTTATTGGATAAGAGAACAAAAGAATATAGTAGCGAGTTGCATTGGGCGAAAATTAAAGCGATTGTTGATAAATAATAATAATAAATAATAATAATGATAAACTATCACGACACAATGTGTATGCGCAAGAGTGAAAGAAAGCGGACTCTTTTTTTTTAAATAAAATAATGTTATCACTCAACTCAGCAACAACTTTCTTGCCCGTATATGTATGTATGTATGTATTGTTATGTACCCTGCAAAAAATGCGATTAATCGTGGACGTGTTCGGGATCAATCGCATTTGTTCGAGCATGTCCTATGAAGAGACTAATTGTTCAACTTGTATACCCGAACGGGTACAAATGTAGATCAATCGCTTACATCCTGAACGGGTACAAATGTAGATTAATCGCTTTCATCCCGAACGGGTACAAATGTAGATCAATCGCTTCCAGCACGAACGGGTACAAATGTAGATTTTTCCAAGTTGTTCGCCAAGGCAATTTCTAATAACGATGTTTAAAAAATTGTAAATGTTCATGCATATAGTATACATAAATAAAGATTATATAATGTTTTACTTTTGAAAAAAAAAATCTCAATAAATAAATTTAAAAAATTGTAAGTTTTGAGTATGCATTATATGAGCGTAATGTAAAGGATTTTTTCATAGAATATTTTAGGCAACATTTTGTTAAAATTATTATTCATCTTTGTTATTAAAAAAAGGGTGTTCAATTCGTTTTACCAGTTGATCTACAATTTTTTAAATACATTGCATATTTTTGTAAAATTTCTACATTTAAGGAATCTAGATTTGTACCCGTTCGGAATGAAAGCGATTAATCTACATTTATACCCGTTAGGGAACCATTGGTCTACAATTAGTCTACATTTATACCCGTTCGGGAACAACTGGTCTACAATTAGTCTACATTTATACCCGTACAGGAACAATCGGGGACTAATTGTGGACCGATTGTTCTCGAAAGAGATCAATCCGGGACAAATATCTTTCGGTATTAATCACACAATTTTTTGCAGGGTATGTACTCCTTGTATCTGTGTATTTTTATATACATTTCTTTTTTTCTTATTCTTAATTCTTTTCTAACACTTTACTACTATTTTCACTTGCGCAGAGAAAAAACCGCCACAGCAAATCGTCGCTGTAAAGTCATCTTTAGTTACACACAAGTCAATGACGACGAACTGTCGCTGGCCGTGGGTGATGTCATTGAATTCCTTGGGGAGGTTTGTATACAAATCCATATAACTGAACATACATAAGTATGTATGTATGTATATACATATATTAGGGTGGTCCCCAAATGTATGGAGACATATTTTATAGCATATTTTCTACGATATAACATATAAATTTTTGTTCCGATTGGTAACAGTTAAAGGGTGTGGCACAGCGGCCAAATTTCAGAAATCTATATGGAGACTCAAAAAATGAAGTTTAATATTTTGTATATCTAATGCCCAAAATTTATTGTCCAATGCTCAAGAATACCAAATGCAAATTTTGGTTCCGATTGGCGGCAGTTAAGGGATGTCGCAGAGGGATCAAAGTTGAGATTACCATATAAAGGCCAAGAAATTAAATTAAATTACACAGTCCAACAAATTTACAAAACTTTTACTCAACACGAAGAAACGCTAGTAATTATGAAGGAGTATGTCTTCCAGACCAACTTTGCCGAGCAGAGTACTAGTCCAGAGGGTCTGAGTTTCTTTTTAAGTGGGTTAAAGTCAAGTTTTATAGTTTTAGATGGAGGTGCAATTACTTTATACAAAATATCTTATAAAAAAATACTTCAAATCGTCGTGCCATACGAAAACTAGCAATTTCAAAATTTATTACTTAGAAATTCCTTGCAAGAAATTTTGAAATTGCTAGTTTTCGTACGGTACGACGAAATGAAGGTTTTGAGCTCGGACTTCTTCTACAGAATTTAATAAGGGATTTCTTTGCGGTAAGCTTTAACCCTCTAACGCCCAAAAAATGGCTGTTTTAACCCTTGTTTGGAAACACATGTAGAAAATATCAATTAAAAATGCAGATATAGGGTTAAAATGTTCTAGAAAATTATTCGCCATAAAATTTCACTAGGGGTCCCCGTAGACGAAATCTTTGTACAAATAACGCCAAAGACTACAGGATGTAATAATCACAAATCACGCCATGAATTATGCAATAACTTTTATATGTATGTATATACATTAGATGCATTTTTTACCCCTGTGTGACACCCTTTATCAATCTCCGATCGGGACCAAAATTGATATGTGCTATCTTTGATGGCGTTGTTACCGATGTAGGGGTGAGACTCGCTAATTTGATTTTTAGGGACCACCCTAATGTACATATTTATTTGAACTTAAACATAATAACCAGCCACAATATTGAAACAATAACTGTATATGTGCATAATAGCAAACATTTACGTCACTTTTGACTATTATAACGGAGTATTGTAGTTACGAGGGTAGTTAGCTAGTAGGAGTGAGCTGGATTAAGATACAGTATTAACGTTTCTACTTGAATATTTTAGAACCAGAATACATAAATGCTCGATATACATACATACAAACGTATGTTATTAGCTCAAAAAGCGTGCTAATTATTGATTTAACTACATAGAAATGCAAATATCAAGCGAGTTTCAGTACTTTTCGTACTACCCTCGTATGTATAGGGACTAAGAAGAAGAGCAAGATAGTCGCAATTGTGGCTGCCACTCACATACATTTACATACATACCTACATACTATTTAAACAACTATTCTTTGCCTTTCTTTTACCACATATTCAATCGCATTTAGGTTGAGGAAGGCTGGTGGCGTGGACGTTTAAAAAATAAAATCGGCGTATTTCCATCGAATTTTGTTACCGTTATCGAACCATCACCTATTTTAGCAAGTAAAAGACCATCAGCCGGTCCCAATACCTCAACAATAACAACAACAGCGGCAGCAGCAACAACAGCAAAATCGGCAACAGCAGCATCACTATTAGAAAAATCGTCGTCATCAAGCATTGGCGCCACTAGTTCCACATCGATCAACACAATTGTTAATCAGCAGCAGCAACAACAACAACACGTAACCACCAGCAGCAGCACCGGAAACAGTTCAACAACAAAGAAAATGAATCGTTTAAGTATGCACAATTCAAAAGAGGATCTATTGAATAGCAGCAGCAGCAACATAAGTAATAGCAGCAGAGCTGCTGCTGCTGATGATGATGTGGCACCATCGTTGCCACCAAAACCGCAACGTGAATATTGTCGCGTCGAATATCCGTATGCGCCACAAAACGATGATGAATTGGAATTGAAAGTGGGCGAAATTATAACGATAATTAGTATGGATTTGCCGGACAAGGGTTGGTGGAAGGGTGAATTGCATGGCAAAGTTGGTGTTTTTCCGGATAATTTCGTGAAATTGATGGATGGTATGTGTTTTGAAATATGTAACTACTTTTAATGTACTCCTACGTATGTAGATATGTGTGCAAGTGTGTTATATACTTTTTTTTAATTGAGTTTCGTTTTTTAACGAAATCTCCTTATGTGTGTTTGTGAATGTATTTTAATGCACAAAATTATTGGGGGTTTCTTCTTTATGTGAGATTAAATTAAAAAAAAAAAATTGCAGCTAAATGCGAAAGCGCATGTAGATCATTTTTTTTCAACTACACACATACATACATAAAAATGTATGTGGGTGGAGTAACTCTCTAATTGTTTACTTGGATCCGGTTCCCTGATGGCGAATTTTTGCAATGCTAGAACTATTGATAAAGAAAATCACTCACTTTGTCGCTATAGTTGGTAGACTGCTTTCGAAACAATACCCAGTTATTAGCTTCAATGATATCATCATTCACTCATTTCCATTCTACACTCAATCTAAAGATTCTCAAATAAAATGAGTAAAGCAGCACTCAACCTTTAATTTTGCATTTGTAAGCAATTCCATTGCATTTGTTGACAATTCAAAATGTAAATGCACATTCCATAGACATTAGCGATTCGACAAACACTTTCCTTCGTAAAAATGCCATCACAATGCGATGCGCACACACATATTACTTAGTAATTTGCATTTGCGAATACTTACATATGAGAGAGATATTGTAATTACCTTAACATTTATGTAGGTAGTAAGTGCACTGTGCTGTACGTCTAGAAATATGCTGCCTAAAATAAATTGAGATAGCATTAAAGGTGTTAATAGGATTATGCGCACACAGATGACGAGTTGAATGTTCGATTGTTCTCGGTAACGACCCTGCAAGAAACCATCAGATCGAATGATCAATCATTTAGCCGATATTGTTTTCATCATTGTAAAAATTAAATTTAAAGAAATAGATTATCATAATTGTTTTTGTTGCTAGATTCAATGTCTTTAATTGTTGTTTTATTTGTCAAGCTATAGCTGAGAGGCGATACCTGAACTCTTCGCTTACTTTGGCATGCATTCCAGGATGTATACGGTTTCCTATAAGATAGAAAGTATATAGAGTTAACACCTGGACTCTTCGCTTACTTTGCGATGCATTCTGGGATGTACACGATTTCCTATACGTCAGCAGATATAGCTGAGAGCTGATACCCGAACTCTTCACTTACTTTGCGATGCATTCTAGAATGTATCCGGCTTCCTGTAAGTTAGGAGGTATAGCTGAGAGTCGACACCTGAACTCTTCGCTTACTTTGCGATGCATTCTAGCATGTATCCGATTTCCTATACGTCAGCAGATATAGCTGAAAACCGATTCCTAAAGTTCTCGCTTACTTTGCGATGCATTCTAGTATATATCCGATTTCATACATCTTTTCATGCATCCTATAGTTGCTGCTTGACCACCTTTCCAACTGGGAAGTGTAAACAAATCTTGCACTGTATCCACTGGACAAACAACTGAGCTAAGTATTTATGAAGCTGCAGGATCACTGCTGTCGCTGTTCGCCTTACTGTCCCCAATACGACATCACAATACAAACAAGAGTAGAATAAAATTAAGAATTCATGACGAAAAAAAAAACAAAAACAAATATTGAAAACATTAAAAATTCCATTTGATTGCTTCGTTGATGCTGAAGGATGTGCAAATTGAGTTTTTATTTGTGTAAAGACCAACGATGCAAACAATTTTTGTTTTGTTTTTGATTGTTTTTCCTCACACGGAATTCATAATTCATGAGTTGATGATGTAAGCAAAAAAAAAAATAAGGAAAAGGAATTTCTTATTTATAAGGAACTCTTTAAACTGTCGTATACCACGATTTATTGCATATATGATGTAGTTAGTTATACTTACATATCCATATATGTATACATAATAATACGACTAGCAATAAATAAGCAATTTTTATTTAAAACTTTTTTCTACATACTATCTATACATACATATGTATCTTAAATACTAATACACACTACATATTTTTCTTTTCTTTTACTAACACCATGCTACAAAATGCTACACCCAACAAAAATTACTACACTTTTCTACTTTGTATATGATACTCTATCTACAACACTTTATAAATATATACGTTTATATGTGCGAATATACGCATTTTTTGCGGATATACTGCATACATAATTTCTTCGATAACAACGATCAACATGGACGCAATTTACTTATTGTACACAGCCGATGATGATGGAGTGCAGGAAAGATCATCTATTGAAATTTTAGGCTCGCGCATGGCCAATTTTATCAATACGTTTATTTGTATGTAAACGAGTTTTTCCGGTGTTCGCGTAGAGTTTTTAGTTTTGTTTGATTTACTTTTCTTCATTTTCGTGTTTCTTAGCTAGTTAGTTAAGAGTATTTCGTTTTTAGTTAGTTTGTTAGCTCAGTTTTTATTTTTGCTCGTTAGTTTTTTGTTTGTTTGAATGGATGGTTTTTTTATACTCAGCTGTACTAGTACACAGAGTATTATAGTTTTAATCACATAACGGTGGATTGTAACAGAATGAAATAATCGAGATAGATATAGACTTATATATATCAAAATGATCAGGGTGAAAAGAGAAATCGATTGAGCCATGTCCGTCCGTCCGTCCGTCCGTCCGTCCGTCCGTCCGTCCGTCCGTCCGTCCGTCCGTCTGTAAACACTCTAACTCGCGCAAAAATTGAGATATTTTGATGAAATTTGGAACGCAAGTTGGTATCGAGACTGGGACGGTTGGTATTGAAAATGGGCGAAATCGGACCATGACCACGCCCACTTTTCCTATATAGAAAAAATCGGAAATTTGGTATCTCAGCCACTAATATAGCTAGAGTTTTAAAATTTTACCCACGTATTGAGCTCGGGCCCTTATGAAGAAATTTGATGAAGTTTTGGAAAATGGGCGGTGCCACGCCCACTTATTAAGGGTCAAACATTGAAAGTTTTATATGTCATAACTCAGAAACCGTTGAAGATATATCGATGAAATTTGGTACGCGTAATTTGCTTACATAGACAAATGTTTTGACGAAAAATTATCAAAATCGGTTTACGGCCACGCCCACTTTTATATATGTGTATTATAAAGTGACCTAATAAAACCATTTTAAGCGATATCTCTGTCAAATATAAAGATCTATCATTGAAATTTTGTCGCATGAGTCCAACTATGGACATAAAACAAAAAACACAAAAATTTTGGAATATGGGCGGTGCCACGCCCACTTATTAAGGGGCAGACATTGAAAGTTTTATGAGTCATAACTCAGAAACCGTTGAAGATATATCGATGAAATTCGGTACGCGTAATATAATTACTTAGTCAAATGTTTTGGCGAAAAATTATCAAAATCGGTTGACGGCCACGCCCACTTTTATATATAGGAAATATAAGGGGGCCTAATAAAAACATTTTAAGCGATATCTCTGTCAAATATAAAGATCAATCACTGAGATTTTGTGGCAGGAGTCCAACTATGGACATAAAACAAAAACTACAAAAATTTTGGAAAATGGGCGGTGCCACGCCCACTTATTAAGGAGCGAATATTGAAAGTTTAATAAGCCATAACTCAGAAACCGTTAAAGATATATCGATGAAATCTGGTACGCGTGATATATTTACTTAGCCAAATGTGTGGACGAAAAATTACCAAAATCGGTTGACGACCGCGCCCACTTTTATATATGTGTATTATAAAGTGACCTAATAAAACCATTTTAAGCGATATCTATGTGAAATATAAAGATAATTCATTGAAATTTTGTGACATGAGTTTTACAATAGACCGGAAACAAAAAATAAAAAAGTTTGGAAAATGGGCGTGGCACCGCCTCTTTTTAGACAAAGGGATATATGAGATTTCTTAGCCTTTAACTCGACAAATAATTGAGATATTATGACGAAACTTGGTTTATACACTTTTATAACATGTGTTAATAGACACGCAAAAATGTATTGAAATCGGTTTATGACCACGCCTACTTTTTAACAAAGATATTTCTGGAACACCCTTTTGGAATTTGTAACGTGAAGTCTTTGTAACTAAAAGTCATAGAGGGATGAAATTTTGCACTAACAATAATATTTGTATGCTTATTTGGATGATTGATATAAATTTTGAAAATGGGCGTGGCTGCGCCCTGTTTATGCAGCACTCGTTTCATATAAAATACACCCTATATCGAACAAACGCAAACAAACAATGAAAGCATACAGCTGAGTATCTAATGTTCGATTGCACTCGAACTTAGGCTTCCTTACTTGTTTTTTTCTTAGTTGTTTTGCTTTGCGAATTACATTTAGTGTAGTAGCGAATAGCGCTTCAGAGAAGCTCAACAGCAACAGCATTATCATCGTAGATTCATTTTTGTTTTGGTATTTTAGTCTTATATCCTCATTCATATAAAACTGTGTTACATCAATTTTCACTTTATTAATGTATGCATAGCTTGGGATATAGTAATCCTAAATCTAAAATACTCCAATGGAATTCAAAGTAAATTTAGCCCCACAGTTTCTTAAGGGAATACAAAAAAAAGTTTTTGCAGAAATCATCATATGTTTACATGTAGGTCTTTATAGAATTATACATACCTAGTCCATATGTGCACCGAGCACGTTTTTCGATTCGTTTTTGGTCCAAACTGTGAGATAAAACAAGTGCAAGCGTTAATAGAAATAGAACTTATGTTTGTATGTATATGTGCTTGTTTCTTTCATTTCGTTATTTTCCTTTTAAAAAATTTTCCTACAAAGCTCATTGTCGCCTCAAAAATCGTAAATATTTTTAAAGCCATAATATACCTACACTTCTCTGGATGTCTTGTGTTCGCCTTAGTTGTCATTGTTGTTGGTAAACAGTGCTATGCTAAAGCAATAAGTGGATGCAGGAAATTGATTGCAGTTCTTTTTTATTATTACTATTTTTCCATATTGTTTATTCGTTCATGTTTATGTTTTTGTTTTAAATTTAATTTAGCGTATGTCTCACGCTTTTGCCGCATTCAACTGACATTTAAATGTTGCACCTCATTTTTGGCGCCAGCTGGTATGTGCGCCTTTTATGTTGTTGTTTGTATCCATGACTGTGTTAAGACACAATTCATATTCACTCCGTGCCACAAGTCGAGTTTTGTCTCAACTTGAATGTGAATAGCATGCCTTTCTGCCTGTAACAATCAGTGAGCCAGTGCGCCAGTAAGCTAGTCAGCGAGTCACCATATGTATGCGCTTGAATTATCGCCTACGTTTGTGGCTTGTTTGTTTTATTTATTATTATTTCGATTATTTTTTTTTATTATTTATTGCTGATTTTTGTTTTTAAATTGCATTTGCTTTGACGTTCCTTATTGTTGTGGTGTTTGTTTTTATTGCTGTCGCAATTGCTTTCAACGCTTTTTCTGATGCTGTCTTTTCGATGAGCAAAACAAAAAACACCAAAAGCCTAAATCGTTTAAATTCACATGTGTTTGTGTCATTTATGTGTGAACTTAAAAACACACACACATACTTATTATACAGTGGTGGCCCTACCATTAATTGGCTGGACAAGCCTAGGTGTGAAGCATAACCATTAGCCATTTATGTAATTTTCTTTGCTATGTTATTTGAAAGTCTGATTGCGTTCCGTCATTGACTTTGATTAAATTCGGTTTGCATATTTGGTTTGTTGTTTATAATTTCATGCCGTATGAAACTGAATGTATTGGAATAAATAGAGAAAATAAAGATGATGAAGAATAATTAAGTTTTGATATACAATGAATAATGTGAAGATATGTATACGACTTTTTTTTTTTTTAACTGTACTTCAGTACTTTTGGTCAGCACATCGACAAGCCAGACTGAATTTTATGTGGTTTGCTAATTTTTTCAATTAAACTGAAAAGAAGCAATTGACTTCTGCTTAAAGAAAGCGAGAAGGCAAAGCCTCATAAAAGCCCATGTGCGGAACTGTTAAAGTATACCCACTAACCCATGTTGTGCTGTGATTGGCTGTACAAACAAAAAACACGTTATTTATGTGGGTTGGTGGTGCATTTCCAGTGAGGGCTGTATTGTTGTAACGCTACATTACAACGTGCATGTTGTTGGTGGGCTATTGCACCATGAGAACTTAAGTAGTAAACACATAGAAGTACTTAAATAGTAAACACATTTCAAGCGTAAAATTGCCAGATTTTAAAGAAATTCGTATAATGAAATAAACGAAAATATTTAGGCAAGCCGGGCTTTTCAGCTTGTATTAAGCGTCCGCCACTGATATTATGTGATTTGTGCGTACTTACCCAATTCAGTTCTGAATTAACATCGTGACTTGGTCATAGGTTAAATCTACAAATATAAAGTTAAATAGGTGAAAGATAAAGTTTAATAAAATTTATTTGAAAAAGAGGTTAAGCCATGCTCGAAGTAATAAAATTTCATCCCAGCTGTTTTAACCAGGGACCGTAACGATTATCATTTTTATAAAAAAAATCATTTTTAATCGTTATAATTCGATTTTTATTTTTTCGATGAAATTTGATCGATATTTTATGATTTTTATTTTTTCGATCAAAAATAATTGTTATTACTGGATTTAAATTTTTCCTATGAAACTTGATCGATATTTTATGATTTTTATTTTTTCGATCAAAAATAATTTTTATTATTGGATTTAAATTTTTCCGATCATAATAAACTCTAAAAACTTGTTTTTTTTTTTGCAAATTTTGTTCTCAAATAGAACTGCGCCAATGTTGGCACAATCGTCAACTTCAAGCCATCAAATATAGGATTCACTAACGTTTGAAAAAGTTTACTATGATCGGAGAAAAAATAAAAAAATATTGATTAAAGTTGATCGGAAAAATTTAAATCCAATTATAACAATTATTTTTGATCGAACAAATAAAAATCATAAAATATCGATCAAGTTTCATCGGAAAAATTTACATCCAATAATAAAAATTATTTTTGATCGAAATAATAAAAATCGTAAATAATGGTTATTTAAAAATTTAAAAAATAAAAATCTTTAGATTAAAGATGAGCTCATATTTGGGTAGAATGTGCTAAAATCATTGTATCAGCATACTTGCATTTTATTGCTAACGAAGTTTTCATAATGCTTTTTTCATCCGAAGAAATGAAAATAACGATTAAAATCGGTCCCTGGTTTTAACATGAAGATCTATGACAGAGATTTTATGCCTAAAATGATGCTACATATACTATACACATTTCGTAGAAGTTCTTTTCTAATTTAGCTCAATTAAATTCAATTTGAATTGATAAAACGTGTTGTGATTTTAAAAGCATTTTGTTATTTGCTTGTCTTTAATTCATCTCATATCAAGAAAATTATTATAGTTTTTTTGATCTTTCAGCAAAACAATAAATGCACAATGTTTAAGCTATTTTACCTACCTACTAAGAGAATTAAAATGCTAAGATACTCTAAATACTTTACTGTTTCTGCGGCGATGTACATAAAGAGGTGTACGTTAGTTTATATATTTACAAAACTTTTCACATGTAAAAATTCATAAATAAAAGATTTAATTAACAAGCGCACAACGGTCAAAAATTTATTTATTTACTAGCTGTCGTTTATGGCGTTGGCAATGCTGTTTCCGATAGCGCCAAACCTAACACGTCGACTGCCTAATCTATTACAATAACACGCCGATATAACTCGTTTCAAATTTGTTTATGCATGTGCGTATCTGTGTATATACCTATGTATGTGTGTGCTTCTAAATTGTATTTTTCACTTTTATTATTCTTGTTTATAATTAAATTCATTCGAGGTTGGACGCTCGTTTCTAGGTATACCCAGCGGCTATTGACTTTCTTCAATCAAGCCCTCATTTTGATGCTGAAAACTTCATAAAAGACAATATCGCTAAAAAAAAAAGTAGCATTTCTGATTTGGAAATGTGTTCTGGCGACCTTGCAATATTTTTGAAGCCTTTTCAGAGGTGATATCTGTTTTTTTATTATTTTCTTATTAACAGGACTACTTACATACTGCAAATTCTGCGTCAATGTTAAATAAACTAAGAAAAAATAGACTAATGACCATTTCAGTGTAACTTAAAAAAATTTGCATTCAAATTACATATATTATTGTGCTGAATATATAAAAATAGCTCCTTAAATTTTTTTAAACTTAAATATGCTACCGGTTATATGCAGTTGCTTAGTTCTACTTCAACGTTAGACTCTATGACTTGTTCATTATCAATTTCTTTCTTCAACTGTGCACGCTCTTTCTTCTACGCTGTTATTTATTTATTTGTTTATTTTGTGCTTCTAATTCTTACGTTCACAGCTTTAATAAACACTCAGCTTTTATTTCTGTGTGTAAGTTAATGGCGCTTAAAATGAAAAAAACAGCTAAAGCAACTGAAAAAACGAGCAAATTTTGTAAATTATGAATACGAGAAGGAAAACGCTCAAATAGCGACAGTAAAAAACGCTCAATACACAATAAAAAAAAGAAGGGAATGTAAAGATTTGTTTTATATCTATGATCAATTGATTCAAAAAAAAATTGATATGCTCAGATACATGGATGGATTTTTATAAGAAGCCTAATCGCTGTAGAAACACCCAAAGAGAGCGAATGGCTCATGGAACCCACTAATAAAGCGTTTTTTTTTTTTTTAATTTTGTTGTTTGCCAAGAGCAGGTTAAAATAAAGGCATATTTATATCTCACAAATAATATTACTTTCGGCCCCTGCTAAAAATTTGCATTCAATTCGAATATCTTACATCATCGTGAGCTCGCTAGCAAGTTTGTCTAGCTAGTGCCTACACTCTATGGCAGGTGATTTAATGCTCAACGTCGCTATTGACAACGTACAACTTACGACTTGCGACTGGCCTCTAAGTATCTAAATAATATTTAAGGGTTAGCTGCTGATTGTTGACAGAGCAACTATTTATGTATTGTTTTTGACTCTGAGATTTAAACGGTAGATTGGCACTTACTTGCCTTTTGTTGAGCTCAAGAGCATTTTTATTTTTGATTATTTCTCGCTCACTTGAATTATACGTGCAATATGAAAATTGAGTTAAATTTTTGTGCTTTTTGCATTCTCTTTACGCTTTGTTAATTAATTTATTAATATTTCTTGTTTTTATTTTGTTTATTTTGTTGTTCGATTGTGTGCTTAGTTGGTTGGTCAGTAGTGTTTTTGTCTCTGTATTGTCTGAGCGTCTGTTTGGTCGCTAAGTACCTACCGAAATTTCGTACGTAAATTTTTTCTTATATTAATTTTTTTTTGTATTTTCTTCTTGCACATAAATTCGATTTAGTGTCAGCATTTTGTCACGATTACCAAAAAATTCCCAAACGAAAGTGTAGAGCAGTTTGTAGGTTAAGTTTATATTTATGGTGGGCTAAGTAAGCCAAGAAATTAGTTAGTGCGGTTGTGCGTTCCAGTGCTGATATCATTAGCTGTGGTATTTAAAATAAAATTTTACTTTTCATACATAACATATAATTAATTTCGCTAATCGCATTAGCTGGTGGTGTGTTACATTTTTTTGTCTTTTTAATGGCAAGTGTTAAAAAACCAAGTCAGTGCTTTCGTCTGCTATTTCAGCATTAAAACACTTGCCGTGCTGCACAAGTAAAAAGAAACATTTCCCTGTAATTGTATTGAATTCATAGTACGCAAACGTGGCAAAGTGTACATAAAGCCTTAATACATATGTATATTTCTTAATCCGGAAAAGCTATAACCTTTAACGTTTTTTAAAATTAAAAAAATTTGACTTTCCATCAAAATGTGTTAATTCTTAAATTACATGGCATATTCGGTTTGTTGATGAATGTTTGCGAACATACATACGTTATGCGAGCAATTAGCGAATCGCGCAGTAGTAACATTTTTACATACAGTGGCGGTCATATAAATAGAAACAGTTAATTTAATCGAACATTTTCATTCTATTCAATGCAAAAATGTTAGGGAATTATAAAGCCACTTAAAAGAGAAAAAGTTTAAGGTTTACACTGAGAAAAAAAGCAATCAAGAATTAGACGAACTGGAATAAGTGAGAGTTCTGTTAAATATGACAGTTCATTTTTAAAAATTTAGTGCTTAATACAAAAAACAAATCAGCATTGTAACTCAATAAATACAACGGGTTCGCCTCGTATTCGAAACGAATTCGCTTCTCTGATTATATTATCGCGGCGATACTTCGCGACGATAGTTCGGCGAATCCGAATTCCCAGACCAGTCACCTCTTATTAGCGATTCGCGCATTTTTATATTCTCGGATCGTTTGGGATTCGAGATTTAGGCTCATTGGCGAATACATCCTAGATAATCTTCTTCTGCAAATCCGCCTTGAATTCGCCGCGATATCATCCAACCTTTTGGGTTTCTTGATTAGAGTTTTAAATGGTAAATTAAAGCACAAGGAATTTCTTCGTGTAAAGGCAGATTTAACAAAATTAATAATCAGTCGATTAAGCCATGTCCGTTTGTGTGCCTCAGTTTTTATGATATCTGATTCAAATTCGGTATATGAATTGATAATTTTTCGGAATCCGCCAAATTGGACAAACAAAAATTTTCCATTAAAGAAGCACGCCCCGAAAAAAATGACTTGACATGCATACATACATATGTATATGTGTGTAGAACACCTTTTTGCGTTTGCGCACTTTGGCCGCGCTTTAAAAAAATAGCCCTCAGCCGGCAGAATTCTCTTTCTGGGGTAATATTTATGGACCCATCCAACTACCAAAAAATTACCAACAAATATGTATCTCGTGAACTATAAGCCTCGGGAAAGTTTTGATTCAAGTTTTAAGATCTGTGAGAGGCCCTCTACACCCCTGAGAAAGTCATTTTTCTCGGACGGTGGTTCCTTAATGTAAAGCCGTCCCTTTCGGTAGACAGATGTAAATCTGAGCCAATGTACGTCATTGACCTAGAGAAAAGTGGTATATCGTCGCTCCCAACGAAGACTAGCACGGTTCGTTGTTCGCGTGGAAGACTAGCATGCTTCATTTCTTGAAGGGGTATTACACGATATGTTTTGTCAGATGTATATGCCACTTTTTTGTATGGATAAAGAATCAAACCGTGTAAACAACAACAACTTTAACAGAAAATATCTCGTAAACAATAAGCCTCCGGTAAGTTTTTATTTCAGTTTTGAGATCTGTGAGATCCCATTACCCCTCTGAAAAAGTGATTTTTCTCGGCGTGCTTCCGTAATGGAAAGCCGATTCAAATTTTATGCTCCCAATGCAATCGGGTCTTCAGATATAGAAATTTTTAAAATATAAAATAGCCTTACCTTTTCGTTGCTTATTTTTCCGACAGGGTAGGAATATGATGTACGTAACGATTTTCCGTCATCCCTTGTCAAGTTTGGTTTGGAGACAAATCGGTTTCGGCTGATATGTGCCATCTTCAGTGTCTTTTCTCGTCTTTAAGCGCGTCTTTCGCCTTTAAGCGCATAACGGAAAGTGAAACGTATTTAGACATCTGCTTGCGCCGTTTAAGCAAATAATTTAAATTTTCTTTTGCAAATTGTGAATGTGTGCCTATTTTTATGTCCGCAAGTGTATTTGAATAAAGCGAGTTTGGGACTTCAGTCTTTCGTTTCAGTTTTATTGCAGCACAACTGCTTGCGATTAAACCCTGTAGGCAAACTGAAACGAGAAAAAAAATTATGCACTTTTAACAATCAAAGGTCTATTATTGGCATTATAAAATTTGCGACGAATTTGGAAAAAGGTTTCAAAACTGTTTTTTTATTATTTTTTTTTTTGCTTCGACCAAGAACCGAACTTGCTAACTTCAGTTAGTAAAAAATTTGTTCTCATTGGGTTTTTTATACTCAGCTGTACTAGTACACAGAGTATAATAGTTTTAATCACATAACGGTGGATTGTAACAGAATGAAATAATCGAGATAGATATAGACATATATATCAAAATGATCAGGGTGAAAAGAGAAATCGATTGAGCCGTGTCCGTCCGTCCGTCCGTCCGTCCGTCTGTCCGTCTGTAAACACTAACTCGCGCAAAAATTGAGATATTTTGATGAAATTTGAAATGCAAGTTCGTATCGAGACTGGGACGGCTGGTATTGTAAATGGGCGAAATCGGACCATGACCACGCCCACTTTTCCTATATAGAAAAAATCGGAAATTTGGTATCTCAGTCCCTAATATAGCTGGAGCGATGAAATTTTACCCACGTGTTGAGCTCAGGCCCCTATGAAGAAATTTGATGAGATTTTGGAAAATGGGCGGTGCCACGCCCACTTATTAAGGGTCAAACATGGAAGGTTGTATATGTCATAACTCAGAAACCATTGAAGATATATCGATGAAATTTGGTATGCGTGATTTACTTACTTAGGCAAATGTTTGGACTAAAAATTGCCAAAATCGGTTGACGACCACGCCCACTTTTATATATGGGTATTATAAAGTGGCCTAATAAAGACATTTTAAGCTATATCTCTGTCAAGTATAAAGATAATTCATTGAAATTTTCTGGCATGAGTTCTACAATAGACCGGAAACAAAAAATAGAAAAATTTTGGAAAATGGGCGTGGCACCGCCTCTTTTTAGACAAAGGAATATACGAGATTTCTTAGCCTATAACTCGACAAATAATTGAGATATTATGACGAAACTTTTTTTATACACTTTTATAACTTGTGTTAATAGATACGCAAAAATTTATTCAAATCGGTTTATGACCACGCCTACTTTTTAACAAAGATATTTCTGGAACACCCTTTGGGAATTTTTAACGTGAAATCTTTGTAAGTAGAAGTCGTAAAGGAATGAAATTTTGCACAAATAATAATATTCATATGCTTAGTTGGATGACTGATAAAAATGTTGAAAATGGGCGTGGCTACGCCCAATTTATGCAGCACTCGCTTTATATAAAATACACCGTGTTTCCATCAAACGCAAACAAACAATTCCACTCGAACTTAGGCTTCCTTACTTGTTATTTATATATTTTATCGTGTTGCTTTTTATGCATTAGACATAGCTGAGGTGTGCCTTGCTTACCTAATACACCGCATCACACTTCCAACTAGTTTTGCGCTAAGAGTCGGTTTGATTTTATTTACCTAATTTATTTTTTGTTTTTTTGTTTCACGTAGTGAGTAAGAAAAATTCAATTTTTCAGTCCATTAATTTTTTTAAATCTCAAGTACGAGATTGCGAGTTTTATTTACTTACTTTTGTTATGCTTTTATTTTTGTGAATTAGTTTTTTTTTTTATTTTAATATAACACTTAAGACAAGGTTTTTCGGCCAGTTTGTGGGCTTGTTCGTACGCAGACTTGTTGGCGTTTTTACTTGCCTTAAGCGGTTAGTCAGTTAGTCGGTTAGTTTTAGTTGTCTGCAACGTTTGCTTACATTTACTTGCAGCGCACCCCTGACTGACTGACTAATAAAAGTCAGCACACATTCCCACCCACGCAACATAATTAATTGGTGTCATAAAAGTAATAAATATGTATGTTGTACATATACATAGTTGAAGTTTAGTTATAGTGAAAGTGTGTTAAGATTCTTCCTGGTAATTTTTTGTTTCGCTTGTTTTGTTTTTGTAATCAGCAAATAATTTGTATTATTTAAGCATTGCTTGCTTGTGTTTTTATGATTTTTTTTTTTATGAAGAAAAGGAAATAATGCGCTAGTGCAATAATAATGAAAATGTTAGTGATCATGACAATTGTTAGCGGCAATGCCGGCGACCGCGGCTTTTCAAATTGTTTTCTTTTTACTGTGTACGGTGAGGTTTTGTGTTGCATGCCGCATACTCGTAGACATGCATACATAATAAAGTGCTTGGCATTTTGTTGTCGTCAAACCGACAAAGCCATCGTTTTTTGGCGTACATATTCATTTCTTCTTCGCTTCAACTTGAAATATCATTTATGTATGCCGCCCTCGGTTGGTGTGTTGTTGGTTCGTGGCATCAAATTTTCAGCGGTTTTTCGTTTCGATTTCCATCTCAAATTTTAAATTTCAGTTGCGTGTTTTGCATTGCTAAGCACAAGCGTTTTGTGTATTATTTTGCTTTATTTTCTTGTGCTTTTTTAATTGTTTTTATTTACTTTATTTAATTTATTAATGACCTTTAAAATTGTCTGCTCTGTGTTAAAAGTGTTGAGTGTGAATCTTATTGTTGTTTTCTGATCGGTTTTCTTTGTTGATCAATATGCTCATTGTTGATTTGACAGAATGCATATATGTACATTAAGGCCAAAAAAAATTAAATCCTAAAAAATCATTGCGGAACAAGGCTATTTTCATGCTATTATTCCTAAAACAATAGGGGTATTCGCTATCCCCAGCAAGATAGCAAGGATTGCAAATATCCTAGACCAAAATATGCTACACATCGAGAGCACCCCATTGCACAGTCGTAGGAAATTTTAAGAAGCAGCTTTTCTTTTTAGCCAAAGGGACGCGTTCATCACTCACATTTTAATAAATAAATCATTCTATTTTAGTAAATTTAATAAATACACATAAAAAATAAAATTTTAAGCAAAATTCGAATGCTCAAATTGAAATTGAAATTAGCAATTGGCAAATGTCAGCTGACGCAGGGTCGCAATTAATTTCCTACACTTCATAGCAAATAAATATACATAGGTTTTGCTGTAGCATATTTTTGAGGTCTAGCATATTTCTGTGCGCCTGTATTTTGTTGCTGTGCGTTGTAAAACTTTACAATCCGTGCAATCCGTGCTACGTGCTAGGGTTATGCTATGGATAGCGAATACCCCTAATATGTGCTCCACTTTTGATTAATAACAAAACACTTTTTGTTCATTCAGGGACTCCAAACAAATTTTTTATCAACACTGATGTAATAAGAGAAGGAAATTTGGAGGTATTTGCGCTATCCTGCAAATCTTAATATATTAAGGCAAAATTTTCCGTACAGATTTCCGTAGCACGGTACCATAAAATGCAGGTTGTTCCGTGGAATTCGGGAGAACTTTATTTTCTTCATACAATTTTGGACCACCCTAATATATATGTATATTTCACCGTTTAAAGTTTAAAACCGCATATCGACCAAGAGTAAACCGCGTAAGTGTAATTTTTGCCAAAAATGAGATTTCCCCAAAAAGACATTCCTGGGGTCTGACCCCAGCCATTCATACAAGAATTTCGACGCGTTGTTCCAATGTTAAAGTTCTTGTATGAATGGATGGGGTCGGACCACAGGAATGTGTTTTTGGGGAAATCTGATTTTTGGCAAAAATGTCACTTACGCGGTTTGTACTTGGTCGGTCGTTCCGCGGCTTTGCACTTTAAACGACGATTTGTTTTTATTATTTATGACACCTACGCTTCTCCAAACAGCTTTTTGTTTCTAAAGCTATTTGCGTACTTAAAAATCTTCTTCTTCGTTGATGTATTATTTTTATTTATATGGCCTGGTGTGTAGAGTGTATGCCTGTCACGCCATAGGTCGGTCCAGGATTCGAACCGATACCAGGCAAACGCCTAAATTAAACTTCATTCATTTTCTAATTAATTTTTGAAAACCTGCATCAGCGGTCATTCCTTTGCAGTGGTCGGCATACCCGCCAAATGTACTTTAGCCATGAAAAAAAAATTAAAATTAAAATTACGTAATTTCTACAAACACATGCTCGCATTCTACATATGTACATATTATGTAGATTTCTGTTTGTTTTTGTCACTTAATCGATTTTTTCTTTACTTTTATATGTACATACGTATCACAATCTCACGACAAATCTTTATGATTCAATCTTTTTGTGCTTCTCAGTTTTAATTTCAACATCTTTTCATTCTTATTTTGCTTTTTTGTATTTGTTTAATCTTCCCATTTTATTTTCTTAATGAAAGTACAGTTGTGTTGGTGAAATTAGAGTTTTTAAGATCATTTCCAATTAATTTGGTTTCATGCGATTTTTATTTGGCTTAAAGATTTCTTAAAGGGGTTATTTGATGAATTTGTATCGAGAATATATCTGTGGCAATTTGCAATAATCGCTTAAGTCGAAAAATATGATTTCGAGTTAAATTGATTTTTATATTCGGAAGCGTTTCTTAACAAATCATAAAAGTCGATTAAAAACTATGGACGCAAAATCAGTGAGCCATCCACAATGTTACGATCAAATTTTCTAAATAAAACAAAATGTCATGAAGAAATTTGATTAAGTATGTATATACTCCTACTTTGGCTGTTATAGCAAGTTTAATATATCTCTATTGTAAGTTAAGCCTAAATGTTTTTATTTATATCTTTTGATAGAACTAAGTTATAAACGTGGGGGTTTTACAGGGAGAATAACTTGGTATATATATCTCGAAATCTTCCTAAGTCGACTTAAGCGGTTAGCAGTTATACATACTTTTTATGCCTTTCATGAGAATGAAATGGTATTATAACTTTGTGCCGAAATAAAAATCTTGAAAGTACCAAAAGGAGGCGTGACAGACCCACTAAAATATATACCTCTATGATTAGAATCACGAGCTGAGTCGATTAAGCCATGTCTGTCTGTCGGTATGTCTGTCTGTTTGAAAGCAAACTATTCCCTCAGTTTTCGAGATATCTGCATGAAATTCGGAATGTGAGTGTATTTTTAGGAGAAGCTGATCATTTGTCGGAATCGTACCACTATAACATATAGCTCCTATACAACTGATTGTTCAGATATGGACATTTTGGGTTACAACCTCTCCATTTCAACAGATAAGGGCATGAAACTTTGAGGTATTTTTACCCATATAGACCTAAATAATATCTCCGAAATTTGTCAAGATCGGACCACTATAACACATAGCTGCCATACAACAGATTGTTCAGATATGGACATTTTGGGGTATAACTTCTCCATTTAAGCAGCTAAGGTAATTAAATTTTGTATTATTTGTAACCATATGGAGCCAAATAAGGTTACCGAAATTTTTCAAGATCGGACCACTATAACATACAGCTGCCATACAACCGATTGTTCAGATGGATGTTATTCATGAAAGGTATGAAGTCTTCGGTACTGCCGAAGACAGCCGCGCTCATACTTGTTATTTATTAATTTGGGGGATTTATTGTGACAAAATTTATGTATGTATGTATGTATGTATATAAACGAACAGCATTCTCATAAATTACCGCTTCGCTACTTTTATTTTATAATTCTTAAGTCCAGGAAATTCCCAGCTTGTTTTCCAACTTAAAGAGAGAGTTCTTACAATAAAACCAATTTCATATTATTTTTTGTTTCAAACAAATAAAATCATTTATACTTTTAACCGCAACTTCACAAATGTGTTCTTTTCTTCACCTCGCCACTGTTAATAATCCATTTAACGTTTTATTTGTGCGCGCTGACATTTTCATTAATAGCGTTTGTTGAGTGTAGGAAAGCGTATGATTTGCAGGTATTTTACCACAAAAGAGCGAGAGGATCAGAGGATGTGAGCGAGAAAGAAGACTAGCTATTTGTAGGAATCCGCACACAGAATTTGTGTGGGTACTTTCCTAAAATGTGTCAAAATCTCTGAAGAAGAGGAAGAAATTGTAAACAGTGTTGCCACAGCCTCAAAAAATTTGGTATCAAAAATTGATACATTTATGGTTTTTTTGGTATCACCGAAAAATGTTTGAAAAAAAAAAATTTAAATTAATAAAATATGCTGCTTTTGGTGTTCTAACACAGAAAAATTTTTGAGAAAAAAATTAAAATTAATAAAGTAAGCTACTTTCGTGGTTTTAACGATATCGTTTTTTTTTATAATATAAAAATATAAAGATAATACTTAAATTTCAAATGCAAATAAATATGAATACTTTGGTACTGTACCGAGTAATATAAAAGGTCTATAAAATGCAATGGGTCAAACGAGCTGGGTGATCTAGTTGCCAGAGATGATTCTGGAATTGATTTGGAGTCATTGAATCAGTTCTTAAATATTTGTCGCTCTGTCCTCCTTTAAGTCAAAATGCCTGCTATGCGGAGTGGTCCAACCAAAAGTTTGATAAAAATAAAATTTGTTCTAAGCCAAAATAAAAAATATCTACGTATCATTCATATGTAATTGTGCTTAGGTGTTTTTTTTTATATAAATTTAAGTACTCCCTCATGAAGGCGATGAAGGTATTCCACGCAGGATTACTGTGGATGGGTACGTAGACTTTGCCCCAGAAAGATTATGTGGTCCTTTCAACCCGTTATCACCAAAATAAAGGTATTTTGAAAAAAAACAAATATTTATATTTCGAAAACTATCGGCCTCCGGACTGTTCCGTCTTCAGATATGGGATCGGAGGACGGTGCAACGCCCCTTTTATAAACGGTTTTTACGATCGGTAAAGGAAAGCGTGACCACGAAAAAAAAACATGAAGGCATCAATTTGTGATACAATAATTTTTGAGGCTGTGGCAACACTGTTCCTAAGCGTCATTTTTGACACTAAATAGCATTTCGCACAAATGCGTTTGTTGAACTTTTGCCTTCATCTTCAGTTTGACATAAAATAGCATTCTACCCAAAATCTCACCAAACAGACCTATTTATTAAGCGCCATTTTTGCATACATTTGCATAAGATACATAAAATGTTTATCAATAGCGAAATTTGTTTGAATTGTCCCAACCCGTTACTGACTCATATTTCATAAAATTAATAAATTAATTAATTATGCCCAGTAAACATACATACATACATATTTGCTATTGCTTTATCGAAAATATGCGTGCGTGCGTGCGTTCAAGTTACTACCTTTGTTTGTCGTTTCAACGTTCTGTCATGACTTCTTGGTGCTACAATCATTTTACATATATACATATAGTACATATGCGCATACATACATACATATATGCATACCATTACATGCATTTTTAAGTAAACTCACATTTTACTCTAGCGATTCGTTGATTGATTGCTTGCCTAGTTGTGATATCATACCTTCTCTTACATACATACATACATACAATTTATCTACTAATATTTCTATATTTACCCTTTTTAAACATGTTTTTTTCCTTTTTGTTTTCATTCTCTCGCCATTTTTGGTTTGGCTTTTTTTAGTCACATCATTGGGCGATTCACATCATCCTCAGCGCACTGCCAAATCTTCAAATACCACTGCCAGCGGCGCACCCACCAACAGCACCAACAACACGAACCACGCCAACACAACAGCATCATCACACAGCATTAGATCGGCAACCGGCGTGGCAGTCACATCGGCGGCACAAACGGCAGCAGCAGCAGCCACAGGTATCGGCAGCGGCAGCGGCGCCGGCTCAACATCATCGACAACGACGAACGTGTTCATCAAAAAGTCGGGCAGTAATTCGTCGACGCACAGTTCATCGAATCGTAAGGATAGTTTTGGCTCATATGATTCACTCAACGATATACTCTCTGAAACAGGCTTACAGAGCGGCAATGTTGCCGCGCAACGTAAATCGTTGGAGAATAAAAATTTGGATGTAACGGCAAATGCGGCGGATGCGAGCAGCCGTTTGGCATTGAAGAAGCAACAATTACAACAGCAACAGCAGCAAACAAATAACGGTAATATAACAGTAGCAACAACGACAACAACAGCAAACATGTCATCATCTCAGTTGAGCTCAGCAGCAGCCGCCGTGGCAAATGAATTGCGCAAAAGTTTGGAGAGCTTGGATGAGAAGACAAAAACGCCACCGCCGCCCGTGTTGACCAAGAAGCCCACAGTGACGACGAAGAAGCCATCAAGCGTTACGAGTGTTGCGAGTAAGTTGCATTTTATTATTATTTCAAGTGAAATATTGACAACAATTCTCATGTAACTTGCTCAAATTCTCTTACAGGCAATCTCTTCGGCTTCGGCAAACAGAAAACGAAAAGCAGCGACAGCAAACTCAGCACAGCCGCCTCACAAGATTCCGCCGATGGCGTTGGCAGCAGCAAAATGTCAGCGGGCAGTCAAAACGAGGCGGTTGTGTTGCGTCGCGCCGCCACCATAGCAGCTGAAGATGCCGATTTCGATCGACTAGAACGCGGCTCCATACTGACGGATATGCGTGCGGGACGTGTTAAAGCGCCAAAGAGGCGTCCACCTTCAGCGGCGATCAATGTCATTGGTGAAAGTAATAATAACAATACAATTTACCTCAATGGCGGCGGTGGTGGCAGCACATCCGGTGGTGAATTATCCTCACAAGAGGAAGGCAATCAAAAACAATCATCCGATGAGAATTCATTTGGCGAAGAACAATTAGCCAAACCAAGAACACGCGAATGGGAAAAGAAGAAAGCGCCATGGATGGAAGAATTGAAGGCATCACAAGTCAAGAAAAAGACCTCGCCCAGCATAGAGCCGCGAACGCAAAGTGGCATTGGCGGCGCAGCAACAGTTGCGGATCGTACATCGCGTTTGTTTGCGGGAGAGGATTTAAAAACGATAAGCAACAATCACACTTCAAGTATCAGCAGTAGCAGTAGCTCTGCCACCACACATTCCACAACAAAAGTGCAGCAACACACCTCCTCATCGATCACGTCGTCAAGCCTAATGCAACAATCGATGATTGTCGAAAGTAGTGGACAACAGTTGCTGAAGAAGGAATTAAATTCCAACGCCATTGCTGACATCATGACCAAAAGTATGAGCAATAAATTCAGCAATGACTCATCGCACACAACAACAACAACAACAGCAGCAGCAGCAGCGGCGGCTAGCGATGATGTGCGCATACGCCCAAATAGCCTTTCAATACGCAATCGTAGTATATCGCCAGCGCTAACAGAAAGCGGCGTCGGTGGTGGCGGCAGCGGCAGCGGAAGCGTTGGCGGCGGCGCGCGTACAACGGGAATGAGAAGCAATGCCTCACCAGCCAACTCCGTCAACACATCTGTCATACACGAGCAAACAAACTCCAATGGTGTGGTGAGTTCAGCACACTCATCCGTAAATAATCTGTATCAACAACGTTTGAGTGGCAACAGCAATGCAGCAGCGCCAACTGCAACAGCAGCAGAGAGTAGTGCGCGCATCGGCGATTTGGAGCGACGTGTTGGCAAATTGGAGTTGACCGTGGTGTCACAACAACGCACCATCGATGAATTAATGCGTTTGCTGCGCGAGGAAACGGATCGTGTTAAAGTGCTGCGTGGCGAATTGGACAAATATGCGCAGTGCGTGACGCAAGTTTAATGTCTTATTACATGCATACATACCCTACTTGTAGCGCCCGTTCATAGCGCTAGAGTTGTGTTCTGCATGTGGTTAGTTGTTAGCAAATGTTTAGCCGAATTGCGGTTGGCTGGTGTTTGTAGTATGATGTGTCCAAAATCCCAAGCCCCCACAGATTTTTTTAAGATTTGCGTTTGCGTGTGTGGCGCTTGTAGCGTGTTAATGAAATGAAATACGAATATGTTTTAGTTTAAGGTTTTTAGGTACACGATGCAGCAGACAGGCATTTTTTTCAGGCGGAAGTTAATAACTTCAATGAAGAATGAAAAGTGTTGATCTATTTATTTTTGCTGTTTAATTTTTCAGCGTTGTAAAGCTCTTGCACCCAATAATAAGCAAAATTTCAATATTTCAAATAGCTTTTATTTTATGAAATTTGTCTAAACAATGATCCCGAACAATGTAGCTGCGAAAAGGCACTATGAAAACATTCGCTGGGTCGGCTTTCCATTAAGGAAGCACGCCTCGAGAAAAATCACTTTTTCAAGGTGGTAGAGAGGCTCTCACAGATCTCAAAACTGAAATCAAAACTTGCCGGAGCCTTACAGTTTACGAGATATTTGTGGTTAAAGTTGTAAAATTTGCCAATTTCCTTAATGGAAAACTTTCCACATTCGCTCTACGAAGCGCTCCGAACATACAGTGAAATATAATTCCTTTTTGATTTATCTCATGTATATTTTTCATATTCGTTCGCACGGTAGCTTCACGTGCTAACTAAATGAGCATAACCTAAAATTGCCACTACTGACTTAACAGTGTTGTCATATTATGCGACAAGTCACGGTTATCTTGTATCTAGCACTTTTATACTGCATTGGAACAATTTCGTCTGCCAGTTAATGCCATTTTAAAGCTTGCACGTTGTTGTTTGCTTATTTGTATGCATTCCAGTAAATATTTTTTTTTATAAATATTACACATAATTAGCATTTCTTTCCTAATTTGAATATATTATTAATTTAAGTTTATTTTTAGGGCATTGTAAACCCAAAACATGCCACATAGTACTTGCAAGTTATTGAAAAAGTTTGTACAAAAAGCGAGGGCATTAATTATGTAATGTATGTATATCTACTTTATATATATAATGATTTAGATATTACAATTATTATCATTGCTTTTTTTGTAAGGCGAGTTGGTCGAGCGGCAGTCGAGTCTCAGTAACGGAACGGAGACGAATTTCCATCCGACCAATCTGCGGAATGATTTTGCCGTTACAAGAACAACATTAGAACGTAGTATTCAAATACTTTTCTTTTTGAAACTTGTATAAGTTTTTTGTATGCTTCTTCTGTTCATTTGAAGCGGCATTTTGTTTTCTTTTCATTCCCCAAAGTACGGTAGCGAGTTTTAGTAATGCTTAAACGATAATAATTTGTGTAATAAATGATATTAGAAAATGATACATGTACCATATCAAAGCAATGAAATAAATTAAATATTAAACAACGTAAAATTAACGAATAATCCAAATAAACGATGTCTGTATAGAAAAAATTAATTGCATTGTGGTACTTAACATAATAAATGCTCTTTTTCCAAGTAATCGATATTTTTTTTTTAAGTACTCCTATTTTTTATAATGAAAGTAAAGTTAAAAATAAATAAATAAAGAAACATCGGGAGTAAGCTATCAGCTAGTGCTGGAAAAACATCGATGTTTACGAGTATCAATATTTTCGATATTTTTGAGGAAAAACATCGATATTATCCATATATATAGACCTTTAATGGGCTTATGAAATTTGCCCATTAAAAACATAAAACAAATGCTGCAAAAACTCATGTACACTCACACAATGCGAATGTAATAGAAACTCATAAAAATAACAAATTTTTTTTATTATTATTCATATAAAACTATTAAACGGCGAATTCCCCAAAAATTACCCAAATTTAAAAAAAAAATCCAAATTTGGGGAATTACCCACAAAACGGCAATGCTTCTTTCCGCGTTTATCAGTGATGGTCATGGATTAAAATATCGAATATCGGGAAAAAAATATCGATATATCGAAAAAGTTCAAAAACATCGATGAATCGATATTATATCGATATCGCTTCCAGCACTACTATCAGTAGTGCTTACATACAAAGTAATAAATATTCAAAAGTTTTTAAATTTTAATGAAAAGTAACATTTTTCTTTAGTCTATACTAAATTAAATCTAACGTCATTAAAATTAAAAGTAATTGTATATTACTGTTTAAAAAATAACAGAAATATTTACAAGTAAACATGCCATTTTACTGCTGAAAATCTGCTTACTTGTTCACTATATATGTATGTAGTAGTTTACTTTAAAGACATAACCCCGCTACGAGGGCGGACTTACATGCAATTGCGCTTGTTAGCTAAAGTAGCTCACACAGATAGATATTAAATAAATTCGATCGACTACGCTAGGTCCGCTACGCCCTCGTATGTGCTTAATTTTTTCCTCCTGTTTAATAACAATGTAACCACACTTCTTTCTTGGTTTTTTATATTGTTAATTGGCAAACGCTTGCTTTTAAAATGCGATCCTTATTTTACTGCTTATATACTTATATCTGTTATACAATTATATATAGTATATACATACATATAGATGTATACATACTTACTAAAAAATACAATCATGTAAAAATGCAATTAAATATTGTTAGGCTATAATTAATAAAATTAAATAATAATAAATATATATTTCTTATAAAATTAAAATTAAATTTTTATTTGCATTTTATTTAATAAAGTTTTAGTTCTGCCAGCTTTTACATACCTACACATCTTATATGAATGCATGAATCTCTTGTAGCTGCAATAGCTGAAATATAATACTAGTAGCACTAGTGCCGTAACATGTCAATTTGGATAAGTATAGATTAGAATGTATTCAATTCGTAAAGGGACTAACAGTAATTAGAATTTTTGGTTCATGTTTTTCCCTATATTAAGCACTATTTTCTTGTTGTATCAATCTAAATTAAAGAAACCGCCAAGTCACCGCTTCCCGGTTTTGTAACATGCCAAGCACTGCACTTACCAAAATTTCTGAGAAGTGTTTTTGCCATCGCAACAACAAAAAACAACCTTAAACTTTGTTCCGCACAATATGATGCCCAATCCGACAATATTATTCCGATCTTTGCATAAACATGAATTGAATGCAGTACTAAGCACCGCTCAGACGGCCTGCTTTGCTCACAAATTGTCATCAGGCTCATTTAGTGGGAGGCCCAGGAAAGATACAGCTGCCTTTAAGTTAGTTCATAAGAACAGTGGTTTCGAGTGAGTGAGGTTTGAGGGGCGTGTGCAGAGATGCCGTGTGTCATGCGTCGACGTTTTTCCAAATGCTGAGCATTTAAGCATTTATTTAGAATGCTCGGATCAAGCCTGGCCCTGTAGGAGTTTTGTCTGCTGAGTAATTTTCATATATTTTAGTTCACTGTTCGTGCTAGTGTCCCTTATCGCACCCTAAATCATAAAGTGACACAACTCAAAATTCAAAATTTTTAAGGATAGCCAAAAAACTTTTTCTTTACAAGAAATTATATGGCAAAGGGTCACGTCAAAAGAGACACCTATCGAAAAAATTTTTTGGCAATCGATATGTTTCGTGTACCGAAGAAACCCGATTTCGAAAAATTTTGAGTTGTGTCACTTTATGATTTAGGGTGCGATATGTATGTATATAAGTTGTTTAAGTAATGTTGTCTGCAATTTATTTTCTTTTATGCATGCGGATATAATGTAGATAGATGACTTTCCAAATCCCAATTGCCAAATTTGAAAATGTAAATACATATCGTCGCTATAGGAGAAAAAAGACGCAAACTGTTTTGTTGAGGAAGAAAGACGCAAACTTTTTTTCTTTCAAAGAAAGACGCATTAAAAACATTTTTCGAAAGAAAAACTCTTTATTTTTTTTTTTGATAACGAAGAACGACGCTTTATTTTTTTTTACTATAAAGAAAGACGCATTTCTTATTCGATTTTTTATTTTTATTTGTCAATATTACTGCTAATGCGTCTTTCTTCGCAGTTAATAATGCTAATGCGTCTTTCTTCGTCGAAATATTTTATAATGTGTCTCTGTTCGTCGAAATATTTTTTAATGCGTCTATCTTCGTCGACATGTTTTGTAAAGCGTCTTTCTTCGCCGACATATTTTTAATGCGCCTTCTTTCGTCGACAAATTACTGACATGCGTCTTTCTTCTTCCGGAGCGACGATATGTATGTACATATTTTGTTACGCAACTTTTCCTTATAAAAAAAAGCTATGTACATTTCTTTCTTTTCATGTGTTGAAAAGGCAACGGTCGCCGCGACGTGGTAAATTTGATAATTGGATGTTCTGAATTAATTTAAGATTTATGTATTTGTATAACGATCAATAAAATTGTTTGAAGCGATCTCGGCGTGGCAACAACAACAAGAGGTATATAGTGATATAATTATTGCAACAAATTAAAGTTTCTTCGCTTAATACATTTATAATGTTACTTATTACTGAAGATGTCTAACTATATAAATAGAAATATATAACATACATACATGTTTATGCATTTATTGAGTATTATGTTTTAAATAGTAAAACTGAATTGCTTCATATACAGCTGTTTATTTCCTTTATTACTATATATGAATAACTAATATATGTCTGTTAACTTACAATTGCAAACTTAAGCCGTTGATGAACTTTTATTACTGCCTAATACTTCGTTTAGATATTTCAATTAATAAGCTAACTAGTTAAGTTGTGTATTTATAATTTTTGTAAAAAAAATATTTAATCTTAACCATTTTCTGTATATACATATAGGGGATTCACAACCTATCATATTACGTCATATCGTCATAAGTCATAATATTTTGTTGTTGCATTCTATGCTGTGTGTGTACTAAATAAAGACAACTCTGCACGATATGTTTTTGGGTCGTGGTATTTGATGATCTGCTGTTGTTACTTCTCCACAGGGCTTCGGAAAAGTTTTTTATAACTTTTGCCGTACAATATTTTAATATGACATATGACTTTACGACACTTTGTGAATCCCCTAATAATATTTGTTGTACTACATTCAACTCTTGTACACTATATGTAGCTTAAATAAAAACCTTTATTGTGAACAATGGGTGAAGTCATGTTACCACTTTAATCATCCATAAGACCAATTTAATGAAATACGACAGCATATTTTGCAGACACAATTCGAAAGAGAAATCAATAAATACAAATTTACCAAGCAGAAGTAAATTACTTCAAGGCCCGCTTTCACAACCTCCGGTTAAACATTTAACCTGTGTTATTTCTGCTGCTAAGCAATTTATTTGGCAGCTCATCATACAATTTATGTCAACTTAAACAAGCGGTTAAATCAGACGGTGATAGCGAAAAAGGCCCTAGAGGTCTATATTCTAAAGCAGCAGTCGGCATGCTCACACATGCTCTGTTGAGAATATCTCGCGCTCCCTTGATGAACAAGAACAGAGCGCTCCAAGCAAGCAATGATCAACTATAGAGTACCTTTCATTAATTGTGATCTTTTATTGTTTTTTGTTTGTTGTAAGTAAAATGGAATATTTAGGGCCTTTTCACATTACTCGGTACGACATCGGATCGACATTTTTTGCTCGGTATTTTCAGCTTACCGAAACGATTCCGCGTTGCTGTGTTTTTCACACTTGTGGGAATACTTTCGGTGCGTAATCTTCAGAAATTAAGAAAACAAACATCGAAATTTACAATATAAAATTTTAAAATTCAACAAATCACTCAATAATAATAATAATGTCTTCTAGCGAAGACGAAGACATTATAACTTGCTACATTTATAACCGAAACGAGTTTTTTACTGACTTTGTTCTTCTTCTTTTATTACGCCGCAAAAATGTATGCAGCAATTCCTCAAATTTTACTGACCGGTCTTACCGCGTTGCGGTATACCGAAATTAATCCGCTCCGATTTCATGTATGCAGCACTAATGTGAAAGTGCCAATTGAAATACATGTGGTCAGTAAGGTTTCGGTATACTTTCGGTAAAAACCAAAAATGTCGATCCGATACCGTACCGAGTAATGTGAAAGCGCTCTTACTTTTCAAACCGTTATGTGTGTAATAACTAGGCCGAGCTTTTAGATATTTTATCTCTAGCAACTCGCTGGTTGGCCGCTGTGGTGCAGTGGATAGAGTGCTCGCCTGCTATACCAGAGGTGTCGGGTTCAAACCACAGTCCGAGCAAACATCAAAAAAAATTTTTTTCTAATTAGTAAAAATCCAATTATTGGGTTTTTTAAGAGCAGCGGTCGCCTCTCGGCAGTGGGCGGCATACCCTCCGAATGTATTTCTGCCATGAAAAAGCTTCTCACAAAAAATGCATTCGCCGTTCGGAGCCGGCATTAAACTGTAGGTCCACCCAATTGGTAGGAAAAAACAAAAGGAGCACACCTCGAATTGGAAGAGAAGCTCGGCCATAAAACTCGTCAGAGTTTTAATAGCGCCATTGTATTATATTATTATTATAACTTCGCTTGTTAAAAAAAAAGGATCAATTAAAGCATGGCTCCGCAAAATGTCGTTCGCTCTTTTTATCGTTGATCGCTGTCTCATTTGTTGTTCGACCTTGAATCCAGTGTCGAACAACGACCATTTCCATACAAAATTCTCAGAGCGAATATCGCTTGAAATACGTTATTCTTTCTCGCCAACGACAGTAATATCGATGCCTTCTCTAATTTTGTATCGAAAATCCGATGAACAGACCAAAACAAAAACACAAAACTACATATTGAATGAATTAATAAGCTCTGTTGTATTTAAAATTATATATTTATTTAATTTACACCTTACAGCCACTCTAACCTAATCTAATTTTCACTAGATCCTGTAATAGTCTTCTGAACAGATTTTATAGCTTGAAAAATTACATAGTTGTAAGCACAAGTTCGAGATGGGTTTGTCATGAAGACAAAAGAAGCAAACGCACGATTATGAAAACGCATTACGATAAATAAAAACTGTTTCGCCGAGTTTAAATTTGTGAAACAAGAAGGCAGTTTTTTGAACATTAGATAAAGATGTCGATATCATTAACAAAAATAAAAGGTTTACGTTCTGAAGTACTCTGTAATTTAAAATATTTTACCTAAAATAAATATTAAGATGACGATTGCACTTGCTAAATGAAATGTTTACATATAAAAAGCAAAATACAATTAACAAATTAGTTACAATCGAAGAATTGAAACGGTTTTTTTTTTAATTTATTGACACAATTTACCAATTAAAAAGCGTTATAAAAATATCTAAAACATTAAATTTAAAGAAAAAATATTATGTAGCTTTAAAGCTTTATTTTTATACATGCAAACATTAAACATTTAGTAATCTAGATATTGTTAATATAGTATATTTTGATTAAGTTAATATGTATACAAAAAATGGGCGTAAGTTTTTTGTAGTGTTACATAGAGTTGTAGATTATAACAACATGCCATAAAGTGTTATTAAAGAGAGGAATATCGCAAAATTACTTATTGTTCTTAGACACTGATGCAACGATACAAAATTTCATATTCCATTAAATATATAGCAATCATGTCATCTTTCCATTTTTTTAAAGCAAAAATTGCAGCCACAAATTTTCTGTTGCCAATTATTTAAACAAACTGCACGGTTGATGTGTCAAACGAACGTTTGACTTTTGCAGGTGTTGCTACAAACACGCGAAGAACCTGATACTTGCAACACTGTGGTTCTGATTGCCGTCGCGAACGTACCCGATGTTTCGCACTGTGGCAAAATGAAATTACAGTTGCTGCTTTGAAAAACTTATACAAATTTTCTAGGTTATTTTGAGCAATTTAGAAGTTACTTATGTGCGAATTAATTCGCTTCTTTTTCTTCTGTGTAAAATAAGAACTAATTAGTTAATCTTTAAGTGATCGAAAGGATTTCTTATAAATATACAAGCAAGTAAAATCATTGCAATATAAAATAAAATGCAAAAAAAAATTAAAAATAATAGAAACAATAAAAATAAATGCATAAATAGTCACGCAAATAGACATGTGTTTATGTATATATATAAATGTATAAATATCACATTACCTTCATACATACCTACATACATATGTACACATGTATATATGTATACCTTTCTCTATGAAACCCCACCTTGCTACAATAATAATATTTATATGAAGTTAACGTGTTAATATAATCAACGACAAGCATACTTTTTTTCTTAAAACTAATTTTAATTTTAAAAATTGATATGCCCAGAAATTTTAATACATTTCAAAGAAATAAATAAAGCATTTTAAAATTAATAGAAATCAGTGTTTTAATTGAGTTAAATGGGAAGCCGGTAAATAGAGGCATTGGAAGTTAGGCAACAACCAGTGTTGCCACTTTAGCTATTTTGTAGCTAGATTTGGCTATTACTTTCGACGTTTAGCTATAGAAATTTGCGTTTAGCTATTAGCTATTTTTTTAACTTATTTTTTAGTCAGTTTAGCTATTTTAGCTATAATATTTTTTTTTGTAATTTCCTCACTTTTTCACAAAATATTATGATTTTTTGTTGTATGTATGTACATATTTATTAATTGTATTTCTGAGACTAGTTTCTCTAAAGATCAAATGCGCAATTATTTGCTGGATTAATAGCGTTTTTGCATGCGCCTAAAATTATGCACCGGAAGTCTACAAGCAAACAATATTCAGCACTAACAAATATAAAAGTAAAAAAGTAAGTAGATCTGCATGTAAACGCAGTTTTTTCTAGAAATAATGAAGAGCAATCATGCAGAATAAATCAAAGAAAGTCTCGCTATTGTTATTACTACATATCCTATTGGTTTGCCGCACGTAATATACATTTCTAAACAGTATAAATAAGCATTCAAATTGGCACTTATAAAGCGTTTTTCCTAATTGCTTGCCAACGGCATATTCGATATGACAAAGACACCACACCTACGGTGGCCTGACATGTGCGCTGTTTTAGATGATTTCACACTCTTTTTCACTTATTTACAATATCCGTCCAGCTTGTGTGTCTTGTCTGTCTGCCTGTCTGTCTAACCACTTTGCCTACCAACCAACTCATTTAACTTGTTTGCACTCGCCTTATTATGTATTGTTTTTGCATCGAAATGAGTTGATCAGCTTTTCTTTCTTTGTTTTTGTTCTTGTTGTTATTGCTTTGCTGTTGCTAGGTAATAAATTGTCACTAAATGCTTTATTATAATTATTCATAAATAAGATAATTGTGTGCTTAATCAAAAAAAAAATCGTTCTTGTTAGAATGTCAATTCTATGTACAAAAGCATTCTGTTAACGAATTTTGTGTTTCTTTATTGTTTGTATGTTTATATGTATGTATGTATGTACGCATTTTTTACCTTGCGGTCAATAATTGACTACCGGCGTTTTTCCAGATCACACTTGCGTATAGTACGTCCAACGAAAGACTTTAGACACGAACTTGACTTGTTAAATTCTTTGCGACGATTTTGTTGTTGTTGTTGTTGTTGTTTACAAGTGCATAAACGCATTTTTTATGTTATTAAGATTAGATATGCGTATTATAAGGCATTAATTGTAGTAATTATTGGTTTTCGTTGTCAGAATTTTGTCTTATTCATCAATCTTTGCTCGTTTGTGCGTTGGAATTCGTTGATAATTTTTTTCCTTAAAATTTGCGTGCTGACGGAATTTTTTTTTTTTGCAACTTCTTAATGTGTTCCGTAATTATCAATAATAGCTGTAATCTGCCACGCTTTGCTGTGGTCAACTCACTACCCCTTTGGAAACTTTTTTACAGTCTGAAAAATAGTATTTGGAAAGTTAATAGAGGGTTAAAATGTTTTAGAAAATTATTCGCCATAAAATTTCGCTAGGGGTCTTCTCAGACAAAATCTTTGTACAAATAACATAAAGGAGCACACTTCACTAAGCCAATCGTGATTTTTTTTTAAATTAATTTCAAGATTTGAAAACAACTTTTCAATTAGTTCTTTTGATGTTACTAACTGTACGTGTTGCCACAAGTTCTAATACATATTTCAGGCAGTTGTTGATTAAGAAATTACAAGCAATGTTTGCTTAAAATCCTTCGCAAGCAATATTATCATCCCAAATAATGATTTTATATTTTTGTAATAGCTTTCCCATATCGGATGCTCTTGAAAAAACGCACGTTGGAGTTTTCTATTGCTTTTATATTCAATGACAACTCTAGGGCTGAATGAGCAATCCTTCCACCTGCTAACAATGTCGCGGCAATTTCAGGCGAAGCAAGAGCTAGGGCTATATCATTCGTAAAATCGTAAAAAATAACGCTTGTCTCTGTAAAAACTCATTTTAAGACTATGTACTTTCTTTTACTGTAGAATTGTTTTTTCTGTAACAAAGCTGATGGCTGCTTGATCTTGTTTGCTTGGGATTTAATAATCCACACTAAACAATTGAGTACAATTGATTTCCACACAGCTAGTTAAACGAATTCTCGAAAATCTTCCGGCGTTGCAATTTTGTAGTTTGTTGCGAGTTTATCGTTGACTTCACACCCATTTAGATATACATACATATGTATATGTATATCGAATCATCCTAATGAGACAAAAAGAAAAATATTTTCATAGTAATTTGAGCGTTTTTGCTTTCATATTTCTGATTTAGTGTCGACCGTAATAAAATCTAAATATACAACAATTATATTTTTATATACCTACAAAAATTTGCCTTATTCAACTAAGATACAAAAATTAATTTAAAATAATCACACATAAACAAGAATATAAAACATTTATAAAGAAATATATTGTCCCATTGTTAAGCAAATACAAGTCAAAAGCTAAATCACCATAAAGAATAAAAAACATAAAACAAAGCAAAAAATAATAAAAAATCAAAATTAGCAAAGTCAAACAAAAGCACCAGCGTATACATAGCAATAATAACAACATACTTAATACAAACGATTACAGAACAAAAACCTGAAAATTACACAAGATTAGCAAATAGCAAACAAAAGTGAGAGTGACAACAAAAACAAAAAAAAAAAAATAAGAATAATTGTAAAAATTGTGTACATACGTACATATGTATGTGTAGTGCCAACACCAAGGGTGACGAGCAGTCAAATTAAAGAAGTAGCCAAAGCTGTACTACGAGGGCTGCTCGATATATTTTTAGCCTACCAATGAAAAGGTGTTTCCAGGTGAAATCTGACATTTCCATTGAAAAGTCTGACATTTTTTAGCATAATCGTACTCAGAACGTTTTGACGTACGACCATCATTTGTGTTGTTTACAGTGACTTGAAAAATTTAATTTGGCAAAAAAATGGAATTAACTCGTGAACATTTTCGTGCGATATTTTTTCACAAATTTCGACGTGGATTATCACGACAAGAGTGCATTGATGAACTTAAATCTTTATATGGCGATGAAGCACCATTCTATCCTACTGTGAAAAATTGGTATAATGAATTCAATCGTGGCCGACGCTCGCTCAAAGACCAATTCCGTGAAGGTCGTCACAAAACGGCCGTTGTGCCAGAGAACATTGATGCCGTGCGTGAACTCATAATGCAAGATCGTCATGTGACATATCGTGAGATGGAGACATCCATGGACATTTCTCCCACCAGCATACACTCGATATTGCATAAACACCTGGCCGTAAAAAAGGTTTGTTCACGTTGGATCTCGCACAATTTGAATGTCGCTCAAAAGAAGGCTCGTGTCGATTGGTGCAAAGAAATGTTGCAAAAATACGATCACGGTGCTTCAAAAGACGTTTATAAGCTCGTCACAGGTGACGAATCATGGATCTATGCGTATGAACCCGAAACAAAACAACAATCGACCGTGAATTGATGGGCCATTCGCCGTACAGCCCTGACTTGGCACCCAATGACTTCTTATTATTCCCACACATCAAGAAAGAAATGCGTGGTCAACGATTTTCGTCGCCAGAAGATGCTGTTCAGCGTTCAAAAACTATGTTTTGGAAGTGTCTCAATCGGAGTGGAAAAAGTGCTTCGACAATTGGTTTGAGTGCATTCAGAAGTGTATAAATCACGCTGGAGAATACTTTGAAAAACAATAAAACCATTTTTGATGATTAATATTCGCATTTTCATTATTAGGCTAAAAATATATCGGGCAGCCCTCGTATAAGTACATAATAAGATAATCACATCACATCTAAATACGATGTCTGCTCTTTATCGGGTATATAATGATTTAATAACAATTAATATTGGTATAATTTCTTCTGTAAACATATATACATATTATGTACTTGTATGTACATAAGAATATATACAAATACTAATTGTTATTATATCAATATATACCCGATAAGGAGCAGACATCGCACTTAGAAAAATTTTCACATTCGTGTTTCTGGCAGGAGACCGACGATATACCCATATATATATATTGATATTATCTGAATCATGAGCGGAATCGGTGAAGTCATGTCTGTCCGTCTCTCTCAGTTTGGGAGCAATCTGATTGAAATTCGGTATATGCTTTCATTTCTACCTACTGGGCATAGTTTAAAGACAGCCGCGCTTCTACTTGCTTTATTTTAAGAATGTATATGGAGATCTCAGTTCTGAATGTTTCACATCCATATTATTTGTATGATTTACTGCCTACTTTAGATTAAATGGATTGGAGCAATGAAAAATAATGAAATAAATAATAGTTAAAAAAAAAACTAAAAAATACGCTTTAATGATAAAAATCGAACTAAAAAGTGATTACTTAACAATTTTTAATATAGGAAGGAAATGATGAACAAAATATATAAATACTATATAGAGAAGAGCGTGGGGTGCTGAATATGTCAGTTATTTTTTTTTTTTTTTTTTTTTTTTAGAGTGATGAAAATTGAGGCGAAGTAATATAAATACGAGACTTCACAAATTGTAATGCGTCAATTGCATATTTTTAGTATACATATTCGTTTACATACAAACATATGTACATAAAGGTGAAACTAATAAAAGCGTTTAAAAAAATCAAAAATCGCTTTATTTGGCACGAGCTTCGAAACAAAGACTCCTAGTAGAGATAATTGGGAAGAGCCAAATCGGTGCTACTCACATCCAGATAGCGTTTCCATTCATACAGATGGCTCGAAACTGGACAACGAGTTGAGGCGGAGTCTTTTCACAGGACTTGAATCTACAGCTAGCTTTCAGAATATGAGATCACTGCAGCGTTTACCAGACTGAAACTTCAGCTATAATGGAAGCTGTTAACCGTATAGGGCACGACTATAAGGATTTATTCACCTTCAGCGACAGCCAAGCAGCAATTAAGTCTCTTGGATCCCAATTGTTTAATTCTGAACTAACACTAGACTGTCACCGATCTCTATAGGAGATGGCCAAATAGACCTCGTTTGGGTCCCGGGGTAGAGGGATAAAGAGAGCAATTATAAAGCAGATGAACTGGCAAAGCATTACCAAGCAGGTTCTTCTGACAAGAAACGCATAGCTATGGCGTTTGTCACATGCATGCTTAAATAACGCATCTGTAAACCCAGTATGTCGAACATCAAGACAAACCTGGCCAAAATTGGATCTCAAGCGATCTCGTCAAATATGTGACCAAAGGAAAGAGGAAATCTCGAAACTGGTGCGGGTACTCACAGAACACAACCTCATCGGAAAACGTGTAGAGGACTTAGGCGCACCTTGCCGCAGCTGCTGCAGAAGCTGATGAGGAAGTGGAGACGTTCGAACGCCTTCATTTGCCACTGACCGACTCTCAACGGTGCCAAACGGCGCTTTCTAGGAACAGCGCTTTCTAGGACGTTGACTTAAAGGACCTGGTGAACTCCATCAGGCTTCAAAACTGATTTAAAAATGAGGAATAATATGTTTTCTCATGGTATCACAATGGGCGGTTGTCGATTTTTTGATTGAAACCACAGATATAATATACATACATATATGATATATAATATTATTTATACATACATGCATTTTTATATGATCGCAACTTGGTATAAAAGATAACGCCAATCAGTTTAAAAAGAGCGTAGTTATAACAAACCACAGAGAGCAAGCGGTCGTTTAAATACGGCAAGAGCAGCCAAAAAGCAAACACAACAAAAATTAATGTGGTTTTGCTTTTCATGATTTCATTTGCGAGCATTTTATTTGCAATTATTGACTTTGCTATTTTTTTTGCAAACAAACTTTTGTTTGTAGTTTTTGCTTTGAGTATGCTTTTACTATTTTGGCCAACGCTCGGCTGTTTTGCAGAGCGTAACTTTGGCTTTTTGGTGTTTACAAAAAATTTGGCTTTTGCTTCTATTCTTCTCATACATATCGCCGTTTAAACTTCATAATCGCCTAAGTGAGAGTTTCATACACTCTTTTTTGTTGTTTGCTTTTCCGACAGGGTAGGAATGCGATTTATTCTGGAACGAATTTCCGTCATCCCTTGTCAAGTTTGATTTGGTTATAAACCGGCTGCGGCTATGTGCCATTTTCAGTGCCTTGTTTCGTTCATTCGTGAAGAACGAAACCTGTTTATAACCAAATCAAAGTTGACAATGGATAGCGGAAATTCGTTGCACAATACATCGAGTTTCATAACCGCCTAACCGACATTTGTGCCAAAAATTAAAATCGAATTCTAAACGCTTAATTCTACGACTTCAGAGCTGAAAGGGATATTATAGGGAAATATAGAGCTTTCCAAAGATCAAATTTATGGCATGGAATGATAGAGTTAAAGTTTAGCAAATCTCAATTTTGGCACGGGCGGCTATGAAAGTTTCACTTAGGCGGTTGCGAAGTTTAAGCGACGATATCTACCTAATTGTGCTTGCATTTGTGCTTCTATTTTTTCGTATTGCTATTTACCTTCTGAGGCTTGGTCTTGCTCTTGGAATCGTGTTCTGCAGATTACAACAAGTCATACCTCAACTTTGCTAGTCTAACTGGCTGGCGTGTGCGCACACACACACACACAGATGAATGGCTGTGTTTATGCACAGTCAGTGATGCCGAAATTGGGCCTTTCGGACCAAATCTGGTCCGATAAATTTACTTTGGGCTGTTGGGCGGCTAAAATCAATTTTGGTCCGATTTGTAATATGAATATTTTTAGTGGAGACAATTTCTCCGACGCTAAACATTTTATCTTTCCCGTGTAAAGTTCTTTTATTGTTAGTGAAACACACTATTCGCATATCTATTAGAGTTGGGAAATTTAGTTCACTTTGTCGAGCGCTCAATTGGTGAGCGCTCTCTTCATTGAACTAGTTCACTTTAATGACTTTGCATAGGCTATCCAGGAAGGAAGTCCCAAGAAAGCGTTGTCTTCCGCTGTTAAGAGCCGAGCAAAGCAATGGCAGATGAGGTGTTCGATTGTCTCCTCGCCTCATCATCTTTCCAGCTTATGCAGCATCTGCGCTAGGGTGGACATAGCCTCTCTGCGTGTTTCCCGATGAGGCAGTGTCCTGTGAGTACCACCACAAGGTTCGAGATGTCATCTATCCTTAGAGTACTTATTTGATGGGATCGCTTGTGAACCCATTTCTGCCAGATTTGCCTTGATGTTCGACATAATGGCTTCTGTTGCCATCTATCGCTTGCTAGTTTATAGACATGCTGTTTAAGAATTAGCTCGTTTGTGGCTAAGGCATACCTATGCCTTATGGAAGAACCTGCTCGGTAGTGCCCTGCCTCGCAAGTTCATCCGCCCTACAATTTCCATTGATATCCCTATGTCACGGCACCTACACGAGGTGCAGACGGGTCTGTTTGGCCATCTCCTTTAGAGATCGGCGACAGTCTAGTGTTAGTTCTGAATTAAATGAGTGGGAGTCAAGATTACTTAGTATGTAGATATGTATTTAAAAATAAATATGTAATTCTGTTTTAAGTTGACTTCTGATTTTTGGGCCTTTTTTGGCGGAATTGGGCGGTAATTTGGTCGGTAAAATTTTTTTTTCAGTGGCAACACTGTGCACAGTACCACTTTGACACAGCGCACACACCAGTTCGCCAACTTTTCGCTATCAATTTAGATTTTAGTAGTTACTGTTTCAGATCATTTAAGTAATTCAGTTAAATGCGGACGCTGTAACGATTCGGACGCAGAACTTCGAATTGAACGGAATAACAAGAAAGAAAACGGTAGGCGAAATAAAAGGAATAATAAAAGCGTTTGTTTGTGGTGAAGGCGAGAACAGAGCACAAGAGCAACAACGGCACATATGTACATAGATGCTGAGCGTAAAATAGTAGTGCTTAATAAAAATTGCTTATAAAAACAAAACCAAATAGACGCGTTCAATAGCTTATGCAGATACGAAGAATTTGAGAATTTTTTGCTTTGTGGCTCTTTTGATTTTTGCTGTTGAGAATTTTCGCAATAATAAAATATTTGTTTTTTTAATAATAGGTTCTTTTTTGGTGGCGCAACGTGCACATGCACATGTTAGACGAAGCAAAAATAAATAATGAAAAGCAAGAAATAAATTATTTATAAAGAAATAAACAAGAACTTGTTGAAAAAAAAATTACAAAAAGAAAAAATTGAAAAGTAAAAGTCAATGCAATAAGCGTATATTGGCAGCACATTTTTTTTTGTATTTTTGCCAATAACAACAAATAAAATTTGTGCGAGTTTGTGCGCATAAAAGAAAAACTGTGAACACACAGCTGAAAACCGATTTAAGGACATTCTAAAAATTGAACGTGGTAAATACATATGAAAAAAAATAATTAAATAAAGTGAATTAAAAAAAAAATCAGGCGAGTCAGTTAAATGCAGAGTTTTCAGAGTGTGTGTGTTTTGCTTTTTGAATTAAAAACAACAAAAGATATAAAAAATTGATATTAATGCTAAAAACAACTTTAGTTGGAAATTAAAAAGAGCAAGATAAAAATTTAAAAATTTAAAAATAATAATAAAAATAAATTTTAAACAAAATAATAAAAAAAAAACTGCAAGGTCAAACTATAATCCAAAAGCAAACTTTTCATGCAATAAGAGTTAATAAAAAAACAAAAAAAAAAAAAAATAATCAAATATAGTGAAAAATACGAAAAGAGAAGTTCTTCTTCTTATTAATTGGCGCGCAACCGTCTAGACGATTTTGGCCAAGTCAATAAAGCACGAAGAAGTTTTATTATTATAAACTGCAATAGAAAATATCGCAAAATAAATAAAATATAAAAAATATATTAATAAAACTTTATTTAATATTAAAACAGAAGTTAATAGCAACCCGCAGACAATATCAAGCACACATTAACAAAGCAGTTAGTCCGCCATTCAGTCAGCCATACAGTCAGTCAGTTAAACTAGTAGTTAAACACTCAATCAGTCAGCCGCAGTTGCATTAGAAGAGCGAGCAACTTCAAAAAACGAAAAAAGAAAAAAAAAACGGTAAACAACAAAAATTATTTGCACATTACAAAAGTCCATTTAAGCCATAATCATGCCAAGCAACAACATTTAATGTGTTAGATTTAAAACCAAAACTAAGAAAATAAAAAGCAAAAAAAATACAGAAAAAAGTACAGAAAAAACAACAACGACGAGGGCAACGACATAATAAAGCAAAAAACATAACAAGCGTACAAAAAGTTTGCAACAAGCAAAAAAGAAAAACAAAAAATAAATAAATAAATAAAAATAAAAAAATAAACTTCAAAAAAAAAAACAAACATAACTAAAACACCATAGCCAAAAAAAAAATTAAGAAAAATCCCCAAAAAGTCATTGTGCGCAAAAGCGCAACTAACTCAACAGCTGCTAGACTTTGTTAAGCTTGCCGAATTTCAACTCAACTGCAACATTTTCAAACGCTGACCTTTTTTTGGTTTGTGTGCACTTTTCGCTACGCTGCATGAATCAAGCGTAAAAGACCAAGCAGAAGAACATAAATTTAAGCAAATGCTTAAACAAAACACACAAATATAACCGCGCACAAAGTAACAGCTTCACTTCACCGCCACCTAAAAGTGACTTTCCAAACAAAAATTTTGCAAAAAGTTAAACCAAAGCAAATAAAAGGCGATATTTGGCACAAATTTCAACTGAAAAGTAAAAAATAAAAAAAAAACGCACACACACAAATACATAATACACAAAAGAAAATATATGTATGTATGCATAACTGTAGAAGAACAAATAAATATGTCTCTCCAACAATAAATTTTAAGATTTACCAATTGAATTAATCGCAGCTGAGACCACAAACGACAAACAATTCCACGGAAATCATCTTCACTTTGCTGGTAAGTTAAAAAAAAAAAAACAAAACAAAAAAAAACATGCATTGGTATGATATAAAAAAAAAATAAAAAAAATTTAAAACGAAAAATATTCCAAAACGAAGTAGGTAAAGAGAACAAAAAATTACTTTAAGTATGAGTAATTTTTTGTAGCAATTCTTTGAGACTTTTGCAAATATTTCTTACGCCCAAAATACCAATGACGCTGCAAAAGTTGTTTCTTGACTTAAAAATATACATACATACATATAAGAAATTACGTTTCATTCAATTCGCTAATATCAAATTAATATAAGAAATACCATGAAAAACAACGCATATGCATTTTTTGGCAGCATAACGGCTAGTTTGCTTTTGGTCTTAGGAAACGTAAAAAAAACTGTTTACTTAACATTGTGGTTTGTCGTCTTCCTCTTCTTTGTCTTCTTCTTCTTCTTTCCCTTCTTCTTTCTCTTTCTCTTCTTCTTCTTTCTTTTCCTCTTCTCACTCTTTTTTTTGCCATTTTCTTCTTGTTCTACTCATTCTTCTTCTTCTTCTTCTTCTTCTTCTTATTATTATTATTATTCTTATTCTTATTCTTATTCTTATTCTTATTCTTATTCTTATTCTTATTCTTATTCTTATTCTTATTCTTATTCTTCTTCTTCCTATTTTCCGTTTTCTTCTTCTTCCTCCTCTTACCTTTCTTCTTCTTCTTCCTATTCTTCTTCATCTTCCTCTTCCTCCTCTTCTTCTTCTCAATTGGCGCGTAATCGTCTAGACGATTTTGGCCGTGTGCAATAAAGCGCGCCAGTCTTGTCTTTTTTGTGTTGCCTGGCGCCAACTGGAAAGGCGGGGTGTAATAAGGCCTTTTGAAATAAGGCCTTTAAGGCCTTATATCGCTATCGATTGAGAAATAAAGCCTTTATTAAGAATAAGGTCTTATTTCACTTGAAATGTGAAATAAGGTTCTAAAGGTTTTACTTCACTTTGTGGCAAGTGCCTGGTATAGGGGACGACGACCAAAAAAGGCTAATAATCGATACCAATTTTGCGAGTTGAAATGGCCGCAAAAGTACTGTAGACTGGGCCATAGATATACTCCGAAAAGAGAATTCTATCGGCTGAGGGTTATTTTTTTAAAGCGCGGCCGAAGGCCGCCTACGCGGGATTGACATTAAAATTTTCGACATATCGTACCAGACCCCGCCTACGCTGAAGGGTGTACTACGCAGAAGGATATCACCGTGGCGGTAGCCACGGTTAGGGCACACGTCCGGACGGATGGCGTAGCCCAGGGTTATTTTTTATAAGCGCGGCCAAAGGCCGCCAACGCAGAAAAGTGTTCTGCGCAAAAGCACTGTGGACCGGGCCATAGATATTACTCCGGAAAGAGAAGATAAAGAAAAAACTTTTGCGGAGAACAGCTTTTGCGTTGGGGGCCTTCGGCCGCGCTTATAAAAAATTCTCTTTCCGGAGTAACATCTATGGCCCGGTCCACAGTGCTTTTGCGCAGAACACTTTTCTTCGGGGTCTGGTACGATATGCCGAAAATCTTAATGTCGAATCTAAATATGCCGAATAAAAAAAGACCGAAAAAAAATTTCGAAACCGAAAATGTCGAGAAAAAAAATATCGAATTTTAATCATGTAAAAATTTGGAAAAATGTCTAATATAGCATTAAAAAATAGCTAAAATAGTATCGCCCAACTTATGGAAGGTCGAATTTTACACATCAATAACACTGGATCACAAAATGAAATTTTTTGTCTGTACTTTGGACGTGACTATCCTATCTATATGTAAAATCGGTCGCTGATTCCGAAAATCGGGTTCATTTTTAATTCTATGGGAAGGTTTTTGAGATATCGGCAATTTACCGTTATTTGGCCAATGGGTACACTTAATCCAGTATAGCTCTTTAACACAGTGAGTTATCTTCTTTGGGGTGACACCATACGAAAGAAAATTAAATTTCTTTTTCGCGGCTCCTATAACATTTTTCTCTAACTCTTATAGTTTCTGAAATATTGACGATTAAATTTTAATTTTTTCGATTTTTTACGATTTTTTGAAGAAAAAATTGACTTTGTCAGACAATATCTTTAAAACCAATGTCTTCACCTTCGGTTTTAATCTTTTACGTGAAGCTCCATTCCATTAGCAAAAAAATAAGCTATCAACGAAGAAAATCCATGGTAAAATGGAAAAGTTATAGGCGATCAAGTAAATACAGCCAAGTCGCACAATGCCTCTACACGGGTATATTTTATGCATGTTATACCCGTAAATGGGCTTGTATCTACCGCGCTGCCAATGTGCTGCTACTGCAGATGTGTAGGTATTGGTACAATATGTATAGAATGTACGCGTGCAGAGGCATTGCGCGACCTGGCTGTATTTACTTGATCGCCTATAACTTTTCCATTTTACAATGGATTTTCATCGTTGATAGCTTATTTTTTTGATAATAGAATGGAGCTTCATGAAAAGGAGTAAAACCGAAGGTAAAAATATTGGTTTTAAAGATATTGCCTGACAAAGTCAATTTTTTCTTCAAAAAATCGTAAAAAATCGAAAAAATTAAAATTTAATCGTCAATATTTCAGAAACTATAAGAGTTAGAGAAAAATGTTATAGGAGCCGTGAAAAGGAAATTTAATTTTATTTCGTTTGGTGTCACCCTAAGGAATATAACTCACTGTGTTAAAGAGATATACAGGATTAAGTGGACACATTGGCCAAATAACGGTAAATTGCCGATATCTCAAAAACCTTCCCATAGAATTAAAAATGAACCCGATTTTCGGAATCAGCGACCGATTTTACATATAGAAAGGATGGTTGCGTTCAGAGTATTTTTTGGCTGTAGAGCAGTGTAATTAAAAATAAGAAATAACCCTCAGGCGGCAGAATTCTCTTTCCTGAGTAATATCTATGGCCCAGTCCAAAGGGCTTTTGCGCAGAACACTTTTCTGTGTTGGCGGCCTTCGGCCGTCCGGACGTGTGCCCTAACCGCGGCTACCGCCACGGTGATGTCCTTCTGCGTAGTATACCCTTCAGCGTAGGCGGCCTTCGGCCGCGCTTATAACAGTTATTTGCACATTTCAAAAAAGGCCTAATTGCGTTTTAAATGTGAAATAAGACCTTTTTTTTGAAAATGACAAATAAAGGCTTTATCTCACTTTGGTTGCGATATAAGGCGTTAAAGGCCTTATTTCAAAAGGCCTTATTACACCCCGCCACTGGAAATACTAAGGGAGGACAATGCCTTTATCTGATGCAGTGGAGGTCTCCCTTTTCCGCTGTCTTTAACGAATTTCGATAGAAATACTTTCTGGGCCGGAGCACTTTCATTCAGAAACACCTTCATGACCTGAAAACGCAGATGCGGGATTTTTATTCGCTGCACAATTTCGATGCCTACGTAAAGCGTAAATCTCATATGTACTTAATTTGAAGAAATTTGGCCCATCGTAATACCATAGAGGAGCCCTAATTACCTAGATCCTACTTAAAAAACCTTTCCAGAATTAATCACCGCTCAAGATAAACCGACTCATTTACTTAATGAAATGCAAATATGGTTCTGTAGTTTTCAGTTTCTATTTAGCTTCTACGGACACTCGTAGAAGTGCTTTTCAAAGTAGCAAAACATGATTATCACAGGGTTAGGTAATGATGACTAGGGCATGGAAATCTATGCAAATACATGTTTTTCTTCGATTTAGATAGAGCAAAATAAATAAACAATCTTTGCGAGTCGTGAAATTGTCTTAAAAATGGCATTCAAATGTTTTTGCATATTTTGCATATTTTGGTCATATATGCATATTTTTACATATTTTGCATTGTTTGCATTTTTTTATTACATATTTCGCATTATATTGCCTATTTTTGTAATTTGCTAGTTAACAGTTTTATACAAAAGAAATTCATGCATAACAGTCATCTGACGACGAATAGAGTTTCGTGTGAACATGGCTATTATTAGTATTTTCGATACGGTGCATACCTGTCGACAAAGAGCCGTTTTCAAATATGCTCCTATTACCTCTGTGGATGTAAAACGTTCGTTTTCTATGTATAAGAGCTTTTTTCGACCGAATCGGCAAAGTTTTCTTTTTGAGAATATGAAAAAATATTTCATTGTGTACGCTAATGAATCGTTAAATAAGGATTAACCTTTACAAATTATGAAATGTTCAAGACTGAATTTATGTACATATCTATAAAAACATACATACATATTGCTAGCTTAGAGTGCAGATTTTGTAAGTCCTTTTTTCAAACATTGTAGGAGAGACAAAAAATAAAAAAATTTACAAATTTCGAAATGAAAAAAAAAAAAAATTTTCTGTTCATGTAAATATTTTGGACTTACACAATTTTCTTCGCTTTTTGGACTTACACAATTTGCGTATCACTGAATAACAACGAGTAGAAATATTACAAGTATCACAGACTTGTTTAGCGTGGTGCGTATTTGATTTTTCTAGCGTTCTACATAAAAATACAGTTTTTCATAAAAAGTGGACTTACACAGTTTGCACTCTAAGCTAACGATATGTATAAACGTACAACGTAAGAGCAAAATTGAATTAAAAAATGTTTGTACCTAATTTATTTAACTATTGTAACTTCTGAATTATCTGAAGTTGAAAAAATTTGAATTAATGCATTTTTTTTTGATTTTTCATGCATATTTCTCAGTTTTTGTTGCATTTTTATGCGCATATTTTTTATTTTTTAGTACATGAAATTCCATGCCCTAGTAATGACATAGATATTGTTCGATACTCACTCTTCCTTCTTTTTGGACATGAAAACCTCTTCATTAAACACCTGAACTCAAACTGAAAAACAACCGCGTCCCTTTGGAAAATGCCAAGAGTTTCCTTATCCCTATTTTGGTTACAGATTCGAGATCCCTGAATTCCAATTCCCATAGTGGGCGAAGCCGTATCCCGGAAAACGCTGGGCAGGAGCAGAGAACATGTTCTACCATCTCTTCATGCAATCTGCACCCACTGCATTCGCTTTCACCAACTAGTCCCATTTTGAACGCATGTGATGCTAACAGACTGTGTGCAGTAAGGACACCGATTATACACAAGTCTACATTCATCCCTTCTCAGGCATAAAAAACCATTTAGTTAACTTGGTATCATACGATTTACATATAATTTTGAACACCTCGTTTCCACGCCTTATCCGCCTAGTTCATCATATACACATGATACATATTCTTAATTTCACTGAGTGGCATTAGAGCGTCCATGCAGTGCTCTACTCCGAGACCTGCACACTTCTTCACCAGCTCATCAGATTTCTCAATTCAGTCTATTCCCTAGACCCCTTGTGGCCTGCTATTTAGTACAGATGAACAGCGCTAGTTATACATAACTATTTCCCTTAAGGTTTCCTTGCAGTCAGGGACCGAGAGTTTTATTCCTTTTATAATAAATAGAGCTCGGAAAAATAGGTGAAATCAAGCGCCTAAAAAATGCTACATTTTGTAAATTTTGGTTGTTTTCAGTGGCGGGATTACAATTTAAATATAAAGGGGTTGCATATTGGTATGGTGAAGATTTTATTAGAAAAGTTCTTAATCATGTTACACAAATTTACAGTTTGAATAAACATACAGTGGTGTGTGATGAAATAAAGCCAAAGAGGGATTTAGTTTCTTTGACATTTTTACTGAAAAAAAGTATGAAGAACACATTTTGTATTTTATATTTTTGTACATCGTCAAGCTTTTTGAAAGCAAAACAAAACTAGCTGTAATGAAAATAAAATTTGGGAAAAGTAAGTAAATTATGGCATAGTTAATGTTCCAATAACTCATAAACAAAAATGCAGAACGGTTTTTACCACGACAGAAATTTGCATTTTTACAGATATGGAATTATGCCGAGTATCCAATTGGAAAATTGTAAACCCTGAAATGGTCATAAGAAAAAAAAGGAAAGTTCAAATCAAGTTTTTTTACCTAAAATATGCAAATTTTTAAAGTCAGACCACTACAAATTAAAAAGTTGTATTATATATTCCATTTGCTAATATGTACTTGCCTCATTTTCATTCAAAATATATTTGGTTTGAAACTGTAATTGCTTTTCCTTCACGTGCGAGGATTTTGTCTCAAATTTAAGCGAGTCACTACAAATTTTTAATTTTTTTCTTTATTCTTTATAATTATATATTTATTTAATATACCTTATTTATTATTATACTTTATTATTATATTTATTTATTGTAGCTTTCTTTGCAATTTTTCACGTGCAACCCATAAAAAACCTTAATAATTTATTTTTCTGGCATCCTAGTAAGCAAAAATTCCAATTGCATTCACGGGGGCTTAGACCTGAATGAACCCCACCAACCCTTAAACTTGCCACTGGATGTGCTCCCAAACATTACGTAGCATAATTTTAGGCGTTTGATTTTCACCTATTATCCGAGCTCTAATAATAAAACACCAAAGAAAAAATTTATATTTGGAGGAATATTTTATTTGGACAAAGATAATCAATCAACTTGGTGTTTTATTTTTTAGCACCAGAGATAAAATAAATACTTGGTGTTTTATTTTTTAGCTCCATCGATAAAACAAAAACCTGGAGTTTTATTTTTTAACTCCAAAATAAAACTCCAGGGCCAATAACTAGCGAACCCCTTAACGGAATTGCATAAATATGGTATCAGATGAAAGGTAAGCTTTTTAATGGTGGCACTTTTACTAAATTGGGAAAAACTTATAAAATAGGTGGTAACCTTGGTTTGAGTGGTAACCTTGGCATGGGTGGCACCATTAAAAATCTTGCTGAATTACCTTTCATCTGATACCAAATTTATGCAATTCCGTTAAGGGGTTCGCTAGTTATTGGCCCTGGAGTTTTATTTTGGAGTTAAAAAATAAAACTCCAGGTTTTTGTTTTATCGATGGAGCTAAAAAATAAAACACCAATTATTTATTTTATCGCTGCCCTTAAAAAATAAAACGCCATATTTTTATTTTATAGCTGGCGTTTTTAAAAAAAAATCAGTAAAATTAATAGAGCCCAGGTTATTGATCCTGGAGGTCCTGGGATGAAAGTAAAGTTAATAATTTTTCCCAAGGACACAATCTAGCCCTGGAGTTTTATAGCATCGAAAAAAAAATAATTTTTATTTTCGGTCCCTGCTTGCAGTGCTCCGCACACTTGGATGAGGTACTATACGATGTAATCGACTTTATAGCAGTCTGAGTATATACTCTGAAAAAAAAAAACGTTGTTAATCTAAAGACTTTCGCTGTTAAATCAACTACTTTCCGCAGTTGAAATGTGCCCAACAACGCTTCGTTGTTATTTCAAAGGTGCGAGCGTTGTTGATTTAAGTCAATAATGGAGATTGTTGGAAAAAATTTTCACCTAAAAATAAATTTTTGTTTGCATTTTACTCTTCATCTTCTCTCCGCCCGGGTCCCAACTGCAAATATTTAGCCTCCGCTTGTTCTCCTATTCTTCTCTCCTCCTTCTTATCATTCAGTGGTTGCTATCTTTATTTCTTATTCTGATTTTTCGTCTTTATTTTATATTCTCCTCCGGATTCGAACCATGACATCAACCTGAAATTCTATCCAATCATCACATAGTGGAACATTCAACATTATATTGAATTGTAGTAACCTAGTTATACTTCCATTTCCTAAAAAGGAATCCATGAATTATTTGAATCATTGTAAAAACAAAATTTAAAAAAATTTGTTCTCATTAGTTTTGTTTACAACGGAAACTGTTGGATCAAATACTTTTGCCTTTAAATCAACAACGGGGAGAAAATTGTTGCTAAAAATAAAATTTTTTTTGGATTTTTCTCTTCATCTCTCCATCATTATTTTTTTGTTAGTTTTCTCACAAAAAATTTTTTAAAGGCAAGCAAGTTTTTGAATCAACAACGCCCGTTTTTGAATAAATTGTTGGATCAAAAACTTTGCTGTAAAAACAAATACTTTTGCTGTTGAATCAAAGACGGAGATTCAACAGCTGAAAGTTGTTGGTTTAACTACGGGTATTTTTTTCAGAGTATGTAAGAATTAATACGTTCTCTTTGTGCGGGATTACCGTCTATTAACTCTGCTGGTCTCTTTTTAGCTGTTACTTCAGCCTGAAAGACAATACTCGTACAGTGATCCGGCAGCCTGACACAAATTCAGTTACATTTCGATCCCACTTATTCCAGTCTAAGTCAGAATTTCCCGAAAACTCCAATGAACGTTAGCTAACAGATTGAGCTATAATATCTGTATGTGTACAGCGTACGGAATTTGTATGGCTCACACGACACTGATTATAACCACATTTTGGATTATGCTACTTTTGTAGTGCTCGTGAGATAGAGAAGTTCCGGTAAATGTAAATTTCAATTAGCAATCACATATTCCATTGCAATTTTCTCATAACATTAATGACCATAATAAGTAATAAGTAAATAAGTGGTGTAAGAAGGCTGTAAGAAATGAATTTAGTAAGTCCGACTTACTTAAATTCAATATATAAAAATTATTCACAGAAAAGATGCTTTGACTCATTGCAACCGCTCGATAAACAAGTTTTAACTAGTTGCCAACTTGTTTTGATGTTTAACCACTTTTCAATATTAATATATTAGCAAAAGCCCCACACCCCAAACTGCCTATGACTTAGTATATGCATTAGCAAACGGAAATGCCATGTAACGAAAAGGAACATGCAGAAAACGTAATAAACACAGATATATGTATAAATACATGTTTACTCCCGCGTAAAATGAAATGAAATCAAAATCAAACACAGCAAAAAGGCAAAAATGCAACAAAGTTTATAAGCAAAACGTTGAAGCTGTAAAGCAGAGCAAACGTACGCTACCAAACCAAAGACTTAAGACACAAACCCGATGCTGTCAAACTTATACAAAACACCGCACTTGCAATAGTAGCATGTGTTATGCATCTTATGCAGGCAAACATAAGCGAGCGAACGTGTGTGTGTGTATGTGGTTCAAGGTCATGGATGAAAGTAAGCACTTCCATACAAAGGAGAGCGTATGTATAGGTATGCATGTATGTATTAATGTGTTTTGTGTTTCTGTGTGTGTGTGAGCACTTGAAAGGGGGCGCAAGTGTCGATTACCATAAATGCAGTGAGACAGTGAACAAAATAGGTTTTACCGTGATGTATGTATGTGCATGTATGTGGCCGCTGTGGTGCAGTGGGTAGAGTGCTCGCCTGCTATGCCATAGGTCTCGGGTTCAAACCACGGTCCGAGCAAAACACCAAAACAATTTTTCTAATTAGTAAAAATCCAATTATTGGGTTTTTTAAGAGCAGCGGTCACCTCTCGGCAGTGGGCGGCATACCCTCCGAGAGTATTTCTGCCATGAAAAAGCTTCTCACAAAAAATGCATTCGCCGTTCGGAGCCGGCATAAAACTGTAGGTCCACCCAATTAGTAGGAAAAACAAAAAGGAGCACACCTCGAATTGGGAGAGAAGCTCGGCCATAAAACTCGTCAGAGTTATAATAGCGCCATTGTATTATATTATATTATATTATATGTATGTGCATTTAAAAATGTTTGTTTTATGTATAAAAATCAGCATCGATTGAAATCAAATGAAATTCTTGCGTGCTCAAAATTCGCCTACTAAGCATGTAGGTATGTATGTAGATACATACATACGTATATTTGCGTGTACGCATGTGTACATAGGCAAGTATGCTTAGGAAGTGTTTTGTGTTGATATACAAATGATTGACGGTCATGTTTGGCATGCAAAGTCAAATACAAAAACACATAACTAAAATATTATTGCGTAAGAAAATGCAAGTGACTGGTTGTTGTATTTAAAAAATATTTGTTTTCAGTTAATGTTTCTATTTTTTTTTATTTTCAACTTTTTGAATGGCATTTTTTTTGTGCTGAATCATAGAACCATGAAACAGATATGACTCTAAAAAAACCAAATCCAAATTGCTTAAAACTAATAATTAAACAATTTAGTTTGTCTCAAATTGGCCAAAAGCCATACAAAAACAACGCGAATATTTTTAAAATGCATTCATTTATAATTATTATGCTTAGCAAATTTGACTTTGTATTTGTGTGTGTGTGTGTGTGCGTAGAGAGACAAATTCTTTCGTTAATAATAACAGTTCAATTTTGATCGATTGCACTCGAAACGTAAATAATTAGTTATAGTTATGTATATACTGCAAAGAAGTGATTGATAGAGGGCAACAGGGTTGAAGGGTGTGTGTACGCCATGGTTGGGGTGCTCGTTATTGATTTTGTCTTATTGCTGTTGCGGCTGTCGCTTATGGTGGGCTTTAAAATGTGATTGAAATAAACGCTTTATAGCTAATTCAATACTTTACTTTATATATTTTCATTTTTTTTTTGCTTTGAGTTTTGTTGCACGCGGTGTAAGCCAAAGCATTTATTAAGCAATCACCGACAACAAAGTTATTTTATCAAAAAAAAAATATGATTGCATGTGTGTGTGTGTTTGTGTGGGTGTGTGTGTGTGCAACGCATAGCCATTTATACATATAAAGCTTAATATTTGTTTGTGTAAATACATGAATGTTGTATAAAATCACACACACACACGGAGCGCATTGTTTTTGATACACACACACACACACACATGCGCCGTCTTTGGCTGCACATCGTTTTCAACTTCTCGATAACACTACTCGACACCAAAAATCACCAAAAATAAAATAATACTTTTCTAAAGCGAAATTTTAAGTGCATGAAAAAGTTTTGCTAGACATCGTGGCGATTTGACATCTAGGAAGTGCTGGTAGAGGGAGCTCCAGCAAAGATTTTTTGCCTTCACACTCCAAAATTGGTCAAGTCGTTTGGTTACAATGGCAAAAATAATGAAAAAAAAATTTGAAAAAAATCGAGTTTTTTTAAAGAAATTTCAGATTCGACTGTCCTAAAATCAGAAAAATTGTATGGGGGACAAAAAGTTAGCCCCCTATCCCATAGAGAATTTAATTGTGAACATTTTAAGACTAAATGTGTAATAATCGGATGTACCGTTATTTATATTTATCTATTTTTATTGAAAGTCCTTAACCAAAAATTTTCCGGAAGAGTAAAATTTCAACAACAAAATTGGGTTTATTCATAAAACCTTATTAAGGAGTAGTACTCAAGATTATTTAATTCCATTTATTACGTCTTTTGAAGTGCACAATAATTCTCAAAACAACGATTAATAGGAAAAAAATTAATTGAATAAAAAAATGTCTGCATTTCGCCATTTTAAAGAGAGGATAAATAATGAGCGATGTCACTAAGTACTCTTCACTACTCTTTTGTGATTTTCTGCATTTTTTACACGTATGATTGTCCAAAAAATAGTCTCCCATCATATCCTCGTACCAAGACCCTTGATATCGCCATTCAAAAACTATTAAGTACTGATAAAATCTCTCACCCTGTTCATCACTTTCAGCACCTAAGTTTGTAAGGAATTGTGAATTATTAATTAAGTTCACAATTAAATTCTCTATAGGATAAGTGGGCTAACTTTTTGTCCCCCATACAATTTTTCTGATTTTAGGACAGTCGAATCTGATATTTCTTTAAAAAAACTCGATTTTTTTCAAATTTTTTTTCATTATTTTTGCCATTGTAACCAAACCACTTGACCAATTTTGGAGTGTGAAGGCAAAAAATGTTTGCTGGAGCTCCCCCTACCAGCACTTCCTAGATGTGAAATCGCCACGATGTCTAATAAAACTTTTTGATGCACTTATGTGATGCAATGTCTTGCATATATGGCCTTTTCCACATTTTTACCAATATCTCAAAAACTGGGTCTGCCACAAAAAAGTGGAGATGATATTCGGAATCAGCATAAAATTTCGCTTTAGAAAAGTATTATTTCATTTTTGGTGGTTAAAGTTGATCAAAATTTTTCGAGTAGTGTAATTATACTCGATTATTATACGCTCAGCAAACGAAACAAAACAAAATTGTTGCTAGCGGCATTTTTGTTTTTGTTTTTGTTTTTTATAAACTTAGTTTTGCCATAACATTACCTTTCAAATATCTTTGTTTTAGCATTTGTTGTTATCGGAACTGCTGTTTCTGCTGTTTTTGCTGCATATACATGTACATATGTATGTACATACGTAGTTGTTGTTAGTTGTTTGTCGCTTGCTTTGTAGCTTGCTTTTGTATTGTTGTGTGTAGCAAGTACATGCGCACTTATAGTAACTAGCATATTACGGCATGTTTGTAAGCTTTTGATTTTTGTATGAATGTATGAGTGCGTAGCAACACATGCACAAACTTCAACATGCAGCCATTCATATATGTACATTAAGCCGTATCACGAAAATAAAGTTTGCGTGTGTCAGTTTTATTTGAACACTTATGTCGAAAAAATATTTTTGGTGTACAAATTTTTTTTTAGGCCCGCGTTAAAAACAGCTAAATCGCGTTTTTTGTAATAACTTCCTTATTTGATGTCGGATCTCTATCATCTTAATGTCGCTGAAAAGGTCTCGCTTAGCACTATATTTGGCCCATATAAAGATTCGACCTCAAAGGTTGTTCTGAGTTTTACCTTTAAAAATTTTGGAGTTACTATCCCTAGATTTTTTTATTTTTATCACTGATACAAAGCTCTCAAAAAACCATGAGGATACCGCTAAAAAAGTTGTAGCCTTTATTCACAAACAAAAAAGTTATACCGTTTTAAAATCAGGGAACCTGTGTTTTTTGAAAAATTATCCCAAGTTCTTATTTATATGAGGCAGTAACGCCATATAGTATGAGTTTTTGATTAAAAAGCATTCTAAGTCCACGATGTAACAGCGATGGAACAGATACCAATACTTAACACATAATATGCAATAAATTATTGATGATTGGACTATTCGTGCTGATCAACGTTATTTATATTGAATGATAATGGCTGTAGTGAAGATTTGGCAAGTATTCAAGGGATCTCTAAGCACGGCGCGCTGGTTTACAACGGCTTCACGATTTCTGCATCCGTGCATATCGTAAAATCATCCAAGTTATTTAGAAAACTTCTACAGTTCGTTGTAAAATTATACACGCCTAAAGAGACAGCGGAAGTCTAAATGTATTATCAATACTTGCGCTGGATGCGTCGTGTGCCCCTAGAAATGCAGTTAATTATTCAGCCTACAATTGAAAAAAAACGCATTTTACTTAAATCCCGAAAACATCTTCTTGCCTATGATAACCGAGCCCGAAAATGACGATAAATGGGAGCTAATCCGGATTTTCTAAAAACGCGATCGTAATCTGGAGCCAAAAATTAAGCTGACGTGTTTCGCCGTTTCTCTGTGGTATTTTGCCTCCCTATTGTGTAATTTTTTATAAAAAAACAAGTGTTTCATTTTACAATGTTATAACTTTTTTGTTTGTGAATAAAGGCTAGATTTTTTTGGGGGATTCCTCATGGTCTCTTGAGACCTTTGTATTAGTGGTTAAAAAGAAAAAATCTAGGGATAGTAACTTCAAAATTTTTAAAGGTAAAATTCAGAACAACCTTTGAGGTCGAAACTTTATATGGGCCAAATATAGTGCTGGGCGAGACCTTTTCAGCGACATTAAGATGATAGAGATCCGACATCAAATAAGGAAGTTATTACAAAAACGCGATTTAGCTGTTTTTAACGCGGGCCTAAAAAAATTTTTTTACACCAAAAATATTTTTTCGACATAAGTGTTCAAATAAAACTGACACACACTAAACTTTTTTTTTGTCCATATAACGTGATACGGCTTAATGTACATACCTTTCAATACATATAAAAGTAGTTATTGCAACATGCTTCGCAATGCCGTCCAGCAAGACGTTTAAAAAATTATAAAAGAAATCAAACCAATGAAGAATCCAATAAAAATGTGGCTTTTCACAGCAAATCAAGTTATGTATATGCGAGCGTGAATTAATGCTAATAAATTTACAATTTTCTAAATATAAACAATTTACGTAGGAAAGGTCACCGAAAATGTCATGCATTTACATACAAACGTAAATCTTGCAACACATTCTTTTAATTATGGTAAAGATGAATAGACCAATAGGTATATTAAGCCTTCCCTATAATCTGCGTGAAGTTTCTTCGATATATCTGGAAATAATTCGCTATATGCATATGGTCAATTTTCTGACTGCTAACGTTACATTCGCATGGAGTTTTTATTTAGTTTATACGAAATAATAACAAAAATGTTAGAAACGTCCAAGGTTCTGTTACTTATGCTATCAGGTAGACCTATACCTTCATTTTAAGAGTAAAATTAGTCTGATGGCTACCATACCGTAAAAGTTATAAGCGCGTGAAACGCACTGCTAACGTTACATCATTTGGAAGTGAGATCAAGATACAGATCATGTTTGGTTTAATTTCTGCGAACTTGCTGAGACAATCATCCCAATTTTACTTCATGTTATATAACAAGGATGTCACAAGGTCATGGCATACCGCTTTAGCAAAATCTTTAGGATTTTTTAACGTAATCTATATATATATAAAAATCAAGCCCATTTCTTTGTCGCCGGCTTTCGCCCAAACGCGTCGAGGGATTTTGACCAAATTTACACACCAGCTTAGTACCTTGCCCGAGATGGTTTATATACATATTTTTTTCAAATCCGGAAGTCGGTTCCGAGATATAGGTCAAAAGGTCAAAACGTGGATCCGGCTTTCCCCTGAATATTTTTGGACGATATTGGTATCAAATGAAAGGTATTGAGTAGAGAATTTACATAGAATAATACTCATTGCGATTCCTTGGTCGGGTCTCCAGATATGGGTCAAAACGTGGACCCGGCTGACCCTCGAATGTTTCTGAGTGATATTGGTATCAAATGAAAGGTATTGAGCAGCGAATTTACATAGAATAGTACTCATTGTGATTCCTAGGTCGGGTCTCCAGATATGGGTCAAAACGTGGACCCGGATGACCCTCGAATGTTTCTGAGCGATATTGGTATCAAATGAAAGGTATTGAGCACAGAATTTACATAGAATAGTACTCATTGTGATTCCTAGGTCGGGTCTCCAGATATGGGTCAAACGTGGACCCGGATCACCCTCGAATGTTTCTGAGCGATATTGGTATCAAATGAAAGGCATTGAGCAGAGAATTTACATAGAATAGTACTCATTGTGATTCCTAGATCGGGTCTCCAGATATTGGTCAAACGTGGGCCCGGATGACCCTCTAATGTTTCTGAGCGATATTGGTATCAAATGAAAGGTATTGAGCAGAGAATTTACATAGAATAGTACTCATTGTGATTCCTAGATCGGGTCTGGAGATATGGGTCAAAACGTGGACAGGGTCACTCTAATGTTTCTGAGCGATATTGGTATCAAATGAAAGGTCTTGATGAGGACTTCAACATAGAACTACTTTATTTGTGATGCCTAGGACGGGTCCCCAAATATGGGTCAAAACGTGGACCCGGATGACCCCGGAAAATTTCTCAGTGATATTGGTATCAAATGAAGGGTTTTGAGCAGGGATTTTACATAGAAATGAACTCATTACGATCCCTAGGTCGGGTCCCAAAGTGTGGGTCAACACGCGGACCCGGATAACACCGGGATATTTCTCCGGCATATTGGTACCAAATGAAAAGTGGTGAGCAGGGCCTTTACACAGAGATGAACTGATTATGATTCCTAGGTCTGGTCCCTAAATGTGGGTGAAAACGTGGACCGGGATGGCCGCGGAAAATTTCTGAACGATATTGGTGTCAACTGAAAGGCAGGGCTTTTACATAGAGATGAAATCATTATGATTCCTAGGTCAGGTCCCCAGATGTGGGTAAAAATGTGGATCCGGATGGCCCCGGATAATTTCTCAGCGATATTGCACGGCGCATGACGATTGCTGGGTGGGATCCCAAGGTATGGGTAAATATGTGGACCCGGATAACACCGGATCTTAGGGATATTGGTACCAAATGAAAGGTATTGAGCGGACTCTCATGTACGATTTATTGGCCAAGTCTCCAGATACCGTACCCGTTATGGTTCCTAGGTCAAGTTCCCAGATGTGGGTCAATAAGTGGATCCGGATGAGCTCGGGATGCTTCTGAGCAATACTGATATAAAATGAATGTGTTGACCGGGTCTGCTATATAGAGATATTTTCATAGTGATTCTTAGTCCCGATACCTAATAATGGGTAAAAGAGACGATTCGGATGCCACGGAATATTTTTAAGCAATGATGGTATCAAATGAGAAGTGGAATGCAGGGTATGTTATGCTAAAACCCAGTTCCCTAGGGAAAGGGGAAGAGTAATGAGACTGGGAAAGGCAAAGGCAAAGGGACGGAAAAGGAAAGGGAGAATATAATAAAAATGGAATTAAGAGGATGGGGAGAGAGACAGTAAGACAGGGAATTAGAGAAGGAATAAGAGGGGAATAAAAAGGAGAAAGACAGAAAAGGAGAGGTAACAGAGAGCGGTAGAGAAAGGGAAGCGGAAATGTGATGGGAAAGGGAAAGAGAAAGAGAAAAGTAGAGGGAAAGGCAGTTGGAGAGTAATACGAAGAAAAATGGGATAAGAACATGAAGAGGGCAAACCTTTGAAAACATCAATTTTTTCCTTCACTTTTTTAAACTTATCTGAATTGTGCTGAGCTCTGCAGCCCGAGGTAATTTCGGTTTCTAAATACTTCCAACATATTTTAAAGTGTGCCGTTTTTCGCTTCAAGTACCTATAATAGGAAGTGGCCCAAAGCAAAGCTTGGCCGGGTACAGCTAGTTTATCATAAAATAAGGCACTGCCTACGTTACACAAAGCACTGCTAACTTTACACGTGCGAAAACTGAGTATCTCTACATATAATAAAATTGTAACCGTTGATCTCTGTACATTGCAGATATACAGAAAACAAAAAAAAGGAGCCAGAGGAATCCAAATTAACTGTTTTTAAAATTTCTGTCGGTCTCACTGTCTGTCTGTCCTTATGTTTGTGCGCGGGTCACTAAAAATTGGAATGATGGAATTGAATGAAACTAGTCAGAGTTATAATAGCGCCATTGTATTATTATTATTATTATAGATGTCTACTTTAAGATTTAAGATATCCCTTATTTCTATAGCTCAACTAGTTTTGGAGTTATCGACCAATATGTGGACCAAGGGTGATCCAAAATTTGTTAATACAATATGGGTATCAAATAAAAGGTGCTGATGAGTGCTGCAATAAGTAATTCTATTAAATTCAATATCTCGATTGGTTTCGGAGATATCTCCCTATCCCTATCCCTATCTCTCCAAGTTTTGATATCCTACGGAAAACACTTCCAGAGATATTCAGCATGAAAGATTAACTTTGTATGGGTTGTGCCACGCCCCTTTTCCAATAGCTCTTATTTTTCATTCAGAAAATGATTATTGAAAGTTACATTCATTTCTATGCAGTCGTTTTTGTGTGACGCGGGCGTTATGGTAAAAAAACACATTTTGGTCACATTTTTCCACACATTGTGGTCAATAACTCGGTAACTGGATGAGATATCCAAATGAAAGTTGTCCTGAATTTTAAGTTAGGCGTTAAGTGATAGAATGGTGAAAGTTTCATGCAATTCTATCCAGTAGTTTTTGCGTGATGCGCTCACAATCATACAGACGGACAGACAGACAGATAGACTTCTAAAAATTGTAGATTTGGGTTCCGCTGGTCCAATAATGACCTCTCCTATCAGTTTTTCTTGAATATCTTCAATGTACAGACATCGACCTGTTACAATTTTATTATATGTATTATATAGATAAAAAATCACTGCTAACGTTACATATTATTTAAGCTAACAATGTCTTAAAATCTTTGGAAGTTTAACTTTTTTTAATTGGAACTTGAGATATACGAATAGTATTAAGAAAATATATAAACAAATTAAATTAAAACGTATTTTAACATGTCTTAAAAAACTTTTTTGGTTTTGCACTGCTAACGTTACATAAGATTTTTGCGGCACATTTACTTTTCACATAACTCCTAGTTGGAACATAACTTTTTTAAAAACTTTACGTGTTATGATATTATAACTAATTTTCTACTACACCTTTTTCAGTTTAAATTCAGAAAGTTCCAATTGATATTCAGAAAATTACAATTGAAATTCAGAATTTCCATTTGAAATTCAGAAAGCTGCAATTGAAATTCAGAATTTCCATATGAAATTCAGAAAATTGCATTTGAAATTCCGAAAATTACAATTGAAATTCAGAAAATTACATTTGGAATTCAGAAAATTCCATTTGAAATTCAGAAAGTTACATTTGAAATTCAGAAAATTACAAATGAAATTCAGAAAACTGTTTTGTACTGTGAGGAAGGTTTCTGAATTTCAAATGTAATTTTCTGAATTTCAAATGGAATTTTCTGAATATCAAATGTAATTTTCTGAATTTCAAATGGAATTTTCTGAATTTCAAATGCAATTTTCTGAATTTCAAATGGAAATTCTGAATTACAATTGTAACTTTCTGAATTTCAAATGGAAATTCTGAATTTCAATTGTAATTTTCTGAATATCAATTGGAAATTCTGAATATCAATTGGAACTTTCTGAATTTAAACTGAAAAAGGTGTAGATAAAACTTGAACGGCTAAATTTAGTCGCAGCAAACATGTTATATTTAACTTTTTGTTTACTGAACTACTTCCGACCATATTTTTTTTTAATCACAACGTTTTATAAAAAGAGCGAAAGGTTTAATTTAAAACGACTAAAATTGAATACCACTGTTTTCAACAGCTACTATAATATGTCATGAACCCCGCAAGACCCCAGTGCTTGCAATATTTGACAAAAAAAAAATACTTGGTTTACTTTCCCAGAAAATCGGCCATATGTACTTTCAGGCTGAGCCAATCGAGCATCTCGTATTTGCTTCTGGAGATGGCTTCGCATTCGTGGAAGATGTACTACGTAGTCTCGCTTGTCTTTTTACAGCAGCTGCTTGAACTGCTGGAACAAATGTCGAGATTGTGCTTGTAAGTTTTAACCCTACATTGGCCTGTAAGAAATCTCTTTAGAATTCTCGACTAGCTTTTTGAAGCTTAGTGATCACTTTGGGGCATTTTTTTTTTGTTTCTCGTTCTTTCTAATTGTCTCGTAACCGTCTTAACGTTTCTGCTCGAGTCCAATAAAGCGCGCCAGTCGTTTCTCTCTCATGCTGCCTGAATCAAATTGTGAATACCAAGATAGGACGAGTCAGTCTTCATCTAACCTTCGCAACGCAGTGGAGGTCTCCCTCTTCTTCTGCCTTTAGCGTGTCTAGATATAAATATTTTCTGGGCCGGAGCACCTTCATCCATTCTCATGACTTTACCTGCCAAACGCAGCAGCTGGATTTTATTCGATGAACAATGTCGATGTCTGGGTAAAGCTCACCAGTAAATCTCCGTCGATACTCGCCATCGCCAATACGCAAAGGTCCATAAATTTTCCGAAAACATTTTCTCTCGAATACTCCAACTCTGAAAAAATACCCGTAGTTAACTCAACAACTTTCCGCTGTTGAATCTCCGTCTTTGATTCAACAGCAAAAGTATTTGTTTTAACGGCAAAGTTTTTGATTCAACAACTTTCCATAGTTAATTCAAAGACGGGCGTTTTTGATTCAAAAACTCCCTTGCTGTTGAAAAATTTTGAAGTAAATAAAAAATAGAAAATTGTTTTTTTCAAACTCGTTCAATTAATTTAAATTTTCGGGAAAAATATTTATATGTACATATATGCAATATATAATTACAAATAAAGGTAAGTCACAATAATGATATTATTTATATATTATTATAACATATTGTATATGTATGTACATATAACATATATACGTTGAAAAATTTATTTTGTATTTTCAGATTAAATATATTTGATTATCCCGTTTTTCCGATAGCGAGCAATCGAACGAGCCAAATCTGCAGGTAAAACTTGTCGGCGATGAGAAAATAATCAAGTTATTCTTGTCGTGGGAGTTATGTACAGGTGCATTGATGCATTTCAATGAATGCGGTATCAAAAATATTGAACTGCTTGCAATGATGCACTCCCACGACATCGACGAAATATTAAATAAAAAAGAACTCATCGCTGACAGGATAAAATTCCGCAAACCTACAAATGTGGCGGTCGGCAAACAATAAAGAATGTGTTATGAAATAATAAAAAAAATAAGTTGAGTTTATGTGTTTGTGTTTGTGTAAAAAGCCCTGCAGACAGTGATAGTCATTTGATATATCATTTGAGGCGCACGATTGATGGATAATTCTGTCACACACTGCCTACAAGTTTCCATAATTTTTATATGGACGATGTGAAAAATGTGATGAAAACCTTTGTGTCCGTGTCTCTTTTCATCAATCGCGTTGTTCAAATGATGTATCAAATGACCATCACTTGTTTGGTGAAAGCGGGCCTTGGTATTAATATTACATACTATGTAAACATATATATTATATAAAAAAATAAAATAAAATAAAATAAAATAATATCTATTATATTAAAAAAAATTACTATTGTTTACAATTTTTTTGATGTTAACTTAAAAGCGTAAGTATTTGCTTCAATGGTGCCCGTTTTTGGACCAAAAACTTTTGCTGTTAGTTCAAAAGCAAAAATTGTTAGCTTAAATACGAAAAGTATTTAAATCAACGGTGCTCGCTTTTGGACTAAAAAATGTTGCTGTTACTTCAAAAGCAAACACTGTTAACTTAAATGTAAAAGTATTTCATTCAACAGTTTCCGTTGTTAACTTAAATACGAAAAGTATTTGAATCAAAAACGCTCGACTCTTTGAAACAACAACGGAGCGTTGTTGGGCACATTTCAACTGCGGAAAGTTGTTAATTTAACTGCAAAAGTCTTTGCATTTACAACGTTTTTTTTTCAGAGAAGTGCTCTCTCATACGATTCGAACATTGTCAATGCTTCCGCGCCGTATATGAAGACTGGAACGATGAGCGTCCTGTAGAACGTGATTGTTGTGCGTTGAGAGTGGATTTTACTTTTCAATTGCCTACTAAGTCCAAAGTAGAACTTATTGGCAACAGAGATTCTTCGTGCGATTTCCGTGTGGATATTATTTTTGGTGTTAATGTTAGTTTCCAAATAGACGAAGTCCTTGACATTCGCGAATTTGTAGCTTTCAACAGTGACGTGACTGCCAGGACGTGCTGTTTCTTTGTGTGATGACAGGCGGTACTTCTTCTTGTCCTCGTATATCGCCAAACTCATTTTCCTCTTTATCCAACTTAGATTTAGTCTGTCCAAAATTTAATTTTCCCGTCACATACCGCGAAGCTGCTGCTTTAACTTGTGCTACTCTCTTATTATATGTGTCCATATATTAAGAAGAGGTTCAGTTCCTATAGATGTACAGCAGTATCGCCGCCATTATGAGTAGGTGATTTCATATATTTCTACTCTCCTGTGCCAAGGAACCCAGGACGGTAGTATGTTATGATATGGTACTGAACAAACTTAAATCAATTAATGCATTTCGTGTTTACATTAAAAATTTGTAGAATAAATATGTATGTTGTTTTGTAAACTCTTAATTATTTAGTAGCAAGTCTTTCAAAGAGATCATATGCTTTATATAGTACAGAAGAAACAATAAATAATTCAACGACCTTCCCATGTATATTTAGACAAATGTAAATGCATTTTGGCTGGTTAAATGGCCAAACAATCTATTTCACAGGGTCAAGACTACCCATTGACATTACAACAAAATATCCATATCTACTCATAAAACACAATTAAAATGCATCATACAGTTTAGCGTTTATGAGCAAGTTTACAGCTAATCGTAACTGTAACACAATTACATAATTACATAACACAAAAGTGCAATAAACTTTATAAATATCTACTTATGTCTAATTAATTGACAATGTTTGTATACAACTTAAACAAAACTAAGTATTTAAAAATTTAATGAATCAACAAAAGCAAAATTAGCAAAAAAAAAACAAGTAAGGAAGCCTAAGTTCGAGTGGAATCGAACATAAGATACTCAGTTGTATGCTTTCATTGTTTGTTTGCGTTTGATGCAAACACGGCGTATTTTATATAAAGCGAGTTCCGTATAAAGTGGGCGTAGCCACGCCCATTTTCAACATTTTTATCAGTCATCCAACTAAGCATATGAATATTATTCTTTGTGCAACATTTCATTCCTTTATGACTTCTAATTACAAAGATGTCACGTTACAAATTCCAAAAGGGTGTTCCAGAAATATCTTTGTTAAAAAGTAGGCGTAGTCATAAACCGATTTCAATAAATTTTTCCGTGTCTATTAACACAAGTTATAAAAGTGTATAAACCAAGTTTCGTTATAATATCTCAGTTATTTGTCGAGTTATGGGCTCCGAAATCTCGTAGATTCCGTTGTCTAAAAAGAGGCGGTGCCACGCCCGTTTTCCAAAATTTTTATATTTTTTGTTTCCGGTCTCTTGTAGAACTCATGCCACAAAATTTCAAAGAATTATCTTTATATTTGACAAAGATATCGCTTAAAATGTTTTTATTAGGTCACTTTATAATACCCATATATAAAAGTGGGCGTGGTCGTCAACCGATTTCGCTAAAATTTTCAACATATATTACTACAATTAATAAAAGTGTATACACGAAGTTTCGTCATAATATATCAATTATTTGTCGAGTTATGGGCTCAGAAATCTCGTATATTCCTGCTTCTAAAAAGGGGCGGTGCCACGCCCATTTTCCAAAATTTTTATGCTTTTCATTTTATGTCCGCAGTTGGACTCCTGCCACAAAATTTCAATGATATATCTTTATATTTGACAGAGATATCGCTTAAAATGTTTTTATTGGGCCACTTTATAATACCCATATATAAAAGTAGGCGTGGTCGTCAACCGATTTTGGTAATTTTTCGTCGCCACATTTGTCTAAGTAAATATATCACGCGTACCAAATTTCATCGATATATCTTCAACGGTTTCTGAGTTATGGCTTATAAAACTTTCAATATTTGCCCCTTAATAAGTGGGCGTGGCACCGCCCATTTTCCAAAATTTTTGTGGTTTTTGTTTTATATCCGTAGTTGGACTCCTGCCACAAAATTTCAGTGATAGATCTTTATATTTGACAGAGATATCGCTTAAAATGTTTTTATTAGGCCCCTTTACTGAGTTATGATATATAAAACTTTCAATGTTTGACCCTTAATAAGTGGGCGTGGCACCGCCCATTTTCAAAAATTTCATCAAATTTCTTCATAAGGGCCTGAGCTCAATAAGTGGGTAAAATTTCATCACTCTAGCTATATTAGTGGCTGAGATACCAAATTTCCGATTTTTTCTATATAGGAAAAGTGGGCGTGGTCATGGTCCGATTTCGCCCATTTTCAATACCAAACGTGCCAGTCTCGATACCAACTTGCATTCCAAATTTCATCAAAATATCTCAATTTTTGCGCGAGTTATCGTGCGTACGGACGGACGGACGGACGGACGGACATGGCTCAATCGATTTCTCTTTTCACCCTGATCATTTTGATATACATATATAAGTCCATATCTATCTCGATTATTTCATTCTGTTACAATCCACCGTTATGAAATCAAAACTTAGTATACTCTGTGTACTAGTACAGCTGAGTATAAAAAAGTAACAAAAATATGTATGTATAAGAAAGGATTTTTTGAATTCCAACAAACTTTTGTATTACCAACGTACATACTTTTGTTTTTTGTATGTATGTACGTATGCACACATATTAATCACCTCTAATTAAAGGCCAAACGAATAAAAAGAAAACAATTTTGAATGTTTATATGCGAACAAAACGAGCTGCATACATGTGTTTATTTACCACTATTACACATACAACAATAGCAACAATAACAGCGAGACGCACGGCTATGCGAAATGCACAACACAAGTCATGGTTAGTGGGGTAGCCCATAATTGGCATGGTAAGCCATGTGCGCAAACAAAAACAACAACAAAAACAGAAAATCGTCAACAGTCAATAGTTTTGCGACACATATGTATGTATGTACGTACAGATAGATACAAAATACTGACATTGTGTATCAGACAGCGTTGCCGTTTTAGCCATTTGGTGGCTAGATTTAGCCACCGCCGTGTTTTTTTTAGCCACCAAATTTCGGTTTTGCCACTAGCCACGTTTTTAGCCACCGCTTGTAGTGGACCATATGTTTGCACATAGGAAGGGTGTGGTAACGCTAATTCAATTCAGCGATTATCACAAATCGATTTAAGTGTTAAATAAAAATAGGTAAAAAAACTTTTTAAGTTAAACGGTTTTATGTTATACATACATTGCAATGTTTAAGATAAATGTACTAAAAACCAAAAAATAATAAAATAGATACAGTCGTGGGAATTATAAACATTTGCATAGACTAGACTAAAATAAAACCGTGGGGCACGTCAATTGTCTACAATCGTTGATTAAAATGTTTGTTTTGTAATGTTACACTATAATTAGGCAGTTGTTCAACCGACAACGATGGACGTGTGATAAGTAGGGCTAGAATGTGGAAAAAAGCTAGCAAGCTCGATTATAAGCGAGTTTTAGGGTTTCATAGTGGTGAGCGAGTAGTACTTTTATCATATGTTTTGTCGATTAAAGACAAACTACGAGCAGTGAAACGATTCCTCGTGTGAATGTCCAACGATAAACTAGTTGCAACATCTCTTTTATTAACATGGAGTGTATAACTATTGGAATTTCCATGAGCAAGAAAATAGTAAGTATTTTCCTCACCGTCTGCGGGCCAACTGCCTAACGACGAATAAAATGATTCTTCTATCGCACATTAAGTCGATAATTTGTAGACAATTGACGTGCCCCCCGGTTTTATTTTAGTCTAGTCTATGCAAATGTTTATAATTCCCACGACTGTATCTATTTTATTATTTTTTGGTTTTTAGTACATTTATCTTAAACATTGCAATGTATGTATAACATAAAACCGTTTAACTTAAAAAGTTTTTTTACCTATTTTTATTTTCTAGTTTTTAGTTTTTATTTCGCATTCTGTTTAATTCATTTAGTGCTTCATTATTGCAAGGTTTATTGCAGTCCAACGCCTCTATAGCGACCCACGCGCCACCTATCGGAAGTTTTTTTTAGGAAAATATTTCCTTTCAAGTTAGTAATATATGTTCCGAATTTCAGCCAAATCGGACCATAAATGCGATTTTTGTAAATATAGCGACCCACGCGCCACCTAGCGGAATTTTTTTTTTAAGAAAATATTTCTTTTCAAGGTAGTAATACATGTTCCGAATTTCAGCCAAATCGGACCATAAATGCGATTTTTGTAAATATAGCGACCCACGCGCCACCTAGCGGAATTTTTTTTAAAGAAAATATTTCTTTTCAAGGTAGTAATACATTTTCCGAATTTCAGCCAAATCGGACCATAAATGCGATTTTTGTAAATATAGCGACCCACGCGCCACCTAGCGGAATTTTTTTTTTAAGAAAATATTTCTTTTCAAGGTAGTAATACATGTTCCGAATTTCAGCCAAATAGGACCATAAATGCGATTTTTGTAAATATAGCGACCCACGCGCCACCTATCGGAATTTTTTTTTCATAATATTGCATTGTCATCGGGGTTATACATGCGTGCAAAATTTCAGATTAATCGGTTGACAGGAAGAGGGTGAAATTTGAATTACTAAATTTGACCCAAGAATAAAGAATAAATAATAAAACAAACGGGGTGAGCTAAATAAAACCGTTTAAAAATAATAAAATAGATACAGTCGTGGGAATTATAAACATTTGCATAGACTAGACTAAAATAAAACCGGGGGGCACGTCAATTGTCTACAAATTATCGACTTAATGTGCGATAGAAGAATCATTTTATTCGTCGTTAGGCAGTTGGCCCGCAGACGGTGAGGAAAATACTTACTATTTTCTTGCTCATGGAAATTCCAATAGTTATACACTCCATGTTAATAAAAGAGATGTTGCAACTAGTTTATCGTTGGACATTCACACGAGGAATCGTTTCACTGCTCGTAGTTTGTCTTTAATCGACAAAACATATGATAAAAGTACTACTCGCTCACCACTATGAAACCCTAAAACTCGCTTATAATCGAGCTTGCTAGCTTTTTTCCACATTCTAGCCCTACTTATCACACGTCCATCGTTGTCGGTTGAACAACTGCCTAATTATAGTGTAACATTACAAAACAAACATTTTAATCAACGATTGTAGACAATTGACGTGCCCCACGGTTTTATTTTAGTCTAGTCTATGCAAATGTTTATAATTCCCACGACTGTATCTATTTTATTATTTTTTGGTTTTTAGTACATTTATCTTAAACATTGCAATGTATGTATAACATAAAACCGTTTAACTTAAAAAGTTTTTTTACCTATTTTTATTTTCTAGTTTTTAGTTTTTATTTCGCATTCTGTTTAATTCATTTAGTGCTTCATTATTGCAAGGTTTATTGCAGTCCAACGCCTCTATAGCGACCCACGCGCCACCTATCGGAAGTTTTTTTTAGGAAAATATTTCCTTTCAAGTTAGTAATATATGTTCCGAATTTCAGCCAAATCGGACCATAAATGCGATTTTTGTAAATATAGCGACCCACGCGCCACCTAGCGGAATTTTTTTTTTAAGAAAATATTTCTTTTCAAGGTAGTAATACATGTTCCGAATTTCAGCCAAATCGGACCATAAATGCGATTTTTGTAAATATAGCGACCCACGCGCCACCTAGCGGAATTTTTTTTAAAGAAAATATTTCTTTTCAAGGTAGTAATACATTTTCCGAATTTCAGCCAAATCGGACCATAAATGCGATTTTTGTAAATATAGCGACCCACGCGCCACCTAGCGGAATTTTTTTTTTAAGAAAATATTTCTTTTCAAGGTAGTAATACATGTTCCGAATTTCAGCCAAATAGGACCATAAATGCGATTTTTGTAAATATAGCGACCCACGCGCCACCTATCGGAATTTTTTTTTCATAATATTGCATTGTCATCGGGGTTATACATGCGTGCAAAATTTCAGATTAATCGGTTGACAGGAAGAGGGTGAAATTTGAATTACTAAATTTGACCCAAGAATAAAGAATAAATAATAAAACAAACGGGGTGAGCTAAATAAAACCGTTTAAAAAAACAAAACAAGTAACGAAACTATCGATAAATGCATGTTGATACTCGCTAGCGGAATAGTAGGCTGTCAATGAAAGTCCGTATAAGGATCTAACTGACTTTGTATATTGTTTGCTGCTTCTACCACTTAGCAACGCCTTTTTCATGAATATTGTAAAAACCAAAAACGGAAACAAAATGAATCATACAATGTTGAATGCAATTTTAACTAAATATAAGATATGGCTTAAAAAAATGTAAAACAATGTTGCAATGAATTTGAAATAGATAACAGATATCTCATTAAATTAATGAAGAACGAATTAATTTAGGAGGAGAAAGAGTCAATTAGTGATGACGAAAAAATGACAGATATTGAATGTGATATCTAATTTTTTTAGATATAGTTAAGTACATACCATGATACAAGAAAGAAGGTAGTGTAAACGTCAAATTTTTGTCGCCATATTAACCACCTGACAATTATATGGATTATGACATTTCGTGCTGCCATATTCAGTGCTAAAAATCCTCCATTTATATTATTTTTGATTTCCATGGTAATCATGGTATCGATTGCAACAAAACGAATTTTTTAAATTTAAATATTGATATATGTATATATAAATACGCACATTTACGTGTTAAATTCTTCATAACATCAGATCAAAAATAATTATATAAAAAATAAGATTTATTCTTAAAATAAATTGCGGCAAGTTTGTGGAATATAGTACATACTACATTCCCACTACACCTCCTGTGAATTTCATTGAAAAATTTCAGTGGTTTAGAAATTATGAATATTGGCACGACTTATGAACTTGCAACCGAAAAAACAAGTGCGGTCGATGGCATGGTTATATGCAAAATTTATTAGTAAATACGAAATTTAATTTAGATGAAAAGGTACTAAAAAGATTTTTTTGCGAAGAATCTATTTCAGAATTAGGTAAATAATAAAATAAAGGAAAATAAATTTAGTAACGCAAGTAAAAACTAAAGAAAACTGCAACATAAAAATTTAAACTAAATTTACATTCTTATATAACTGCTAAACAATTTTTTTAATAAATATATTTTTTAAATGTGGAAATATTCTTGTATAACCATTGAAACCAAATATGCATATATATATTTATACGTACGCAATAAATAATACATATAAAGAAAATCAAAAACTCTTACCTTATTCATAAAAAATCGAACAGTTTTCAAATATTGTATAAAGGACGTTTTGATACCATTTTTCGGCTTTAATAACTGCATAAATCTATTTTATTTTTTATGAATAACTTATTTTTTATTTTCTTTGAAAAGCTCATTACATCGGCTCATTTGTTTTGTTGATTAGGATATGTGAAAAACACCATTTCATTTAAAATACCCAATATTTTGTTCAAATATACCCTCAGCCAAAAACTTTTGATTGGGCAACGCTATCCTAAATTTTTGACTTAAAATGAGACGTCAATAATCCATATTATAATCAAAAATGACAAAGTCAAAGTGAAATGGAACTACCTTGATTGTTTGTATCATGGTACATACTATCTTTTATATAAAAATAAGTCGCGTTTTCCTCCCTGACGCTATAACTCCAGAACGGTTGGACTGAATTAAATGAAATTTTGCACGTAGTTTTCGATTGAGCCCGACATGATTTATGGTCGAAAAAAGTATAAGAATCCGGGAAGGTTTTGGAGATATTCCACAAAATGTGGACCAGGGTAACCCTATAACGGGTTCGTACGATATGGGTATCAAATGAAAGATGTTGACGAGTGCTTGAACATGGTGTAGTTATTGGTCCCCGTATTCGAGGTATTTCCCGAAATATGAACCAGGTTTGACCCCAGATGGATTTTCTACAAAATAAGTATCAAATAAAAGGTGTTGGTGAGTAGGTATTAAAAAAAAGGTGATTTTCAAGACCCTACGCGACCCGACCGAGATATCGACCAAAATGTGTACCAGGGTTGACCCTAGAAGGTGTGGAGGGATAGGCATAGGGATTGGGCTAGGTATAGGGATATAATGGTGAGCAACACGGTAATATAGGACTTTTCCTTTAGGCTTTATAGGAATAAATTTTAGGCAGAACAACGTCTGGCGGGTCAGGTAGTGTATGTATGAATATTTTATTTTTACACAAATTTATGATTTTTTTCCTTATATTGTATGCAATAATTTTGTGCCTGAATTTGAAAAATAAATTTAAAACATGTTAACTTGAAGCAAAATTTTTTAGCCACCATTTTTAGCCACGAACAAAATTTTTTAGCCATTTTTAGCCACAAATTAAATCAAATTTAGCCAGCACGAAAATTTTTCAACGACAACGCTGGTATCAGAGTGTATCAGATTGTGTGATCGGAAATCGCACGCACCCATTGTCAACAGGTGAGCGAGCCAACAAGAGCTATGTATGTGTTGCTGTTGATAGCAAAATAAAATCTCGCGCCGTGTCGCATTAAATCCGCACAAATGGCTGCCACCGCGCTGTTGGTATATATATCAACTAGTGCTTTTGGTGTTTTTTTTGTGTTTTATATATGGATGCAATTAAGAAAAAATGCACCGCTACAATTTGATTGCCTTTATATATGTACATGCACACATCGGAAATGTTTCGCTATGATTGCACGTGCGAAAAATGCCTTTATTTACTGACTGGTTTACAAATAAATGTTATTATTACTATTATGTATTATTAATTTGTCTATTTACGTACAAAATTAGCAAAAAATTGTTAGCAACGAAATTGCTGAGAGTAAAATAATATTTAATTCTATAGTAAAATACCGCGTTTACTCTGTTGCAAAAATTCTGTTGGATTGTGTAATTATTTGCTTACCTACGTCAAATAAGCTAAAGAAACTTTTTTGACTTTTATAGTTTATAACTTATTTCATCTAAAAATATGTAAATTTTTTTAATCTGCTTAACACCCATTTGTTCTTAATTAATCAAAAAGCCGACATGTGTGCGCCATAATACGAGCGTTGTTAGATAAGTACTCGTCAGAAATCGTCAATGAAATCCATGGAATAATATTGGACGATCGGAGAATAAAAGTGCGTGCAATAGCTGAGACCACAAGCATCTCAACTGGCCGAATACGTCACATCTTATATGAAAAAGCTATACTCGCGATAGGGGCCGCGATTGTTTACACTCGATAACAAGCGTAATCCTGTAACAACTTCAAAGGAGTGTTTGACGATAAGCTGATTCCACATAGAACTTTGTGTTGCGCTACGTGACACTTTCTGCGTGACAGCTGAGATTAAAATACATGTATCTATATGAGGTTTCTCACATAACAAAAAGTAACGCAACGCCGAAGTTACGTAAAGCACAAAGTTGCCCAAAACTCAACTTTTGGGGGCGTTGAATTTTTTTTTCAGTTTCACTTTAATTCCAATGTAAATAAACAAATTTAAATTTCACACAATTGAAAAATAATTTAATATATTTTTATTTTATTATTTACTTTTTTGTAAATAAAACGGAGAATGAAAGATTTTTCAGAAAATAAATATATTTTGAGTGATGTTGCAGCGTTCATTGTGGCATAGTTTTTCAGTTTTGCGTTGTTTGACATAGAAAGCGGCGTAACGCAAAGCGGAAAAAGTTTTATGTGGAATCAGCTATATTCAGCCGCAATCCGAACGCCATTTTGTTACCGTAGATGAAGTTTGGATCTATGACATCACATCATAAACCAACGAACAATTAAAACAGTGGGTTGCTACGGGTGAACGTGCACCAAAGAAAGCCAAATTGGGTGTGCCAGCGAATAAGATTATGGCAACAGTTTTTTGGGATACACGTGTGTGTCATTCACATCCGTTAGCTTGAAAAGTGTATAACAATTACCGAATATTACTCAGAGCTTTTGGGCAGATTCGATCTTGAGTTGAACAGATTCGATCGAGACAAGATATTGAAAATGGTACATAGCCGAAACCGGTTTATACGAAATCAAACTTGACAAGGGATGACGGAAATTCTACATCGTAATCCTACCCTGTCGGAAAAGTCAACAAAAAAGAGATTCGATCTTGTTGAAAACGACCGCATTTGGCATGTAGTCACCATGGAAAAATTCGTAAATTGGCTTAGGAATTGTCTACCACATTCTCCAGACTTAGCCCTCTCCGATCATTTTTCTGTTTCCAAATCTGAAGAAATGGCTGGGTGGTAAGTGATTCGGGTCAACTGAAGAGCTCATTACAGAAACAAATGCCTATTCTGAGAGCCTCGAAAATCCAATTTTTTGAAAGTAATAAAACAGTTAGAAAACCGCTAGACTAAGTGTATCGAGCTAGAAGGAGGTTATGTTCAAAAATAAAACTCACGGACTTGGCAAACAAATCTCGTATATGTTTAGTAGAAAGAACTTAAATAAATATGAAGCATTTCTTAATAAAAAAATCATATTTGATACAAGTAAATATTAAAATTAACATAACAGGCTATTTTCAATCTTCGTCATATAATAAACGTCAGCAAGATCACTTACATCCTTTTGTTTATAAGATTTATAAATGTCTAAAAAAAAAATAAAAATCAGTATATTTTATGAGAATTAACGTACGATTATGTTGAAGCGAAACTAGAAAGTAAGAAAGATAGGAACGAAATTTTCAAACGGTAGTGCCGTATAATATTTATGTTGGAGCTGTCCTATTTTCTCTAGTCAGCAAAAGTCGCTAACAAAATCATATCCCTCTTCGTTATCTTTGCTACTAACGGAGCTTCAAAACACGCCTCTGAACGTTTTTCATGAAGTCACGTTCTGCTGACGCATTTACAAGGCTTATCCAATACAGGTTAAGTTACTTGCGTTTGCTTTATCTTGTTTCTTCTTTAAAAATGTCAATGTGAAAGAGGAGAGAAATGAATTTCAATGTAAAATTTTTCCCAATTCGTTTTGTCTGACATTCACACTTTTTAGTATACATACACAATTCCAATCAGCTTATCTACTACGATATCCTTCTTTAGATAATTCTTGCGCATTTATCATTAGAAATAAAGCAAAGTGTATGCTATTAAAAAACCGGTAAGCTTAATTGTCATCAATAGTCAGAACGGAATTGGAATGAGAATGACTTTGGACATATTTATGTATGTAGCTAAAAAAAAGTGTCTGAAGGATGTGGCAAATAGATACGAATGACACAAATAGAGATGGAATCGATGACATTCTTATTTCTTATTAGAGAGCAAAACAGAAAGGCGACGAAAGTTAGACCATCCGATTCAATTATATGATGATAATCCAACTTTGGTTCATTTCGAACAACTAGTGCATATGTTATGTTAATTAGAACTGCAATTTTACCAAATATTTTGGAAAAACAGTAAGTTTCGATTTTTATTTTATACACAGTCATTCAAGCTTCTTTGTTTAGTTTGTAATTTACCATAGATTTGTTGCGCGAATCTGGGCGTATCCTAGCATTGATTTCGTGGTAAAAAACACAAGCTGCTTAAGAGCTTTTTCCAAAGTTGTTTGGTATTAAAAAATTAACAACAATACTGTCTCTAGTGAATTTTCTCATCAGTACGATAGCTACGTCAACTGGTCAACTATTTACTATTCTACTCTTTGGAATTTATAGTCTACAGATTTTGCAATTGCTACATTTAGCAAATACTATTCAGTAACCCTTTCAGTCCATATTTTTTTTATTGTAAGCTGAAACGTACCATCATATTATTACAATTGAAAGCTTACTAGAGAATGCAATTCCCATTGCCACAAAAATAAACCAAATCACCAAATTTGACCTATTCAACTTCACTGTGAAGCACATACTCGTAAGTAAGTTAACACATTTTGATAGCTGCATGTTCATTAGGTCAACAGATTTATTGAGCACAGGCCTTTTTTTATTTTCTTTTATAATTTTTCTTTCACCATTTTCATGTACAAATAATCAATGTAATAAAAATAACTAATTTAAATTTCAAGGGTGCACACGCAGTGAGGATGTTGTCTCTGGCAGTTGTACTTACAGGTGGGCATTGCAAGGCTACGGAAATTTTATAAAACTTTGTTTCAATCACGATTATGCAACTTAGTATGTGTTCACAAAAAAAAACCAAAAAAAAAACACACAAAGAAAGAATTCAAGACTGACGCTGCAAAAAAGCAATTATTTGGCCCAGCAATCCAGCAATGGCTTATATGTATGGACTGACGACTGACTGACGCTGATTGCAGATTTTGATGATTTGTTTGTTATAGTTGATTGGCTTGAATAAAATGCTGCTGAAGTGAGCTTATGTGTTTTATGTTTTATTTATATTGTTTTTATTTTCATTATTGTGTACTACATGGATTTATTTATTTATTTTTATGTTTGCTTTTGTTGGTGTAGTGAATCACTTCTCACGAATTTTTTGTCTGCATCATTGAACTTGTACGATTAATTTGTTATCTTTTCCCATGCAGTAAAGGTGTTATAACGAGCGATTGATTGTTAGTGAAGTGTTTAAAATATACTGTTTTGCAATATGTATGTATATAGTTAAAATATATTTTCTTTTGTTGGTGATGTGTGAATAAATATACATACCATACATGTGTGCTTATTTTCAATTTCATTCGAGGTTTTATTCTTACTTTGACACTCTTCTTTTTAAATTCCAAAATAAAGGGTGCGTATTGAGTTTTAGAATAATATTTGGGTCTACTAACCCCTTTGCGAAAAAAACAACGTCCTTACCAAAAATGGTGCCGTGATTTAATCCCAAGTGGCATAACCCCAATTTTAAAATTTGGGATTATGTCACTCACCATGGTGTGACATAATCCCAATTTTTTTACTTGGGATTATGTCAACTATGTGGGAGTGACATAATCCAAAATAAAAGGGAGCCAGAATACCGAATCACTCGAGTAGGTACTAGTGCGAAGCAAAATCGCGATTTTTGCTTCCAAATTTTTATTTTTTATAGACATATGTACATTAGGCCGTCTCGCGTTATAGGGACGCAAAAATAAAGTGAGCCGTACGCCCCCGCATATGATGTCTTTTTGGAAAACATTTCAGGAAAAGTTTTTTATTTTTTTTTTTGGACGCCGCTAGATGTCGCTAAAATTTATTTTTCTCATATCTTCGGTATTTATAGTCCAATCTCAGAGTTTAATACACCATTGTCTTTGGATTGAAAGGACGCCTTATACTATGGAATATTATTAACCCAGTGTGCGTCATTGGGGTCACTACCACCCAGTACTTATTTTATACCACCCTAATGCAATTTTTTATGCCTGCATGTTAAACGTAGTCTAAAATCATTAATATTTTGTAAAAGAAGTATTTCGATCGCTTCAGTAGAACCCGAAATAAAAGACGTTCAACATTCCGTGGAATATAAGTTTTTCGCTTCCTTTGGTCCTTTAGGTTCATTTTACAAAAATTTCTTCTGAGGAGACCCCTACTGAAATTTTATGGTGAATAATTTTCTAGAACATTTTAACCCTATATCACCGCCAATAAAGGGTTATTTTGACCCCCTTTTTTTAGAAAATCAGGAAAAATAGTATTTTTAAGGTCGCTAGAAGGTTAAAATGTTCTAGAAAATTATTTGGCATAAAATTTTACTATGGGTCTCCTCAGAAAATTTTTCTGTAAAATTAACCTAAAAGACCAAAGGAACCGACAAACCTATATTCCTCGGGATGTTGAACGTGTTTTATTTCGGGGTCTGCTCAAGCGATCGAAATACTTCTTTCGCAAAAGATTAATGATTTTTGACTACGTTTAACATGAAGACGTAAAAAAGGTACATTAGGGTGATATAAACTAAGTACTGGGTGGTAGTGACCCCAATGGCGCATATAGGGTTAATAATATTCTACAGTATAAGCCACCCTTTCAAGCCAAAGACATTTTTGTATTAAACTTAGAGATCGGACTATAAATACCGAAGATATGAGAAAAATAAATTTTAGCGACATCTAGCGGCGTCCAAAAACAAAATTAAAAAATTTTCCGGAAATGTTTTCCAAAAGGACATTATATGCGGGGGCGTACGGCGCACTTTATTTTTTGCGATACGGTGTAATGTACATATTTATATACTTATCGATCTATTAAAAAAAAAGGCGCCGCAGGCGAAAATTTGGAATCAAAAATCGCGATTTTGCTTCGCACTAGTACCTACTCGAGTGATTTGGTATTCTGGCTCCCTTTTATTTGGGATTATGTCACTCCCACATAGTTGACATAATCCCAAGTAAAAAAGTTGGGATTATGTCACCCTAGGGGGAGTGACATAATCCCAAATAAAAAATTTGGGATTATGCCCCTTGGGATTATGTCAGGGTACCACCAAAAATCAGTAATAGGGTGACAGAAGCATCTGTTTAGTAGGGCAATTAAAGAAAGTAATCGCTCTTGTTGATTTTCTGAATGTTTATGCGCCTTCTGAAGTTTAATTGCTAAAAGCGTTTATTGTGAAGCTTGTTCTTAGAAGAATATTTTGACGAAACTAAATCCGAACTTGATTTTCTGACTTGCTGAAGCTTTTTTCCTAAAAGCTTTCCTTGTGAATCTCTCTTCCTCATAAGAATATTTTGAGTAAAACATATTTCTGAAAGCTTCCTGAAGTTTTTTTCCAAAAAGCTTTCCTTGTGAAGCTTTCTTCTTCAGAAGAATAATTTGAGTAAAACTTATTTTTTAAAGTTTTGGGCTTCCTGAGGCTTTTTTCCTAAGAAGCTTTTACTGTGAAGTTCTCTTTCTTAGAAATATATTTTGAGTAAATGAAACTCGTACTAAACTTTCAGAAATTTTATCGGTTTCCTGAAGCTTTTTTCCTAAAAAGCTTTTCCCGTGAAGCTCTCTTTCTTGAAAATATAATTTGAGTAAACCAAATTTTTAAAAGCTGTTGGCTTCCTGAAGCTTTTTTCCTAAAAAGCTTTTACTGTGAAGCTTTCTTCCTTAGAAATAGTATATTTTGAGAAAACCAAATTCGTGTAGGTACTTAATTTTATGAAAGATTTTTTGATTTTCTGAAGCCTTTTCCTAAGTAACTTTTCGTATAATATAAATTGGAATCGTTTCGATACTAAATATGTAATAATTAACTGCCGTGATATGAAAGTAATCGCTATCTTCGTTAGTGCAAAATATCGAATGACAAAGGGGTAAAGAAATAAATTCGGTAGATTAGGCTTTGGAAAAGCTCTTTGGAGGATTTTGTATCCAGGACTATATAGCAGTAATAACTTCCTAAATACATATCATGACCTACCAAAATACAAACGCTGACACTGAAATAAACCTAAGCAATTTTTTTAAAGTAAATACAATTTTAAACATACCAAGAGCTATGTATTAAATATATTGATTACATTGACTTGTGTATGACTCATAGTTGTAACATGCGCACAGCAGAATATCCACATTTGCCAAGGCGTGCGTTGCCAGACGTGCACACAATTTGACGGATATCCGCCAACCTTCGTTACACACATATTTTAATAACATTTCTAAGGAAAATATTCGAAACACGCACTAAAATGTATATCTACATACATACATACTTGGAAGTTACGAATTTTATATACTTATGTAATTAAAACACAATTAATTCATGGCAATAATTAAAAAAAAAAACATTATTATTTCTATTATGAATCTAATCATCTTTAAGTGGACAATTGATGGATTTATGGTTGGCGCGATCGAACGCCTCTCTCATTTGCATTTGATGGCGCTCATGATTTTTATGTAGAAATTAAATTATTTAATGATTGAACACGCAGCTTTGATTTAATTTTATTTTAAGTTTGCTGTTAATTTTTTTTGTTTTGTTGCTTGTGTTTGTTTGTTTGTTGTTCATTTTCCGTTGCTTTATGCCTGCACGCCCATCAATGGTTATAGTTATGTTTATGTGTATGTATGTTAATAAAATATATATATATATACATATGTATTTAAACAAATAATCAAGTTAATATCCAATTAAATTTGAAGGTTTTGGCGATACAAAACAAATGAAAGAGGTGTTAATTGGTCGCGCAGCAGGTGTGAATCGTTCATGTTAACATAAGTATATATGTTTGTAGGTATATACGTACACATAGCAAGTGTGAGCTTGTCAAGAATTCAATTAAAAAAGAAAAAAAGAAATACCGAAATATACAGATATTTCCGAAATTTGAAGATGAGTTCCGTAGCAATCAAAGTGTTGAAATTTTGTCAATTTCACATACAGTAGAAACTTTACAATTCGTACCGCAATTTGTTCGTCTGATTCATTTGGATTTAAACTCCACCATTTTCAGATGGATTTTGAAAGCGTCAACTGGATTTTAGAAACGACAATTGCGGTTTGGAAAGAGAGAATTGGATTTTAGTATTGTCAATTGGATTTTGGAAATGGGAAATTGGATTTTAGAATAACCAACAGGATTTTGGAAAACGTAAATTGGATTTTCGAAAGCGTGAATTGGATTTCAGAATCTATGTATAAAGTAAATTTTACACCGAGTTTTTCGAATAGAAATTCTTTATTGCGTATGAAAGTATAATGTACATATGTACATATACGTAATTATAAACATTTTCGAAAATCCAATTTACGGTTTCTAAATTCCAATTTTCCTTTTATAAAATCCAATCGACATTTCTAAAATCCTTTCTAAAATCCAGTTGACTGTTCCAAAATCCAATTTTCCTTTCTAAAATCCAGTTGACGCTTCCTAAAATCCATCTGGAAATGGTGTAGATATAGTGAAAGCATAATGGAAGTTTTAGAACTGAAAAGAAGTCGCACTTGACCAAAATGCTTATAAATTTACTGCAAACCCTTAGTAATTTAATAACTCTAAACACCATTTTTTTAGTCCATTAACTTAAGCTCTCAATTTCGTTTGATTGATCAATTAATTTATTCATTCACTACATCATTTATTTAGTTTCGTACTTATGTATTTTCCTGCTAAAATAGAAAATTCTGTTTCTGACAACAACTATCAAAAACACTGCATAATCCTTTAAAACCACACGCACATCTAAAACAATCAAAATATCTTTACGAAAGCGCATATACAAAAAAATATATAATTTTATTTTCTACGGGTTTTTAATACGCCTGTTTTATTAAACTCTTTTTTGTTTTTGCTTTTATTAATTTTGCAAGAATTTCATAGATATTTATATATGTCGGGTTTTTCTACATGTGTTACATACTTATACTAGGTACTACATAAGCAAATTAACACAAATACTTTTTTACTTTTTCGGCGTCATTTTATTGAATCGGCTAATTGCCTTTTGGCCGCTGTGGTGCAGTGGGTAGAGTGCTCGCCTGCTATGCCAGAGGTCTCGGGTTCAAACCACGGTCCGAGCCAAACAAATTTTTCTAATTAGTAAAAATCCAATTATTGGGTTTTTTAAGAGCAGCGGTCACCTCTCGGCAGTGGGCGGCATACCCTCCGAGAGTATTTCTGCCATGAAAAAGCTTCTCACAAAAAATGCATTCGCCGTTCGGAGCCGGCATAAAACTGTAGGTCCACCCAATTAGTAGGAAAAACAAAAAGGAGCACACCTCGAATTGGGAGAGAAGCTCGGCCATAAAACTCGTCAGAGTTATAATAGCGCCATTGTATTATATTATTAATTGCCTTTTCAGCATCAAACTGATACTCAAGTTTAAATTAAATTAATTTTATTTTTTGTATTGCTGGCGTCTATAGAAAATAATTAATTAAGACTAGACTAATAACACATACATACATATGTAAACAATTAATTATGCACACGCAGGTGTATGTATGTATGTACATACTAAGCAAATCTGGCTGATGTCTGCGAACAAAAAAAATATAAAAATAAAAAAGAATTCAAATGAAAAGTGAAGGTGATATTTTTTTGTTGTCTGACATTCTTTTACGTATTTGCGTACCCATAACTTGCATACATACATACAAACATAGTACATACATACATATATGTATAGGTACATAGCTCGGGGATAATAGCAAATTAATTATCATCAAGGGTGAAATAAAAGAATGCTGGAATTTATGAATGTATTTTTTATGTATTTGCATGATAAAAAGAAGAATAAAATATAAAAAAATGTACAAACTTATATATGTGTGTATGCAAGTATTAAGTATGTTAAACTTTGACGAGATCTCAGCAGAACTGTGGCTAATATTGACCTTTCGGTTGCGCTTTGAGCTATGTCAGATCAGGAAGTTCTAGTAGAATAACTGGTACTAGTATCGCCGGTGCTCGAAATTCGACCATGCAACTTATTTTTTCAACTTTGTATTGGTACAAAAATTATTCCTTTTCGCGGATATAAGCAACACTTTCCAAATTCCAGTTGTACCGCAACACTGATTTGCCCTTTTGATCACGATCCGACGCGAAATCATGGTCAAAATCAATGCAGATCTAGGAAGGTAGGCCCGGTGGCGAATTCAGAAATTTCCCATATATTTTGTTATTGTAATTGGTAGAGTGTAATGTCAAAATGATATTTCGCCGTGGTTAAAATCTGAATTCGCTTGGGGCTCGTCCATTCCTATTGGCCATGATGTGAATTCGCTTTGATTTTGACATTACACTCTACCTTTGTAAATAAAAAAAGAAGTTTTTCAATTCGCCGCCGAGCCTACCTGTTAGATATGCCTTGGTCAAAATTAAAATTACTCAGTGTGCTCTCCCGCCCTCCCTCTCATTATTCGCTTTAATGGAAAAGCAATAGGAGATATTTGGCCGCGTTGATTTTGATCTGAGCGTAAACTGGGCCAATGCCTATAAAATAGAGAGAGCGCTTTTAAATTAAAGCGACTGTTCAACTGTGTGTACGATATTTGTAAACACGTTTACAATATCTATTTCTCTTAATTAAAAATTGTATTTATTAATTATAAACAAATTAAATAATTTATAGAAAAGATTATATGCCTATGCACTGCTCCTGACTCATAGGAACACATCCATATCAATTTTATGTGGATATGAGTATGTTAAATATGCTAAACAGCCTGGCAATTGTTTGTATGGGAAAAATGTTAGCCTATTAATATAACTGGTATTATGCCGCCAGTGGCGCTAAATGTTTGCTTTTACAAAAAGCTGTAAACTTTTAAATAAGAAAGAACCGAATAAACTGTATTTTATTGTAATGCAATTATATTATATTATAATTATAAATAATAACCATAATATTTATACCTATGAAATGGTATTATAACTTTGGTCAAAAGCACGATTCGCGTATCCAGAAGGAGATACATTTATAAAATATATTTCGATATAATTAGAATAATGTGCTGATCGATCAAGCCATGTCCGCCTTTCTGTCTATTCGTCTATTTAAATGAAAACCCAGTTTAAGTTATACCTATAAATATAACTTAAAATGCTGCTCCGATAAACCCGGTTGTTCATGAGCATTCTGGGCCGTAACTTATCTAGTGCATAAAACATTTTGATCTTTTTATTACTAATCTGCAGAAGAGAACAGTACAAAACAATGAAAATCGAAAAATATAAAAGGCCCTTTCAGGAAATGTATGTGTCTTCGGCAAGGCTAGAAATAGCCTCGTTTTACTAGATACTTGTTTTTTATGGATACGGTCTGATAACTTTACTAAATTTATAATACATAACTAAGACAATACTGTTTAACTTTCGTTTTATTTTTATAAAAATTCCATAACTAGCTTGCTCCGGTTACTTACGTCGAAATGAAAACAAATTGCATAAATTACATCGTTTTTATTTTTCGAGGAATATAGAGTGAAACATACATACATTCCATTGCGATGTGTTTATTATTATGTACATATTTAAGGAAAGTAAATGATTTAATTCATTGCTGATTGACGGCTAAGTAAGTGCTCAGTAATATATGGCCCAACTGACTTACATAAATGCAAACATACATGCATAAAAGATAGCAATAAAAATTTCTCTGCATATCGTAGGACTTAGTTATAATTTATTCATGTGCTGTCTGCTATATATACATACTTACATATGTACATTGTACATATGTATTAATAAAAAAAATTAATAACTTTGGTGGGTGTCGGCGGAATTAATGTGTTGGTTATTTGAAGTTATACCTTTTGTGGACTAAGTAGCCAAAGCTTTATATACATATGAGTATGCATGTATGTTTGTGCGCGTCGTGTGCGCATGCGCACCTGCTTCTTTCATAAAAACAAACAAACAAAAGGTGTGGAATGTGATCATAAATTGATTGTGAGGCGTCACTTAATTTAACATTATTAAAAAACGTGTAATCGATATTGAAATTTACTCCACTTAGCGGACACAGTACAAAGTACATTTATTTTGTATGCTTAAAAGCATGTATCTATATACGTGTGTAAGTGTGTTTGTGTGCATGCATGCCTGTCAGCATAATTAAGCTTTCGTAAGGCTAATTGATTGACCCTTGTTTTATATTAATTACATAACCTCTTAATGGCGGTCATAACTTGTTAAAAATGTCAACTAGCGCACTTGGCTTTTAATAAATATCAGCTAATGAAATACATACTTAGTTAGAAATAGCTTTAATCAGATTTTGATAGATTTTTGGAGCTAAATAATAACTGATTCTAGCTATGGATATCATTTAAAGCTGTCGAATTGAATTTAGCATTGAAATATATTCGCTGGGTTGAGCACAGATTTGAGAGCGTGGACACGGTAGGCGAGCAAAAATGTTTAGTTTTAATGCCCTTGAATGAGTTCACTAAATCTATAATGGAAGAAATATTATGATATAAAAGCCATTTAATCACCAAAAAAACAATAACCTTTCTGTCTTTCACCAGAACAAAATGAGAGTAATACGTTTCGGGATTCCAATTTTCGTTCTTCTCCACTCTTTATATATAGGGTAAAGTGGGGTCCTTTTGACTTTGGGGCACCGTTGACTTTGCCATTTTCGGTGTAAAAACGTAATAAAAACTCCAAAAAAAGAATTGAATGCAGCTTTATACAATAGCACATGTGTATACCTAATTTGGCAGCTCTGCTTTAATACTTAGCGAAGTAACACATGATTAGATGATTTTCCGTTAGCTGATGTAATTTTTGTGTAGTGCCACGTAAGCGTTTTCATAAGTAAACGAACATTTTTTTTTAAATGAGTGTTCTTAACTGGGTCTTCGAAGCTTAAAGATTGAAAATAAATCTTAATTATTCAATGTTTTGAAAGAAAAAAAATTTTTTGTGATGATTATTTTGGATAAAGTCATTTGGGGTACATTTGACTTTCCAGTTTGGGGTGCCTTTGACGAATTTCAAATTAAATAATATGACCAATTAAAGGTTTATGTGCCTCTAAGAAAGCTAAACCTGCCAAAACAAACCCATCTAGAACATCTCGATGCCGTATAAAATATTAATTCGATATAAACTTTCAAATATCCATTGAGTAATTCACAAGCTCTCTTAAAGTAGTATAACGTTATAAAGTGGTATAGGTTTACAACAATTGTATCAGCAGGGTTAGTTTTTCCCATAAAAATTAGAATAACATCAATACAACAACGCAGCCTATGTTTATTGAGTTTCCTATTCGATTTTATTTATATTTTTTGACTTTTTTTCAAGTTTTTTATCATTTATATTTTTATAATATTACCTTTTTCACTTTTGCTTTGTATTTTTCATATTAAAATCTTAGTAAGTATCTGATAACAAAATACAATACAACATACCTACCACAGGTATTGTCTTCCAATGCACATTTAATTTAAAGCGTACAACATTAAAAGAGCTAGCGAATTTATCATATATTTTCGCTTATTATTATAATATTATAATAATATTATTATACTGTTTAAATAAAAACTTTAATTTTGTTTTATGACATAATGCCTCGTTTTTTAAAGTTAAAAATTAATAAAATTTAGTTTACATTGTGATGGTCACATGTGCCCCTATTCAAGTCACAGGTACCCCTACCACGGGGCACATTTGACAAAATGGCTTTTTTTTTAAAAAATTATCTGAAAAAGGTATTTACGTGTTATTTCATAACTCATTAGCTACTCAAATATTGAGATAAATAATGAATATTTATTGTCTATTTTTAAAACCTTAGTTTTCCCCAAAAATGTCTGAGATATGAGACTTCAAAAAAAAGGTGTCAAAGGCACCCCACCTTACCCTAATACGCTAAGAATTGATTTTTTTTTGAAAATGATTGCCATCTGTTTAAAAATTCATACAGTTTCTTTTATAAATTGCAGGTGTCATATGAAAGTGTTTGCCCTAAAGGTGGATAATGAAATTTTATTTTTACAAAAAGGGTTGCCGCCGTTCAAAAGTTAAATTTTATACACCCTGTTTGATTTTCAAGTTTGAAGTGTCATTTGAAAGGACTAGATGGATAATAAAATTAAATTTTTATAAAAAAGGTTGCCACCTATATAAGAAATTTACTTGTAATTTTTTTACTATAGGAAAGCAAAGCAAAGAAAGGGAAATTAAAGATAAGAAAAGAAAAGAAAGGGGAAGGTCCCCCTCCCTTCTCTTGAAAGGAGTGGAAATGGCGAAGGAAAAGGAAACGAAAGAGGAAAATGCACGGAAAGTAAAAAGGATAATTAAGGGTAGGGAAGGGATGGGAAAGGACGGGAAAGGAAAGGAGGTGAAGGGCAGGGAAGGGAAGGGAAAGGAAGGGAAGAGGATGTGAAATGAGTGCAAATAGCGAAGGAAAAGGAAACGGTAGAGGAAAAGGCAAAGAAAGTAAAAAGGATAATGGAAAAATTAAAAAGGATAATGGGAAAAGGGAAACGCGAACAAAATGGAAAGGGCAAGAGAAGGTAGGTAACTGGAAACAAAGGGTCCGAAAATGGCATTTTGGAGGTCGCTAGAGGGTTAAATTACACAGCTCAACAAAAAAGTCGATATTTTGGTGCAGCCCTGCTTGTAACTGTAGTTGGTAGTATACGATGCACTGATAAAAAAAATGATAACAACTTTTTTGAATCGTACGTGTAGTTTTTGAGATATGAGCCCTTAATAGGTTAAGACATATTTGGCCCGATAACTTCTTTTTTGCTAATCCTATCAACGCACGTTTGATGTCGTTGAAAAGACCTTCCAGCGCTTCTATCGGTGTAATCATTATTAATCTATCTTGATAAATATAGGAGAAATTGTAAAAACAATATCAAAAATTCAATTTTTTTTAAATTTTTAAATTTTTTTTCATTTTTAACCACGGTTTTCTCTAAGAATTGTTAAACCAGTGTATACGCAAAGTTATTTCGATATAATCTACTATTAATTCTGCTTTCAGCGATGTATAGGTTGTTCATATCCGCCTGGGCGTTCCTAAGATATTCTAGTTTAATTAATTTCTGCTGTGAAATTTTTCATACAAAAATATTTACCATAACCTGGGCGGTCCATAGACAGTAACTAAATATCGTCGGCATCAATATATACCCGATAAAGAGCAGACATCGCACTTAAAAAATTTTCACATTCGTGTTTCTGGCAGGAGACCTATGATATATGTATGCTTTATTTTATATTTTATTAATAACAATATATGGGCTTAAAGCCGGTATATACATACATATTTTGAATTTTTAGTCAAGTAATAAAATATTTTGTATTGGATCGGCGGATAAAATAGAGTCGAACTTCCTATGCGAAAGCTGGAGAAAACTTTCTCGAAATTTTTAAAAATTTAAAACGGCAATAAGAAAAATAGTCAAATGTGACAGAACGATTTTGAGGTCTTACTATATGAGTAGTGGTTTTCTCACGCTCGAATTGTTGCACAGTGTAATTGAAAGGCACAGCATCGCTTTACAGAGTTTACTAGTACATATATGTATATTATTGATTCAGTGATAGAGTGTATTGTATTAAAATAGGCATCAATATACATAATTTAGTCCGTTCCCAGCCCCAACTGCTCTAACTACTTATATGTACATATGCATATTTTGAAATATTATTTTCTTCTCTTCTAAAAGACGATTTTGTATACGACACAAACGTATTTTCTTCTTATAGCCAATCTTCCATGTAACGGCCGAAAGCATGTTAAGCTCACAGCAGTTGAAGTGATACATTAACTTAATTTAAAGTCTTGACATGAATAATGTTAAATTCCTATATCGACAGCTTGACAAGCGCATCCGCTCCGAACACCAAAAGCACAAACCCTACGAATAAGAATGTATGTATTATTCATACATACATACACATAAATTATTTATTTACATTTTAATTTTGAATTGTTTGTAAATATTTTTGCACAAAATAGTACATAAATTTTCTTTTGATAAATATATTATTTCTTTATCTGCATTCTTTAATTTCTCACATGATCGACCATACAACATATGTACATATGAATGCGGTCAGACACATTTATTCAGCATCATTAACCTGTTTCTTATTGTGATTTTTCTTTTCTCCCACTCTTGCAGCTAAAACAGCAATATATGTATCTACAACAACAACAACAACAAGCGAAAGGTATTGTGTGCCCAGCATCAATAACGCTCATTCACTTCCCCATTTCGGTCACACCCAGTACCCAGTGGTCAACTTGATTTAGCACGCAATTTGCACACACACCCGCCGCCTCACCTGCGGCCAACCAACGCCAACGTCTCCACCTCCACCTCCGCCATCGCTCCTCTTACACCCGGCAAACACGCTGCCAACGAACGTCCTGCATAATGCATTCGCTTGACGACAAAAGTAACAGTAGTTTAACTAAATTTTATATCTTTGTGACGGCATCGAAATTATGATTCACCGTGTGACGTGTGCAATTGAATCATAAGAAGTGAAATACAAGCGTGTTTATAAGCGTGTTTTTTCTGGTTTTTTGGTGTTTCTTTTGCACTAAATTTAAATAATAAATTTGTCTCACAATAAAAAAAAAAACACACACACACACACAAAATTCAGTGGCAGCAGCTGTTAACTTTTTTGACTGGAGAAGGTGAAACCGCAGCCGTGTGAGGGCGGGTTTGGTACAACAACAAAGCGCTTAGCCTATTTTGCCGGCTTGAAAGTGGTTTTGGTTAGTGCGAAGGAGATAAAAAAGGAGTTAAGCTGAACTAAAAGCAAAGAAAGTAAAAAACAAAACGAAAACTCAACGAAGACAATAAAAAAAACCTTATCGTGAGAACGTTATGGCATCACATTTCAGCTGTTTGGTGAATTTACTTTTCCTGATACTGGTGAGTGTAACATAATACAAAAACATATGTCCATTATATGTATGTACATATGTACACTAGATATAAGTAGTCCACTTTCAAAAGTGTATATGTGAATTTTTTTCGATATTGAGTTTTTGATGGATTGTGTACAAGTATCTCACATAGCATTTAGAAGATTGTTTTATGAAAACTGACTGTACCGAGTCTTTTTCGATCCCCTTTGATCATCAAAAACTGATTAATTACCTCTGCGAATAGAATAAGACTCGAAAACGAGTCACACCAGCGATTGAAAGGTGATTTTATTTTTTATCATATAAAAGTCACCTAGCTGAGTCTTTTTCGATCCCCTTTGCTGATTAAAAAAATAATTTATCACAAATTGATCATGCTAAAGATCGAAATGTGATCGATTACATTGCTTTTTTTTTAGAAAAAAAAGAAATATTCCTTAGCAAGCCTAGTACATAAAGCTATAATTTTTCCAAAAAAAATTCAGAGAATTTTATATTAGATTTCGGAATTGATGGTTCCGAATGTTGTAGAGCAGGAACATATGGATGCATGTCTTCCGTGTTGCCGTATATGAGAGTGCTAAAAAGCGCATATGCATTTTCATAGGAATTCATTTATGGATTGAAATTTTTAGATCTTAAACTCCTTATTTGCTTAATATTATTGTAGGCTAAAAATCTGTTTTAAAAGTTCCAACCAAAATGTGGACTGAGGGTGACTGTGGAAGTTCTTGTTGCGATATTGGTAAACGTACGGCTAAGGGTAGAATATGTAAGAGAATAGAAGATGGGAAAGAAGAGAGGTTGTAAACTGACTCAAAAATGATAGGAAAATGAGTAGAAAAGTATTAGAAAATGTTTAGAAATTGATCAGAAAGTAACTGAAAAACGACCCAAAAAAGATTCGAAAATGACCAGAAAAACGATTGGAAAATAACTCAAAAAAGATTGGAAAGCCAATCGAAAATTATCAGAAAAGCGAAGAAAAATTACCCCAAAAAGATTCAAAATCGATTAGAAAACGATTCAAAAATGACGAAAATAAGATTCAAAATCGAAAAAAATAAAATCGAAAGGGACTCGAAAATGATAAAAATACGATTAAAGCAAGACTCGAAAACGACCCCCCAAGAAGAGTTAGGTACCATTTTCTACAGATGAGAGGCTCTTTTATGATCAGAAAATGAGCGCATTTTCCATTATTTTAAACGTGCATAGGGATCGAAAAAGACAGGAATGTGATCAAAAAATTCATAAAATGCTATGTGGGTATTTAAAGGTGTACATGCCCATAAAAAATTTACTGCAAACTCCTTCCGTATTCTGAATAAAAAGCTTAAATAAAAATACTCTTTCAAAAGTCTCTATGTTTTATTTATAATAATACCCCGGGGCTATTATAACTGTGACGAGTTTTATGGCCGAGCTTCTCTCCCAATTCGAGGTGTACTCCTTAACTTTTGTATTTCCTACTAATTGGGTGGATCTACAGTTTTATGCCGGCTCCGAACGGCGAATGGATTTTTTGTGAGAAGCTTTTTCATGCCAGAAATACACTCGGAGGGTATACCACCCACTGCTGAGGGGTTACCGCTATTTCTAAAACCCGAACAAAAACTTGTTTGGTGTTTGCCCGGACTGGGGTTAGATCCCGAGAACTCTGGTATAGCAGGCGAGCACTCTATCCACTGTACCCACTGCATACACTTTCAAAAGTCTCTATCTAAAATAGGTCACTCATACGCCTTGGCACATATTAGTGCCGCCTCACATAAGGGGCGCTCAAAATTCTAAAGCAATTTTATTTCCACTAGAATCGCTTGATCTATACTATTTATAAGAGTAAACTTTAAGGACCGTTTACTCAACCTCTGATTAACGCTAACCACGGTTAAAGTTCGGTTAAACATCATTATCGACTTCATCAAAGCATGTATTTAACATATGGTCGATAATGCAGTCCATAGCTTAACCGGACCTTTGTCCTCCGGTTAGCGTTAATCAGAGGTTGAGTAAACGGCCCTAAGTGCCGTATTCCCATTAATGTCCAAGTTTTAACCCACTGATGACTCTTTGTTTTGAAGAAGTACCTATTACAATATTTTTGTTCTTATTATTTGGTCCAATAAAGCGCGACGTACACTTCTGTTTCGTGATGTCTGGCCACGCCTTGGAAATGCCAAGGAAAGCAAAGTCGCTCTTTGCCTGATCTTCCCAACTTAGTGGAGGTCTCCCTATTCCGCCGGTTCCGATCGTTTTTCTGTGCTAAGAGGTAGAAGGAGGGAGGTTTTGTAAGAAGAACCGTTGCAGTTTCAAAACTAGCTTTGTGAAATATTTAACATTGGTTTTGAAAAAATCTAGGATATTGCGGTTTGTTTTTTTAAATCCCTTAATTCCTTATGGGCCAAGCTTTCAAGTAATAACAAAACAATATTCAAATAAAATTGAGCTTGAGGCCGTGGTGTTTTTTTCTAATTCTTAATACGAAAAATTCACATAGCCACTTTTGAGAGTGGACTACTCATATATTGTACGATATATTTACATACCTATTTATTTATGTATTGAGTATGTATGGAGATATTGTATTTCCATAAGTTTTTCTATTTAAAAAAGCTGTTACTTCATGGGTGGGTAAAACATGCTCTACTTTTGCCACTGACCTCGAATATATGTACATGCATACATACATATGTACATATATATACGACCAATGAATTTTTCAATGCTATTAATTAGTGAAATTGTTAATCTAATGAGACTAAATACTTTTTTCAATTAAACATTGTTTAGGCGATTAAATTTTAATTTTTATACATACTTGCTAGTTTTAATAATGACTTTAAAAATGTTAGTTTTTTTGCATAGCGAAACATTTTCATAGTAATGCAGTCACTCATACTGGGTAAAATAAATCTACCCTTACTGCATTAAAACAAAAATAGATAAAACCAAAAAAAGTTTAAAATGGAATACACATACATACACTAATTTAGCAATAGAATCAAACCTGGTTGATGCCTAACAAGAGATTGTAAAATTGTCATTGGCCAACTTTACGACGGCCAGGTGCGGTACAAATAAGACCGTAGCTGCTTTCGGCCATGTCAAAGACTTCATAACTTTCATAAGTGTGGAAATGATTTTTTTTCACGGAAAGTTGTGTCAAAATATGTACATATGTATGTCTTCTAAAAAATCCTATCTGATCGATAAATTCTATAGGAGCTGTATTAGATATATTGGTGTATATACCTTTTACCTCTACTTCTAGTATTTACAAGAAATGCGATTTAGACTAAAATTTTAAAAGCATTGCATATTCATGAAGGGTATAAACAGCTAACATATTTGGGATACGTGCGCTATCAGTTCGGGTTTACTGTTACAAGGAACAGTTTTTTTTTTTTTTTTTTTAATTTAGTTTAACGCAATAAATTATGAAAGCACATATGTATACTACATCTATAGTACTTTATATCAAACAATAAAAGGAAAAATCTACCTCTTCACAATTGCACAAATAAAAATGACTCTTACAACACAATGCTTTCCTACAATTTACATTGTTGATATAAAAAAGGCGTAAATAAGAAAAACTAATGGTGGGGAGTCAAAACGCTTCGGGTCACTTGAAATCGTCATGGCAGACAACTAAGCACCTCCAGCCGACGATTAGTAATACACCTCATGTCGTTTAGAGTGTTGTAACTTGTTGTTGAATGTGGCATGCCACTAAAAAAGTAGTATAGTGAAATAACCAAGCCATATCGAGTCGAATTGCCGCCAAAGGTGTCGCACAAACACACATGCGCCAAGCTTAATACAAGCAAACGATTAGAAAATATATGTATATACATACATAAAACTATATACATATACCTATTTATGTCTGCAGGAGTATATTCATATATATTAGAGTGGTGCTTAAAAAACCAAATGAGTAATTTTCTTCGGTATCACCCCTACATCTGTAACATCACAGTCCAAGATACCACATATAAATTTTGGTCCCGATCGGAGACTGTTAAAGGGTGTCGCAAAGGGGTCAAAAATCAGAAAATTCTATATCTAATGCCCGAAATCGCTGGTACTGCACTGAAATATATTAAATACAAATTTTGGTTCTGATCGGAGACGGTTAAGGGGTGTCGCACAGAGGTTAATGTTCATATTCTATATAAAGGCAAACAAATTTCATAATACTTTTTTATATCTAATGCCCATAACCGATAGTCCTGTACTGCAGTATACCAAATATAAATTTTGGCCCCCATCTAGGGTTAAGGGGTGTCGCATGCGAGCGAAATATGATAATCTGAATTTTGACTCCTCTGCGACACTCCTCAACCTTGGCCGATCAAGTCAAAAATTTAGATGTGGAATCTATGACTATATTTGCATCCACCTAGGGGGCGAGCTTGATAAAATATGATATAAAATTTATCTCCATACATTTGGCGACCACCCTAATGTACATATATACTTATCTGTGTTTAAGTTAGCTTGCCGCTTGGCGGCCAAATGGCTGAAGAGTTAGAGCTGGATTAACTGCTTGCTTGCCAAATAATTGTTAGTACCTACTTTTGTACAACCACTTCACCTCTCCATCATGGCATTTAGCCGTTTTGTGGGTGAGTTTTCGGTTGTACTGTTCGATAAGCTACACTAAGATCTCAGCTAAGCAAACTCTCGCTGTGCATTTTAGCTTTTAATTGTGAGCTAACAATGGCTGCACTTACATACATATATACATATATACGCGTACATACCGAATCTTCCATTTTCTACTTAACGGCTTATCTTATCTTCGATTTTAGTATTTAGGAATGCCTCAGCATTTAATAACTTTGAACATTTGAATGGAAATCCTCCAATTTCCTTCTACTATCATTCATAACAATGTGATAATTTAATTTGACACCACTCGGATCTGTGTATAATTTTGAGTTATAGCAAGTGTTCTTTTGTAGATATGCATTTGACTTGCAATAATAATAAAAGCAATTCTAATAAAATGGTGTGAATATAATTCCAGTGAGTTTCCTCCTTTTTCTCCCACACTTTGCGGTGTGCGCTTTAATGTTTTACTACAAATTTTATGGAACTATAGTTTTATCGTCTCCACCTAATTGAATCTGCCAAGCCAATTGCATTTTTGTGAGAATATTTTTTTATGACAGAAATATGTATGTTCGCTCGTCAAGCTTACCGCCCCAATGTAATAAACACATAATAAATATAATAAGTAATTAAATATCACATTACAATTATCCATATTTACTTGTATTTTACCGCGTTTTCAATAGATCATCGATCGTAAAACTTGGCTATACAATTACTGTGACATTATGACACATTTACATATTTAACAATTTTCATAAAACGCCATTAGCAATAAACGTACATACCACATGAATAAAAATAAAAATCAGACATGCCCAATTAAAAAATTAATAAAACTATAACTATTGAAAAATATAATAATATAATACAATGGCGCTATTATAACTCTGACGAGTTTTATGGCCGAGCTTCTCTCCCAATTCGAGGTGTGCTCCTTTTTGTTTTTCCTACTAATTGGGTGGACCTACAGTTTTATGCCGGCTCCGAACGGCGAATGCATTTTTTGTGAGAAGCTTTTTCATGGCAGAAATACACTCGAAGGATATGCCGCCCACTGCCGAGAGGTGACCGCTGCGCTTAAAAAATCCAATAATTGGATTTTTACTAATTAGAAAAATTTGTTGGTGTTTTGCTCGGACCGTGGTTTGAACCCGAGACCTCTGGCATAGCAGGCGAGCACTCTACCCACTGCACCACAGCGGCCACTATTGAAAAAACTCTTCAGAAAATACTGTTAAAAAAATTGTTTTGCCATTTATTATAAAATGCTACATTGCATTGATGTAAGCTTAATAGAATTGTGTAGTCTCCTATGTTTTTCCCCTTTTTAAAGAAGGTATTCAAATACTACTGACAAATCATTCAGCACACTTTGGCGTGTCAAAACCTGGCTACGACCAATAAAGCAAGACCGCAGAATGGCTTATGCCATGCTCAGCATTCAAGATGAATTTGAAAACAATTCTTTAAAGAAATTTTCTCACACTGAGAGAAAAAAAATATATGGAGGGGTCAAAGAAATTGTTTACCCATTTTGAACACTACTTTCTTTGTTTTGAGTAAATTTTCCTTAAAACATGTTAAAAGGTTTATAAAATATTGTTGTTACATACGTTACCATGGTTTCATATACTTGTTTTGAAAAAATTCATACATTAAAATAATGAAAAATTCTTTAAGCGTCATTCCATTCCCAACTTTCCTTGTTTTGAAGAATTGATTTCTTTAATTTTGAGAAATTAAATTCCCATACAAATCCCCATGGCAACGAATTTGTTTGAATGTTTTTTTATGTTTTTTTCCACATTTTTGAGAAAATTTACACAAAACAAAGAAAATTTTGTATTGGGACGCGTGTTCAAAATAAGGAAAATTATGTCTTTGATCGAGAGAAATTTTTTTTTTTGAGTGCAGGTACAAGAAAATGTATACGAGTATGTACATGCCTAAACCCAAAAATTTCCATTTACATATCGTCGCTCCGGAAGAAGAAAGACGCATGTCAGTAATTTGTCGACGAAAGACGCTTTACAAAACATGTCGACGAAGAAAGACGCTTTACAAAACATGTCGACGAAGATAGACGCATTAAAAAATATTTCGACGAACAGAGACACATTATAAAATATTTCGACGAAGAAAGACGCATTAGCATTATTAACTGCGAAGAAAGACGCATTAGCAGTAATATTGACAAAGAAAAAAAAAATCGAATACGTCTTTCTTTCCTAAAAAATATTTAAATACGTCTTTCTTTATAGTAAAAAAAAATAAAGCGTCTTTCTTCTTTATCAAAAAAAAAAATAAAGAGTCTTTCTTTCGAAAAATATTTTTAATGCGTCTTTCTTTGAAACAAAAAAAGTTTGCGTCTTCCTCAACAAAACAGTTTGCGTCTTTTTTCTTCTATAGCGACGATATATATGTACATTAGGGTTGCCCTTAAAAAAAATTAAAATAGCTATTTTCTTCGGTCTCACCCCCTAGATCGGTAACGGCACAGTCTAAGATATCGATAGTACTGAAATTAGAGGTATTAAATATAAATCTTGGTCCCGATCGGAGACGGTTAAGGGATGTCACACAAGGGTCACATACATTTCATTTTTCATTTATTAAAAATATTACATAACATACATATGATAAGATAAATTTTGACCAATGCGCGACAGCACTTAGTCGTCTGCGATCGGGGCAAAAAAGTATATGTGGCATCGTCGATTATAACAGCATCGACCCAGGGGGTGAAGTTCAGGAAATATGGTATACAATTTCTCTCCACACATTTGCGGACCACACTAATCTATATAGACAAAAAATTAACATTTGTCTTACATATGTACATACATAAGTAACCAGCAGCAAATCGCGCTAGTTCAAGGCTAATGCAGAACTAGTTCAAAAATAGACAGAGTTGAGTTCTCTTTCGATCCCAACGCAATGCTTTCAACTGTTGTTGTTAAAACGGGCATGCCCAACGAAGTGGCAATTATCCCCATCTGCAGAACTTTGGAACGCTTTCCAAACTACTTCCTATATGGACAATCCTGGCTTAGTTCAAAAAACAATAGTTCGGAGAGAGTTCAAAAGGAAGCACTTCAGGACTATTTCCAAAATGCTCGGTCTTACAAAAATAATCCTCAGTCGGCAGTACACTTAAGACTTAGTGAAAATAGATGCGGCATTATATTATAAAATACCAAGTTTTTGAAACTTAACCATACAAAAGATGAAATTATTACCATTCACCTATAAATGTCAAGTAATATTACTTTGGTTATACATATGTATGTACGTCCTTTTAACCAAGTTCCATTTGGTACTACCCAGCAGAAATGGCATTATTGTAAAGTGTAACATTTGTTGTTGCTCAACTTTAAAGTAATAGCTGTAAACATAAACTGACCCGCTCTGCATCCCTTTAGAGCCAGTTCTGTGCCAGTTGTGAACTTTCTAGTTCCAGACTGTCGTTTTTGGGGACTGTCCCTTATATAAGCTGCAGGGTACATAGTGGTCGCTGATCATTTCCATTGCTGACACTGCTATAGCTACGTATCTACTAAATAGTCATATACATAACTAATCATCCAAAGAAAAGTTGAATATTTCACCAGCGCTCAAATTTAATTGAAAACACAATACAATAATAAATTGGTTATGCCATTCATGTATAGGAACATACAACCAACGTTAGCGAAGCGTCCATGCAATTATTATAGCACCATTGTTCAAGTAAATACTCACTATTACATCAATATAGGTATGATACATATATTTATGTTATAACTAGGGCAACCAAATATATGCAATGTCATATTTTTTCTGATTCGTTCTATTGAAAAACTTTTAATTTATGAATTTGTTTCTAGAGAAAAACAAGTGGTTGACGTATATTTTTTAGAGCATATTTTAGCATATTTTAATAATGACAGAATATTTTACTTGTAAATGCATATTTTGTCATATTTTACATCTTTGAGGAAAATCATAGGCCCGGTTTCACCACCCGGTCTCAACTTAGTTAAGCCGATTTTTTTAAGTTTTCAGTTTCACCATGCAACTGAGCTAAGTCACAAGTTAGTCAGCTTTTGTCTTGACTAAAAATAAACTAAGAATTTGAGTCGCTTTAGCAAATTCAACAACCAAAAAAGCGAATATGACAAAAAATTAGCAAATACAGCAACCAAAACAACCAAAAAAAAACAGTATTTGCCATAAAAGCTGGCAGGGTTGCTGGTTCCAAAACTATTTTCTTAGACTAGTTGGTGAAACCCAAAAGTAAGTTAGCCTCAAATCTGGGCTAACTTAAGTCAAAACTTAGTTTTAGCTTTAGTCACGTTGGTGAATCCGGGCCATATTATTTCTGCTAAGTTACAAATTTCAGAATTAGTGCGCAAAAATGCAACCATGTCCTTGGACATCTTTCGATTTAATTATCGAACTATCGAAACATTTATGCAAATCTCATTTTATAACGGCACTTGAAAAATTTCAGTTGTTTTTGCATTCTCTGGTTTTGTTTTTTGCTAGTTTTCTTATTTTAAGAAACGGTAAGTGCTTGTTGAAATAAAGATTGAAAATATATACATTTATGTATATACATATGAAAATTCTTACAGATAATGCCAAAAGCTAAGCAAACTATTTCGGGAAAGCTGAAGCAGATCGTTAAGGAATTTCGCGATCTTCAAACTGACGGTGAGGTGAAGATTTGCAAGTTATGCAGCAAGACCGTATCATTCAAGAAAACATTTCTTGTAAAGCAGCATGTGCAGAGTGAAAAGCACATCAAACTCAAACGATCACTAAATTTTCCACAATCACAAAGCTTTGTAGCGAAAAGCTTGACACCGTCATATGTCGAATTCGCAAAGGATTTGTGTAAAGCATTTGTATGTGCAGATATACCCTTATATAAAATACGTAACATAAATCTAGTGCAGTTTTTTGAAAAATGGGTTTCCCAGAAATTACCATGTGAGACAAGCCTTTAAACTACTTATGTTAAGCAACTATATAGCAATACTATGGAAAAGATACAATCGCTATTAAAAGACCACTTTATTTGGATTGCAGGTAGATATGTGGCAAATGTTATAGTCGGAATTTTACATGAAAACTTTGATATATCTAAAGCCGTTTTCTTTTCTCGAAAAAATGTTGCCCTGTTTGATTTTTTAGCCATTTTGTAAGCTTGTGTGGTGATTTCAACGAATGTTGTCCTCTGACTAAGTAAGAGGGCAGCATTAACTACAAATTCAGCCATTTTATAGAAAGTCATGTTACGTAATTCGATAATTGAGATATTAAAGGGCAACATTTTTTGTCAGAAAAGAAAACGCCATAAGCAAAAGTTTCTTTTGAACGTTGCAGTATTGGAAGCTGCAAATCAAAAAACAATTGCTCGGCTTTTCGATGAACCTGTAAAACTTTTGGGAGAAGGCTTCAATAGAGATTATATTCTTTTATTTCTAACAGACGCCGCACCATATTTTTAGGTGTTGAAAAAGTATGGAACATATTGCTGTGGCGTCAATTTAACGAAAATTTTCCCGAATTTGTTACAGAAACGCACTTCCGATGTCTTGTGCATTTTTGCAATTTTCTGGGGCATATTTTTGATTTATATGTCATATTTTATTGGCATATTTTGCCTTTTTTGTGGCATGTTTTATTTTTTTTTAAACGGTTTTATTTAGCTCACCTCGTTTGTTTTATTTTATTATTTATTCTTTATTCTTGGGTCAAATTTAGTAATTCAAATTTCACCCTCTTCCTGTCAACCGATTAATCTGAAATTTTGCACGCATGTATAACCCCGATGACAATGCAATATTATGAAAAAAAAAATTCCGATAGGTGGCGCGTGGGTCGCTATATTTACAAAAATCGCATTTATGGTCCTATTTGGCTGAAATTCGGAACATGTATTACTACCTTGAAAAGAAATATTTTCTTAAAAAAAAAATTCCGCTAGGTGGCGCGTGGGTCGCTATATTTACAAAACTCGCATTTATGGTCCGATTTGGCTGAAATTCGGAACATGTATTACTATCTTGAAAAGAAATATTTTCTTAAAAAAAAAAATTCCGCTAGGTGGCGCGTGGGTCGCTATATTTACAAAACTCGCATTTATGGTCCGATTTGGCTGAAATTCGGAACATGTATTACTACCTTGAAAGGAAATATTTTCCTAAAAAAAACTTCCGATAGGTGGCGCGTGGGTCGCTATAGAGGCGTTGGACTGCAATAAACTAACGGGCCAGAAACCTTGCAATAATGAAGCACTAAATGAATTAAACAGAATGCGAAATAAAAACTAAAAACTAGAAAATAAAAATAGGTAAAAAAACTTTTTAAGTTAAACGGTTTTATGTTATACATACATTGCAATGTTTAAGATAAATGTACTAAAAACCAAAAAATAATAAAATAGATACAGTCGTGGGAATTATAAACATTTGCATAGACTAGACTAAAATAAAACCGGGGGGCACGTCAATTGTCTACAAATTATCGACTTAATGTGCGATAGAAGAATCGTTTAATTCGTCGTTAGGCAGTTGGCCCGCAGACGGTGAGGAAAATACTTACTATTTTCTTGCTCATGGAAATTCCAATAGTTATACACTCCATGTTAATAAAAGAGATGTTTCAACTAGTTTATCGTTGGACATTCACACGAGGAATCGTTTCACTGCTCGTAGTTTGTCTTTAATCGACAAAACATATGATAAAAGTACTACTCGCTCACCACTATGAAACCCTAAAACTCGCTTATAATCGAGCTTGCTAGCTTTTTTCCACATTCTAGCCCTACTTATCACACGTCCATCGTTGTCGGTTGAACAACTGCCTAATTATAGTGTAACATTACAAAACAAACATTTTAATCAACGATTGTAGACAATTGACGTGCCCCACGGTTTTATTTTAGTCTAGTCTATGCAAATGTTTATAATTCCCACGACTGTATCTATTTTATTATTTTTTGGTTTTTAGTACATTTATCTTAAACATTGCAATGTATGTATAACATAAAACCGTTTAACTTAAAAAGTTTTTTTACCTATTTTTATTTTAGGCATATTTTTGGTTGCCCTAGTTATAACTATTTGGTACTACGAGTATATACCGTCGTGCCATATGAAAACTAGCATACGATTTTTGGTGGCTGACGAAAAGTAACAAGTTCGACTTTTGGCTGACGATGACTAGCAATTTCGTTTAAACCTCAACAATTTTAATGTAAAAACAGTATGTAATTACTGTTACTTTTCGTCGGCAAAAAAACTCAAATGTGCTACTTTTCGTATAGAATTTTTTAATTGCCAGCCTTCGCCAGAAATTTTAAATGTGCTAGTTTTCGTATAGTACGACGATACAATGTATATTATACATATATAATAGGTTTGCTGGGTTTTAAAAGGGGTTGCGCATGCGCATGCGCACAATCGCGTGCAATTACTTACAACTAATGAGCGTTCAAACTGAAGCAACTGAAAATCGAGTCTAGAGACTATAATAAAAATGATAGCAACTAATGTATCCAGCACGAAATGAAACCGTTACTAAAATTAACTACATAACCAATCAGCAAATAAAACACAGTAATGTGTGCTTGAATTAGAAGTAGAAACGAAATTAAAATTAAACGAAGGCAATAGTTAACTTCATAGGCTTTATCGAACGATCGTCTAAACGACTGACAGAAGGAGGGTTTTTTTGGGCTCTTCGCTGCCCGCTTGACTGGATTCTGCTCTCTTGGCTGACAGTTTCCATACAAAATGTTAGAGACTTTAAGAGACTTTTAGAGAGTATGCCAGCTATTCATTAAACTGATCGTAACTGATTATGCCAATTTTTTCTATTGTGAATAAGTGAAATGGTTTCAAATTTTTGTCGATAGATGTCTCCCCTATTTCGAAACTATGTTCGAATCTAGCCAAGACTCAACGCAATACCGTTCGTTAGAAATTTTTTTTGCAATTGACAAAAATTTGAAGCCATTTCATCAAATAAAGACACCTTTTTCAAATTCCTTTACTTTAACGGACGGTCGTATAATTTTCACTTGTTTTTATACCAGTGGTTGTTTTTTCGCAAGTCACTAACTCTTGCCCAAAGAAATGCAGCTAGAGTTACTGAGTTATGCAGTAAAGTTTTGTAGCATGTTTGTTACCCTAAAGTGAAAATTGCAAGCAGTTAGAATTAGTAGGTATTAGTTCTAAGAAGAGATATGTACATATTTTTTTTCAAGCCATTGCAACAAATCTGTATTTCTAACAATAAACATAGATATTGCTGAATAGCCGATTTTTTTTTTAATGACACAAGCTTATTTGTCTCATTGGCACAAGCTTCAGGGCAATTTTAGAAATTTATCGAAATTCTTAAACATTAAGGGGATAGATACAACTTTAATTAAAACTTTATTACAACATGTTGGCGAATTAGCGCTTATCTCACATGTGTAATTTTTGGCACAAATGTTGGTTAGGCGGTTTTGCAACTCTCACTTAAGCGGCTATGAAAGTCTCACTTAAGCGGTTATATGAAGTTTAAACGGCGATATGTGTATGCATTCATATCGTATTATACTTTGTCACTTATGGCGTTTTCTTTTCTGCAAAAAAATGCTGCCCTTCTATATCCCAATTATCGAATTGCGTAACCTAACTTTCTATAAAATGGCTAAATTTGTAGATAATGGTGCCCTCTTGCTTACTTAGAGCTCAATATTCGGTAAAATTACCATACAAACCTACAAAATAGCTAAGAAAATCAAAAAGGGCAACATTTTTTCGAGAAAAGAAAACGGCATTAGTTACAGCATTGGCACAAAACCAACAACGTATACTCCAAAAGAAACCATTTTAGAGCATATTCTGCTTTGTAATGGCATGTGTAATTAATCAATTGTATGAACGGCAATAACTGCCATCGCCACAGCCGACTACAAGAACAAGAACAACAACACTTGCAATAAAAGGTACCAAAAAACGAAAAAGAATAACCTAAAGTAATGCAAAACAAAAATACTGGCAACAATAGCAACAACAACAGCAACAACAATAAGCGCAGCAGTGGTGGCTTGCATTTATAATTGCAACTCAATCAATTCAAATTGCAACAGCCATCGCAACAATGTACATACTTATGTATGTATGTAATGCCATAACAACAACTAAATATAGAACTGGTGGCTGAAAAATATGTATATGGGTACCTAAACAAAACAAAAATTAACTTAGGAAAATTATGTGAAAATACTAGATGAGATTGTTTGTAAGCGATGCAAAACACGAGCACATCAGTTAAAATAAAAGTTTATGTACGAAGGCAACCGACATTATTGACTTCAATTATAATTTATTGAAGTATTTCTATGTAGTATGTACTTATTAGCATATTAGTAATGTTTTTTCTAAACCATCTTTTTTTTATATGGCGTTGATGTGCACGTTTATAGAGAGAGGATAGCGTATACGTATTCGTTATTTAGTAACATTACTTATGCCATAGACATATTGATTTAATTAAACAGATTAGATCAAGGTACAATGCACTCAAAGCATATGTCGATTAACTTAGTATGTATGTATGTGTCTGTTTTATAAATTATCATGATTTCTGTAATGTAATTTCAGTTATCTTGACATATCGGGACTCGTGCAAAGAGGCTTTTATATTTGCCGACTTACATATATGTATATGAAAGCAAAAAGAATATTCATTAAGATACGTTAATTCTGAAATTAGCGTAGAAATGTATGCAAATAAATTGAGTTTGTGTGTTCTTCTACATACTTTATGGCATGACACTCGCAAAAAAGTGCTGAAAATTAAATAGTTATAAAATTTATTAGTTGTCAAATAAATCTAATAAAAAGAAAACATATTAAACAATGCCGTGTATTATCAATATCGGGACTTACATTACTCATAAACACTTGCTTATTGCTTTAGCTGATGAAGCGTTTGGTATTTAAAACTTTAGTCATTGAATAAATTAAAACAACATTTTTGCCATTACAAAAATGGAATAAGTAAACATGATGAGTTAGAAAATTTATGGCAATGTATCGCTATAGTTTATCATCGTTAAATTGATTGGAATTTAGTATATTTATTAGTTTTTAATTTTTTTAAATATTTATGTTTATATCGTCGCTTGGGCTTCATAAACGCCTAAGTTAAATTGTCATAATCGATCGACGCTTGCGCCAACATGAATTTTGAATTTCTGAACTACCGATCCACACAAAAAATTTTAGTACTGTGAAGTTCTATATTTCTTTACGAGCTCATTGTGAGCTCTAGAGTTGTAGAGCTGGGCGTTTGGAATTCAGGATTGACGAAGTTAATTTTTGGATCAAGATATCCAGCAGATAATATTTATTTCGAGCGCTCCCTTGAAGAGCAGGAATAGTAGAACACTCTTTACAAGCAACTAGGTGATGAACTACATATAGGGCCGCTTTCATCACTTAAGAACTCCTATTGTATTTTATGCTTGGTAGAAAAATGAGATAAGTCTTTGCTTTTCAAATAGTTATGTTTTGGATCCTTCAAGGAGCGGCCTGGTTCCCCCTTTTTTGTTTTTTTAACCATTCCATAATCGCTCATATATTGGGTAACAAGATATCCCGAAATCGATCGCTCCTCGAAAATATCCATGCCTTTACCCAAAAAAAAAAAAACAAAAATCTGTAGGACCAACCGATTTGTAGGAAGAAGACTATGCGGCACACTGCCTATCTAAAGAGAAGCAACTAGGAAAATGTTTATTCACACCAGTTCATTATAATTATACAGTCCAACATATTTAAAAAAATTTTACTCAACACGAACAAACGCTGTCAATTATGAAAGAGGACGTCTGCCAGACCCACGTTGTCGAACAGAGTACTAGTCCAGAGGGTTTGAGGATGGTTAAAGTTTTATAGTTTTAGATGGAGGTGCAATTACTTTATCGAAACTATCTTATATAAAATGACTTCAAATGAAGTTTCTGTGCTCGGATTTCTTCTGCATAATTTAATAAGGAATTTCTTTGCGATAGACTTTAACCCTCTAACGTCCACACAGATGGCTGTTTGTAACCCTTGTTTGGAAACACATGTAGATAATATCAACTAAAAATGCAGATAGAGGCTTAAACTGTTCCAGAATATTATTCGCCATAATATTTCACTAGGGGTCCCCTCAGATCAAATCTTTGTAAAAAGAACTCCACAGGAAATAATAGTCAAAAATCACGCCATGAAATATGTTGGACAGCGTTATCGCTGTTCCTATTTCTCATTCTTTATTAATATAAAATTTTTAAACAGTTGTTTAATTATAATTATTCAAAAATCCACACTGTCAAAGCATTAAATATGCATACATTTTCTAAAAAAATAATAATACCAATAAATTCAAATTTGACTTAAATAATTGAAAAAAATTTATGACATTTTATAAAGTGTAATAAAAAGACAAAAAACAAAAACCAATTAGTGAAATTCCAATGGCAAAAAAAGTTCAATGCACAGTTGTGTCATTTCAAAGATACATACATTTGTACGTGGTATGCAAATTTGTTTTTTTTATTTTTCATATTCATAAGTAACTAATTAATCAAATTATATGCGCTGAATTGATTTAGAAATGAGCTTGATGGTGTCACTTAAGGAAACCCGCCTCTGGTATTTCTTTATTAATATTTGCTAGTTAACGAGAGAGAGAGAGAGAAAAAAAAAATAATAATAAGTTTTATATGTATAGCGCAAAATTTTTGAAAAAATTCAAAACCAGCCCTGCTTTTGTCTGCCAACTGTAAAATAAACTGTTTCTTCTTATTTTCATTATTCTCTTAATTTTTTTGTGAATTTTGCTAAAATTAATTATTTTTTTGAAACAAAGCAGGAAGTTTATATTTGTTAGATACTTACTTGGTGTGCTGGAAATATGCAGAACCAAATAAGAGCGGGACTGTATTTGGCCACAACGAATACTTCATACCTTTCATGAATGGTGGAAACGAAACGCACATTTAGAATATGAACAAATTTTCATACCCTTAGCTTTTTAATTGGAGAAGTTATACCTTAAAGTGACAATGATCCGATTTGGCCGATATCTCAAAACCTGGGTGACAAGCTTGCTTTCAAATAGATGTACAGATGGGCAGACAGATAGACGAAAATCACTTAGACGACTCAGCAGAGTTGTTAAGGAATGCATTCCTGGAATTACGTGTTTTGAATGCAGGCTTTAATAACTTTTTCGGAATGGTGAATTAAAATTTCAATTCCAATTCCTTTTTGAATTCCGGAATTGTAATTCTTTTTCCAATTGCTCAAATGGAATTGCAATTTTTTTTTTTCAATTCCTTTTGTGTACTAATAAAGTTTGAAATTGTTTCTTTTTTTTTTTTTTTTTTTTTTGAACATATAGACAGGAATTGCAAAGTAATTTGAAATGAGTGCATTCCATCGGAATTCATTCATGGAAAATTGGAAAAATGAATTGGGAATGCAGTAATTCCTTTTTTCGGAATTATGAATTAAGGGCCGATTTCATAATGAAATTCTTAAAGCTCATTTTGTTAAAGGAGCCTTTTAGTAAAAGAGCCATTTAAATGTTCTTTAAAGTGGGAGTGATTTCATAATCATATAAAATTAAAAGGCTCCTTTAACGTCAAATGATTTTCATAAATTTAAAAATATTGAAATTTGACATTTGGTTTTTTTCTGAAAATATGTAAATAAATTTTTTGATTGTGGCTTTATTTTATTTTTTTGAAAAAATAAAAAGAACAAAGAAGCATAATTTGGAAACCCAGTGCAGAAAAAATAGGAAGCGGTCATCCAACCTCACAAAAGTGGAAGAGATGAATATTGCATTATAGGACTCAACAAACAAAACAACAAACAAAATCGGTTCAAAAATTTTAATAAATTTTTTATATTTGATTTTGACAGTCTGCAGAAATGAATTTTCTTCTGGCAAAAGGAACCTTTAAATAACTTAAATGCCCGTTTTTGGGTATTTAACTTTAAAGGAACTTTTATCTTCAAAAATACTTTATGAAATCGATCAGCAAATTAAAGGCTCCTTTAGAATTTAAAGGAACTTTTAATTTGATCATGAAATCGGCCCTAAAATTTCAATTGCCCAATCCGGAATTGCAAAAAGGAATTGCATTCCTCTGCGACCAATTCCGAAGAATTGTAATTCCGAAAAGAATGCACTACTTAATAACTCTGGGACTGAGCTCATGATCACCTATCCTTCTAGTACTTACAAAAATTGCGTTTTGAACCAGGGCATTTTAATACATTTCATGTTCATGAAAGGTATACAAAAAAAAAAATAATAAAATTCCAAAATCCGTAAAGCTTTGCGCAAGCCTTTTTTATTATTGTTAGAGCATTACTTTAATGGATTGTGTTTGTTGTTGTTGGCAAACTTATTAATGAGCTAGCACATGCGAGTGCTTTCAACATTTAAAATGCTTCTATACTTGCAGACCAACATACCTACAAATATCTGTTGCTCTTGGCATGCTGATATTTTTATTGATTTTCTGCAAAAATATTTCATATGAGAAAAAAAAACAATTAAATCGCAGCAAAATAAAAATAAAACAAAAAGAATTGCTATACAAGCGCATGCATACTTCTATTATGGTATTTAGCAACAACAACATGTTCCCCACCCTAACGAGACTTTTAACTGGTTGTTTAGTGCGGTTCGTTTCTTAAGTCTTTTTTTTTTTTGTTATTTTCATTTTATTAACATCTTTCCCAATTGCCCGATGAACATGCTAATAAAAAATTCATTGAAGCATAGATACATAATCTACATTCATACTAGTACATACATATGTATGTACATATAAAATCGGAACAGAAATTTACGATGAGATTACGTTTAATTTGATTTTTAATTTAATTTGGCGGCTTTATTTGCTTTTGTATTTTTCGCAGACTCGTGTGAGAAATAACAAAAGTCTCATACATAGAGTAGCGTTGGACAATTAAACAATTTAAATATATGGAAATATGTAGAGATACATACAAATATATGTATGGAGTTAAAGTAGTGGCTTCTGCGAATGATGTTATGGTACTAGTATCAGTTTTGTGTACCAACATGATCAATGGGATCATGCAGGGGGCACTGAGGAGACTGAGGAGGATGAGCGGAGGCCTCCGGTCTCAGTGTATACCCCTCAAAGACAAAACTGATGCTTTTTACCACGTGGAAGAAAATCCCCAACTTCAACTTACCTGTTCTTAATGGTCTAGAACTAAGTCTTTCTTACATTGCAAAATATCTTTGAGCTTTCCCGGCGCCTAAGCTAAATTGAAGGAAAAGTACAGAACATAGGATTAAGGAGGCTAACGGTGCCTTGTACGCCTGAACAATAATGTTTGGTGAAAGTGGGCTCTGAGGCCGAAACTCATGGCATAGATATACAAAGCAGTTATTCGACCGATCCTAATCTACGGATCACTGGTGTGGTGGATAGCAACATGGCTAATATGCTAAGGAAAGTTCAACGAGCTGCTTGTGTTGCGGCCACAGGGGCGATTAGATCATGTAATTTGCAATATCCTTTTTGTCAAGGAAACGGCATTTCAGGCTGCCTTTAGGTTGCGACAGTTGGGACTCTGAACGGTCACGGTCGCATTCTGCTTCAAGTTACTGACTCCTACATCAATACAAAAACAGATTATATCTGTCCTATAACAGTCATCGATACAAACTTTGAGATTATCTTTCCATCAAGGAAGGACTGAGGAGATAGTAAACTTGCTCATAAATTCGATGTTTCAGTTTCCACGGACACTTCCATATGAATTAGGCTCCCGAACACGGCGAGTGTTTTTTCAATCAGAAGTTTTCGCCATACAGGAGGCCTGCAAGGCTCTACTTACAACGGAAAGTGCCGATGCCTGAGACAGGATAGGATTTTTTCGGATAGTCAGCGGGCTCTAAGGGCTCTGGGGTCTGCAACGTTGTCATCAAGCTGGTCAGGCAGTGCAGAGAGTGGGTCATGGGCTTGGTAAGTCGACATAGCGTATCGCTGTTCTGAGTGCAGTGGCACCGCGATATCCACGGTAATGGCTGATAAGCTGGCTAGGCAGGTCACGACTCTTGATGTCGCAGAGTCGCAGGAGGTTCTTGAGCCCCTGGGCTTAATCAAGGTGCGAATTTCTCGGCATTGGCTCGAGGAGGCTAAAACCAGATAGATTAGCACCCATGCGTCCCGATTGGGATTGGACTATAAAACCTTATGTCGCAACTGCAGTCTTCCTGGGACGAAGGAGATGGTGGATACGGTGGAGCACCTGCTATGCGAGTGTCCTTCGCACTGCCAAGCCAGAATGAAATTCCTTTGCAAACCTTTGTTCGATAGCCTCTCCGAACTCAAGCACATAAGGCCTGAGGGGATGCTTAAATATTTAAATTTAACAGGATGGATACAGTCTTAGTCACGAGTCGTGTCATCAAAACGGTGCATCGGCGCTAATTGGAGACAGTTCGACTCGACACTCAAACCAATCAATCAACCAGATGCCTGAGAACATAAATCTTAGAATTTGAAGATATTTCGTATAGGGATGATATTTTTGGGTGATATCGTGGCGAATTCGAGATGAATTCGCGTAGGTAAATTTCATCTTTCGGACACGTATTGAGTTCGAGATGGACTCGAGATAATCAGAGAAGCGAACTCGTCTCGAATTCGAGGCGAATCCGTTATGTTTATTGGGTTCTTCTTACATAATTAATGCAGTTTGTTCGTGTTCGAGTAACCGCTGTTGGACAGTGCAATCAATGGAGCAGATGTTACATTTAAGTGCTTTTCTACCTAATGGAAATATTTGCTCCGCTCTTTTGCTCAAAGAAAATATTATTCTATCGAATAGTAAATGCATATATTTTTTACTGTGGTCTAGTTAATCTTGAAAGTAACATTGCTGCCATTGTGTTGCTGATGCTCAAATTTATGAAGTATTTTATTCCACCAAAATTTATGTGCATGAATGAAAGAAATCAGCAATGCCATATATTTTGTTAACTAACGGCATAAAAATCAATTATTCATAAAAATTGTATCGTAAATTATAACAAAGCCTTGAACAATGATGCGTGGTTAAACAGTTGAAACGGAAAATGTTTTTGTACATAAATCTTAAGATTTTATTTACTGCTACCACCCACATTTGTTTGCTGACACCTTATAAATGTCAACCAAGTCATTATCGCGTTAGTTAAATCATTTCTTTTGCACTCACCTCTTGCAATGGGCTCAATTCGTCATTTTTTCTTCTCTCTATGGCAGCAGTAAACAAATATGTACATTGTTATGTGTATTTATTTACTTACTTATTTATTTATTTATTTATTTGCAAAACAAAAACGACAAGAAATTAAGGTGGCACTTTCTATTAACACTTTTTCAGTGAAGGTAGTAGTAGTGTATGTATATATTTGCGTGCGTGTGTTGCTGTGTTAATGTCTGCGTTTAGCAAGCAACTCGACAAACAAATGATATTTAATTGGCCGTTAACACAATCAACATAATGTGATTAAATTAGTTAGAACGTTTGTATATAGAAATTATACATCCCAACCAGGCGCGGATCCAGGATTTCTGCAAGGGGGGGGGGGGGTTTTGAAAATTTCTTTTTTTGGAAGATGTTTTTAAGGACAGACGCTGCACATATGTAGGTAGATTTTACGAATTTATGCGGCCAAAGTTGAAAATTTTAAAATTGGTGCAAATACAAAATCCAAAATCGCTCTAGGTTTATAATAGACCGGGCGATAATAAACCGGTCTTCTCGGCTTTTATAGACAACGGGGGTGTCCCTGCCGCTAGTCAAAACTTATTATTCTCCCACTTTTTCGATTTTTTATTTTTTACGCATTTTAAGTAACCCATTTTTAGACGTCAATATTTTCAGTTTTAAGACAGTTATCAAAGTAAACATCATGGATTCGAGTGCTTCGGGTAAATATCATTATTTATTGAAGAAATCGTCAACCTAGCATAATAAAAGACCCACCATTTTGAAGCTTTTAAGCATATTGACCTTTCTTGAAAAAATATTGTTAATTTTTTAATTCAAAAGCATTTTAGTTATATTATCGCCTCCTATCGATTACCCGTCAATTTCTCTACGGAAAAATGCAAGGCCAGAAATTATCAACAATGGATTAAAAATTGGCCTATTTGGAAAATTACCTGCTTTCGTATTTTTAGTATTTCCAATTTTCAAATTCAAGGAAATACTTATCATAAAAAGGGGCTAAGAATCCTAAAGCTTCATTTTTTAGAAGAGTTTTGAGTATGCAATTTTGCAGCTCATTCAATTTTAATATAACAATATGCAACATTCAACTTTTTGAAAATTTTCATTGGCTTTTCGGAAATTTTAATTGGAACGGTCTCACCCTACACCCTACAGAAAAAACTTCTAAAATTGACGGAATTTTTCACAGCATTGAGAATTTAACTTTTTACACTAAAATTGGTTGGCTACATAACAGTACACTTAGAAATCTCCTCAAAATCTTCTATAAATTATGGCCTTGCTTTGAAATTTTTAATCCACTTTCAGAAATTTCTACGATTTTTCAGATTTTTTCCATAAGCTCAGAAATCCTGCTTAAAACGATTTTTATTGAAAAATTTTCTATATTTTTAAACTAAAATAAGAAAGTAAAATTTTCGACAGAACTCTTTGAAATAAATTTAAAAACTTTGGCATATGATTTTTTTTTTTTGAGTCACTGTATATATTTTTCAATAAAATCGACTTTTAACTCAAATTAATAAAATTTTGCATTAAACAAGCAATTTGGAATAGATGTAGACAATAAAATATTTTTGGCCGCATAAAACTTGAAAATCTACCTATGTGCGCTGGTGAAAATATGGACTAATACCACCTACTATTATCATTCTATATACTAGTTGCGCCATTTCCCGCACCTTAAAAACACCAAACACAAAACCCACCAAATTAACAATATGTATGTCATCACATAAAGTGCAGGAAATTTCAATTGAAGTTCTAAATAACATGTATAACGTATGAATGTATATTTTTGCATTGGTACGTGCGAATGAGTATCGTATGGTATTGGTGGCAAATTGATCATCAATTTCACTTAACCTTGCATTTAAAGCCAAAATAAATAAGAATATATGTATGTAGTACTTTTTGGTTATATTTATATTTTTAATACATAGAATTTTTACTTTATTGAAGTTCTTGTGTTTATATACTCAAATTTTTAAAAGATAAATTTAAACAAGAATTGCGAAATGTCTCTGAAAAAGGCAATTTCTCCAACGATCCAGACATTTCTGACCAAATTAATTCTGTACAATCCCGATAAAAATAGGGATAAGAAAGAAAAGAAAATAAATTTGCGATTTGGCAATTTGCGAATAGCATTTGACAAATTTGATTTTATGCGCGTGCGTCCAAAGGTACCTACATGTACTTTTTTCGCATGTAGGTACATATTTTGGATGTTATGTGGTCCAACCATTGCTTTTGGAATGATAGTTTTCCTTGATCAGTTTGGGAAATTTGGGCGCAGAATCTATAAAGGCATTAATTTGGGATCTATGATAAACCACAAGGGGGGGGGGGTTTTGAACCCCCAAAACCCCCCCGTGGATCCGCCACTGATCCCAACAAACACTGAGGTTAGTTATCGATTTGAGAACTAGCCTCATTCTCAAACCTCTAACGTTAGAGGACGACTCGAAAATCTATCGAGAATCATAGCGTTCTCAAACAAAAGGGTACCTAATTCTCAAATCGAGAAAATTATAATTCTCGAATCGAATTCTAATGCAGTTCTCTAATGAGATTCTAATCAGAATTTGAAAATACTTCCAAATCTCGACAAAATTTCTAACATTAGAGACTATGTTTGCTGGGATATAATACATATCGTCGGTCTCCCGCCAGAAACACGAATGTGAAAATTTTTTAAGTACGATGTCTTCTCTTTATCGGGTATATATTGATGTAATAGCATTTAATATTTGTATAAATTCTTGTGTAAACATACATGCATAATATGTACTTGTATGTACATAAGCATATATACAAATATTAATTGTTATTACATCAATATATACCCGATAAAGAGCAGACATCGCACTTAAAGAAATTTTCACATTTGTGTTTCTGGCAGCAGACCGACGATATACATATGCAAAGACATATGTATGTATGTATGCATTCAAGTTCACTTCTGCATTAGTTAGCATATTTCTACATAAATCTGCATGCATGTATGTTTAATGCAAACAAGTTTTCGATTTCTACGCTCCGTTTATTAACGGCCTGCGCACAGCATCTGAATATTGTTTGTACTCGTGTTACATGCGCATACAAAAAAAAAAAAAAACAAAAAAAAAAAGACTGACTCCGGCTGTTCAATATTGATTGGCTCCAGCTTTCTGCCTTTGCTCACATTCACACACCAACCAAAGTAAATATTAATCGCATACATAAGTTCTATGCACTAACTTATGGTTAGTTACTCTATACTAGTTGACAATTTGATATGCAACATTGAATTCGTCGCGCAATCGACTATTAAACTTGTCGTAATGAATGGCTTAATAAGCATTTCGGAAGTTCTTTAGCATTTGTCATATATGTAGTCATATTATTTACAAATGTTATTTAGATTTAACGATTTTTTTAAGGCCTTTGAACTGACTCTTGTAAGAAAAAGGAAAGAAAATCAACAGTATTAACACCCACTTAGTGGTGACTAATAATAAAGTAATTTATTTCAGAGACCTACAACAACAATTACAATGGGTTTGTTGGTTGAATTTTATAAAAATTTCATTGCATTTTTCAATAAAGTTTTATGAACCCTAATTCGGAGAAATATTATGTCATAAAATCGTATTATATCGCCAAGTGTAACTCAAGTGTGAAATTGAAATGTTTCTTATTAGAATAATGGACTCATGTAGTAGAAAATATCTAGAACGCTTCCTTAATGAACTGCAATGAGCGCTCTTTACAAGCAAGCATGAGATAAACTACGAGGACAAGACGAAGTAACTCCTGTCATCACACAAAGAAATGGCACGTCTTGGCGGCCATGTCACTGTTGACAGTAGCTACAAATTCGAAACCATTAAGGACTTATGCTATAGACACACATCGTAGTATAGTAATAATATTACGATCTATACCACATATATGTCAACCTCATATTGTAGTTTAATTGAAAATTTTCATAGTGTATCCAAATCATAGTATTGATATTATGATATTCATACCACATGTGTGTCTGAGGCATTAGTCTATTTTTGGGAACCAGCATTAACACCAAAAATAATGTCAGCATAGAAATCCAACGAAGAATCACTCTTACCAAGAAATGTTAGATTGGACTAAGCAGGCAATAGCAAAGTAAAGTTCTCTCTCGACGAACAAACATCACACTCTACAGGACGCTAATCATTCCAGTCCTCATGTACTGCGCAGAAGCATGTACGATGTCAAAATCAGATGAGATTACACTTAGAGTATTTAAGAGAAAAGTTCTTCGTAAGATCTATGGACCTTTGCGCGTTAGCGAGGGCGAGTATCGACTTAGATTTAATTATGAGCTGTACGAGCTTTACGCAGACATCAGCATCGTTCAGAAGGTGCTCCGGCCCATAAAGTATTTCTATCGAAACCCGCTAAAGGCAGAAGAAAAGGTAGACTTCCATTATATTGGGAAGATCAGTTGAATACTCACCAGCGTTGCCGTTGAAAAATTTACGTGGTGGCTAGATTTGATTTAATTTGGTTAAAATGGCTAAAAAATTTGGTTCGTGGCTAAAAATAGTGGCTAAAAAATTTTGTTCCAAATTAACATGTTTTAAATTTATTTTTCTAATTCAGGCACAAAAGTATTGCATACAGTGAGCCGTATTAATAAAAACCAAGCAAATACTTTTACTCAATATTTCGGAAATTTGACATTAATTTGTATGAAATAAATTTCGAAATTTGAGTAAAAGGTCTGAAATCTTAAGCAAAAGCAAATGCTTGGCTTTTATTAATATTACCCAATATAAGAAAAAATCATAAATTTGTGTAAAAATAAAATATTCATACATACATGGCATGCACTTAACTATATCTAAAATAAATTAGATATCACATTCAATACGAGTATCTATCATTATGTCGTCATCACTAATTGACTCTTTCTCTTCATAAATTAATTCTTTCTTCATTAATTTAATTCTTCTGTCATTTCAAATTCATTGCAATATTGTTTTACATTCTTTAAGCCAAAAAAACACGGCGGTGGCTAAATCTAGCCACCAAATGGCTAAATCGGCAATGCTGATACTGACAAGTCCTCCTTTGGTATTTCCAATTGGCGGCAGGCAGCACGAACATAAATGACTGATGTGCTTTATTGAAATCGGCCAGAATCGTCTAGACGGTTACGCGCCAGTTAAAAAGAATAAGATCAACTATGTATATGTATTATTATAATCACACATAGTATGATTCTCCTTTCTTGCTGGGATTTAATAACGCCAACATTGCCAAATCATTGCATATAAAAGAACAGCGGTATTTCCGTTGTGTGGATATGCCTAGTCAGTAGTAGAAAATGTGACGTGGACATTCACAATCGTTAAATTGTAATTATTCTCAAGCGTAACAATCTGATTTATTCATTATAATTACCACAAGTACATATTTACATACGAGTATACTCATTATACTAATGTGAATAGAAATTGTTAATAAATTTTTTGAGTATTACAAGAAATAAAATAGTTTGAGTAATAATGTGTAACGAGCAAATCAATCAAATAACATTCAAGTACACAATAACACAATTATTTCAAGAAATATAGAACCAGTCACTTCTTGAAACTCTTCACTTCTGCTAAAGGTCGTTGTATATTTCGCACACTAATTTGAAATTAATCATATAATGTATGACTTTAAAGGCATTAATTTTACCACAAGCTATTAGTAATCCAATAAAAATAAATGTATGTAAATTTGTTAAGCCACATAAATATATATATATATACAGAGCCAAAATACCACCTAAAATGCCCTGTAAATCAGAACAAAGTTTAGCGGATTTCTCTATGCTTTCTCTCCAATAAGATGCCCGTCTTATTATGACTGGATATCTCATTTTAATAAAACTAAGTAGATATACTGTAAAACTAATATGAAAACCTTTTCAATATTATTAAGAAGGTAACTCGTGGATTTTAGATGAAATCATTTTAAGTAAAATTTAAGAGATAACCTATAAAACTAAGATGAAAACCTCTTATATAAAATTAAGAAGATGACTCCTAGAATAAATATGGAAACCTTTTCACATAAATTTAGCAGATAACCTGTAAAATTAAGAAGAAACCCTGTTTAATATTATTAAGAAGAGAATCTTGATTTTCATCGGAAAACATAATTAGTCAACTAGTATTTTCCTAGGACTTATTCAGACAAAGGGCAACATTTAATTTCATATAAGTGCAGATGGACATAATAAACTCTTTATACCAAGTGCTTCACTAATCGGTTGACAATTGTAGAAATGTGCAAAGCCGTAGTGAAATTGACGAACGGAGGAAACACATAAGAGCTCTTTTAAAAATAAAAAGTTCTCCCTTTTAATTTCTTGAACATGTTATTGCACACATACATAAAAAGTGGCTGATGCAATAACTGTTATGCATATTTCTAGTATGTACGAATATATCCATACATGTACGTACGTTAAGACGTTTATAGCAACATTTTAATTAATAAGGGCTCTTTTAAAAATAAAAAGTTTTCCTTTTTAATAAATTCAAAAAGGTTCTAGTAAAAATTAGAGGATGTCCTTATTGATTTGCTTTATAAAAACTTTCTCATAAAAACAAGCAGATTTCTTCTAACAATTTAATTTTTTTGACAAAATGACATAAAAAATTAATAAATAAGAAGTTATCTCCTCGTTTTCAGACAGTATCCTTTTCAATAAATTTAAGAAGAAATTCAAGCTAAAATCTAGAAGATTTTCTAGCAAAAATTTCTTCAATTTTGTCTCTTCTTGCTCTCCTTGGCCAAATAGCTTTTTTAGATGGCAGTCTCTTTGATTATAGGTGAACTTTTTGGCTCTGTGTAGAGCTGGTATTTAAATAAATAGGTGTGCAATTTATGCTTCTTGTTCGTTGACAATTTACATGATTTGCTATCTTTCGGAAACCTTTTTTCTTGTTTTTTTTTTTTTTTTGTTGTCATATATCTTTTGACAGACATGTATTACAATAATTATGTGACAAGTGGTGGTCTTTTGATTACTCAGCAGATTTCTATATAAATGGGAAAAAGAAATTTGAAAAAAGTGCTCAATTAGTCAGTAAATAAAAGATAATTGATATTTTCGAGGACTTAATCACTTTTTATTGACAATTTCTGCAAGTCAGTTCTGCTTAATGAGATATTCTTTTTTTTTCAAGTTTATGAGGCAACACCACTTTTCAGGGAAAACTTGTTTTCATACTAGTAGAATAAAAGTGTGCTGATTTATAACTATTTTGATTTTCGAGTTACGATATGCATAAGTACATTTGCACCCGTTGGAAAGCAGCAAAAAGTTGAAAAAAAAAATAAAACTTCTCAACTATGACTTAGATATGCCATTTAAAGTATTAAAATAACATAAATAAAAAAGCTCGATTTATTTTAATTCAGTAAATTAATATTTGACATTGACACGAAATTGCTCAATAGTTACTATGTATTTAAGTAATAGCTCGCTTTCAAATTTTTGTTGAAAAAGAACAAAGCAAAGTAGAAAACAACGAAAAGCTAAATAACAGAATGCTTATACACATAGACATATTTACATTAGGCCATCTCGCATTATACGGTCCAAAAAAAAGATTTTTTCTGAGGAGACCGCTACTGAAATTTTACGGCGAATAATTCTCTAAAACATTTGAACCCTCTAGCGACCTTAAAAATACTGAACGTATAAAAATGGCGTCAAAATAATCCTTTCGTGGGGGTGTTATGGGGTTATAATGTTCTGGAAAATTGTGCACCATAAAATTTCAGTAGGGAACTCTTCAGAAATAATCTTTGTAAAAGGAACCTAAAAGACTACAGGCAGCGAAAAACGTACATATATTCTTCGGAATCTTAAAGTAAATGTGTTTTATTTCGGGTTTTACTGAAGCGATCGAAGTACTCATTTTACAAGGCAATAATGATTCTTGACAAAGTTCAACACGCAGGCAAAAAAACGGTACATTAAGGTGGTATAAACTTAGTAGTGGATGGTAGTGACCCCAATGCCGCACGTAGGGTTAACAGGCTTATATAGTCAAAGACCTCGGTGTATTAAACTTAGCGACTGGTCTACAAGTACCAAAGATATGAAAAAAATTGTATTTTAGCGACATCTAGCGGAGTTAAAAAAATAAAGAAAGGAAATATTTTCCAAAAGGACGTCATATGAGGGGGCGTACTGCGAACTTTTTTCGCGGTACAGTCTAATGTACCTACATATATGTATATATGAATATATGCATGCCTACACCTTACAACAATACAAAATAAAAACTCTTCTTCTTTTAATATTGCGGCATGACTGATGCCCTACAGTAAAAAAAAAATTTATAAAAAATATCAAATTAAAATTTAACATCCGTTGGTGCTGCTAAAAAAATAAAACTATGCCAAAAATATAAGATTACCTTTTTATAAAAAAAAGTGCATGCCAGTCAACGTTAAAGTGATATTTTTATATATCTGGGTATAAAGTATAAATACATATGCAGATTTGTCATCATCACCAAAACACTCAACCCAGTTGGAAAAGGTAATGTATGGTCAACTATAAAGTGGTATACAGGCCATAGAATCTGCATATATGCACATGCCGGAGAGGTAACTAATGCTTCCGCTTTTCGCTGCTAGGTTATGGCAAAAAAGAATTTTCGAATGAGAGTTGCTCTAATCCATTAGTTTTGTGGACCTTGATATGCATCGTCGACTCATACATATAATCCAAAAGCTTTTTTTTTTGTTTTTTTTTTTTTTAATCAAAAAACCGTTGAACACCCAAAAAGCGCAGCACGATTTGCGTTCCGATTCTGTTGAATTGTCAACTGTGACGAATTTCAATTCTATTCTTTTATTTTTTTTTTGGTTGCTTAAATTTCTTTTGTCAAGTGTTGGTTGGGCGCGTTTGTCTAAACTTCAGAGAATATTTTGAAGCGGATTAGGTTACCACAATACGTACAGACAGACATATAAGCTTCTGTGTGTGTATTATTATTAAAATATACACAAGTGATTTTTTTCTTAATTACTTGCAGTTGTTCTCTTTTCTTGCTGTTAGTTATATGACTTTGTTTTTTTTTTTTTGTATTTAAAAGACAAAACTGCAAGCGCTTGAAAAATTAACAATCAAACTGAAGAATTGTACAGCAAATTGAAATTTCGAATGAATCTATGTGTTGATATTTATTAGCAGGTATTTTTAATTAATTTATTTTATATTTTGGTAGATTCAGGATGCATGCATGCATGTGTATACATATTTATTTATGTATCTACGTATACCCCCACTAGGCCCATTTGTAAGGTGATGCGATGGTTACTCATGCCAGGATGCTTTTGTTAGATATACCGCAGGCACTACTAAAGTATGTTGGCAGTCACGTACAAATTTAGCACAGATCATTTCCTCACTGACTAAAGTAGGAGTTAGGAAGAGTGAGCCGAAACAGAAAAATGTATACGAATGAAGTACACAACAAAGTTAGAAGGTCATGCTGAATACCTAAAAAGAATATAATAACGGCACTAATTGTTGCGACCAAAAAAAGTTCTGCCTAACGATTTTGCTACAAAATGTATATATATGTATGTATCAAAAAGTCGTAGAACTATGTCAAACTTTAAATTGCAGAATAATTCATTTTAAATCGATTTAACAGTGGCAATTGCTATCTATACCCTTTATAATAAAACAGATTATTTTGGCATTTCCTTTTTTTTTTTTTTTTTGTTATGTATGTATGTATGTAAATGCTTTATAACCACAAATGCCACTAATTTGCTTATGTGCTTTCAAATAGTACATTTATTAAGTGCATTTATGAGTTGCATTTAGGTAAATAAGCGGCAGCAGCACCATATATAACTTTTAGATAGATGAATGAATACATAAGTGAGTTAAATTGGTTTTTCCCACATACATAACTACTATTCTTATTCAGTTGATTGCACCTCTAATCATTGGACATTACAAGATTTTCTTATGGGTATTAGGGTAGTGTACTTATGTCCGATTGTACATATGTATATAGTATATAGATAACGCACCCTAAATCACACAACTCAAAATTCAAAAATTTTCAGCAGAGCCAAAAAACTTTTTTTCTTTACAAGCAATCGTATGGAAAAAGGTCACGTATAATGGTTATTTTTCGGTCAAAAGAGAAACTTTTGAAAAGTGCTTTTTGGCAATCGCAGATATGCTCTGCGTACCAGTTTATGAAAAAAACTCGATTTCAAATAATTTTGACTTGTGTCGCTTTTGATTTAGGGTGCGATAAGTACATAGTTTGGAAAGCGAATGCAACTGTTTTGCAGTAATTATGCCACACATGCAATGGGAATTCAAAAAGGAGCACATGCTGTTTATTGTTGGTGGTGTTTTTGATTTCGGTATTCATTCTTATTGCACTCTTTTGTTAATTGGTGCTAAGTAACACTTATTAACTGGTCATATGTACATACATGTGACATGCACACTAATGGAAAAGATAATTGGCTCAAAATCTTTATGAGAAACCTAATTTATTTCCGTCTTTTAAAAAAACATGAAAATTTTTACAAAAAAAAAAAAAACAATAACACGAAATAACAGCGAGCCCAATACTTTCTTATGGCGTTTTCTTTTCTGAGAAAAAATGTTGCGCTTTAATACTCGTACATATCTCAATTATCCACACACAAGTTTACGGGATGGCTAAGAAAATCAAGCAGGACATTATTTGGAGAAAAAAAAACGATATTAGTGTTAGACAACAAATTTTGTAAGCTTCAAAAACTGACAACAAATTTTTCTCATAGTTTTTTCTTCTCATATTTTTCGCTATAAAGTTAAAATAAAGGCAATAGTTGGATAGTAAAGCATTTTGTGAAGATTTTGGGTATAGTATTATTTTTTGCCATCACTGTAGCAAAAATATGTATGTATATTCCAGGGTTGGGCACAGTGCATTCAATTTTGATTGCATTCAGCCTTGCATTCTCCATTCACTGATGAGTGGTAGTGAAAATTTGATTTGCATTACCATTCACTATTGAAGGGTAATGCAAATGTGGCTTGCACTACCATTCAGTAGTGAATGGTAATGCAAATGTGGTTTGCACTAACATTCAGTAGTGAATGGTAATGCAAATGTGGCTTGCCCTACCATTCAGTAGTGAATGGTAATGCAAATGTGGTTTGCACTACCATTCAGTAGTGAATGGTAATGCAAATGTAGCTTGCACTACCATTCAGTACTGAATGGTAATGCAAATGTGGTTTGCACTACCATTCAGTAGTGAATGCGAATGCAAATGTGGTTTGCACTACCATTCATTGCATTCCCACTACAAGTATGATTTGTGAAAACCTATGATCGCAGTTTAGGCATGCAGTAGCCAAACTATTTAATAACGGGAATGAAGTTTGTGAGATATTCTACACATGGAATAAGCTTAGAAAATTGATAATTTTATATTAAAGATGAAATGTGTTTATTTTTTTTAATTAATGTTTTTGTGTACTTGTAGTATGAAGCTTCAGCTATCAGATCATGTTTAGACCAGCGTCTAAATATTTAGCACCACCCTAATGTATGCACAAGTTGTTACACGCATACTAAGGTGGAGTGAAACTTTTTTTTGGAAATTCAATTTGTTCCAAAGCCAGAACGACACCTTTCTAGCCCAGAAATAAGCCTGTAAAATTTTATTGACCTACTCTCATGTTTAGAGGTGCCCCCAGCCCCACAAAATTGAAAAAAATAGTACGAACTGGTACAAATGTAAAATTTCTAAAATTATAAAATCAAAAAACGAAGTATGAGGATTGATAAACATGGCTAAGTGGAGTATTAAAGTGATTTTTTTTTGTTGGAAACAACAACAACAAAAGTTATTAAAGGTCAAAGTTTATATTATGCATTTTTTAAATTGCAATTATTTTAAAACTGCTAAACCGATTTCGAATATTGTTATACCATTCGATAGGTATTTGGATTCCCTTTAATTTGATATACATTTTATTTGGGTTTCATTATAACCCCCTGCGGGGGTCAACCCCCCTTTTACCCCTCTTACTTTTCATGCTTATTGCTTTCAACTTTACGGGGCTGGGGGCAGTTCAAAACTTCGTCCTATCGCCATAAAATTTTGTGGGGTTCATTAACTCGTACAAAGGCAACTTTTCATTGCTGGTACGTTCAAAAAAAGAACAAACAAAAAATCTCCATATGCTTTCACTCCACCTTAACGCATACACATGCATATGCACATATTCACATATCAAAGCCGTTGACTGAACGAAGATACCTTTCTGTCAGTCAGCGCGCAACAAAAAGAAAATTGAATTTACTTATTTTTCGACAGCTAGCCACGGCCCATACTTCCACATAATTATATATATCCACAATTCAAAGTGTATATCCATTCCATACATTTATATTTCAATAAAAACTGAAAATATCCTTATCCAACCTTAAACCATCATTTCTTTATTTCATTTCATATTTTTATTTCTTACGAGGAATTCCGTTCCCGCAAGAAACAGATCATGTCAAAAATTTTCAAATGAATTCAAAAAAATAGGCGAATTTCCAATATTTTCTCAACAAATGCCATATGCAAAATACCTCTGTGAGCCACTGTATAAGTATAAGTATTTTTTTATCTACGTGTTTAAAAGAAATTTATTAACAACCTTAAAACCTATTGATATACACAGGACATATTGCAATGCCGCGTTGGTTTCCAATCAGTTTTATAAGCCTTATTCTATGTGTAGAATATCCCATAAACTTCCTTCCCGTTATTAAATAGATTTGCCACTTAATACCTAAACTACGATCATAGGTTTTCACAAATCATACTTGTAGTGGGAATGCAATGAATGGTAGTGCAAACCACATTTGCAATCGCATTCACTACTGAATGGTAGTGCAAGCCACATTTGCATTACCATTCACTACTGAATGGTAGTGCAAGCCACATTTGCATTACCATTCACTATTGAATGGTAATGCACTTTGAATGGTAATGCAAAAATGCCCATCCTTGGTATATTCTAAATCAATTGTAGCACAATTATTTAATAAGCAGTTCTGTTCTTGTTGTTGATGTTGTTGTTGTTGATGCTGTTGTTGTTGCTGTTGCTATTTTTGCTTTGTATGTAAGCTATTGTTAACAGTTAATCTGTAGCATGTAATCTACATTTACCGCCTTGGCGCCCACCTAATTGCAGCAGACTGACGTTGCTGGGCAAAAGGCAAATGCAATTTGATTGAATTTACATACATATTGTATGGCAGAAGTCAAATAAAGCAATATTAAATGACAGTGTCTTAATATTTTCTGCTTTTTCAATGCCATGCATGAATTTTGAAAATTAAGCTTGTAGAAAATTACAAAAAAATAGCCACAACAATGAAAATATGAGCAACTACAACAGATGTCGCTATCATCTACATGTCTATGTTTACCAAATCTTAGCCCTCTCAAGCTGACATATGAAACATATTCAAATGCATGACATTTTTTTTCAAGAATCACCCAAACCTTATTTTTTGTTCACTATTGCAAAACAACTCATAGAGTAAGACACCCTTTATAAAAACTGTCAATGTCATTGCGCGCGCAAGTTCCGGCAACAATTACAATTTGCTTAGTTATGTTTAGGCACTTAAGTAGATACATGTATCCAAATAATGAAATAATTAATTGATAAATGTGTGCAAATAAGTGCAGTTGCCATTCTTTTTTCGTTTCAGTAAGGTGTGGCTACAATCATTGACATGACCTTGCGCTAAGAACAATTATTAATTGTTTATAGTTTATATGTAAAAAAAAACATATGAAGTTAAAATTATGTACAGTTTTGCTTTTCTTGCAAAAGACGGGATCAGCGCATTTGGTTGCTCATATGTGCACATTTCTATAAAAGTCATATAAAGGGTTAATTTTTATAAATAAATAATTAAAAAAAATTTTTTGAAAAAATAAATTAATCTAAAAGCTGCATTGATTCTTAAAAATCATCTGTCAACTCATATTGAATTTCATTAAAAACAAAAACCGCGCTTAATTTTCCAATAAATTAAACATTTCAGAAAAAAATATACCTTGCATTTCCGGCATATTTGCTGACAAATCACAACACAGAATGTTTGTATGTGTCTACAATCATTATTACTGAAGCATATATGCTTCACTCAATCAAAATTGTTTAACCTTGAATAATTGACATTTTGCACATATATTTTGTTATACTCGTAGTCATTTTTCCAGTTAATTTGCTTAAGCATATTTAAATATGCACTTATGTACATATATATGTATATATGTATGCTTTTATGTATGTACATATATACGCTTGAATGGTCACTTATGTTTTTATTAACTTCATATAACTAACACCTAAGTAAGTGCCCTGTCGCAACTTGGCATGTTTGTTGACATAAGTTTCATGTTACCAAATTACACTTGCATAATAAACAAACGACTTAAGAAACGAACCTGCTAAACTGTGCACACATTTAATGGCTGTGACAGTTTATTTGATGTGGCAAAAATAAAAGTTAAGTTTGTAATAATAGCAAGAGATTTTTAAAGCGTATTAGATTGGGAAATGATTTCGCATTGCGCAAAATTATATGAGCATAGTAAATTAAAGGAAAATTAATTGTGGCGTAAATATACATATACATGCGCAAGACGCGAATATAGCTAGTCGAAAGTACCTAAACCAACTGCAAATAATTGTGCTAAAATATATGTACATATTGTCATACCATACGAAACTTAGCACTTTCAAAATTTCTTACGAAAACTGGCAATTAAAAAATTCTGTATGAAAAGTAGCACTTTTAAATTTTTGGCTGACGAAAAGTAGCAATAATTATATAATTATTGTTTAAACATTATAATTGTTTTTGATTTACAATGTAATTATGAGCAACATAATTTCAGTGTTATCATCTTGCTCTGTCCAGAGCTATTAACTAAAATTATTACTACTATTTAGGCTCGGTAAGCACAAAGATCAATTTCAATTAGTGTATATATATATTTATATGCGTGCGATTACTAATTAATTTTTTTCCATTAAGAAAATGATAAAAGAAGACAAAAGTAATCAGAAAAATACATGTAAATTTAATTATGTGCTGATTATTTCAATTATACGAGTATTTAATCATTCTTTAGCTTTCTATGAGCTTAATGACAAGGGTTAAGATTACGATTACGATTACGATTATTCTTCATACTATTTAACCAATTTTTCCTGTTAAATTTGTGATTGTTGGCCCGAGATATTTTAAGTAAATAGATAACAATAGAAAACAAGCGCTTAACCCATTTTGCCGAGTACAGTAAAACATGGAAGTCATTTCTGCTTCGTGACTGCTGGCGCAGACATCGATATTGTTCAGCGAATAAAGATCCAGCGGCTTCGCTGGGCAGGTCATGTCGTGAGAATGGACGAAGGTGCTCCGGCCAAGAAAGTATTGGTGTCGAAACCCGCTGAACGCAGAAGAAAGGGGAGACCTCCACTGCGTTGGGAAGATCAGGTGGACAGTGATGCTGGCTCCCTAGGTATTCCCAAATGGCGCCACGCTGCACGAAATAGAAATAGCTGACGCGCTATGTTGGATTCGGCCAAAATCGTCTAGACGGTTACGTGCCAATTAAGTAAGTAAGTAGACTGCTGGCGACAATTAGAAACCCCAAAGAAGACGAAGTCGTTCTCTATCTACCCTTTTCCATGCAGTGGAAACATCCCTCTTCCTCTGCTGCTACCGTTGGTTGTGGATCGAAATACTTCATGGGCCGAAACATCTCCCAGCCAACGCAGCCTGAGGGTGTAAGAAGAACCTTTTTCAGTATCATAAATAGGAAAATATATCCTCGTTTAAATAAGAGTAATTCTTCAAAACCTCAAGTAAACATGTACATACTTATGTATATATTTTTTCAGGATACCACTAAGTTAAAAAATAAATATTTAGATATCTGGTATATTTTCTAGCACACATTTTGTTATCAATTCCTCGTTAGGTTAGGTTAGACTGGCTGGTCATTAATGGCCTCACATAGCCTGAGTCCCTAGTCTTTCTACAAAATTTATTGAACATTAACACCTCTATATTAAAAGCCTGGACGCAAACTGAATAACAACTCCGTCCCTTTGGCAAATACCAATAGTTTTCTTACCCTTATTTTGGATACAGATTTGTGATCATTAAATACAACTTTCCCTAGTAACCGAAGCCTTAGCCTGGAAAACGCAGGATAGCAGCAGAGAACATGCTCCACAGTCTCCTGCTGCAATCCTCATCCCCTACATTCAGTTTCATCAACTAGGCTTATTAACGCATGTGATGCTAAAAGACAGTGTCCTGTGAAGACCCCTATGATAAGTCTGCATTCTTTCCTTTTCATTGATAGCAATCATAGCTTTGGATCGTACGATTTACATATAATTTTAAACATCCTCCGATTTTTCCACGCCTTATCAGCCTGAATAAATTAACTGAGTGGCATCGGAACGTACATGGCGTGTTATGCTCCGAGGCGTGCACCCTTATTTGCCAGCTCATCAGCTTTCTAAACTTCCTTGCAGTCCGCTACAAACTTTGAGGAAGTGCTATGCAACAGTGTCGACTTTATAGCCGCCTGATAATCTATAAAAAAATTAACACGTCCCCTTTATAAGGGATTACGGATTCTTTACAGCTAATACTTCTGCCTAAATGACACTAAAAGCACATGCTACTGTGTCCATTATGCCTGCACTTAAGCTGCCCCGTGGCTTAAGTCTCGTTGCAGTTATTAACGCCTTGTTCTTGGTCGCTAGGTGCACAGGGGCAGGTGCAAGATAGCGCTAAATTCAGTAGTTGGAGTGGTTGTTAAAGTCCCCGTTATGCATATCGTGGATAGCCTACACACTCTCTCCAGTACTTTTAAGAAAGTGGATTTCCGGGTGGCTATCCACCATATAAGTGTTCCGTAGAATAAGATCGATTTAACAAAGAATTACTCTGAATTCAAAATTCTCAGAAATAATATAACACAAGGCAAAATTTAATTAAAATCTCAACAATAAACTAGTTCTTAATAATAAACTAATTTTTTTCTTCACTTCCATTCACAGATACTAACGCAAGCGCCGTCAATTCACGCAAGACCCGCTAGCCACGCAGCACCAACAGCCGAACTCATTGCGGGAAATGAGTTTCTCAAAGTGTTTTTTGGTCGTGACGAAGCGCAACGCGAATTACACAGCGGCGAATCGTATACAAATCAATATGCGTCAGGAAGTGCGGCTGAACAGAGTGGCAGGAGTACAAGTGGTGACAACGCCGCAAGCGAAAGACGAATTACGCGTGCCAATCTGCATGAAAGAACAGCCGCCGATGGAAGCAATGCGCATGCAAGCGACCGTTTGGATAGCAGCAGAGGGACGGCGGCGCGGAATATCAACTACAATAATCACAAAGCGGAGAATGAAGCCACGGCGGCAGCGGCGACGGCGAAAGGGACGCCAGAAATAGATGCGACAGCAGAGGATAACAAACAAGTGGTTAAGTTGGTGACATCGGGCAGTAAAATTGTATTTCTTGAGGAGTATGATGATGCCAATGACGCCATTGTGGATGCGGTGGCGCGCGAAATTGATCTAAAAAAAGAAAATGTGCGAACGCAGAGTAACAAAAAACACTCGAAAAATGAGGAGCGAGCGCAAGCACACGCGCCACATGCACAACACAAATCTAATCCCAGCGATGAAGTCAAGGTTGTTGCGGTGAGTGTGTCATCATCGAGTAAGCGCGGCAGTAGCAGGGGCAGCGGCAGCGGCTACAATCGCGAAAACAACAACCGCAAATACAAACAAGCTGATATGATTATGCCAAAACAAGGCAATAAATTTACAGAAACACATGATGATGTCATGCGACAAGAACAACAACAACAATACAACAGGCAAACATCACAGCAAACCGCAAGTGATGTAAAGTTGACGCTAACAACAACAGCGCCACCGCCGCCGCCGCCACCACCAACAGCGCCGTTGATGACGATGATGATGGCGAAGACCGCCGCATCATCGGCCACCTCGACCATGCACGGCGATGACTTTGTCAATCGTTCGCATAAAAGTGAATTCTCCATCGAGGAAGCCGAACCGCTGACAATGCGCCCCACGTCGCAGATGGCGCGCGCTCAGGGTACGCGTTCGTTGCAAACGCCACATGCTGTTAGTGGGCGCGCCGTCAAAGCGATAAATGCTGCCGCGCAGCTGGATGATGGCGGCAGCGGCAGCGGCAGTGACTCGGAGAATAGCGCTTCGACGAATATACAAAATGTTTTGGCTGTGCCGCTGCTCCACATGTCCGCATTGACGCGCAACGCCAACAACAACACCAGCGCGCGCAGAAATCAGCACAGCAAGCACATTAATGCTGGTGGTGACGGTGCCGCTGACATTGATGGCGACATGAGTGATACAATTATGCTGGACACATCTGCGGTGCCTGCATCCGCTGAACCATCTACCGCCGCCGCCACCGCCACGGCCACGGCCACTGCCACCGCCATCGTCGATGTGGAAGATCACTTATTGCCCTTCCAAACCGTGATCTATCACGATACCAAAGAAGGCCACGGTCCGCAATCACGTTCAATATCGTACAGCTCACTATCGCAGAATGTTGAGGACTTGCAAAAGTGGCGGCATGCGGGCATTTTGGCTGAAGCGCAACGCAATGTTAGCGAGAGTCTCAAGCCCATGCCACGTGCGCACAACTCAGAGCCAGCCAAGTTCTATTCTGTGCCATCGAAAATGTACAGCGAACCGGCAAAGTTCTATTCCGAACCAGCTAAAATCTATTCGGAGCCAGCAAAAGTATATGGTGAGCCAGAGAAAATCTATTCGGAACCTGCCAAGGTTTATGGGCAGCCGGCAAAATTTTACTCCGAACCATCAAAGGTTTACTCACAACCGGCTAAAGTTTATGGCGAACCAGCAAAGACCTACTGGTCGCCAAGCGCCGGCGTGCCTACAGCCACCACCACTACCACAACAACGACAACGACGGCGATGCCGCCAACAAAAGCGAGAACGACCACAACCACAACAACAACGAGTCGCCCAACAAGCACAACAACAGTAAAAACGCCAACAACAACAACGAGCGTACGTTCTGGCGGTTATATGCCATCACGTCGACCAGCCATCGTTTCACGCATTGCTTTTGGTGAGGCGCAGTCGTCTACAGTTGCGCCAATTGCTGGTCAAACACAGCAACAACAACAACAACAACAGCCACTAAATCACCATACGCAATATCAGTCAAATGCACGTTTTCATCCGCCTGCGTCTGCCGCTCAGAACGCTCAACACTCAAGTTACACGTTTAGCCAGTCACAATCCACTCAGTCACACTCACATTCCAATTCACACAGTCCAACACAAACGCAGCCACGTCGTGTACTCTTCAACTTAGATAAATTGCCGTATGATTTATTAAATGCGCCAGCGCAGTCATCACAACATCTTTTGGATCCCGATTTCTCACACACACCACCAGCGGCTGTTACCTACTCATCACCCAGGCAGCGTCAGTGCTTAGAGTCCGCCTTCTCGCAGCAGCAACGTCAACATTCATCATTGTCATCGGATAGACATTCTAATCAAAATGCCAAAGGATTGCCCAATAGAGGTGAGTGTTAATATACGAAACGGTCAAAGATGGCAAAGTAGAATTGGTTATTTATATGCACTCGAATATACCCTGCAGGGAAAATCAATAGTTAATGTACGAAAATTTCTGGTTCAGATCTGATTGATTGGTTGGTTGGTTTGAGTGACGAGTCCCACTGACTCCAATTAGCGCCGATGCGCCGTTTTGATACCACAATTCGTGACCTAACCAGTGAAAAGTAGAAGTAGAAGAGAATTTGCAGGTCAGGTCCCGCATCCTATATCCATCCTGTTGAATTCAAATATTTAAGCAGCCCCTCAGGACTGACGTCCTTGCCAAGGAACTTCATTCTGCCTTTGTAGTGCGAAGGACAGTCGCATAGCAAGCGCTCCACCATCTCTTCCGTCCAAGGAAAACTACAGTTGTTGTGGTCCAATCTCAATCAGGTCGCGGCGTATGTACCAATGTTCCAATGTCCTATGAACACCGCAGTTAAGCGGGAGATGTCCCTTCTGCCCATCTTTAGAATGGCTGAGGAACGCATCTCATTACACGAAGGCCAACCCTACAAATCACCAGCCGCTTCCATCTAGTTTTTGCCTCCCCGAATCAGTGCCGAGAGGTTCGGTCCTTGATACAACCTAGGGACGCAAGAACCTCCTCCGTCTCTGCGACATCAAGAACCGAGCCTGTCTGGCCAGCTTATTGGCCATTCCGTTGCCCTAGATATCGCGGTGCCCCGGCGGTACCCAGGCTTGATGAAACTGTTGTATACCCAGAGCGCTCAGAGCCGCCTGACTATCGGAGAAAATTCCTATCCTCTTTCCGGTATCGGCACTTTCCGTTGCAAGTAGAGCCTTGCAGGCTTCCTGTATGGAGAAAACTTCGGATTGAAAAACGATCGCCGTGTCCGAGAACCCCATTGATATGGAAGTGTCCGGAGGAGTTGCGAAGACGCCCGCCCCCACTCCGCATGCCATCTTTGATCTGTCCATGAAAACTGAAACATGGAATATATGAGCAAGTTTACCATCTCCCCAGCCCTTCGTAGATGGAAAGATAATCTCATAGTTTGTATCGAAGACTCTTATAGGGCAGACGTAAACTGTCTTTATATTGATGCAGGAGTCAATAACTTGCAGCAGAATACGACCATGTCCGTATTCGCCGTCCTTCCGGAGTCCCAACTCCCATAATCTAAGGGCACCCTGAGATACCGTTTCCTTGACAAAAAGATCAATGGGGGGGATATTGTAAATCACATTCAGAGCCTCCATGGGGAATGATCTAATCGCTCCTGTGGTTGCAGCGCAAACAGCTCGTTAAACTTTCCCTAGCATATTCGCCATGTAGCTCAGCTCAATTGCTCTCTACCACACCAGTGATCCGAAGGGTTAAGATCGGTCAAATAACTGCTTTGTACATCCATGCCGTGAGTTCTGGCCTCAGACTCCACTTTTTACCCAGCATTCAAGGCACCGTAAGCCTTCTTAATTCTAAAATCCTGGATAAATATTTTCCACTGCAAGAAACTCTTTGAACTATTTTTATTTTACGCTCAAAGTGCTCGCATTAATTACATTAAATTTTTGTTGTTTTTGTTTTATGTACAACACCTTACAGATCTAGTCAAGTGTGTTTCCACATACCAGCAACCAACAACAGCGACATCAACAGACAGCGGCGGTCGCAATGGCAACGATGATGACAACAACAACAACAACAACAACGATGACTTAGCATACAAGACGACCCCAGAGCAAAATTACGAAATTGAAGAGTCGGTCAGTGTTATGACAAACGGGCGCGTACACGGTGTGCAAGGCAATACACCAACAACAAACAAACCATTTGCCATGCGAACCACAAACTACCGCAGTCGTGGTGGCATACGCCATGAACAACAACACCCAAATTACAACAACTATGATGATAATGTGACAAATGACGATGGTGATGCAAGTGGGCTAAATGATGGTGGCGTTGGCGAGGAGGGCAGCAAAAGTGAGCAGGATGACGGCGGCGGCGATGAGGATGCCAAAGTGGCGTATGTGGTGGAGGGGCGAAACTATCGCAAATATCGCGTGGAAGAGAAGACCGACGATGGCTTCATTGTGGGCGAATATGGTGTGGTGGATCACAATGATGGTAATTTGCGCGGTGTGCGCTACACAGCCGATTCGACGATTAATCGCAGTCTGATACAAAAAGCGTTGTTGACATTTTTGAAGCTCAAATAAAAATAGTCAAAAATAGATAGATGATACGACGCCGAAGAAGCGGTGCGTCGATTGGTCTATGATGCTAGAGTTGTATATGGCGCTTGCTGCGATGCTCCTTTTTCCATGTGACGCCTTTGGAAAATCGAGCGTGGAGGACTGTTGGTGAACTGTAGGGTAAATGGGTGGGTTGCATAGTGGACGACTGAAGCAGCATATGAATAAGCAAAACGTCAGGCAACTTCACAGAGGCGACTTGACATGATGGCGGCAATGTATGTGCGCAGGCGCCCAAGTTGGCTCGTAGTATGTCGAATGCGTCGAACACAAGCGCATATCAATTGCAGGCAAATATGCGAATTGCATTGACGTGAGGCGGTCTACAAATAAATAACTACTTGGTCATCGCATACATTGAGCAGCATCTGCAGTTTGTGAAGTTGAGCTGAGTTGGCGTAGCATGCGCTGCTTAAAATACGTCTGCTAGGGAACACCAACGTCCACTAGGTACTCTGACATGCAGTCGTAGCAGTCGCTTCAAGCTCTTATTGTTAGCACAAAATCTGTACTAGTATTTCTTGTCTATTCGAATGTTAAATATTGGGCTACTTTTCAAATTATCACTGTATTTATTTTTTTGTGTTTTTCAATTTCATTAGACAAGTGAAAAGAATATGTGATCCAAGTCGTACTATAGTTAGTTTAAAAAAAAATGAATACACTACTACTAATAAAAAAAAAATTATATTTTATAAGAATTATAGCATATTAAGGTATGCATAAGATATATTTGTAAATATATAGTAATAATTACATTTAATTACAATTAGTGATATTAATTACAAACGATTGATATTTTGATTTATTTTATGTAGTTTCGGTTTTACATCTTATAATCAATATACATACGTATAATATGTATATACATACATACATACCTATGAAACTGATTCAGGGGTGGCTCTCCGTAAATCGATTTCGACTTTTGAATTTATATTTTTCTGCGGTTGACATCTTTGATAAGGGAAACCCGATAGCTAAAGTGGCGTCGAATTGTTTATGGCCAACTTTCGATGCAGCATGGCGATATTTGTGTTTACGGTTACGGTATTTGTGTTAGGATGCTTCGATATCGAATTTCGCTCGATATCGAATTATGGAAAGCCGCCCCAGAATTTGTCCGATAAACATCTGCTGTCACTTTTATGGGTTTTTATGGGAAGAATTAACATCACTGTCGAATCGACTTTAGTGAGTAAAATTTTTGAAACCACAACAGAAGTTTCTCTAAGTTACTCTAAAGGAAATAAAAGTGGTATAGAATTTAGCAACGAAGGTAGGTATAGCCATATTAAGTATTTCTTTTACCAACCGGGTTAGCTACCTACGTAGCACAGTGGGCGATTCGCCTTCGCTAGCGGTGGAAAACTCAAATATTAAGCTTGAATAAAACGATATTTTTTTCCCCATCGATTACAGATTAGCTTATAATCGACTTTTAACAACAACTCCTAACAGTTCCAAATAATAATACATTAGGTGAGCACGAGTAGTAAGAAGTCGACAGAAAAATCAACGAAATTTTAATAGTAGGCTTTGTTGAAAGATGGAAATAGTTCCGAATACAGTAGACGCTCACAAATTAGAACCACTTTGTTTTGAGGGTGATTCTAATTTCTGAAAAATTCTAATTCCTGGACGTTTTTTTTTTCAATAAAACCTTAAAATTTAAGTCAATTTGCATTGAAAGACTACAATGAAATTTTGTCTTATTCAATTTTATTCATAAAAACGGGAAAACATATGTAATGTAACAATCCAATATACATATACATATGTATCTATGCGCTTAGTCAAAAAAAGGTCCAAAAAACAAAAACTCCAATTATCGAATTCAAACAAAAACTGTACAGATAGCGACGAAAATCAAACAACTACCGAGCGTAATATGAATAAATTGGGGATCCCCTTTTTTATATCTATTTTGCAACAAAAAAAAAAACAAAATACGCACTGAAATTAGAATTTCGATTCAAAAAGTTGATTCTAATTTCTGGAAATTCTAATTACTAAGAGTTCTAATTTGTGAGCGTCTACTGTAATTGTATTTTCTCATCCAAATTTAATTTTTTTTATAAATATTTATATAATGAAATTAGATTAATAAAATAAAGAAGAAAAAAAATGAATAAAAAATTTTTTTTTATTTTTTTTATATTGTTTAAAAATAATAAAAACATTTTTTAGTTCCTTGATGTTTTTCTTAATTAATAAAAAAAAGACCGTTTTAAGTTATCTTTTCTACTTTGAAAGTTATTAGTTTTACGTCGCTGGCGAAGGCGAATCGCCCAGTGTGCGTAGGTATGTATGTATGTCCATATTTATGTACATACTTACCCAGCAAACATTCCGACTCATAAAATAGTCCGAAAGTAGTCCTAAATCGGAGCGTTTACGCTCATTATGAGCTCATTTTGGAGAACGAAATGTATGTATTTATGTTCTTAAGGTAGTCGTCCGATATGAGCCTGAATAGGAGTCATAAAAACTCCTATGAGTAAATCATATATATTATTTTTTTTTTCTTCCTTTATGACTTTCCTTTTCTGAAATTCAATTGTAATTTTCTAAATTTCAATTATAACTTTCTGAACTTCAATTATAATTTTCTGAGCTTCAATTGTAATTTTCTGAATTTAAATTGGAAAAGGTGTTGTACTCGCAAAACCAAAAAATATTTTCTTTTGCATTTTCCGTCCTCTGACCCAGTTTTCATCCGGTTTCCAACTGCAAGAATGTAGCTTCACCTCAGCTTGGTTTCCTCTTCCCACATTATGGGACCTTCTTTGCCTTAACTGCTTGCTTTATAGTGTTGTCTATTTTGTATTCTGCTCCGGATCCGAAGCTGACCTCAAGCTGAAATTCAATTCAATGCCATCATGTACTGCGACATTAAATATTATATTGAAATTTAGTGATACTTTTATACTTCACATTCTTCAAAACAGCATCTATGAATTATAATTATCATTGAAAAAAAGATTAAAAAAATACTTTAAAAAAATTTCTTAAGCTCATGTTTCACACATATTTCGTACTGATAATGAATTCCAAAAGTTTAAGGCTCATATTATACACATATCTCGAACTCACTCCAAAATTATGAGGTCCCCAAGAATGTTTGCTGGGTATGTATAGTACTACTTATGTATGTAAGTGGATATATGTATACATATATCCTCTTATTATTTTAGTTTGATTTTAAATCATATTTAGCAATGATTTATTGCAATTGAAAACAACTTGCCATAAATTTTCGTAGCAAAAAAAAAAAAAAAATTATAATAGATATTAATTAGCAAACAAAATGTAAAAGTTAAAGTCTTACTAAGTAATAACGATGCAAGTTTGAATATTTTTGTAATACTCCTTAGTAAATGCAACTCTGTGAATTCCAACAGTTTGCTGAACCGACTTTCAGGTTTGAACTAAGTATTAAAATATTATCTTTGACGAAAGAATACGAACTTTTTCAGTAATCGGAATAGAGGGCTATGCGAGGAAATCAAGCGAATTGCATTTTCTCTAGACCGAAAATCTCTTACGCACATCACTTAACCCGTAAAAGATTTTCATTTTGGCTGACTGCTATAGAGTTGCCTGCATACAATTTTCTTGGCACATTTTTACACTCTTAAAGCATTTTTAAATTACTTGCCATTAAAGCTGTTTTTAGAACGTGTGAAAGTTTGCCATTGCCTTGGCTTTTATAGGCATAAAATCTACAACAAAAAGAATTTTTTTTTTACTAAATTTTAAATACTGTGGAAGTGCAGGTTAGAAATTTCATTGATTTGAAGTAATTTTATATATCGATAAATTAATTGTACTTTAGGCCGAAATGCTAAAAAGCGTAACACTCTTAAAAGAAAGCACAAAAACTGTAGTTATACATAAATAACTACTTAGAAGTGTAAGTAATTATTGCAAGTTGCAGTATTTCCTAAAATAGGTATATACCTACATATGTATGTAATATTACCTTAATTTGTTCCTTTTCATAACGAATAATTAAGAAAATTATAAAAATTAATTAAACAAACGAAAAAATAAACTATGATTTTAATTATTTATTTTAGTTATATTACATGCAATTAATTTATGTGTATGTAGGTATAAAAGAAATATATGAATAAATAAATTTGTATTATCAATTACTTTTGCAAGCGCCTAAACGATATGTAATTGTTTCATTCAACGTTTAGGTATATATTAATATTAATTTAATTATTCAATTACTCTTTATGTTTGTAATAAGAATTAAGTCAATAATAAAACTTGAAGTGTCGTGATTAATTGCAAAATAAAACTAAGAACAATCGAAACAAAAGGAAATAGCGACAAAGTGTTTAATTGTTAGGTTTTTTATTGTATTCTTATTTTATGGCTGGATCAAGCCAGTTTCGGGCCCGCCCATCAATATGCTCGTAGAAGGTGGTGTAATGGCGCTGCACGTGTAATACCTAGTGAGTGTGATTAAGATTTATATAATACTTATAACAATGCTAGTTAATGTTTATATTATAAAAATAATTGCCTTTATTGTGCTTGCATTTACATTTAACTCTTTCAAGTTCAACTATTCAACAAAACTCTGACATATTAATAGCCAGTTGTGCTGGAACAAAAGTGCTTGCGGGAAGAATATAGGTATATAATGTCTCTGTCATAGAAAAGCTTCTCACAATTATTCATTTACTTAATATTTCATACTAAATATTTTCGGAATTGGTACTACTCCTTTCATTTTCATCAAAAATACCAAACGAGTTACTTCAGAAGAAAAATGAATAATTTTTCCATAGTTTCTGTTGTTTCTCACAACACTAGATTTAAATTCCAGAATTACATGGTTTTCAGTCTAGTCGAATGAACAAAGTTAAAACAGGGAAATATAAATTTGTCATAAAGTTAAAAGAGTGTTTTAGCAAACATCACACGAAATAGAATTTCAATACAATTCTACGTTTAAAAGAGTAGTGAATTTTTCATTCCAAGGAATAATTGTTTCTGGCTTTGTATTGTGGATAGAATTTCCGTCATCCCTTGTTAAGTTTGATTTGGGTATAAACCGGTTTCGGCTATGTGCCATCTTCAGTATCTTGTTTCTAGCTTGCTGTGGTCTTTTAGGTTCCTTGTACGAAGATTTTGTTTGAGCAGATCCCTTGTGAAATTTTATGACGATTAATTTTCTAAAACATTTTAAGCCTCTAACGATCTTCAAAATACAATTTTTTTTTACTTTATAAAAAGGTGTCAAAGCGACCGCTTCGTCAAGGTATTAGAGGGTTAAAGTATTCTACGAAATTAAAGTTCGTACAATTTTACTATATGTTCCTAACAACATAATTCTATAAGATATGTATTTTAACCCTTTTTCGCCTTTATTTAAAAATCACTCAAGAAAAAATTTTGCAAATTTAAAATGGCGATAAAAAACATTTGACCCCAGGGAGCAAAACGGTTTAGGGGTTTTTACTATATGGATAATGGTCTGTCGTTCTGTGTGCGAATTATTCCGCCCCCAAAAATGCTGTTTACCGTATAATTTATAAAATTTCATGCATATTTTGTCTCGAATAGTTACGTAAGTTGCTTAAGCCCACAACTGGGTATTGCCAGCACATTTCTAGCCCTCCGCAGACATTTTTACCATTTTTAATTTATGTTTTATTTTTCACACCCACTACACTTTGTTTCTTTGTTCGATGCTATAAATGACCGCCATTCAATTGTCTCCACCAAAGAATACAAAGTGAATGTTTTATATGCGACTAGCTGTACCCGTCCAAGCTTTGCTTTGGCCCACTTCCTATTATAGATACTTGAAGCAAAAACGGCACACTTTAAAATATGTTGGAAGTATCTAGAAACCGAAATTACCTCGGGCTGCAGAGCTCAGCACAATTCAGATAAGTTTAAAAAGTGAAGGAAAAAATTGATATTTCCAAAAGTTTGCCCTCTTCATGTTCTTATCCCATTTTTCTTCATATTTGTCTCCAACTGCCTTTCCCTCTACTTTTCTCTTTCCCTTTCCATTTATCTTTCTTTTCATTTCCGTTTCCTTTTTCCCTTCCCATCACATTTCCGCTTCCCTTTCTCTACCACTCTCTCTTACCTTTCCTTTTCTGTCTTTCTCCTTTTTATTCCCCCATCTCATTCCTTCTCTAATTCCCTGTCTTACTGTCTCTCTCCCCATCGTCTTCATTCCATTTTTATTATATTCTCCCTCTCCTTTTCCGTCCCTTTGCCTTTGCCTTTCCCAGTCTCATTACTCTTCCCCTTTCCCTAGGGAACTGGGTTTAGCATAACATACCCTGCATTCCACTTCTCATTTGATACCATCATTGCTTAAAAACATTCCGTGGCATCCAAATCGTCTCTTTTACCCATAATTGGGTATCGGGACTAAGAATCACTATGAAAATATCTCTATATAGCAGACCCGGTCAACAATTTCATTATATATCAGTATTGCCAGAAGCATCGCGGGCTCATCCGGGTCCACTTATTGACCCACATCTGGGAATTTGACGTGGGAACCATAATGGGTACGGTATCTGGAGACTTGACCAAGAAATCGTAATGGGTACAGCCCTGCCTGAGAGTCCGCTCAACACCTTTCATTTGGTACCATGAGTTCATCTCTATGTAAAAGCCCTGCCTTTCAGTTGACACCAATATCGTTCAGAAATTTTCCGGGACCATCCCGCTCATAATCAGTTCATCTCTGTGTAAAGGCCCTGCTCAGCACTTTTCATTTGGTACGAATATCACTGAGAAATATCCCGGTGTTTTCCGGGTCCGCGTGTTGACTCTCACCATGGGACCCGACCTAGGGATCGTAATGAGTTAATTTCTATGTAAAATCCCTGCTCTAAACCCTTCATTTGATACCAATATCACTGAGAAATTTTCCGGGGTCATCCGAGTCCACGTTTTGATCCATATCTGGAGACCCGACCTAGTAATCACAATGAGTACGATTCTATGTAAATTCTCTGCTCAATACCTTTCATTTGATACCAATTTCGCTCAGAAACATTCGCGGGTCATCCGGGTCCACGTTGTGACCCATATCTGGAGACCCGACCTAGGAATCACAATGAGTACTATTCTATGTAAATTCTCTGCTCAATACCTTTCATTTGATACCAATATCGCTCAGAAACATTCGAGGGTCATCCGGGTCCACGTTTTGACCCATATCTGGAGACCCGACCTAGGAATCACAATGAGTACTATTCTATGTAAATTCTCTGCTCAATACCTTTCATTTGATACCAATATCGTCCAAAAATATTCAGGGGAAAGCCGGATCCACGTTTTGACCTATATCTCGGGAACCGACTTCCTGATTTGAAAAAAATATGTATATAAACCATCTAGGGCAAGGTACTAAGCTGGTGTGTAAATTTGGTCAAAATCCCTCGACGCGTTTGGGCGAAAGCCGGCGACAAAGAAATGGGCTTGATTTTTATATATATATAGATTAACTGTCTATTAAATCTGTTATGGCTTTCAGTAGGATCCAACGAATATACATATACATACATACTATATACATATATTTGCTAATACAACTACCTAATTTTGAGATTAAATCAATCCGAAGACGAAGGTTAAATGAAATTAGACTTATGTAAGTAGATCTAATATATATCTTAAAATAGGACTGATGCAAATTCAAGCGTCTGTAGCATGCAATGAAGATGATGGTGCTGTCCAAATTATGTGTAACAGCATTGAGATTTAGCCAGCCTAACTTATCATAATCTAGTACATATCTAAGCTCAGTTGTCGGCAATTGACAACTTTTGGTAAGAAAAAAAAATAAGTAGGGATTAGCACAATTAGCACAAGTTAATTTTCAAGAGATAAAAAATTCCTCTTTGTTGTTTTCTTTTTTCGACTGCGTAGAAATGCGATATATTGTGAAACGAATTTCCGTCACCTCTTGATTATAAACCGGCGATGTGCCATCTTCAGCATCCTTCTTCATTAAGATAATTCTTCCTGCATTATTTTTATCTCACGAACCATGTCTTACAGCATCTTCTGCGAGAGATAAATTTATTAAACCTCAAAAAAGTAATAAAACCCCTCTTAGTGCATTAAAAACATGCGAAACGTCATGTTAACATCTTGCAAAACCACAAAAGCCGCAACTATTTACAAATACCTACCTACATATATATGTTTTACATACATACGCACATTGTGCATATAAATTGTCCATTCGAATGGTAATAATTATCTACAATGTCATTGATTATATCTAAGCAGTTTTAAATTTTCGCTAAGAATGCGGAAATGCGCAATGCAAGACACTCCATCTCCATCTCCGATTCCAACTCCAATTCCGACTGCAATTTAACCCCAACCAGCAAGCAGTCAAAACAGCTGGACAACAACACCTGATCCTCTGCCTGATCATCATCACCAGCAGCAGTAGAACAATCGAGATGCGAATCGATATTGGCAAAAGGCTCGCAAGCTCATGATGCTCGTAAATCGTATAAATGGCGGCGTGCTGGATACGCTGTCCACTAAATGTGCTTGCGTTTATATGTATGTATGTATGTAGAATGCAGAGGATGCGATGCAGCAGCACAACAATCATAAATACCGCAAGTCAAAAGTGACTTACTCACCCCCGGTTGACAAATGTCTGCAGCAGTTGTATGTAGTATTGTCACCGTTGTCCGTTGTGCGCTTTAAGCGCCAACCAAACGTCCGTTAAGTGATATGCGGTTTGCGGCGACCTGCGTGATAGTTGCAATTTAAGCCTTTAAGCGTTTTTGGAGTACAGGCTGCCAAGGGAACAGCGGAAGGGCTTCGAATTCATATTCTATACATATGTATACTTATATACGAGTATGTTCCCTTTGTTCTAGACCTTTGTGGTCGAATTATTCACCGAAAATTTTGGTATGCGTTTATCTTATGAAAACAAGATATTTTCGTTTAACTATTCTAATGAAATCTTTTCTGCATTCTTTTTACAGAGAACACATTTATAGTGGCGAAAATTGGCTTATTGCCGAGTTTTACAACAAAAAATCTTATCTTAACAAGGCAGTTACATTTTTGCACAGAACGTGTATATAGTTGGTTTTATTTCTCAGCTGCGCTTTTCTAGAACATATGGCATCACTGGCTTACAATTTCTGCTGTGCAGATACTCCAAATTAATTGCGTCAATTAAGCTTTAAATTATTTTATTTATTTATTTTATGTACAAGCTCAGTGCGCTCCAATTTAGGAGCGAATAAGGACTCCCAAATTAATGCATCGACGGAGTGCTCTGAAAGGAGTAAAAAGGTAGTCCGAAAATGCTCCTTAGAGATATTTTTAATTAAATTGTTTAATAAGAAATATTTTTATTTTCAAAAGCATATTGATGCAGTTCGGTAAAGATTTGACGCATTGTCCCAGTGTTAAAATTCGTGTATGAATGGATGGGATCGGACCCCAGGAATGTGTGGGGAAATATAATTTTCCGGGGGAAATATAATTTTTTGCAAAAATGTCATTTACACCGTTTCTACTTGGTCGAAACGCGGTTTTCCACTTTAAACGACAATGTACATATATCTGCAGTGATAGCCAGGCTGCACTGAAGACCCTAAAACTGCGCTAACCTCTTTAAAAATTGTTTACAAATGAAACCTGAAACTTGGCTCCGTATCAAAATGGAATAAACTTCAACTAATGTGGTTACCCGGACACTGCGGTTTTCAAGGTAACGAGCTGGCCGATGAAATGGCAAATTGCAGATCGGCGGAATAACCAACCGGACCGCAGCCAATCATAGGACCAAATATAGCGGACACTGTGAAGTAAATCAAGGACCCCATGAGGGAAATTCACGGGACACGCTGGACAGACTCCTGTAAAATTACAAAGTGTTTTCTGAGAAGACCTAAAAGTAGAGAAGGAATGAACTTCGGAACCTTGTGGGGTCGATTACAGAACACATTCCATGGAGAGAGGACCATGCATGACCAACATAGGCATCATCGAGAGCTCATTATGCCTATCTTGTCTGGAGGAGGACGTCGCCTCGTTGCAGTGCATATTCTCTGCACCTGTCCGGCCTTCGCTAGTCTAAGTTTGCGCATTTTCGGCTCAGATGTATTGAGAATAGCGGATGGACATTCTCTACCACTCGATAAAATTTTCAGATTTATTAAAGAATCCCATCTTTTCGCTACATCCTGATCCCTTTTAAAGGTCTTAAGTACAATGGGGAAATACATATCGTCACTATACAAGAAAAAAGATGCAAACTGTTTTGTTGAGGAAGAAAGACGCAAACTTTTTTTTCTTTCAAAGAAAGACGCATTAAAAATATTTTTCGATAGAAAGACTTTACTTTTTTTAATAACGAAGAAAGACGCTTTATTTTTTTTTACTATAAAGAAAGACGCATTTAAATATTTTTTAGGAAAGAAAGACGTATTCGATCTTTTATTTTTTTTGTCAATATTAATGCTAATGCAACTTTCTTCGCAGTTAATAATGCTAATGCGTCTTTCTTCGTCGAAATATTTTATAATGCGTCTCTGTTCGCCGAAATATTTTTTAATGCGTCTATCTTCGTCGACATGTTTTGTAAAACGTCTTTCTTCCCCGACATATTTTTAATGCGCCTTTTTTCGTCGACAAATTACTGACATGCGTCTTTCTTCTTCCGGAGCGACGATATGTCTGAGTGAGGCATAGTTTTTGGCGGCCTACCAAAATTCCATTCCATTCCATTCCATCCATTTCGTTTTCGCACTGAAAATACCTTGTTATCAGAGTTGCATTGAGAATTGTAATATATTTGACTTCAGCTTATTCGTAGTACACTATTTCTAAATTGAGTTGTTTGTATAATAAATAGAGTTCTATTAGGGCCTTAAATTTTAATAGTCTTAGTTGAGCGCATGTCTGAACATATTATAATAATTGCTAGCAAAATGATGACTGACAACTGCCGACAAGACAATAAAATTGTATAGAAGTCATTAACATTAGTTGGTCAATAAAATGTAATCAATAAACGAAAGATTACTTGCACTTTTCAGCTTGTCTTGCTGTAAATACATACATACATACATACACATATGCACATCCATAAAAAACCAACTTGTATGCTTAAAGCAGCTGACATCAGTTCGTCCTTCTTTGATTTTAATATCAAGTTGTAACTGCATTATCACGTCACAGATCTTTCCACGCAACATTCATTGCATACATATGTATGTATATATACACATACATACACACATGCTTTTGTAACTAAAAATAGTTTGCGTTAAAGAACAACAACCAAAACAAACAAAAAAGCACATAACTCCAACTACACCAGCTTTTCTTATGCCCAATGGCTATTTCACGCATCTGCAACATTCTTTTCAGCCAATTAAGCTGGTGTTAATAGTTAGTTGTATTACGGTTGTGTAGTGACCTGTTAACGATGTATAGATCTACATATACCCTAATAAAACTTCAGCCGACGCCCGATGCCCGTTGTTCGATACTCCCTGGCGGTGTAAATTTGTGCTATAAATACCTTTGTATATTTTATTCAAAGTAACACATGCCGTATAAAATGTATTGTTTTGTTTTGTCCGCTTGGAATTCTTTAGCGACGCATAAGAAGGTTAATAAAATAGTGAATAGTGAGTGAATGAAGGTCGCTGAACGGCCTTGCATCGGTTTGGTGCGTTGTTTGCTATTTGCTGGCCGATGATTGTTGGTTGTTGGTTGTTGGTGTGAGGCTGCACCGCCACTCGCCGACCAGCATCTCCTGTTGCGCATGCGGTTGGTAACCTGCCATTTAACTATTTGGCGTCTTGCTGTCGCATTTGTTGGGCCATATTGTAGATGCCTACATACAGACATACACACATCATACATACATACGTTAGGGTGGGCCGATTTGTATGGAGGGAAATTAAGCGATACCACGCCATCGAAATTCGGATTCCTCTCATTTTTCTGAGTAGAAAACTCCTCCACGACATTTGTCTAAAATTTATTTTGATGTTTCGGAATTTGGTTTTTATGAAGCAAGACGAATTTTTGAAAATAAAAATTGGGCAAAAATCGACAAAAAATATCCAGGGCAATATGCACATCGAATTGAAGCAGAATTTTATGCTGAATGCATATATGAAATCCGAATTAAAATCGGATGATCCGTTTTCGAGATATAGCCTGTTTTCCGGTTATGGAGGCCGAATGCCTAAAATCGCATATTTTCGCGATTATCTCTTGTTGTGTACAATATATCTTAATTTTTTTTTTTGCAAATTTCTTAAAGTTACGTCAATACAATCTATGAGCAGTATTTTAAAATATTAATTTATCTTCCGGTATAGGAAAACTAGAATGCACTCTTTTTTCCTTGGCCCAAAATCGCGGTATGGGTTCTCTATGTTATAGTCATTTGATACCGATGATTTTCGCCGACAGCGCTTTGTGTACAATAAATGCTCCAAATCCAAAATTTCAGAATTTTAGCTGCAAAAATTTAAGAGTTATTCCCTAAAACGTAGACTTATGCTCCAGAGATTTGTTTTTTGATTCCAATGGTACGCTATGGCGTATGAGTAACCTTGAGTTTTTTTTAGAGTTGAGTAAAGTAAAAAACCAAGTCCCAAACAGCATACGTCTACGTTTTGGGTTATAACTCTTCAATTTTTGCAGCGAAAGCTCTGAAATTTTGGATTTGGAGCATTTATTGTACACAAAGCGCTGTCGGCGAAAATCATCGGTATCGGATGACTATAACATAGAGAAACCATACCGTGATTTTGGGCCAAGGAAAAAAGAGTGCATTCTAGTTTTCCTTACCGGAAGATAAATTAATATTTTAAAGTACTGCTCATATATTGTATTGACGTATCTTTAAGAAATTTACAAAAAAAATTAAGATATATTGTACACAACAAGAGATAATCGCGAAAATATGCGATTTTGGGCATTCGGCCTCCATAACCGGAAATCAGGCTATATCTCGAAAACGGATCATCCGATTTTAATTCGGATTTCATATCTGGATTCAGCATAAAATTCTGCTTCAATTCGATGTGCATATTGGCCTGGATATTTTTTTTGTCGATTTTTGCCCAATTTTTATTTTCAAAAATTCGTCTTGGTTCATAGAAACCAAATTCCCGAACATCAAAATTAATTTTAGACAAATCTCTTGGAGGAGTTTTCTACTCAGAAAATTGAGAGGAATCCGAATTTCGATGGCGCGGTTTAGGTTACTAAATCGCCCCACCCTAACATACGTACCTAAATATGCGAAATGTCTTCCCCATTATTATTTTACTTTTCTTGTTGTTGCTTTTAATGTGCGGCATTAACGGACAGAATAAGAATAAAACAAGTGAGTATTGTATTGCGGTATTTTGAAAAATTTCCGCTTTTTGATTAGTCCAAGCAGCCAAAGTGGACTAAAACTATGCAGGGAAGCTAAAAGGGATGATGTGACGATGGTTTTTTGGTGCACAATGAAGCTGAAGGGTAAAGGTAAGGATAAGAGTTGATAGTTTTATGTATATGTATATGTATGAGGTGTATAAGTGCTATTATTAGACTGCAAGATTATTCATTTTGCAGCGTTACAAATCAACTATTTGGCAATTGTTCTAGAATGTTTAACTGAGAATGCAATAAGGCCTTGCGGTTACTTAATATTATGTTCAGACATGCTCTTAGTTCAGCAATTTAAAGCACTAATTGAACTCTGTTTACCATAAAAATAACTAAATTTACTAATAACATATTATGAATAAATTGATCTCAAATTGAACATGATGCTCAACTCAACTCTGATAAAGCCGTGTTCAGTGAGAAAACGAAATGTTGTTAAGGACTTCGAGTATTTGGGAACCAGCATTAACACGAAAAGTAATGTCAGCACGGAAATCCAACGAAGAATCACTCTTGCCAATAAGTGCTACTTTGAACTAAATAGGCAATTGAAAAGTAAATTCCTCTTTATACGTACAAAAATCACGCTCTACAAGACGTTTATCGTTCCAGTTCTCATGTACGGCGCAGAAGCATGGACAATGTTAAAATCAAATGAGATGACACTTGGAGTATTCGAGAGTAAAGTTCTTCGTAAGATTTATGAAGCTTTGCGCATTAGTCAAGGCGAGTGTCGACGGAGTCTTAATAATGAGCTGCACGAGCTTTATGCAGACATCAACATTATTCAGCGAACAAAAATCCAGCGGCTGCATTGGTCAGGCTATGTCATGAGAATGGTTGAAGGTGCTCCGGCCCAGAAAGTATTTCTATTGAAACGCGCTAAAGGCAGAAGAAAAGGGAGACCGTCACTGTGTTGGGAAGATCAGGTGATGACCGATGGTGACCGACTCGCCCTTCCTTTGTATTTCCAATTCATTAAATTTGGTTTGCCAGGATACAGCGATCCCCCACATAGACCACATATGGTCCTTTTTTCTGCCAACATTATATTGGAGGCATTATAGTAAACTAAAAATGCAGGACTTCGCAAGTTTTAGTATTTTCAGAATTTCCTGAAGAGGATTTTGTCTATTTCTGAAGAGTATTTTGTTGAACACTAGATTCGACAGCAGGGATGAGAGTACTCTACTTATGGGGTGCCCCTATGTGCCGGCCTTGACATCGTCGAAAGGCCTCAGCAGAAACGTTGCTATAGGCACCCGAAACATCAAGGAAGACTCCCTGCAGTGAAGGGACTTTTCGATATGTTGTACAATTTTGTGATTCTTTATCCTGTTTATCCTCCATCACGACAAGATAACTGCGTTTACGCCTTTCGCCAGGCACCTCGAACCATGACTGTGGCCGTCTCCCACCTCCCACTGGCTCGTGCCTTGAGTAGACCTACTCGACCGGACAACAGCCTTCGCTAACTCTCCGCGGTCTCTCCCCCCGCAGTCTGTACCGGCGCAAGCACCAGGAAAAGGCATCGGGGAGGAGAGACGGAGATCTTGGAGGTTTCAGCCAAGGAAGTTTGCTGCCCATAATTGAAGAAAGATAAGCTGATCGATACTGAGCACGTTACCCATTGCTGTTTCATAAATCAAATCCAAACATTTCACTTATGCAGCTTATTGTCCTATATTGTCTGTATGTAATATTTTATATTAAAAATAATAATTTTAATATATACATCACTACAATTTGGTGACCCACGACATTGAATATGATTCATACACCAATAAGGGAAAATATCGCTAATAATGAGGCTGGAAATTCGTTGATTCCGGATCTTCCAACATTGCCGCAAACACCCACATTTCAGAGGAATCTTTTAGATGAGGCAACTTCAACATATGAGGTCGCACGTGTGTCCGTTAAAGTTCCGCCATTCTGGAAAACAAACCCAGCTCTATGGTTCAAGCAAGTGGAGAGCCAATTTATTACGGCTGGAATATCGTCAGATGCCACGAAATTTCATACCATTGTAGGATCAATCGAAGCTAATGTGCTTAGTGAAGTCAGTGATCTTATTCTCAACCCACCTGAAATCAACATGTATGAGACCCTATAAATTCTCGTTTACAAGAGCGATTCATGGATTCGGAAGAAAAAAGGCTAAAAAAGCTCCTGCGTGACATTGAATTAGGGGACAGGAAACCTTCTGCGATGTTGCGTGAAATGATGGATTTGGCTGCTGGTAAAGTCTCTGATGAATTGCTAAGATCTTTGTGGATTCAGCGTCTCCCTAAACAGTCACAAGCAATTTTATCTGTGAGTACTGAAAATTTAAGTAGACTTGCTCTTATGGCAGATAAAATATATGATACATCAGATGCTTGGGAGGTAAATGTTGTTTCAAAAACTCCTCCAGTAAACCAGGACTTGGTATCGCAAATTGAAGCTCTAACGAAGCAAGTGGAGCAACTTTCATATCGCTCTCGTAGTCGTAGTCATCAGAATAATAAACAATTTAAACGATCTAGATCCTCGTCAACAAAACAAAGTAAACCTTTATGTTGGTATCATTATAAATTTGGTGAACGTGCAAAAAAGTGTGTACAGCCATGTAATTATACTTCGCATTCACATAATACTTCGGAAAACCATTAGGCTTCTCGTCTAGGGTGACGGATGGAGTTTGCCAAGAAATATGTCGCGTATTTATACGAGAAAATGCATTAGACACAGAATTTCTTATTGATACTGGCGCAGATGTCTCGGTGTATCCTGTTCTTTTCGTTAAAAATTTGCATAGACCAGCAGCACCTCTTCAGTTATTTGCTGCAAATCAATCGCCAATTACAACATATGGCACAATAACACTAAATCTGCACAGAGCCAAAAAGTTCACCTACAATCAAAGAGACTGCCACCTAAAAAAGCTATTTGGCCGAGGATAAGGAGAGGGGACAAAGTTGAAGAAATTTTTGCTAGAAATTCTTCTGGATTTTAGCTTGAATTTCTTCTTAAATTTATTTAAAAGGATATCTTCTGAAAACGAGGAGATAACTTCTTGTTTATTAATTTTTTATGTCATTTTGTAAAAAAAATTAAATTGTTAGAAGAAATCTGCTTGTTTTTAGGAGAAAATTTTTATAAAGCAAATCAATAAGGACATCCTCTAATTTTTACTTGAACCTTTTTGAATTTATTAAAAAGGAAAACTTTTTATTTTTGAAAGAGCCCTTATTAATTCAAATTTTGCTTTAAACGTCTTAACATACGTACATACATACATATGTACATATATACTCGTACATACTAGAAGTATGCATAACAGTTATTGCATCAGCCACGTTTTATGCGTGCAATTACATGTTCAAGAAATTAAAAGGGAGAACTTTTTATTTTTAAAAGAGCTCTTATGTATTTCCTCCGTTCGTCAATTTCACTACGGCTTTGCACATTTCTACAATTCTCAAACGATTAATGAAGCACTTGGTATAAAGAGTTTATTATGTCCATCTGCACTTATATGAAATGAAATGTTGCCCTTTGTCTGAATAAGTCCTAGGAAAATACTAGTTGACTAATTATGTTTTCCGATGAAAATCAAGATTCTCTTCTTAATAATATTAAACAGAGTTTCTTCTTAATTTTACAGGTTATCTGCTAAATTTATGTGAAAAGGTTTCCATATTTATTCTAGGAGTCATCTTCTAAATTTTATTTAATAGGTTTTCATCTTAGTTTTATAGGTTATCTCTTAAATTTTACTGAAAATGATTTCATCTAAAATCCACTGGTCATCTTCTGAATTATATTGAAAAGGTTTTCATATTAGTTTTACAGATTATCTACTTAGTTTTATTAAAATGAAATATCCAGTAATAATAATGGAGAGAAAGCATAGAGAAATCCGCTAAACTTTGTTCTAATTTATAGGGTATTTTAGGTGGTATTTTGGCTCTGTGTGAATTTAGGCCTTAAAAGAAGTTTTCGGTGGATTTTTATATTGGCTGATGTTAAGAAGCCTATAATCGGCGCCGACTTTCTAAGCCATTTCGGATTAATTATTGATATTAAAAATAATCGTATAATTGATAATGTCTCAAAATCTATTAGCGAAGCAATTTCTCATGTTGGTTTATTACCACCTTCAGTTAAATCAATATCAGAAAACTCTGATATATATCCTTTGCTTAAAGAATTTAAGGATCTTACCACATCGTATAATAAAAATTCACCAATCAAACATTCTGTAACGCATCATATACAAACAACTGGTCCACCGATCTTTTCTAAAGCTCGTAGGCTGTCTCCTGAGAAATTACAAGTTGTCAAACGCGAGTTTGAAACTATGTTAAGACAAGGAATATGTAGGCCATCAAAGAGTTGTTGGGCTAGTCCATTACACATTGTTCCTAAGCCTAATGGAGAATGGCGACTTTGTGGTGATTATAGACGGTTAAATTCTGTGACTATTCCAGATCGTTATCCAGTTCCCCATATACACGACTTTGGTTTTCTTCTTAATGGCGCGAATGTTTTCAGCAAGGTTGATTTAGTAAAGGCTTATTACCAAATTCCGGTGGAGAGTTGCGATATTGAAAAAACAGCTATAATTACTCCAATTGGGTTGTTTGAATTTCCACGTATGACGTTCGGTTTATGTAATGCTGCACAAACCTTTCAGCGCTTTATCAACCAAGTCATTCGCGGATTGGATTTCTGCTATGCGTATATAGATGATATTCTTATTGCATCTAAGAATTTTGAGGAACATGTAAAGCATATTCGATGCCTCTTCGAACGGTTTAGAGAGTTTGGAGTTATTATTAATATGTCGAAATCCATTTTCGCTGTATCCGAAATTGAGTTTCTTGGATACTTAGTTACTACCAATGGTTTAAAACCCTTACCCTCTCGAGTTGACGTAATAAAGGATTACAAAACTCCTGAAACAACTAAAGACCTGCGAAGATTTTTGGGTATGTTAAATTTTTATCGTCGTTTCATTCCCAAAGCTGCACAACATCAATCAAAGTTACATGCATTATACAGTGGAAATAAAAAGAGTGATAATAAAAGAATTCAGTGGACCACGGAACTTATCAAAGCCTTTCAAAATTGTAAAGAGCAATTAGCTGGTGCAACACTTTTAGCGTATCCCTCGCTTAATGCACCGACATCTCTTTGGGTTGATGCTTCTGATATTGGAATGGGTGGTGTTTTACAACAACAAATAAATGGTATTTGGAAACCAATCGCTTTTTACTCTAAAAAATTAACTAATACGCAAATGAAATATAGTTCTTATGATCGTGAACTTTTAGCAGCTTACTCGGCCTTAAAACATTTTCAATATTTTTTAGAAGGTAGGCCATTTTCTATATACACGGATCATAAGCCTCTTATATACGCGTTTTTACAAAAGCCTGAAAAAGCATCACCGAGACAGTTAAGACACTTGGATTACATCGGTCAGCATACAGTTGATATACGTCATGTTTCTGGAAAAGAAAACATTGTAGCCGATGCCTTATCTAGAGTAGATGTAATAGCAATGCCATCGCCGTTAGATTATAAAGCATTAGCTTTAGCTCAAGAATCGGATTCGGAATTAAAAAATTTGTTGAGTTCAGCGCATTCTAATCTTAATTTAAAGAAAATGAAAATTCCAGAATGCGATGTTGAAATCTTTTGTGATGTTTCTACAAAAAATATACGTCCGTATATCACTGCAACGTTCAGAAAACCACTTTTTGAAAGTATTCATGGACATTCACATCCTGGAGTGCGAGCATCAGTAAATTTACTTCGCAGTCGTTTTGTTTGGCCATCAATTTCTAAAGATATTAGTAAGTGGACTAAATATTGCATTGTTTGTCAAAAATCTAAAATTAATCGTCACGTAAAAAGTCCTCTTGGTCATTTCACACCCCCCGTTGAACGTTTCAAATATGTCAGTATAGATATTGTTGGTCCATTACCTTTATGCAAACAATATAGATACATTCTTACATGCATAGATAGATTTACAAGTTGGACTGAAGCAATACCTTTGGAAGACATTACTGCCGACTCCGTTGCTTACGCGTTTTTTTCTGGATGGATTGCTCGTTACGGTGTGCCAGCTCATATAATCACTGATCAAGGACGTCAATTTGAATCCCTACTTTTTCGAGAATTATCTAAAATGCTTGGTATAAGAATAACGCATACAACTCCTTATCATCCACAAAGCAATGGACAAATTGAAAGGTGGCATCGTACCTTAAAGGCTGCTTTAAAATCTCAATTGTCTAATAATTGGGTTAATTCACTCCCTATTGTCATGATGGGTTTGCATGCAAACGTTATACAAGATATTGGGTTTTCTCCAGCTGAAATGGCATTTGGAACAAATCTACGACTTCCCGGTGAAATATTCGACGATAGAAAGGAAAACAAATACTCCACTGAATGGGTTAAAGAATTTTCGGAAAATATGAAACTTCTCAGAGTTAGCCACTCACTGCGACATGGGCAGAAAAATATTTTTATACATCCGGAATTAAGTACCTGCTCTCATGTATTTATAAGGTGTGATTCAGTAAGAAAACCTTTACAGCAACCATATGACGGACCATTCAAAGTAATTTCAAGAACAGATAAAATTTTCAAAATTCAATTATGCGGAGGAAGTAAAATAATTTCAATAGATCGTTTGAAGCCAGCGTTTCTTTTGGATAATCAAGAAAATGTTATGGAAAATTGTAAACGTAAAATACCTCGTCGAGTTACTTTTAAAATAGATTAATAATCAATTAGCTTTATATCGTTTCACTAGGAAGGGGGTACTGTGGCGTACCTACTGTATAATATTTTACTTTACTTTTTACTATGATTTAAAAAATAATTATTTCTTTTTGTGTCATAAAAATTTCTATTCAATTTGAAAATTTTTATAGATCATTATAATTTGAAAACTTAATTAATAAAGATCATTTTTTGTAATATTTTATATTAAAAATAATAATTTTAATATATACATCACTACACTGTAAATTATTTGTTAACAAGCAACTAATGAAATTTATTGAAAATCTCTAGAAAAATACTGCACAATTGAGCAATAAATACCACAAATTAAACAAATTCACCGAATTCCTTTTTTCCAAAGTTAAATTCCCAAAGTATATGTTCATTTTGGGTGGACAATACATATGTATTTTGTTGCGGTGATGCCATAAGCTATCTACATGACTTTCTGTCAGCTGTTGTATTAATAACTTCTGAAGCTTTTTATTTTACTGTTCCCTTTTGCGTTTTTCTTTTTATACTCAGCTGTACTAGTACACAGAGTATTATAGTTTTGATTTCCTAACGGTGGATTGTAACAGAATGAAATAATCGAGATAGATATAGACTTATATATATCAAAATGATCAGGGTGAAAAGAGAAATCGATTGAGCCATGTCCGTCCGTCTGTCCGTCTGTCCGTCTGTCCGTCTGTCCGTCTGTCCGTCTGTCCGTCTGTCCGTCTGTGAGCACGATAACTCGCGCAAAAATTGAGATATTTTGATGAAATTTGAAATGTAAGTTGGTATCAAGGCAGGAACGGATGGTATTGAAAATGGGCGAAATCGGACCATGACCACGCCCACCTCCCCTATATAGTAAAAATCGGAAATTTTGTATCTCAGTCACTAATAGAGCTGGAGTGATAAAATTTTACCCACGTATTGAGCTCAGGCCCTTATGAAGAAATATGGTGAAATTTTGGAAAATGGGCGGTGCCACGCCCACTTATTAAGGGGCAAACATTTCAAGTTTTATGAGTCATAACTCAGAAACCGTTGAAGATATATCGATGAAATTTGGTACGCGTGATATAATTACTTAGGTAAATGTTTGGATTAAAAATTGCCAAGATCGGTTGACGACCACGCCCACTTTTATATATGGGTATTATAAAGTGGCATAATAAAAACATTTTAAGCCATATCTCTGTCAAATATAAAGATATATCATTGAAATTTTATGGCAGGAGTCCAACTGCGGACATAAAACGAAAAATACAAAAATTTTGGAAAATGGGCGTGGCACCGCCTACTTTTAGAAGCAGGAATATACGAGATTTCTGAGCCCATAACTCGACAAATAATTGAGATATAACGACGAAACTTGGTGTGTACACTTTTATTACCTGTGGTAATATATGTTAAAAATTTTATCGAAATCGGTTGCCGACCACGCCCACTTTTATATATGGGTATTATAAAGTGGCCTAATAAAAACATTGTAAGCGATATCTTTGTCAAATATAAAGATAATTCATTGAAATTTTGTGGCATGAGTTCCACAATAGACCGGAAACAAAAAATATAAAAATTTTGGAAAATGGGCGTGGCACCGCCTCTTTTTAGACAAAGGAATATACGAGATTTCGGAGCCCATAACTCGGCAAATAATTGAGATATTATGACGAAACTTGGTTTATACACTTTTATAACTTGTATTAATAGACACGCAAAAATTTATTAAAATCGGTTTATGACCACGCCTACTTTTTCACAAAGATATTTCTGGAACACCATCTGGGAATTTGTAACGTCACATCTTAGTAACTAGAAGTCATAAAGGAATGAAATTTTGCACAAAGAATAATATTCATATGCTTAGTTGGATGACTGATAAAAATTTTGAAAATGGGCGTGGCTACGCCCACTTTATGCAGCACTCGCTTTATATAAAATCCATCAAACGCAAACAAACAATGAAAACATACAGCTGAGTATCTAATGTTCGATTCCACTCGAACTTAGGCTTCCTTACTTGTTTCTTTTATTCTCATACTAAATACATACATACATATAAACAATCATTCGGACTTGTGCTCATTTATTCTTCTTGGAATGGAATGCATTTAGTGTTCTCTGTGGTTAAAACTTGCAGCATTGGAGAAATCAAGTATTTGTTTAATGAAAAAGAATGATTCGTGATTGTGGCCGTTGTGGTCCAGTGGGTAGAGTGCTCGCCTGCTATGCCAGAGGTCTTTGGTTCAAACCACGGTCCGAGCAAAACACCAAAAAAATTTTCTAATTAGTAAAAATCCAATTATTGGACTTTTTAAGAGCAGCGGTCACCTCTCGGCAGTGGACGGCATACCCTCCGAGTGTATTTCTGCCATGAAAAAGCTTCTCACAAAAAAATGCATTCGTCGTTCGGAGCCGGAATAAAACTTTAGGTCCACCCAATTAGTAGGAAAAACAGAAAGGAGCACACCTCGAATTGGGAGAGAAGCTCGGCCATAAAACTCATCAGAGTAATAATAGCGCCATTGTATTATATTATATTATGATTCGTGATTGTAAGAATTCAAGTTTAATTTGTTATCTTTACATCACTTTGTTGACTTCTTTCATCTGAGAAAAATATGTAATTATTAAATATGTGCATTGTGCATCCTACCGGCAAGTGATGAAAGAGTGTATGATTGAGGTGACTTGAAGATTTCATCGTTGGTATGGCTTTGATGATTGAAGTTCAAAACTATTTGTTGTTTGACCGGATTAGGGAGTACACAGCAATGAAAGTTTGGGAGCTGATGCATGATGACTCTTGCGTTTTTTCTGCGTACTTATATCATTAATATAATTTAAATAATTTCCGAGTTATTGCGTGTTTTTATCTTTTGTTCTGCGAGGTCATAGAATCACAGACTTTTATGTCAAAGGTATATAGCCTATACTTTTTCAGGAGACTAGATGAAAACATTGTGTAAATTCCATAAAACTCTGTTGGTTACTTGGGAAGCCTATAAGAAATACATTTCCACTTGTAAGTTTATGTGGGTACATATCTAATCTCTAGATGCCTTTAATATGATAAACTTCGTACAAACCAATAAATATTCATGTTTAAGAATATTGCACAAAATTTCAACATAATAATTTAATATCAACCCGTCAAAGTTTCTTTATCAATTTTTTGCAATAAGAAAAACTTTTTAGGGACGAAGACAATAGAGCCTGGACGTGCAGTACTTAATTATGACTAAAGCTTCTGCAATGCGACTGAGACTTGATGTTAATATGAGACAGGTGAGCGGAAGCCTATTCTTTTCATTATTTCAGTACAGACAGATACATAGATGAATGTAGAAATCTCAACGCGTTTTTAATTTTAGTGCACAAGCGCAGGTGTCAATCAAATTTTGCAGTCAAGCAGATTATTCGCCGTAGCACATACATACCTACTCCCCTTTGTGTGAGCATGCTATCAATTAATGACGGGCACAGAGGAGCTGACCACAACACACAGGGAAACGCGTATGTAAGCAGAAGTCGCTTAATTCAGCTGAAATCAAGTATTATATACTCAGCTGTTGGTTTTGAATTAAAACTGATCATGTCAATTAATGAAATATTTAACGATTCTGGATTAAAAACAACACTAAAATAAAATATTTCAAATCATTTGTGCAGAAAACCAATGAAAATTTGAAGTTCTAGATAAATTTTAGCTGTCGAAACAAGTTTTTTAGTCAACACACGATTTTCCTTTTCTGCAATGCTCTCCGAGTCCAACTATGGGAAAAAAAAATTTTCGGAGAAACATTGCTATTTTTGGTTTTGCAGGTTTTAATTCCTAGCAATGCTATTATTTTGACCGTAATTGTAAATATATAGCTATGGAGTTGCCACATTAACGATGGACAGTTAATTGTGATCACTCAGCAATATTATAGTTTATTATTTCTTACCTTTTGCAAGATTCCCCCTAAATTTCTTTCTCCTTCTTTATATTTTTATGCCGTTCTCAAATTTGTGTGTGTTTCATTGTTTATTCCACGAAAGCATTAGGGATGTGTAATCCACAACGGTATTATGTGTTTTCTATAACCGTAATGAAAATCGGTTGCAAAAATATATATGTGTACACTCAGGGGAAAAAAAACTATAAAAACATATGAAAACGTGCTTAAAATGGACAAAAACGTATTTAAAAGTGATGTAAATACCAACATTTTTATTTTAAAATGTTCATTGTAAAATTTTTAATTCAAGAAAAAACATTTTAAATTTAATAATGTTTATTTTTATTTTAAGCACTATGAGAAAAAAAAACGCTCTTCCGGATTCGAAATTGTATCAACGGCATTCTCTTCATCTTCTCCCAATCCGAGTCCAAACTACAAAAATGTAATATTTTCTCACAAAAAAATTTTGAACAAAAAGCGAGTTTGTGAATCAACATTCATTTTCATTTTTGATTTAAGTATGTTTCTTTTCAAATCGAAAATGCATTTTTACTCAATATTTTCATTCTTAATTCAAAAATTTCATTTTTAATTTAAAAATTTTCTTTGTTAAAATAAAAATGGTTTGGTTTAAAAAGTGCATTAGAAAATAAAAATTTTATTTTTGATTTTAAAATGCTGTTTTTCTATGAGTGTAGAAGGTAAATACTTTTTGAAGATGTTCTGATGTTAATATTAATCTATCTGGAACGATTAAAAAAAAATTATTAGGAGGTAGTTTCTGTTCAACGATTGTCTTTCGATATTAGTCTTGATGTACCTTTTCCATGCAAAAGGTTCACGAACATATTCAGCTAAATCCGCAGATGCGTTCTAAAATATCTAAAGCTAAGATTTCTCAAAGGATTCCACTGTTTCAACAGCCAACAAAAATGAAAAATTTAAAATTAAAAAAAAATCGATTCTTTTCACGGTGAGCTTAAACAACTTATTATGAAAAGTCAAAGTAACCAAGATATTATTTCATGGTTGTATTCTTGGACATATTAGAAGATGTTCTGAGCCAAAATTGAAATCATTCATCGGACACATTTTGAGAAATTCCATGTTTTTTTTAAAATGGTAAATTTTTTCTTTTCATGCGAGCCCCTGTTCTTTTTATGGCACCCACGGTAAAATGACTGTTCTGTTCTTCTAGTATATAAGTGTATAGTAAAATTCATTACAGTAAAAATACATTTTAAGACGTTAATTATTTATTATTTATAATAGCTTTGTTCGTTTACGGATATTTTGTGATGTTTTTCGAAAACTTTTAAAAACAAACACTTTGTCGCCGTTTTTTTACGCCAAATCTCCAACAGAAGAGAACCAACTGAGAGACAAAACTGACATTTCATTTTGTGAGAAGCTGTTGAATTTTGTTGGACAAATTTTTGCCAACAGCACTTTTCCAACAGGAAAACAGCTGATCAAACAACAGCTGACTTGAATTTTTGCAAGTAACAAGATTTGCAAAATATACAAATCAATTATAAAATTGGAAAAATACACTAAATTGGCAACAAATATGGATAAATTAAATATGCAAAATAAGTTACATACTTTTTGCGAAGTATTTATATGCATATTATGTACCTTAGTAAATTGTAATCTCCTTTGCGGGAATATATATTAACGGGGCCGCTGTGGTGAAGTGGGGAGTGTTGTGGCCACTGTGGTGTGGCGGACAGTGGCTAGTCTGCCATACCAGAGGTCATGGGTTGGATCCCCAGCCTGGATAGAGGGAAAATTTGTATATAATGATCCACGATCCGATAACAATTAATTTTCCAGAGGGTAGGGGTGGTCTCACAGATCACAAAAAACAAAGTACTACCCTCCGGACGCTTATAGTTCAGGAGACATTCCTTGTTAAATTAATGTATGTATGTGTAGAACATCTTTCTGCGTTGGCGGCTTTTGGCCGCGCTTCAATAAAATTACCCTCAGCCGGCAGAATTCTCTTTCTGGATTAATATCCATGGAGCATAGACATCTTAATACATCGGTGTTTTCCAATAATTTCTTACAACTATTGCGTTAATGTGGGCTGAGAAGTTCTATGTCCAATAAAAAATTTTTCGTGGTTGCTCAGGTTTTGATGGGAATAGTTGTAAGAAATTATTGGAAAACACCGATGTATTAAGAAGTATATTTCCTTTAGAGCGCCTAAAATACGTAAAAGCTTTTAACGATTTTCATTCAGTGGTCGAATCTTGCTTCACTATTGATTTGAAAAGTAATTATATTAACTGTATTTCTAATTTCCGAAAGAGTTACAACGATCTTTCTATACCCATAACCCCAAAAGTGCATACAGTTTTTTTTTTTCATATAGAAGATTTTTGTTCAAGGCAGGGAATAGGATTAGGGTATCATTCAGAGCAAGCCATGGAGGCTGTGCATTATGATTTCAAAAGAACATGGGATTATAAGTATCGAACTAGACCAAATAACCCAAATTATATGGAGAATTTGAAGAAAACTGTATGTGAATATAATATTCTTCATATTTAAAAAAAAAACTGTCAACCTTTTTATGTTTATATTAAAATATTATAAATAATAAATAATAAACGTCTTAAAATGTATTTTTACTGTAATGAATTTTACTATACACTTATATACTAGAAGAACAGAACAGTCATTTTACCGTGGGTGCCATAAAAAGAACAGGGGCTCGCATGAAAAGAAAAAATTGACCATTTTAAAAAAAACATGGAATTTCTCAAAATGTGTCCGATGAATGATTTCAATTTTGGCTCAGAACATCTTCTAATATGTCCAAGAATACAACCATGAAATAATATCTTGGTTACTTTGACTTTTCATAATAAGTTGTTTAAGCTCACCGTGTTTTAACAGAACACGATTTCACAAACTACTCATCCCTAGCGCAATACCTACATTGTACAAAGTAGTTGTCACAAAAATTTGAACAAACCTTATGTCTTAATGTATTTATTTCATAATTTTGTATGCTTTTTATGAACATGAGTTAGTACTATAACTTTGGTCCAAAGCACTCGTGTTAGTATCAGGAAGAGAGGTAATAGATCCAACAAATTATATACCTACATAATAAAAGTCATGCGATGAGCCATTTAGGCCATGGCCGTAACGCCAACCAAGGTCCAGGTTTTATATCCTACCAAAAGGAGGGCTCGTCTTCACCTGATCTTCCCAAGGCAGTGGAGGTCTCCCTTTTCTCCTGCCTTTAGGATTTCATTCTTTCGGTATCGATAAAATCGATGGTTGCGATAAAAAATTTGGTTTCTCATATTTTGCTCTTATTTATTTAACCGCCAGTGTAGATACATATTCTGGCAGTTTAATTGACAGCGAACAGAAGGTAGCGCCCTGCCAGCAGTAAAACCACTTTACATTTAATTAAATAAATCAAAAATGAGTGTTCTTTAGTATGTATTTTTTTTTTTATTATTATTGGTTATGATGATGGTGATTATTGAGCTTGTTGTGCTGCCACTTTGACCGCTGTGGCTGTTGCTGTTGCTTGCGCTGTCGTTTATGTTATTGTTGCCTCTGGCAATCAGCGGTGTCCTGCGGATTAAACGGGCAACTTGTGCCGATGCTTCATTGTATGCCCTATTTATTATTTATTAATAAATGACGATTCTAAATTTAGTTTCTCCGCAGGTTGGTTGGTTAGTGTTGTAGCAGGACAACATTTCCTTGTTTCAGACGAGCACATCAAGGTATGTAGTCTTCCTTTGTACGCTTCTCAACGCATCTTTATTCATAGGCGATTATTATATATTGTAGTCTGTCTGTTTTGTGGTTCCTTGCATTAATTTTAATTTATCACTTTTAGTTTCACTTTTAGAATACAAAAGCACTTTTACTGCATATGGCTGTAATAAAGACGTCTCCCTCCTTTAGATGCAGAAAGTAAAAGGGGGGAATGTATTGATGGAAGTGCCATTAAAAATCACCATAATAATTTGTATAAATTTGTATTGTTTTTGCTTTTCATTTGCATTGATGATTTATGAGTTTGTTATGCGTAGCTGCCAGCGCAGCGATTCATATTCCGCTGACAAAGCTTAAGGGCATTATTGTTAGCGTAAAGGACCAAGCCAAATTTTGTAACATAAGAGTGGAGGTGCAAAGGCCATTCTTCTTGGTAAAAATCCATTAGCCGCAATGTCTGGTGCAAAGCTGTGCAAAGGTACAACTTTGAGTAAAACCACCAGCTCAGTCGAGATCACAACGAAACAGTGTTCATAGAGATAACACTCTATTGTGCGAAGAACGGAATGTCGTTTATGACGAGAATAGATTTGGCGGGCAACGAAGACAACACACTCACATATTTATGATCCGAAATTAATTTTTCAACCCAATATGAGTACTAGCGTGATCCAAAATTGTATGCAGAAAATGAAGCTCTCCCAAAATCCGCGGACCAACACGCATTTCAAGCGACTCTACTACGGAAATCTATAGCGAAAATCTTTCCATAAAATATTAAAGATTAGAGGGTTCGTGAATGCCTCCAAATTTCACACTCCTTTTACATCTTGGAAAGTCCTTAATGAACAAGAAAGAAATTGTTTATCTTAGAAAAGGTAACACATATTGTTTTGTAAATAATAGCATAAAAATAGCCATGCTCCGCAATGATTTTTTGGATTTTAATTTTTCGTTTGACCACCTTAATGAGTACAAAAATAAATTTAAGAAATTCAAGAATTTTTTTATATTTTTTTTATTTAATTTAACGAGCACAGGCCCAGGTTATATTTTATTTTTTAGAATTTTCGCTAATGAAAAAGAACGCTTTTGCTAAAAATAAGCAAAAATTAAGGAAAATTTACCTGTAAGCAATTTAGCTTGGTCCTGAAATAAAAAAGTTCAGCACTTTTTATTTATAAAACTTTGACTCTTATGCATAAAAACTGAGCTCTTTCTCAAGAGACTCAACTCAAACTTCATCCCGGGAAATAACCAAATAATTTCAATTTATTGGATGAAGTTTTATTATTTTGCAATTTTTTATGAGATAAACCTGATTTCTTTTGTAAAATTAGGCAATTTTAATGATTTCTATGCATACAAAATCCACATTTTACGAAAAAACCGAGTATGAGCTATAGCTCGATTCTTATGCATCAGGCCATTTGTGCCAGCTATGCTAATGATTCCATGAGATACAAAAAAAATCACTAATTTACTAGTAAAAGAGCGATATATGTACATACATATGTACATATCTGTCCAGCATATAAGCACCTTTGCTTCAGTATACACCCTGCTAGAATTGTGTGACCGAAAGTACTAACACTATTACAAAAATATAATATTACCAACACATTTGCACTCGTATGTGTTCTAGCCAAGTACAAAACCAATGAGATAGATAAGGATAGAATGGAATTTGAAAATACACATACGGGAACGTGATGAATGAAACGGTCACAAAAGTTACCGATGCCCTTAAGAATGTGATAGGAAATATCCCAAAACTTTTGGTCATGCCTGCCGGTCATATGACCGGTCAAGTGACCTGCACAGTTCTTGCAGGGCATATGTTGCATTGTCGCTCATTGCTTGCAGGGAAATTTAATTTGGGAATAATCATTTCAACACTGCCTAAATGTAGGCAATAGAAATCACTGAGGTACCTCTGGCGGTGAGTAGTGCAAGTAGTAATTCAATTTACGAATAACTACGTTGATTGTTGCAGCTGATCTTCAACAAATTAGGTACGAGGAATATAACTAGTTCACTAAGGTCTTTAACTTTGAGGCGATTTCCCATACAAGTCTGAAAATGGTATGATGTTTACGCAGAGACTGAGTATCCTTGCAATGATTATAAAATATTCTTACACGTGTGTAGCTTATTTTTGCAGCTCACAAAAACTAAGTTAGTCTAATGCAAGTACGTACTCATCTCAGAGGTACACAATTTCCAATTTTGGAGCCAGAGTGGCACACAATCTTTTAGAAAAAGGAACTTGCCATCCCTCTTCTATCAAAACTTTGTATCAGATCAGCTAGCTTGCCATTTTTGTAGCTAGTACAGAGATGCCACAATATGTATGTACATACATATGTATCCTTTTTTTTAGTTTTCTACACTGGAACAAAATTATATATGTATTTGTAGTAAACTCATAACAAAAGTTGGAACGCGATCTTTAATGGAAAGTGCAAAAAGGTAGATAAGCAAAAAACAGGCTGTATCTTGGCAACACCTTTACTAATATTAGAGTTTACTTAGTGAATGAAACATAAATAAATATATACATACCTAGATTTCTTAGATAACACGAGAAGTGATCTACTTCCTTAGAGACTTCACAAAAGTCGCAAAAAATGTGTCATCCATCGGCTTCCTTGATGATCTTAACTTCTGGAAAAGTGAGTAACACAAGTAGCAAGATTACTATCATTTACTAAAAAGCAACCATACAAATATTTAAAAAAAAAAACACGAAAACAAATACTTACGCATGCAAAATGAAAAAAGAAGGTGTAAAGTGTTTCAGCTTTTAACAGAGATAACAAATAATTAACTTGTAAAGGAAGTGAAAGAAACGCTGCCGGCTTATAAAAACATGCAACAGATTCGACATGAAAATGAAGTGTCGCAATCAGCGTTGCCACTTTGGTTACTTTTTACCAAAATTGGTTAAAATTTTTTCGTTTGGTTACGTGGTTACTTTCGGCCGATTTTGGTTACCTTCAAGGTCCATGTATTGAGAACACCATGGTTACATTCAATTTTTAGGAATGCGCTTTTAATTTTTCCAAACTATAAAATATTTGTTATCCAAATTGTTTTGTTGTGTTTTTTCTATCAAATTCCAAATATTTTTATTGTTGGGGGTAAATGAAAAAAATTCAACAACTTTTTCCTGCGAATGTTGAGAGTAAAGCTGTTTCAGGAAAATGAATAAGGCAAAAGTGGGAAAAATTCCACAGCTTTCACGTAGTCTCAGTGGTCGACCGTGTAAAAGCGTTCGCATATTGCGGCAGAAGATGGAATGTATCCTCGTGAGGAGCATCCACTTGCGAAAAGGGTGCTAATGATCGAAAATGGTCTTTCGTGAGATTGATATACTCAATCTTCGCTGGAAGTAGTTGTTGAAATTTTTCCCTTCACCCCCAAAAATAAAAATTTAAATTAAATAATTTTTGTGCTAAGCACTAAAAAGCTTTTAAGTCCAAATAATTTATTTGACAGGAGCCAGCGACCACATTAGAAATAAATCTATTTTGGCGAATTTTCGTCGGACGATTTTCGTCAGCTTTTTGGTTCTGTTCACTCTCATATCTGGCAGTGTTTCTAAATGTTGATAGAACGCTACGAAGGGGTGATATTTAAATCTACGTTGGAACTGTCTAAGGCTTAAAGATGTAAAATAATTGATATATTTTAGTTTTTGTTAACCGTATATATTGTTTTGCTTCCAAATAAATAGCCCCAACATTATTAATTTATTTTGGTTACTTGTTTCTAGTTTTGGTTACTTTTATTTTGTATTTTGGTAAATTTAAAATTTTTTAAGTGGCAACGCTGGTCGCAATGTTTATGTACAGATGTATGTATGTATGACGGTACTATATCTTGGAAAGAAATCAATTTTCAATAACTCTTACATACTACACGTGCATATAATGTTTGTATGTATGTATACCTACATATAGCTTATTTGTACTTTAAGGATAATCTAGGATGTCGTAATACAACAAATGTAGGTGTTAACCGTGCATGAGAAATAAAAAGAAACGAAGCAAAAAAACCAAAAAAAAAGGTGCATTTGTTATTTGAGCCGAATGCGCATTTTATTGTTCCGCAGCAAAAAGGCAAAAATGCAGAAAACAAAAGACGGTCTGCCACTCAACCAACTTCATACATGATTTTGAATTTGAATGCGAGTAAGCACATTGCTTTGTTCTGCCTCAAAAAAATAATTGCAAATTCAAATAAAAAATATTGAAAATTTTGATTTTCAAAACCGAAAAAATAAAATGAAAAAGCATATGTATAAAAGTGCTTAAGTTATGTTAAGCGTGGCTGTGTGAATATTGCTCAATCGGGGCAAATATTGTTTCCCCTTTGAAGAAGAATAACACCGAAGCTCAATTTGACTGCTTACCACTATCGCCACAAAAGTACCGCTCCAAACTATTTTAAGCGAAAAAAGGTACTCGAGCTTCTGAAGACAAAAAAAAAATCGACAAACTTAACAAGTAAGGAAGCCTAAGTTCGAGTGGAATCGAACATTAAATACTCAGCTGTATGCTTTCATTGTTTGTTTGCGTTTGATGGAAACACGGTGCACTTAATATAAAGCGAGTGCTGCATAAAGTGGGCGTAGCCACGCCCATTTTCTAAATTTTTATCAGTCATCCAACTAAGCATATGAATATTATTCTTTGTGCAAAATTTCATTCCTTTATGACTTCTAGTTATAAAGATGTTACGTTACAAATTCCCAAAGAGTTTCCAGATATATCTTTCTAAAAAAGTGGGCGTGGTCGTCAACCGATTTCGCTAAAATTTTGAACATGTATTACCACAAGTAATAAAAGTGTACACACCAAGTTTAGTCATTATATATAAATCATTTGTCGAGTTATGGGCTCAGAAATCTCGTATATTCCTGTTTATAAAAAGAGGCGGTGCCACGCCCATTTGCCAAAATTTTTGTGTTTTTCGTTTTATGTCCGCAGTTGGACTCCTGCTATAAAATTTCAATGATATATCTTTATATTTGACAGAGATATCGCTTAAAATGCTTTTATTAGGTCACTTTATAAGACCCATATATAAAAGTGGGCGTGGCCCTAAACCGATTTCGGAAATTTTTCGTCCAAATATTTGACTAAGTAAGTATATCACGCGTACCAAATTTGATCGATATACCTTCAACGGTTTCTGATTTATGACTCATAAAACTTTCAATGTTTGCCCCTTAATAAGTGGGCGTGGCACCGCCCATTTTCCAAAATTTTTGTGTTTTTTGTTTTATGTCCATAGTTGGACTCATGTGACAAAAGTTCAAAGATAGATCTTTATATTTGACAGAGATATGGCTTAAAATGTTTTTATTAGGTCACTTTATAATACAAATATATAAAAGTGGGCGTGGCCGTCAACTGATTTTAACTATTTTCCGTCCAAACGTTTGCCTAAGTAAGTAAATCACGCGTACCAAATTTTGTCGATATATCTTCAATGGTTTCTGAGTTATGACATATAAAACTTGCAAGGTTTGACCCTTAATAAGTGGGCGTGGCACCGCCCATTTTCCAAAACGTCATCAAATTTCTTCCTAGGGGCCTGAGCTCAACACGTGGGTAAAATTTCGTCGCTCCAGCTATATTAGTGACTGAGATACCAAATTTCCGATTTTTTCTATATAGGAAAAGTGGGCGTGGTCATGGTCCGATTTCGCCCATTTTCAATACCAACCGTCCCAGTCTCGATACCAACTTGCATTTCAAATTTCATCAAAATATCTCAATTTTTGCGCGAGTTAAAGTGTTTACAGACGGACGGACAGACGGACGGACGGACGGACGGACATGGCTCAATCGATTTCTCTTTTCACCCTGATCATTTTGATATATATAAGTCTATATCTATCTCGATTATTTCCCTCTGTTACAATCCACCGTTATGTGATTAAAACTATAATACTCTGTGTACTAGTACAGCTGAGTATAAAAAGGGGAATTTCGTACAAAATACAGAATTAAATAGGAATGTATGCAAACACATGCATATAGGTATACATACATACATACGCGCTGAACAAAGCTTCCATAGTCGCAATATCCCCCAAAAAACAAAATCAAATGGAAGCAACGACTTCATCACTTCATCTCACTTGTTTCTGCTGCGCTCTGGCAATCGAATTGCATAACAATTGCTTTGCACAAAATGTAGAAGAGGAATGATGCTCCACGATCAAAGAGCGATCAGGTTAACAGTGATTTTTTTTTGTTTGTTTTTTTTTTTGAAGATTTCAAATTTCAGTAGGTGTGCACCGTCGATATTTTCTAATATACATACTACATACATACATATTTTTATATGCACAATAGTACAAAAGAATTTGAGTAGCGAATTCATTTGGCAAGAGGATCCAACAAAACGCTTCTCAAAAGAATTGGAATGCACGTGCAGTTATGGGAATGTGCGTTATGAACTCGCTCTCGATCATTCGTTTTCGGCTCCTTTCTGGAGGTTTTGTGCTGTGTGTCACTAACGACAAAAGTTGTTCAACTTTTTGGCTCGACGGCAAACAATGCCATTGGCTGTCTAGGTACATGAATTGGAGTATACTCTACCCTATTGATACTCATTTATACCCTTTATGATACTTATTTTTCGATGGAATAATTGTCTGTGGAATAAATATGCGTTAAGTTATCAGCATTTCTTTGATTCCGGGACATTCTGAAAAAAAATTTGGGATTCTTTTCTTTTACTAGAATATTGAACTTATAACCAAAATCAGGTTTCCGTATGACAACCAAATATTGCTATAGTTAAACTAGCAAATACCCGTTCCGCTTCGCTGCGAGAAATCACACTATGCCACTGCTTATCAATCTCCCTGCCACTCTACATCACCCGTTCCCTCTATCTCTTTTCTCCATATAATATCCTCTTTCTTTGTCCTCCTCTCCCGTTCGCTATCAACACAATACCGTGGCCACCAGGGTCCATATATTGGTCTATATCAATATAATCGGTTCAGAGATCTTGAGAACCGATTCAGTTATCCACACAACATGAACTATACATAGACGGAAACCCTCGACTCATTCAATTTGCTACCAATATAGCTCAAAAAAAAATTTGGGAACATCTGGATTCTCATTTTTGCCTCTATTTGGAAAACCGCCTGGAAAATTAGAATGGAGTGAACTATCAATTTAAACCTTTAATTTGCTACCAATATTGCTCAAAAACATTTCGGGGTCATCTGGGTTCATATATTGGTCTATATCTCGGGAAACGGTTGAAATATCGGAATTAAATAGGGTCTGAATTCTATGGTAGTTTAATTTTTTGTAACCCAGTTCCTCAATACATAACAAACATACATACGTGGTAAAAATTAACAAAAACGGACCATAAATACAACTTTTTTCAATATCTCGACTCCAGCGCCACCTAGCGGGGTATTTTTTATTACATATCAAACATACGTGTCAAAAACGACAGAATCGGATCATAAATATGAATACATATTGCAGATATAGCAACTCCAGCGCCGTCTAGCGGGAAAATATGTATAGGCTGTGTCGAGAGGACTTATCGAAAGAATAAACTGTCAAAATTTGGCAAAAATCTGCTCAGTTGTTTTTGGGCCATTGCGCCACCCAAAAACCCACTACAGTGTTTTATATATAGAAGAGATAAACGAAAAAGTTTTAATATAACCTCTCAATATTATTTTCCCATCGACAATGGACTGAAATTTGAAATTATCGAAATTTCCGAATTTGCTGGAGACTGACCTATTTCTCTTATTGAATACCAAACTTTTTTAGATAATCACATAAAGCTAAGTATAAAAATATTTTTAATAAATCCACCTGAATTGCATACTCACTTTCATATACGTATGCACGTATAATGCCAACGAGTCGAAAACAGCTCTGCCCTTACATGCTTTTACGTAATTCAAGGCGGTATCAGATCAACGACAATGTGATTTCACATGATTTTACGCATATCAGATTGCTTATCTTTTATGAATTGAATATACGAATATGATTACCGACGCTTGTGTGTGAATAAATCATGTAGGTACATACTTACATACATATTCAATTCCCCGGTAGCTATGCCTTTTAGCTTGTTGATCATTGCTTTCTAAGTGCCTTCTTGCTGCCATCATCCTGTCATGGTCCTGTCTGCTTGCTTGTTGTTGTTGTCTGTTCACTCAATACGCCCAACTGTTGAGCAATCGCATTTTTTGTATAGCGTCTTCTTCATACTTTTATTATATTACATACATATTATTTTATGCTGGCACTTTTACTCCTCTCTAATAGTTTATTTCCTGGGATCCATTTACATTCAAAGATTTTCACCTCGTCTTGATATGATTTTTAAGTTATTTCCTGTTATTGTTGTTGTATTGTTGTTCTGTGCATTCGACTGTTATATTTGTTGGCCTATTTTGCGTTTGTATGTGAATGTTTGTATGTGCATGAATTTATGTTTTGTGTCCAGGGCCGCCGAGAGAAAATCCGGGCCCGGGGTCAAAATAACTAAGAGCCCCCATACTAAATGAACAAATTCTCAAAATCAAAATTCAATGAATATATAGTTACGAACTTTAATTTATCTATACATGGCCGCTGTGGTGCAGTGGGTAGAGTGCTCGCCTGCTATGCCAGGCTTCTGTTTTAGCCACTAAAAAAAAAAAAATGGACGTGTTTTTGTAGCGTCCGGAACGCAGTTTAAGTGGCTAAAACAGAGGCATTAAACTAAATTTCTGTCGCTAACATACTTTAATCATTAGCTGTGGCCTAAATATTTCCTTTTATCATAAAACGATACAATATTTCGCGATATTTCTGCCCCAAAAGTTCAAAAAATCGTGCGAACATACCGTCCGAAACGCCCAGGATATACCCATATCGCTGTATAAGAATTTGCATCATACCGAATTTTTCTGTTGCAACAGAAAACGAATTCAAATTTATGCTGCAAAGTCGACGCCAAAAACCAACAATTCCTTAAGTGGGGTGCAGACACTTTAAGAGATTTATTTATTTATTTATTTATTTATTCAAACTATTTGTACATATAAGCTTTTAGGGCTTTTATAGTACATCTGATAGGTGGTAACAAATTCTGGTATTTAACATTAATTTCTTAAAAACTAGATACATTTAATATAAATTACGTATATAAATCAAAGAGTAAATATACAAAGATAGGAACTTTAGATAAATAAATACATTGGGTAGATAGAGGATAAAAGAATAGAGAAGAAAAAAAAAAAAAAAAAACATCAAGAAGAGAGAGGAGTTAAATTGCAATAAGTTATTTAATTTAATTAATTGACTTGAAATAATTGTGAATCACCTTTCTGTAGTTGCTCCTACTGAGAGTCACCTTAATGGACTCAGGAATAGAATTCCAAAGTCTCACAGCATTAATGAAAAACAGCCTTGACGAAGACAGGTACACATATTTGGGAACACATATTGAGATTTATAAAATTTTTTGAAATTTAAAATGATTGCTATCTACGAAAGGTGATTAAAGGTGTTGTTCGTTTATTTTCTGTAAGCAAAAACTTGGATATCATTTTGAGATTCCCGGGCCCTCTAAAGCCCGGGTCCGGGGCAATTGACCCCCTCAGCCCCCCCCCCCTCTCGTCGGGCCTGTTTGTGTCTGTGAAAGACTTCTATCATGGCCTTTTATTTATGGAGTATTTGCTATTTTCGAGAGGTGTTGCTCATTTTTTTCAATAAGCTCATTTGCCTTTTAAAAGTCTTCTTTTTCATTTTGTGTTGTTTTTATGTCACCGGAAATGGTTGAAACGGTTTTTCATTTCCTGTTGAATGTATAAAGTCTCATCAAAAGTCGCTGATTTTGTGAATATGGTAGGGACATACATACATACATATTTGTACATATTTGCATATTTTGCATAACTCGTTTATATAAAATATTGACATTAATGTCATTGGAGTCAAAAGAACTTATTTGAGACGTAAAAATTTTGTAGGTATGCATTAACTGGATTGAATATTTATAACGGATAAATATTTAAAATCTTTGATCTTACCATGAGCTAAACTCAACAATTTTCAAAGCTATTTCTTAAGCTATTTACATATTTAGCAATTAATGAACAAAAAAAGAGAAAATAACTTTTTTCAAGGCTTAAAATAGCAGACGTAGTAATTGGAAACGCATTCTTGAAGATCGTTCGTAAAGTAAAAAAAAAAAACTTGATATTATAATTAATTCTAACCTCAATGACACCGATCATATAAATACTGTAGTGGATAAAGTACATGGAACTCTACGTAACTTGAGACAACCATATACTTCGCTTTAGATAAGGAGAAAACTTGCAATCCAATATTCACAGCTAATTTAAAACAAACTAGATTCGATATCTGCACATAAAATAGCGGTGGTGTTCAATCACGTCACCCGATATGTTTATACTTTGCGCAAATTAGTGATGGGCGAGTCCGAGATGTTTTATTCGATTCTCTCGATTGTTGAAACATCTCGAATGCTCTCGATGGTTTTCATACGTATTCGAGTCAAGTCGTAAATGGCAGTCAGTCGAAACAATCGCTAAAACATCTCGGACTCGCCAATGATTCCTCTCGTTTTCAAAGCAACCCTACATTTCGAACTCGCTGCAAAAAATTCATAACATTTATTGTTGCCGCTTGAATATCAAAATTGCTTAAAAAAGTATACAGTGGTACAAATCTATTGCCGTTGTTACTGCTCGTAAAATTAATTTGTTTCGTAAGCGTCCCACTTCAGAAAATTTATTAATGTATTAATGTTTAAATAATTAATTGTATTTATTAAGCACGACACTCTTTAATTGTGGTTGCAAAAATGCAGCGTCTATATATAGCATATTTTTCAATTTGGTTCATTTATTTACATATGTATTTGCCTCACTTCCATTAACAATCCTACTTTCTTCATCAACAACACTCATTCAGTTTATTTTATCAACTAAAACAAATCATCAAAACAACAGCCGGCCCGCCGAATCCGAACAGTCGCAAAACCATCTCGCTTGTGTAGTCGAGATGTCATCGAAACAACCTCTGACTCGCTGACTCGGAACAATCGCAAAAACATCTCGATTGTTTAGTCGAGGAGCGAGTCAACTTTTGACTCGATTGTGAATTTGCAACGATGGCGATTCTCTCGATTGTCTAAACATCTCGGACTCGCCCATCACTAGCGCAAATCTGACAATATGTCGGCGTGAAGGTCTCGGCTCTTAGGCTGTCATTTAACTGACTACCATAAGGCTGGGAGCTGCATTTTTCTTTTAGGCTTAATTTCCTCGAGATTAACCTCGTACTTATATGACAATATTTTTTTAATAGGTCCACCTGGTCATACACTTTAGTAGTACCAAGTTTTAACATATGTATGTTGCCTCTACTAGGCTAAACCAGAACAACTGAGAACGAAGAAAGACACTGAAGATGGCGCATATTAGCCGAAACTGGGTTGTCTCCAAACCAAATTTAACAACGGATTACGGAAAATCGTTCAACATACATCAAAGGCGAATACTTTACAGTTTCTTTTATGATCATAGCATTCCATTTAAATAATCGTAAATTATCATTGTTAACTAACTATTTATCATCTTATCTATTTTTTATTTTTTTTTTTCAAATTCTTTTATATTTAAGCTCCTTATTTTTTATCAGATCTGCAAACCACTCCAAAAATCGGTGCGGTTCGGTTCAGTGGTTCGAACCACTTAGAAAAAAATCAGTTCCGGTACAAGAACCGGTTCATGGTACGTCTGAACCACTGGTTCGGTTCGGTTAAAAATGGTTAAATATTATTTGTAATATTTATCCAAACTTTGCTTCGTTAATGACAAAAATTATAATTATTAAATTAATCATAAACCAACAATATATGATAACTAGCTGACCCGGCAGACGTTGTTCTGCTAAAATTTATTCCCATGAAGCCTAAAGGAAAGTCTTTGATTACCGTATTGGTAACCATTATCTTAGAGTCCATCTTAATGACTACATAATGATAATGATTGTCTATTCTCTGAATAAAAGTTATAGTTATATTCGCCGCGACAAACCTACTTCCCCCGATCCCTATCTCTATCTCAATCCCTATCTCTATTTCGGTCTCAATCTTAATCTCAATCTCAATCTTTATCCCTATCACCATCCCTATCCCTATCCCTATCCCTATCCCTATCCCTATCCCTATCCCTATCCCTATCCCTATCCCTATCCCTATCCCTATCCCTATCCCTATCCCTATCCCTATCCCTATCCCTATCCCTATCCCTATCCCTATCCCCATCCCTATCCCTATCCATATCCCTATCCCTATCCCTATCCCTATCCCTATCCCTATCCCTATCCCTATCCCTATCCCTATCCTTATCCTTATCTCTATCTCTATCTCTATCTCTATCTCTATCTCTATCTCTATCTCTATCTCTATCTCTATATCAATCTCTATCTCTATCTCTATCTCTATCTCTATCTCTATCCCTATCCCTATCCCTATCCCTATCCCTATCCCCATCCCTATCCCTATCCCTATCCCTATCCCTATCCCTATCCCTATCCCTATCCCTATCCCCATCCCTATCCCTATCCCTATCCCTTTCCCTATCCCTATCCCTATCCCTATCCCCATCCCTATCCCTATCCTTATCCTTATCCCTATATCTATCCCTATCCCTACCCATATCCCTATAGCTACTACCTACCTTTACCTTACTGGGACCGTCGATCACCATCCGGGCCCACTACTTTAGACATCTCTGGGAAACAGCCTTAGAAATCACAATGATAATAGCTGTATGTGGAAGCCTGCTCAACGCTTTTCATTTGCTACCAATATTGCGCAGAAACTTTCCAGGGTCACTCGGTCCCACGTTTTAACCCATATCTGGGAACCTGGCCTAGGTATCGCAATGAAAATAACTTTATGTTGAAGGCCTGTTCAACACCTTTCATTTGATACCAATATTGGTCGAAGACTTGCTGGATCGATCTGGGTCTTCATTTAGGCCTGTATTCCGAGAAGCTTCCTTTTTTTCGAAATTCTATATACCCTACTATGTGCAATAGACCGGGTCGGTGCCCATACAAAAAAAAAAGTTTGCAATTACCCCCCCTAGAATGAAAGATGACCCTGCGGTGAATTTGGGATGATAAAAATTTTCGTCCTGCGAGAGTCCTAAAAACAGCCAAAATCGATTTTTATTCAAAACTTTTTTATTTATAATCCGATTGCAAAGTTTGATATATCGTTGAATAGGTATTTTTTAGTACTACATATCTCCTGAATGTCCTTTTACTCAAAACAGACGCCAAACCGAGTTAGACCGCGTAACTCGATTTCTACCCCCCTATATAAAAATCGGGTTACGCGATCTAAGTCGGGTTAGGGTCTGTTTTGAGTGAAAGGACATTCGGGAGATATGTAGTACTAAAAAATACCTATTCAACGATATATCAAACTTTGCAATCGGATTATAAATAAAAAAGTTGTGAATAAAAATCGATTTTGGCTGTTTTTAGGACTCTCGCAGGACGAAAATTTTTATCATCGAAAATTCACCGCAGGGTCATCTTTCATCCTAGGGGGGGTAATTGCAAACTTTTTTTTTCGACCCGGTCTAATGTGCACTAACACCACATGAATCTACTGTGAATATTTCATAAAGAACGGATGGTTACTTTGGGAGTTTATAAAGGACACACATCCACAGATGCACACGTACACACATACACACATACACACCGATTTTTCCAATTTTCGGACTTTTCGGAGAGATTTTCCAAAATTTTCTTCCGTACGAACCATCTCCTCGAGAATACGAACAACTGACAAAAAATTTTACAGAAATCGGCCCAGCCGTTCTCATCTGATGAGGTTAGTAACATTTTTTACACCATTTTTATATATATATAGATATATATCGTACTTTTATTGAGATAAAATTCATTTATAATAACAGTAAAGAAATACTTTTGGCGAGACATACCTCAAGTTGTAGGTCTAGTCAAGTATGCAGTAACTGCATACTAAGAACTTCCAATACACCCCCTTAAAATCTGCAGATAGGGGCCAAAATCCCCTCTTCAGAGGTTAAATCATATATTTTACCATAACTTTTTCTCTGTTTGTTCCATCAACATGATTTTGATGTCGATGAAAAGATGACATTTCGCCATTTTTAACAGTATACGAATCATTAATTTATCTTGATAGATTCCAGAGAAACTGTGAAAAAATATTATAAATTGAATTTTTTTTTAAATTTTTTTAATTTTTAATACCGGATTTCTCGATGAATTTGTTTACCAGTGTACATGCAAAACAATTTTAAAACAATATGTTAATTCTGTTTTCAACGACATATAACTTTTACATTATCCGCGTAGGCGTTCTACTTTAATCAAATTCTAATGTGAAATTTTTCATAAAAAAAAATTTACTTTGTCAGAGAAAATCTTTTAAACAAAAGTGTTTTCGATTGTTGTGTTTTCATTTAATTTTACTCCTTTACGTTAAGCTCCACTCTATTGGCAAAAAGATAAGCTATCAATGAAGAAAATTCATGGTGAAATGGAAAAGTTATAGGCGATCATGTACAGTTTTAGTGTGTGTATTATATGTAGTTTATGAAGCTTGAAAATGTTTTGAACGAACCGAACAATTTTTTTTTGTTGAATGCTGTTCGGTTCGGTTTTTGAATTTCAAAATAAAAACGGTTTGGTTCGTGGTTCGGTTCAAAAACTGGAAAAACGCTGTGATTCGGTTTTTGTACCGGTTCTGTTCAAACCGGTTTGCAGCCCAGTTGCTTATGTCTTAAATTGTTAAACTAAATCTAAATTAAATTAAATTACGTGGAGTCCCGGTTAATTACATTAATAGATGCGAAAAATTAGTGCTTCAGAGAACAAATTGTTTTTGTTATTGTTTCTTGAATTTGTTTATTTCTTAACGCCCCGAGCACCTACTTACTTTTGCTGGCAATAACACCTCTACATAAGAAAACAAAAAATATTGCTGACCACTTCACAACCGGAAGATGAGATTAACAAATTTTAAAAGTCAAACAACCAATAAGTTAATTTGTATAAAAATATGACATTCCAAAATAAAATACTTTTGCACTTGAATAATGAAAATACATTGGTAACTGCAAATTCATCATGGACAGATGTCCAAGAAATATTTAACTATAATCCTGGTAATGCACACTTCCCGTAAAAGAAAAACAGAAATCGCAATGAAATGAAGAATTTTCCGAATTCACTTTATTTTACTTGTTTTTGGAAATGTTCGTAGGTATGTATATCGCCATGTGCATATGTCAACATTGCAATTAACAGGAAAAAACTGCAAATGGACACTCAACACTTCACTAATCTGCAAGTGTCAATTGAAATCAGAGTAGAGCGCTGTTGTTGGTAGGTACTGTGTCCTGGTCTGGTCTCTAGCGAAAAACAACCCCTTCGAAGAGGCACATTGTTTTCTTGTTGTTGTTGTTGTTGTTGTGCACTCGAATGTTATTTATTAAAAAGGAGTAAAAATCGTAGTAAGCAATCAGTTAAGAGAGAATTCCGTGAAATGGCAGCGTAGAAGTTATTTATAAAAAAAGTATTAACGAACATATATGAATAAAATATCTGGATTTCATATTGAATAATTTCAATTTGTACTTTTAGATATTATACCAAGTTGCACTAAGTTCAAGTGCTTGTATCGGTATGCAAAAAATCGGTGTGAGTTTATGGATTCACTGTAACTTTTCAATTCAAACTATATTTCGACAAAACTTAGTAAAGAAAATTGCAAGAAGCTTTAGAATGTTGTTCTCAAAATGGGAACTAATCTAAAAACCGTCATATTCCAGAAATTTAACTTAAATCAATGCATAGATAATGTGCCTACTGGTAAACATATTTTCGTCTGCAGCGATAGCAAAACTGACTGCCATCAAGTACCTTGTCTCAAATCCCTTTTATTGTAAAATAACGCTTAAAAACCTCTCCACATAACGCCGTTCGCTTTTCTTATCGTTGTTCGCGCTCCCATTCGCAGTTCGACCTCGAATCCAGTGCCGAACTACGATAGTTTCCATACAATGTTCATTCTCAATACTTTCGCCAATTACGGTAAAATCGACACCTTCTCTAATTTTTTATCGAAAATGTATCGAAATCTAACAAAAACAGACCAAAACCGCACAAATGAGCAAAAATACATATTCACCCCGATTCTAAATATCCGGCAGGATCTCAGCCCTTGTGGATTTTTTTGTTCACCAGGAAAATTTCCTCCTATTATCTTTCACTAGCGAGAAGAAAAACTGGCGAACAGAATTTCGAACATGTGAGCGGATTTTCGAAGTCAGCTGTTTTGTTGCAAGGCAGATCTAGGAAGGTAGGCGCATAAGCGGATTCAGAAATTTCCGATGCATTTTGTTATTGTATTTGGTAGTGTGGTGTCACAATGATATTTCGCCTTGGTTAAAACCTGAATTCACTTGGGACTGGCCCATTCCTATTGGGCCATGATGTGAATTCGCTTTGATTTTTACATTACACTCTACCTTTGTAAATAAAAAAGTAGCTTCGGAATTTGCCTATGCGCTTACCTGTGTCGCCTTCGATATTATGCGAATGCCGTATTTATTTTCAAACCACTAAGAATTTTTCAATAAAATTTTCTGGAAATGTTATGTGAATGTTAATTTTACAAATTTTAAAACCCCACTATGCAAAAATACTGTGGACTGCTCCAGAAATATAAATACAGAAAGGGAATTCCGCCGGCTGAGGGTAATTTTTTTTTTGAAGCGACGCCGAAGGCCGCAAACGCAAAATGTTTTTCTACTCAAAACAACTGTGGATCGGTCCGTAGACTTTACTCCAGAAAGAGAATTCTGTCGGCTGAGGGTTATTTTTTTTAAGCGCAGCCGAAGGCCGCCAACGCATTAGGGTGTACTACGCAAAAATAATTTATTATTAATAAACTAAGTTTTCCCAAGATTTCGTTTGCATTTTAGTGCTCCATATGGGGGGGTCATACCCTAAAATAAAAAAAACCGAAAATTCAGGGGCTAGGCCCATATCGAAATTTCCCCACAAATTTTGCATTTTTGTAAAAAAATTGCAAATTTAACAAAATTAAGCGTGAATATACATGGTATTGCTTTTCGGAAGTAGCAGAGGTCTATAAGAGGAAGATTGCGCGATGGTACGAATCCGTTTGACGGAATCTTTATAGGAAATAAAAAAGTTTTTTGAGAGTATTGCATTGATTTTATTAATTTGCAGATTTATTAAATACTATAGAATTAATAAACCTGCGTTCAAATACTTTTTTGGACATTTTAATATCACATACACAGCAGCCAAAGAAACTATTTGCAATCTCTCCTATAATAAAACTATGCGCATTCTTCCGTTTTTTTTGCTTGAAGACGGATTTCAAACGGGAGTTGGAAAAAATTCTGACGTTTGATTAGGTCTGTTTGGTGAGATTTTGGGTAGAATGCTATTTTATGTCAAACTGAAGATGAAGGCAAAAGTTCAACAAACGCATTTGTGCGAAATGCTATTTAGTGTCAAAAATGACGCTTAGGAACAGTGTTGCCACAGCCTCAAAAATTATTGTATCACAAATTGATGCCTTCATGGTTTTTTTTAGTGGTCACGCTTTCCTTTACCGATCGTAAAAACCGTTTATAAAAGGGGCGTTGCACCGTCCTCCGATCCCATATCTGAAGACGGAATAGTCCGGAGGCCGATAGTTTTCGAAATATAAATATTTGTTTTCTTCAAAATACCTTTATTTTGGTAATAACGGGTTGAAAGGACCACATAATCTTTCTGGGGCAAAGTCTACGTACCCATCCACAGTAATCCTGCGTGGAATACCTTCATCGCCTTCATGAGGGAGTACTTAAATTTATATAAAAAAAAACACCTAAGCAAAATTACATATGAATGATACGTAGATATTTTTTATTTTGGCTTAGAACAAATTTTATTTTTATCAAACTTTTGGTTGGACCACTCCGCATAGCAGGCATTTTGACTTAAAGGAGGACAGAGCGACAAATATTTAAGAACTGATTCAATGACTCCAAATCATACAGTACCAAAGTATTCATATTTATTTGCATTTGAAATTTAAGTATTATCTTTATATTTTTATATTATAAAAAAAAACGATATCGTTAAAACCACGAAAGTAGCTTACTTTATTAATTTTAATTTTTTTCTCAAAAATTTTTCTGTGTTAGAACACCAAAAGCAGCATATTTTATTAATTTTAATTTTTTTTTTTCAAACATTTTTCGGTGATACCAAAAAAACCATAAATGTATCAATTTTTGATACCAAATTTTTTGAGGCTGTGGCAACACTGTTTACAATTTCTTCCTCTTCTTCAGAGATTTTGACACATTTTAGGAAAGTACCCACACAAATTCTGTGTGCGGATTCCTACAAATAGCTAGTCTTCTTTCTCGCTCACATCCTCTGATCCTCTCGCTCTTTTGTGGTAAAATACCTGCAAATCATACGCTTTCCTACACTCAACAAACGCTATTATTGGCTCAATCCACCTTCAGCAAAGTTCTAAAAGTTTTTGAAATTTTTGAAAATGAGTTGTATCCGATTTGGATTCATAAGGCTATGAACAGCGACGAAAAAGAAAATTTTTAAGTGCGGTTTTTAAAACTACGACATCTCTAGTGTCCTTGAATGTATTGATGGAACACATGTCCGTATCATCGCTCCATATCAAAACAAGCACCCTTACTACAACCGGAAGGGATACTACAGCCTACAAGCCGCGAAATATCCGGCTGCCCTTTCAATAAACTTACTAAAATATCTATTTGCTGTTTATACTTTCCGTCATAAAAATAAGCAAACCAGTACATAATTAATTCAATTATGTATTTTTTATTAACAAAAGTTATATTCACTCATATTTTGTTCAGCATTCACTTAAAATTGTCTTGTGAAAAATCTCACAAAATAATTGCATAAATTCTCGCTTTTATTTTCATTCATGATACCTACTTTTCTTCCTTATTCGCTTTTCACTTTTTCGAACATCATTTAGAATAGCCGGAAAGGGAGAAGCGAAAAAATCCACAAGGAATTTGTGTTTAGAATAAGGGAACAGGGAGAAGCGGAAAAATCCTTGTGGATTTTTCGTTTAGAATCGGGGTGATTGAATGAATTAACAAGCTCTATTGTATATAAATTTCTATCTTTATTTAATTTACACTCACACATTTTCAGTGTTAATGTTTACAGCAAATAAATTCAGCTACGCTGAACAAGAACAAGAGAGAAAAATGTCAAACCGTCAGCTAAGTGGAGACTGGTCAGTTCATGAACAACTTGGCGAGATTGTTCGAGTGCGAATTAAGTTATTTGGAGACAGGCTTTAATCATCACCGATCTCCACAATGTTGTCTGAATCTCATATGGGTTCTGGGGCATAGGAACATAGAGCTAGACTGCGTTTTGAAAAACAAAAGAATAATTAAATTAAATCTAACCAAATCAGAGATAAAAAAAATTGTCGAAATATAAAGTAACTGCCCGAAATATTTGATGCAAAATATTTAAAGGCAGGATATTGCTGCAACCAGCAATTGGATATATAATTTTTCATTCGCAATCGCAATTTTGACTGCAAATTACCTATTTGTATTGATATAGCAATTAATTTGTAAGCCATACAAACCTGCATAACATATGTATGTCTCATGAAGCGGTAATTTTTAACTTATCGTTGATTGAAAATTAAAAAAAAAAAGAACAACAACTCGATTCAAATTACTACATTTGCTGGCATGCTAACAACAGCAAAAACAACAGTCAAAATCAACTAACTCTTTTCATATGCCAATCATTATCGAAGTGTCTCAATTGATTGCTGCAGCACGACAAGACAAATCGTCAGATATTTACAAGTTGATCTGATTTGATGATAATGCGATCGCTCGATCACTTAAAAAAAAAAATACAGCACAAAGGCAACAGAACAGAATTGTGTGTGGTGCTGTTGCATATGTATATGCGTGCTTCTTACGAATTTGTCATTTGATATGCGATGAAATCAAAATGCCGTCATACTACACATACAATTAAATGAAGTTAAATGACGCACCAGCAGCAACATTTGTGGAGAGAAAATATGAGAAGAAAAAAAGGCTAACAAGTCCCTCTTCAGAAGTCCTTTGCAAGTACATACCTATTTAGTATGGTTTCTTGTCACAGCTCAGCATTATCGCGCGATGACATCAACTATCAACCATCAACCAAACGTTGACAAGCATTGCAATGCCTTAGAGCTCCCTATACATATGGTTGCATATATGCATAAATGTATGTATATATGTATGTAGCTATGAAAAAGGAGTTGTAAGTCGCTAGTAAGTGAAATATGTTTTTCTTCATTCATTCATTCATTGTTCACTATCAAATTGATGATTATCGCGCAAACACTTTATGCGACTAAACGTTCGGTGGATGGATGGATGTGATGTGATGTGATGAGGGTTTTGCTAGGTTTTCTATGTACGTGCATATACATACATACATATGTACATATGTATGTCTAACAAAAAGAAAATTCGCTGCTTAATTGTTTGATTGTGTTAAATTCATAACGAAAAAATATATAGATACGATTTTATTAGATAATTTCTTTACACAATAAATCTTTACCACTTTCTTTCTTTCTTTCTTTTCATCTCTTCAAGTGAAAATTATAAAACCAAAATTCGTCGAATATCAAATAATATTTAAGATAAAAGCCAACCAGCAAACAAAAGCCCAAACCCTTTCACTGTTTTCTACTTAAGGATTAATCGATTTTGTGCCTCACAATATATTTACATACATATGTACATATACAAAGAAGAGACTCAATAATTCCTTCAGTGAAATTAACCGCAATTATATTTGCTTGAATTTGGCTTAAAATAAAAAAAAGTTAAATATTTCACTACCATGAGAGCAATTTGATAAGTTTTATTTTTAAAAATGCTAAGAGGTCCTTTAGCATGCTTTTGGCGAGAAGATTTTACAAGTGCTGCTGTTATTTATTTTAAAGTCATTTTACTTTCAGCAGTCTTTGGTAGAGAGAGATAGGTTTTTCAAACACATTACGAAAGACCGTATTTGAATTTGTGATCTCACTATGCATAAGTCACAAAGCACGAATATTTTCGCTTACTGCTTTAAGTTTTTTTTTTTTTTTTTTGAAAATAGTTATGTAGTACATATTTCCTACACCACCCTCGTATTTAATCAACCTTAATTCAACTTTTGAACCTGATAAATGAACCTGTAGTAATTGTTCTCGAATTACCCGCTAATCGCTTGTTATTGCATAAAAATGCACGATCCATTGCACCCAAATAAAGTTTTATGTTGCCCTTTTTGCTTCCCTTCTGCGCTCCTTTTTTTAATATTTCCCTCGCGTTTTATGCTGCACTTGCTTTACTTGTTTTGTTCTATTGTTTTGCCTTTTTTGTATAGAAAACTTAGTTTAGAAATGATCTCTCGGCTTTACATTAACGACAATTGGTGAAATTTATTCAATTGAATAGAAAAACTTAAGGGACGGTTAAAGTCGTTGTATATACATTAAGGTGGACTGAAAACATATGGAGATTTTTTTTTTTGTTCTTTTTTTGAACGTACCAGCAATGAAAAGTTGCCTATATATGAGTTAACGACCCCCACAAAATTTTATGGCGATAGGATGACGTTTTGAACAGCCCCCAGCCCCGCAAAGTTGAAAGCAATAAACACAATCTGGTACAAATATGAAATTTTGAAAATTATAGAATCAAAAAACGAAGTATGAGGATTGATAAAGATGGCTAAGCTGAGTATTAAAGTGAATTTTTATTTTTTGGAAACAACAACAACAAAAGTTATTAAAGGTCAAAGTTTATATTATGCATATTTTAAATTGCAATTACTTAAAAACTACTGAACCGATTGCGAATATTTGTATACCATTCGAAAGGCATTTTGATTCCCTTTAATTTGATATACATTTTATATATGAAAAGTAAGGGGGGGCTGACCCCCGCAGGGGTGGCGTTATGGAACCCACATAAAATGTATATCAAATTAAAGGGAATCAAGGTACGTATCGAATGGTATAGAAGTATTCGAAATCGGTTCAGTAGTTTTTAAGTAATTGCAATTTAAAAATGCATAGTAGGTATAAAGATTGACCTTTAATAACTTTTGTTATTGTTGTTTCCAAAAAACAAAAATTCACTTTAATACTCAACTTAGCCATGTTTATCAATCCTCATACTTCGTTTTTTGATTTTAGAATTTTAGAAATTTTCCATTTGTACCAGATCGTATTATTTTTTCTACTTTGTAGGGCTGGCGGCACCTCTAAACATGCGAGTAGGTCAATAAAATTTTACAGGCTTATTTCTGGGCTAGAAAGGTGCCGCTCTGGCTTTGGAACAAATTGAATTTCCAAAAAAAATTTTCACTACACCTTAATGTACATACATATGTACATATGTCTGTATTCTAGCTCCATTAGATAAAATAATGTGGGAACAAAAACGTTTGGTAACAAGTGATGCAAGAAATTTTTGTTTTTTTTTTTGTTTAGTCGCATAAAGTCTTAATAAAAGATTTTTCCAGAAAGCAAATCGACGGAACAACATAAAGGATGATGGACTTTGATTCATATAAATACATATGTAGGTATGTATGTATATGGGAACCTTATGTATGTATATTGAAATGTAGAAGTTAGTGTGAGGTTATCAACCGCTACTAAAACCAAGAGGTCGATTCAGCCAATCTTAGGAGTTCCCTACATTCTATCTTAACCCATTAGTGGTTGCCGTGCCAATTTGGGAACACACAATTATTTATTTTCTATTTATTTAAGGTTTTCTTTGACCACAAATCGGGTAACCAAATCACTGATTTCGCCGAAATATGGAGATCACAAAGTTTTTAGCTTCTTAAAATAAAATTCGAGACATTCAAGCAATCGATATTTTATATTACCTATGTTGGCTGTTTTTAGTCTCCAGAGCTCCTGAAGTACTCGTTATAGGGAAGGCGAAGCCTTTCTGTGTACTAACCAATTGTTATTGATCACATAATAAAACCAACCGCATACGAAGGAGTTCCCTACCCGGCCACAACTTGAATTATTTCATTTACTAGGAAACTTATTCTTTGCGGAAGGAGTCTCTCAGCACGGGCTAACAATTATGGAGCGACCTACTGTATCCCCTCCAATATGAAAAAAAACGGAACGAATTAGCGACACTTTCAGGTTTTTCTGATCTCTTATTAGCTAGCCGGTATAGGAGTGGGGTCCTTTTGACTTTGGGGCACCGTTGACTTTGCCATTTTCGGTGTAAAAACGTTATAAAAACTTTACAAAAATAGAATTGAATGCAGCCTTATACAATAACACATGTGTATACCTAATTTGGCAGCTCTGCTTTAATACTTAGCGAAGTAACATATAATTCGATGATTTTCCGTTAGCTGATGTAATTTTTGTATAGTGCCACGTAAGCGTTTTCACAAGTAAAACGAACATTTTTTTTTAAATGAATGTTCTTAACTGGGTCTTCGAAGCTTAAAGATTGAAAATAAATCTTAATTATTCAATGTTTTGAAAGAAAAAAAATTTTTTGTGATGATTATTTTGGATCATTTGGGGTACATTTGACTTTCCAGTTTGGGGTGCCTTTGACGAATTTCAAATAAAATAATATGACCAATTAAAGGTTTATGTGCCTCTAAGAAAGCTAAACCTGCCAAAACAAACCCATCTAGAACATCTCGATGCCGTATAAAATATTAATTCGATATAAACTTTCAAATATCCATTGGGTAATTTACAAGCTCTTTTAAAGTAGTATAACGTTATAAAGTGGTACAGGTTTACAACAATTGTATCAGCAGGGTTAGTTTTTCCCATAAAAATTAGAATAACATCAATACAACAACGCATCCTATGTTTATTGAGTTTCCTATTCGATTTTATATTTATTTTTTGACTTTTTTCAAGTTTTTTATCATTTATATTTTTATAATATTACCTTTTTCACTTTGGCTTGGTATTTTTATACTCAGCTGTACTAGTACACAGAGTATTATAATTTTAATTTCATAACGGTGGATTGTAACATAATGAAATAATCGAGATAGATATGGACTTATATATATCAAAATGATCAGGGTGAAAAGAGAAATCGATTGAGCCATGTCCGTCCGTCCGTCCGTCCGTCCGTCCGTCCGTACGCACGATAACTCGCGTAAAAATTGAGATATTTTGATGAAATTTGAAATGCAAGTTGGTATCGAGACTGGGACGGTTGGTATTGAAAATGGGCGAAATCGGACCATGACCACGCCCACTTTTCCTATATAGAAAAAATCGGATATTTGGTATCTCAGCCACTAATATAGCTAGAGTGATAAAATTTTACCCACGTATTGAGCTCAGGCCCTTATGAAGAAATTTGATGAAGTTTTGGAAAATGGGCGGTGCCACGCCCACTTATTAAGGGTCAAACATTGAAAGTTTTATATGTCATAACTCAGAAACCGTTGAAGATATATCGATGAAATTTGGTATGCGTAATAGCTTACTTAGGCAAATGTTTTGACGAAAAATTATCAAAATCGGTTGACGGCCACGCCCACTTTTATATATGGGTATTATAAAGTGACCTAATAAAACCATTTTAAGCGATATCTCTGTCAAATATAAAGATCTATCACTGAAATTTTGTGGCAGGAGTCCAACTACGGACGTAAAACAAAAAGTACAAAAATTTTGGAAAATGGGCGGTGCCACGCCCACTTATTAAGGGCAAACATTGAAAGTTTTATATGTCATAACTCAGAAACCGTTGAAGATATATCGATGAAATTTGGTATGCGTAATTTGCTTACTTAGACAAATGTTTTGGCTAAAAATTATCAAAATCGGTTGACGGCCACGCCCACTTTTATATATGGGAACTATAAAGGGGCCTAATAAAAACATTTTAAGCGATATCTCTGTCAAATATAAAGATCTATCACTGAAATTTTGTGGCAGGAGTCCAACTACGGACGTAAAACAAAAAGTACAAAAATTTTGGAAAATGGGCGGTGCCACGCCCACTTATTAAGGGGCAAACATTGAAAGTTTTATATGTCATAACTCAGAAACAGTTGAAGATATATCGATGAAATTTGGTATGCGTGATATACTTACTTAGGCAAATGTTTGGACGAAAAATTGCCAAAATCGGTTGACGACCACGCCCACTTTTATATATGTGTATTATAAAGTGACCTAATAAAAACATTTTAAGCGATATCTTTGTCAAATATAAAGATATATCATTGAAATTTTATGGCAGGAGTCCATCTGCGGACATAAAACGAAAAACACAAAAATTTTGGAAAATGGGCGTGGCACCGCCTCTTTTTAGAAGCAGGAATATACGAGATTTCTGAGCCCATAACTCGACAAATAATTGATATATAATGACGAAACTTGGTGTATACACTTTCGTAACGTCTGGTAATACATACTCAAAATTTTAGAGAAATCGGTTGACGACCACGCCCTCTTTTATATATGGAAACTATAAAGGGGCCTAATAAAAACATTTTAAGCGATATCTTTGTCAAATATAAAGATAATTCATTGAAATTTTGTGGCATGAGTTCCACAATAGACCGGAAACAAGAAATATATAAATTTTGGAAAATGGGCGTGGCACCGCCTCTTTTTAGACAAAGGGATATACGACATTTCTTAGCCTATAACTCGACAAATAATTGAGATATTGTGACGAAACTTGGTTTATACACTTTTATAACTTGTGTTAATAGACACGCAAAAATTTATTGAAATCGGTTATGACCACGCCTACTTTTTAACAAAGATATTTCTGGAACACCCTTTAGGAATTTGTAACGTGACATCTTTGTAACTAGATGGGGTTGGGCCTAAAATACCCAAAATAAAAATCCCCAAAATAAAATCCCCAAATCAAAATCCCCAAAATCAAAATCCCCAAAATTAAAATCCCCAAACACAAAATCCCCAAAATCAAAATCCCCAAACACAAAATCCCCAAAATCAAAATCCCCGAAAACAAAATCCCCACTTTCTGTGTAAAATACATTTCAATTAGGTTAAAAATCGCCGCGATTTTTAACCTAATTGAAATGTATTTTACACAGAAAGTGGGGATTTTGTTTTCGGGGATTTTGTGGCTCTTCCTGCTATAAAAACTCTAATACATAATTATATACAAACATCTATGTTTCTCAATGATCGTATGCATGTATCTAGAAGATTTATTTCGCATTTCGCCAAACAAACTGAGATATGATGTTTATACTATTTTATTTTTTAACTAAATCCAATTCAAGGTTTTTATACTCAGCTGTACTAGTACACAGAGTATTATAGTTTTGATTTCCTAACGGTGGATTGTAACAGAATGAAATAATCGAGATAGATATTGACTTATATATATCAAAATGATCAGGGTGAAAAGAGAAATCGATTGAGCCATGTCCGTCCGTCTGTCCGTCTGTCCGTCCGTCCGTCTGTGAGCACGATAACTCGCGCAAAAATTGAGATATTTTGATGAAATTTGGAATGTAAGTTGGTATCAAGACAGGAACGGATGGTATTGAAAATGGGCGAAATCGGACCATGACCACGCCCACTTCCCCTATATAGTAAAAATCGGAAATTTTGTATCTCAGTCACTAATAGAGCTAGAGTGATAAAATTTCACACACGTATTGAGCTCGGGCCCTTATGAAGAAATATATTGAAATTTTGGAAAATGGGCGGTGCCACGCCCACTTATTAAGGGGCAAACATTGAAAGTTTTATGAGTCATAACTCAGAAACCGTTGAAGATATATCGATGAAATTTGGTAGGCGTGATATACTTACCTAGGCAAATGTTTGGACGAAAAATTGCCAAAATCGGTTGACGACCACGCCCACTTTTATATATGGGTATTATAAAGTGGCCTAATAAAAACATTTTAAGCGATATCTATGTCAAATATAAAGATAGTTCATTGAAATTTTGTGGCATTCTAAAATATACCGGAAACAAAAAATATAAAAATTTTGGAAAATGGGCGTGGCACCGCCTCTTTTTAGACAAAGAATCAACGAGATTTCGGAGCCCATATCTCGACAAATAATTGAAATATTATGACGAAACTTGTGTTATACACTTCTATAGCTTGTGTTAATAGACACGCAAAAATTTATTGAAATCGGTTTATGACCACGCCTACTTTTTAACAAAGATATTTCTGGAACAACCTTTGGGAATTTGTAACGTGACATCTTTGTAACTAAAAGTCATAAAGGGATGAAATTTTGCACAAAGAATACTATTCCTATGCTTATTTGGATGACTGATAAAAATTTAGAAAAAGGGCGTGGATACAGCACTCGCTTTATATAAAGTACACCGTGTTTCCATCAAAGGCAAACAAACAATGAAAGCATACAGCTGAGTATCTAATGTTCGATTCCACTCGAACTTAGGCTTCCTTACTTGTTCTTTGTTAATTAACAATAAAAAAGTAATATTAAATTAAATTGAATGCAAAATATTAACAACAAATTTCAACATGTACATTGTTTTTGTTCAGAACTGTTCTTTAGTGTGTTTTTGTTGTAGCGCATATCGAGCCTTATACATACATATATGTGGCAATTTGCAATAATCGCTTAAGTCGAAAAATATGATTTCGCGATATATTGATTTTTATATTCGAAAACTATGGACGCAAAATCAGTGAGCCATCCACAATGTTATAGGGGCGTCAGAATGAATACTTTTCCGTCAATCCAGAAATCCTTTTAACTGACAGCAGAGTAGAACTACATGTATTTGAATGACGATCGACACATTCAGTACTTCAACTTTGCCGTAACAAATACATATATGAAATTGAAGTATGTGTCAGTTAAACGGAGCTGGATTGCCGGAAAAGTATTCATTCTGACGGGCCCATTACGATCAAATTTTGTAAATAAAACAAAATGTCATGCAGAAATTTGATTAAGTACATATATACATCTACTTTGGCTGTTATAGCATGTTTAATATACCTCTATTGTAAGTTAAGCCTAAATCTTTTTATTTATATCTTTTGATTGAATTAAGTTATAAGCATGGGGGGTTTTACAGAAATATAGAGCTTTAAAAGGAGAATAATGTGGTATATGCAACTCGAAATCTTCCTAAGTCGACTTAAGCGGTTATTGCTTGTGGCCACAGATATATCCATACACATGTAAATAGTATATATATGTAGTATTTTTAATTAAATACATAAATAAGAGCTTTCTGTGGTGGGTATTATGGGAATTGGTGATTTTGTGTTTGGGGATTTTGTGTTTGGGGATTTTGTGTTTGGGGATTTTGTGTTTGGGGATTTAGATTTTGGGGATTTTGTGTTGGGGATTTTTTTTTTTAAATGGGGATTTTGTGCTGGGGATTTTGTTTTCGGGGATTTTGTGGCTCTCCCAACTAGGGGTTGGGCCTAAAATACCCAAAATAAAAATCCCCAAAATAAAATCCCCAAATCAAAATCCCCAAAATCAAAATCCCCAAAATTAAAATCCCCAAACACAAAATCCCCAAAATCAAAATCCCCAAACACAAAATCCCCAAAATCAAAATCCCCGAAAACAAAATCCCCACTTTCTGTGTAAAATACATTTCAATTAGGTTAAAAATCGCGGCGATTTTTAACCTAATTGAAATGTATTTTACACAGAAAGTGGGGATTTTGTTTTCGGGGATTTTGTGGCTCTTCCTGCTATAAAAACTCTAATACATAATTATATACAAACATCTATGTTTCTCAATGATCGTATGCATGTATCTACAAGATTTATTTCGCATTTCGCCAAACAAACTGAGATATGATGTTTATACTATTTTATTTTTTAACTAAATCCAATTCAAGGTTTTTATACTCAGCTGTACTAGTACACAGAGTATTATAGTTTTGATTTCCTAACGGTGGATTGTAACAGAATGAAATAATCGAGATAGATATTGACTTATATATATCAAAATGATCAGGGTGAAAAGAGAAATCGATTGAGCCATGTCCGTCCGTCTGTCCGTCTGTCCGTCCGTCCGTCTGTGAGCACGATAACTCGCGCAAAAATTGAGATATTTTGATGAAATTTGGAATGTAAGTTGGTATCAAGACAGGAACGGATGGTATTGAAAATGGGCGAAATCGGACCATGACCACGCCCACTTCCCCTATATAGTAAAAATCGGAAATTTTGTATCTCAGTCACTAATAGAGCTAGAGTGATAAAATTTCACACACGTATTGAGCTCGGGCCCTTATGAAGAAATATATTGAAATTTTGGAAAATGGGCGGTGCCACGCCCACTTATTAAGGGGCAAACATTGAAAGTTTTATGAGTCATAACTCAGAAACCGTTGAAGATATATCGATGAAATTTGGTAGGCGTGATATACTTACCTAGGCAAATGTTTGGACGAAAAATTGCCAAAATCGGTTGACGACCACGCCCACTTTTATATATGGGTATTATAAAGTGGCCTAATAAAAACATTTTAAGCGATATCTATGTCAAATATAAAGATAGTTCATTGAAATTTTGTGGCATTCTAAAATATACCGGAAACAAAAAATATAAAAATTTTGGAAAATGGGCGTGGCACCGCCTCTTTTTAGACAAAGAATCAACGAGATTTCGGAGCCCATATCTCGACAAATAATTGAAATATTATGACGAAACTTGTGTTATACACTTCTATAGCTTGTGTTAATAGACACGCAAAAATTTATTGAAATCGGTTTATGACCACGCCTACTTTTTAACAAAGATATTTCTGGAACAACCTTTGGGAATTTGTAACGTGACATCTTTGTAACTAAAAGTCATAAAGGGATGAAATTTTGCACAAAGAATACTATTCCTATGCTTATTTGGATGACTGATAAAAATTTAGAAAAAGGGCGTGGATACAGCACTCGCTTTATATAAAGTACACCGTGTTTCCATCAAAGGCAAACAAACAATGAAAGCATACAGCTGAGTATCTAATGTTCGATTCCACTCGAACTTAGGCTTCCTTACTTGTTCTTTGTTAATTAACAATAAAAAAGTAATATTAAATTAAATTGAATGCAAAATATTAACAACAAATTTCAACATGTACATTGTTTTTGTTCAGAACTGTTCTTTAGTGTGTTTTTGTTGTAGCGCATATCGAGCCTTATACATACATATATGTGGCAATTTGCAATAATCGCTTAAGTCGAAAAATATGATTTCGCGATATATTGATTTTTATATTCGAAAACTATGGACGCAAAATCAGTGAGCCATCCACAATGTTATAGGGGCGTCAGAATGAATACTTTTCCGTCAATCCAGAAATCCTTTTAACTGACAGCAGAGTAGAACTACATGTATTTGAATGACGATCGACACATTCAGTACTTCAACTTTGCCGTAACAAATACATATATGAAATTGAAGTATGTGTCAGTTAAACGGAGCTGGATTGCCGGAAAAGTATTCATTCTGACGGGCCCATTACGATCAAATTTTGTAAATAAAACAAAATGTCATGCAGAAATTTGATTAAGTACATATATACATCTACTTTGGCTGTTATAGCATGTTTAATATACCTCTATTGTAAGTTAAGCCTAAATCTTTTTATTTATATCTTTTGATTGAATTAAGTTATAAGCATGGGGGGTTTTACAGAAATATAGAGCTTTAAAAGGAGAATAATGTGGTATATGCAACTCGAAATCTTCCTAAGTCGACTTAAGCGGTTATTGCTTGTGGCCACAGATATATCCATACACATGTAAATAGTATATATATGTAGTATTTTTAATTAAATACATAAATAAGAGCTTTCTGTGGTGGGTATTATGGGAATTGGTGATTTTGTGTTTGGGGATTTTGTGTTTGGGGATTTTGTGTTTGGGGATTTTGTGTTTGGGGATTTAGATTTTGGGGATTTTGTGTTGGGGATTTTTTTTTTTAAATGGGGATTTTGTGCTGGGGATTTTGTTTTCGGGGATTTTGTGGCTCTCCCAACTAGATGTCATAAAGGAATGAAATTTTGCACAAATAATATTCATATGCTTAGTTGGATGACTGATTTTGAAAATGGGCGTGGCTACGCCCACTATATGCAGCACTCGCTTTATATAAAGTGCACCGTGTTTCCATCAAACGCAAACAAACAATGAAAGCATGCAGCTGAGTATCTAATGTTCGATTCCACTCGAACTTAGGCTTCCTTACTTGTTCATATTAAAATTTTAGTAAGCATCTGACAACAAAATACAATACAACATACCTACCACAGGTGTTGTGTTCTAATACAGATTTAATTTACAGCGTACAACATTAAAAGAGCTAGTGAATTTACCATATATTTTCGCTTATTATTATAATATTATTATACTGTTTAAATAAAAACTTTAATTTGGTTTTATGACATAATGCCTCGTTTTTTAAAGTTAAAAATTAATAAAATTTAGTTTACATTGTGATGGTCACATGTGACCCTATTCAAGTCACAGGTACCCCTATCACGGGGCACATTTGACAAAATGGCTTTTTTTAAAAAAGTATCTGAAAAAGGTATTTACGTGCTTTTTTATAACTCATTAGCTACTCAAATATTGAGATAAATAATGAATTGTTATTGTCAATTGTTAAAACCTTAGTTTTCCCCAAAAATGTCTGAGATATGAGACTTCAAAAAAAGGTGTCAAAGGCACCCCACCTTACCCTACATATTATAATATCCAAACACTACGGTTGTGCTCTCATCAACAGTACTGAGTTTCTGTAACTGAAATCTATTAATGTTTTCGACTGAGTGGCGTCATAATGACGGCAATCGATAGATTCTCACTTGCTTTTTAGGTGGGGAACGTATTATTATGACGTCAATTTAATCGACAATTTTCCTGATTTTGTTACAGAAACTCACTTCAGATTTGCTGGTCGCCTGACAGATCCGCCAAACATAAATTCTATCAAGATCTTCTCTGACAGCTAAGCTTCCAGAAAATCCTTACACATTTGCAATACTAAGCCTATAGTTGCAATGAAATGTAAGGAATATCTGAAAAAACTAGCCGAAAAGTGTCACCTGAACGTCATTTGGGTTCCAGGCCACAGCAAAGTCCGGGGGCTGCGGTTTGTATTGCCCCACCCTTCAAGTCATGCAAGCATTGGTTGAGATCTCGCTGTATCGAACAGGCTAACGTTAGATGAGCTAGGGAGTCAACTTCATTTCCAAGCAAATTTTGGCTAGACTGTATGACGGGGAGAACTGCATCGGTGCTACACATAGCCAAAAAGTTCACCTACAATCAAAGAGACTGCCACCTAAAAAAGCTATTTGGCCGAGGAGAGGGAGAGGGGACAAAATTGAAGAAATTTTTGCTAGAAATTCTTCTGGATTTTAGCTTGAATTTCTTCTTAAATTTATTTAAAAGGATATCGTCTGAAAACGAGAAGATAACTTCTTGTTTATTAATTTTTTATGTCATTTTGTAAAAAAAATTAAATTGTTAGAAGAAATCTGCTTGTTTTTAGGAGAAAATTTTTATAAAGCAAATCAGTAAGGACATCCTCTAATTTTTACTTGAACCTTTTTGAATTTATTAAAAAGGAAAACTTCTTATTTTTGAAAGAGCCCTTATTAATTCAAATTTTGCTTTAAACGTCTTAACATACGTACATACATACATATGTACATATATACTCGTACATACTAGAAGTATGCATAACAGTTATTGCATCAGCCACGTTTTATGCGTGCAATTACATGTTCAAGAAATTAAAAGGGAGAACTTTTTATTTCTAAAAGAGCTCTTATGTATTTCCTCCGTTCGTCAATTTCACTACGGCTTTGCACATTTCTACAATTCTCAAACGATTAATGAAGCACTTGGTATAAAGAGCTTATTATGTCCATCTGCACTTATATGAAATGAAATTTTGCCCTTTGTCTGAATAAGTCCTAGGAAAATACTAGTTGACTAATTATGTTTTCCGATGAAAATCAAGATTCTCTTCTTAATAATATTAAACAGGGTTTCTTCTTAATTTTACAGGTTATCTGCTAAATTTATGTGAAAAGGTTTCCATATTTATTCTAGGAGTCATCTTCTAAATTTTATTTAATAGGTTTTCACCTCAGTTTTATAGGTTATCTCTTAAATTTTACTTAAAATGATTTCATCTAAAATCCACGGGTCATCTTCTTAATTATATTTAAAAGGTTTTCATATTAGTTTTACAGATTATCTACTTAGTTTTATTAAAATGAAATATCCAGTAATAATAAGACGGGCATCTTATTGGAGAGAAAGCATAGAGAAATCCGCTAAACTTTGTTCTAATTTATAGGGCATTTTAGGTGGTATTTTGGCTCTGTGTACATCTGAACCGGCTCTCTATAGGTTCGCTGGTGGGATTTCCAACAAGTCATTGTCTCATGGGCACTCATGCCCCTCATATCGGCGTATACAATAACGATTTCTGCCGCAGCTGCGTAGAGACGTGGAAGAAATAGAAAGTGTTGAGCACTGCCAACCTAACCTAACTTACTGACCAGGATTTTCGAATAGATACCTACTCATTTAATTAAGGTACAAAATTTGCCTTGGTCGAATTTTTTGTGACATACATATGTACATTAGGGTGCTTTTAATTTGTATGAAAAATTTAAAAGTTCATAAAAAGACTGTATCGCCCCCTCAATCTGTAGTAACATGGTCACAGATATCACACATAAATTTTGGTCCCGATTGGTGGCGGGTAAGGCGTGGCGCATTGAGGTCAAAGTTCAGAAAACTCTATGAAGGGTCAAAAAATCAAAATATTTTTTTTAATTATCTAATACCCAAAATTAATACTTCTATACCCAAGGATAACAAATATAAATTTTGGTCCCGATTGATGACGGTTTACTGGTGTTTTAAGGGGGTCAAAGTTCAGATTACCATATAAGCCACTAAAAATGTAAGTCTTCTATGGCAATCTGAACATTGACCACCTTAAAACACCACTAAACCGTCAGCAATCGGAACCAAAATTTATATTTGTTATCATTGGGTATAGAAGTATTAATTTTGGGTATTAGATAATTAAAAAAAATATTTTGATTTTTTGACCCTTCATAGAGTTTTCTGAACTTTGACCTCAATGCGCCACGCCTTACCCGCCACCAATCGGGACCAAAATTTATGTGTGATATCTGTGACCATGTTACTACAGATTGAGGGGGCGATACAGTAAAATATCGTTAATTTAAATTTTAAACGCAATCTAATGTACATAGTATGTATGTATATACAAATTTAGAGGTTCTGAATCATTTAGTATGCAAAAATTAATATAAGTAGATACCTACCTAGTATGTATGTATGTTTGTATAACAACGGTGTTTTTCATCCTTTGGCACTTTAAGCAGGCAAATCTGAGTCATTTCGATACACTACGAGTAATTTTTCGACTCAAAGGCAATCGTGACATTAGTCAGTTGCGCATATTCAACATGAATGTTTAAGGATCTACATACTTGGGATTTTCCGTCAATTAAAATACATACAAACACATACACATGTGAGCAATTATTAAGTTTACTAACAAAGAGTTCAACACAAATTTTGTATTGAATGCTTCTTTGTACAAAACATACCTACATACCTCTGCGTAGGGTTGTTTGTTTTATTTATTTATTTAGGTATTGTTTTAACCTAGATGTTTGTCTACGTAGAAATTAGTGTGGGCGTCAAGTTGTCGACGACAATAATATTACGGCTCTTAAACAGTTATTGTTGTTGCTAATGTTGTTTTAACAGAAACAAAAAAACTTCTTCTAAAATTTTTTTTGTTAGTCATTTGCGTGTGTCCGTTGTTTGCCTTATCACATTGCACTTGGGAATTCCCCGCACGGTCAGGATTCAACGTGTTAGCCGATATTATTTTTAAACTGTTACTTTCATGTGCCCGTTCAGCCATTTTGTCTGTTTGCAGCCATAAAATCAGAGGTCATTGTTGTGGAGAAACAAATAATGAAACCATTACAAATGTTGTGTGGTTACGCAGGCGCTTTACAATAATTTGTTGCCACGAGTGTGAACTATTGTTCATACATACTACGAGTATATTCTGCGAAATTGTGTTTGTTTATGATGAATGAAGAAGACTAACCAACGCAAAATTATCCTTTTGTGCCATTAAATGAGTATAGAGTAACCATGACATACTAGTGTTGCAGGTACTTAAATATGCACATGCGGACACCCAGCAAAAAATCTACGCCTTAGTTAAGAATTATTACAATAGATTTAAAGGCTAAAGGCATGAAAATTGTAAGTGAAGCAAAGTTGTATGGCGTAAGGCTAAAAATAAAGCTGATTTTGCTGTGCTGATGTCATCAGGTCATAAGGAATACTCTCTCTCTCTCTCTCTCTCTCTCTCTCTCTCTGAGAGCACACGTTATTTGTAAGGCTTATACGCCAGGAAAATAAGGTTTTTTTAGTGAAGGGAAAAGACACTGAAGATGGCGCATATTAGCCGAAACCGGTTTGTCTCCAAACCAAACTTGACCAGGGATGATGGAAAATCGTTCCACAATACATCATATTCCTACCCTGTCGGAAAAGCAAGCGACCAAAAAGTGTTTATGTAATACCTTATTATGGACTGATATTCAGGCCTTACGGGGTGTATGAATAGATACCTTATACATGTTTTAATAATAAGGTGTTTTTTGTTTACCTGCATAATTAACATTTTTCGGCGATTTAAGCGTTGCGGCAATTTAATAACGAAAAGTATATTCTTCCAGGGTTGAAACGTTATTATTCATACATTTATATATGTACATGGCCATACATATATGTACATATATATCGGAAAGAGATAAGCGCGCGCACTTAACACTTCACTTAAACACTTCATTGCATGTCATTTGAAAATGGACTGAGGCGACAGTACGCAGTTTTTACGCTCGTAAGACATTGTGATTTGCTCATCAATGCTAAATTCCCTTTCTCTCTGTTTGGGATATGTTAAAATGAAGTATTAAAACGTTTGGAGTAGAGAGAATGAGTGCATAGTGAGTGTAATATATATGCATAGCAGCAAGCAGCACTGCCAGCGTATTCCAGTTTAACAACTCAGCTTCAGCTTAGACTTACGAGTATGTTTGCTGGGTACATAAATATGCACATACCCTACAGGGAACTCAATAAGTAGTGAGCAAAATTTCTAGTTCCGAACTAGCAAAGAGGTGTCAAAAATGAACTAGCTCCATTGTACTTAAACTCTCACCGGTTCAGAAGGAGTGAATTGAGTCACCATTATAAGACACACTTTGATTTGTATGTAATTTCGAATTGACAAAATTTTCATGTATTTTTTTTTTTTTTGTTCATACGTTTGCCGTCGGGTTTGCATATTTCTACAATTCTCAGATTGTTAGTGAAGCATATCGTATAAAGAGTACAATTAATGAAATGAAATGTTCGCCTAATTATGATTCTCCGATCCCTGAAGTTTATTTTAATTGTTTTTTATTTTATTAACTTTAAAATATTTTTGTAAATTTTTATTAAATAAATAAATAAAAAAAAAAAAAATAAGAAACAAATTATCCGTCTAGACACAGACAGCATTCGAACCCGCGCTCGCCAGATTGATTGTCACACGTGTTAGCCAATGGGACATCGTGCCACTTGTATGAAGTGTGTCAAATGCTGCACTGAAGCGGCAGATGTAAAACTATAGAATTTGTAGGTACTTGTAGCTAGTTCAGAACTTTCGAAATTGTGCCAATAAACGAACTAGTGTCAACTGTAGAATTTAGAATGAAAAAAGACACTGAAGATGGCGCATATTAGCCGAAACCGGTTTGTCTCCAAACCAAACTTGACAAGGGATGACGGAGGATCGTTCATCAATACATCAATTTAGTACTAGTTCGGAACTATCGAAAATGTAGTGCCACCGCCTAGGACATCGCCGTGTTAAATTCGCCAGTTGATAACATGCAAAAGAGATTAAGCTCGCACTAGTAGTGGCGAAAAATGCACTAGAAGCGACCTAGTTCGGAACTAGAGATTTTCCCTACAGGGTATGGACATACATACATTCATACATATGTACTTGTACATATACATATGTATGTAGGTACATTGCATTAACTAGAGACACAAGTCCTCCTTAAAAGGAGGACTCCCAAGTTTTTTGGCGATAACAAGACACCGGAAAGTTCGTGATTTCTTGAATCTCCAGATGACTGCGGATCAACTGAGTTTACCCTTACATGCGTACATAAATTATTGCACCTATATACATATGTGTGTATGTCTTAGGTGTATTTCTTAGGTGTATACGAGAACTAATGTCCCTAATTAACTTGACAAATGTGCGGTTTGCATCAAGGTTGCCGATTTCAGGTGTGCTAAAGGTGTGTTTGTGGCTACGGTATTTAGGTTAATTATAATTGCACACCTGGTCATGGGTGTACATACATACATAGGTCAGTCACAGGTTCACAGCAATAGAAAATGAATATTTCTGCCACCAGGTATCTATCAACATTGAATGGGACAATACCATAAAATCTTGAAAGGAAAACTATTATATAAATTAAATTTGTAAGGTACCTAAATTAATAAAATATGGGACTACGTATTTAATTGGTTAAGAAATCAGATTAGGAATGATTTATGCGAATGACCTAGAATAAAACGCAACAAACCCCAAGCTATAACCATTGGAATTCCTATGCTCTATACCAGTTCTAGTTCTTGCTCTTCTTGGTTGATTATTACACGTCGTTGCATCTGTTTAATATCGATAGAGCGAATCCATTTCGATTAAGAAGTTCGCTATAAAAATTTGAAAAAAAAAAAAATAAATATTTTAATCGGCATGTGATTTGACTATAAAAGCGTTTAGGGAGAGTGAATTACTATAATGAGAGCGAATTACATCTCCTATATACATAAAAATTTGACTATGTAGCATTACACTAAAAAAAAAAAACTTTTCTCGATCAAAAACATATTTTTCCTTATTATGAACACGCGTTCCCATATAAAAAATTTCTTTGTTTTGAGTAAATTTTTTCACAAATATGGAAAAAGCATCGAAAAACTTATGGGAATTCAACTTAACAAAATTAAAGAAATCAAATCGTCAAAACAAGGACCAGTTTGGGAATGGAATGGCGCTTAAGAAATTTTTCCGTATTTTGATGTATGTATGTATGAATTTCTTTAAAACCAGTAGCTATATGAAATCATGGCAAGGCATCTAAACATCTTTATTTTATAATCTTTTTAACATGTTTAAGAAAAAATTTACTCAAAACAAAGAAAATAGTGTAGGGAAGCAATTTCTTTGACCCCTTCATATACCTACATATATTTTTTTCTCAGTGTAGATAAATTATTTCATGACTTTTTGTATTATGGCTAAAGTTAAAGTTCCATGTCGCTAAAGCGAAAAATTATAAACTTATGCTAAAACAAAAATGATTTTAAAGTGAAGTCATTGCTTAGAAAATTTCTCAAAAGCCTTATTAAGGGGCGGTATATTTTAAGATTTAATCTAGTATATGGTTACGAAAGTAGGTAGTTACTGTAACTCTACTATACCTACACCTACATACATACATCCATACGTGCAAACACATTTCAACCACCAAATCACTTTTTAAGATCGCGAAGGTCATTTGGCCAACTCGAAGGTCGCGAAGTTGCGCAGCAATGATTTTTGTTGATTTTTGGGGTTTTCCCATCAATTGCAGTTCAAAACCTAAGCATATGTTTGCAATCAATATATGTATGTATGTATTGTTATTTGTGCATACTCGTGCGTGTTCTTGTGTGTTTTGTTTTGTTGTGTTTTGTTTTGTTTCGTTTACATCCATATCACAATGACCAGTGTCTGCGAAAATATTAGAGACGGCGTCAAGTTGTCGGCGACATTATATTTAGCTCTTTAGTGATTGTTTGATTTGACAAAAGAACTATTTTAAAGTGGTAGCAAAATAATAATTTTTCTCCTTTTTTACACATTTTAACATACATACATACATACACATTTTATATGATGGGAATCTCCCAGAGACAGGATGCAGCTTGCACTTGCAAATTTTATTTAGATAATGTCTGTTGTGAACGCATAAAACCAAGGATTTTTAGTGTAAACAATAATATACCTAGAACCTTTAAAATTCTTTGTTCATTATTTTATATTTGCATATGAATCTACGCACATCGATTTCGGGACGAGGGGAGATTGCACCTATTACGGCGCCGAACTGGCGCAAATGGACTCTTAACTTGCCTCGCGCCTTATGAAGAGACTTTAAGTTATAACTTATAAGTCTTTGGAGGTATAAATAAATGTGATATATATATATCTATATATGTACATACATATCGTGGGATCACAACAATTTTGTTTTATAAAAATTAGTAAAACGAAAGCATCACTCTGCCACCCTCTCTGAAAGAGAAAAGTATAAAATGTAACAATGAAAAATTTTTAATACATATTTCATGCCCTCATTTCCCTAAGGTTCCCACGCTGGTTTTTTTTTTCTTTTTTCTTTACTCATCAACAAGCAAAAACGGTCATCATTGAAGCATCAATTGAAATTTTAATATTACATGTCACCTGGATCATTTTCTCTTTGGCATCACATGATCACATGATGCAAATTAAAACATTTCACTCACCGTTAGAATTAAGGTTATTTGCATCAGCGCGGGGCGCATAGCATCGCACGCAATCGCATCATCAAAAAAAGCCAAAAAAGAAAAAAAGATACGGCAAAATAGGAAAAGAAATATCATCAAATTCCCATACAGCGCAATTTGCTTCTGCACAGCATGTGTATGTGCATGTGCCTATGTCAGGAATTAATAAAAAGGTGGTTGCATGTACTATAAAGTGTATTAACTGTCAAGAAAAATGTTTTTGTTGTTTACCTTCCACCTACAACAATAAGATGCCAGCCACCGAATGATGAACTCATTAAATTTGAATAAATTGCGCAAACAACCCTTGATTGTAGTTTTGTGTTTTTTTTTTACACATTTGTGGGGTGGCAAGTTGTTTCGAGTGTGTGTACTACTACAAAATATGAGTGCATAGCGACTAGTTTAATTGATATGAGTCAAGTTCTATACTTTATATTTGTATGCATAGGGTTTATTCTAATTAGACCTTTTGTCTAATCATGCGTTTGTCATGTCATGCGTTTTATTGCTCAGTTTCTTATTACTTAATTTGTGTAGTGGAAACTTTTTCCCATTGCAATTAATCTTCTGCTTTATTGTTGTCTGTTACCATTTATTTATTGTATGCAATGATGAATGAATAATAGAAAAACTAATGTTTTGATGTATAAAATAATTGAAAGCATTCAATAACAGTTTTGTGTGGATGATCCTATTTCTGGTTCTCAGGAAAGAAGATATGTATCTATTTACATACTACACTAAGGAAAAGTCGCGGGATAAAATCAAGCTGTGTGCTTGCTTCAAGAATTGCAGAAATTAAGGAAAAATAAATTAAATTTCAGCTTTCATAAGATAAAAACCAGAAAAGAAAGGCATATTCTCGCTCCCTACGAAGAGTGGTATGGTCGTATTGTTATAGAAGGGTAGCACCTTGCAAGACTTTTTAGGATTAAAAAAAATCTTAAAAACATATCTGTGGCCACAAGCAATAACCGCTTAAGTCGACTTAGGAAGATTTCGAGTTATATATACCACGTTATTCTCCTTTTAAAACTCTATACATATATCTGTAAAAGCCCGATGCTTATAACTTAATTCAATCAAAAGTTATAAATAAAAACATTTAATAATTTTTCTTCGCTGGCTTCAGGTCAATTAAAGCAAGATGTTTTCCAAATTTTTATTTTCCCGATATATTTCGATCACCCTCGGTGATCATTTTCAAGGGATTGCTTTAACACGTCACTTTATTTCGACGCGGAGTTTAGAACTGAACTATTCCATGTAGGAATTGTAAATATACTGGTCTTAGACTATAGAAATTAAAGGAACTAGTCTTCTTTGTCGGAATCGACCGAATCGGACTACTATACCACCATAACCTTAAACTTTTTTCTGTAATAAATAACTACTTTATTGCCCAAAAAAGCGGTATAGATACAAGTAAAAGAAAAATTAGACCAAGTAACCTTTAATTTCACTTGACAGTCGGGTATTCATATATACCGGAGCGACAGGATCTATACTCGACCGAGATGTGCCACCTGTATTTTTTGCGTCTTTCTCATTTTCTCTGCCTTTTAATTTGTCCTTCGCTTTCACTTTCATCTCATTCTTTCACTATATTTTTATTCTATTCTTTCTATTCTTATTATTTAACCAACTCCTACTCCCTCTCTCACTACCCTTTCGTTCCTTGTTGCTTTTCCTTTTTCATTTTCCTACCCCAGAAAACCAGGTTGGCCATTGCATCGCAGTGAGCTCCATATTTAAGCCCTAATTTCGATTTTCATCCGGTTCCACGTTTTGAACCATAAATGGGGAACCGACCTAGCCATCACAATGAAGAGAGCTCTATGCTGAATCCCAGCTCAACACCTTTCATTTTATACCAATATCGTTTAAAAATATTCCGGATTATCGGGGTCCAAGTCAGGCCCGTAGCTAGGGGGGGGGGCATTGTGGGGCAATGCCCTACCTTAAAATTAGAATGCCCTATTTTAAAAAGGCCAACAAATGAGATGAATTGTTATAATTAAATTTTTTGTCATAGTTTGAGATAAAAAATTATTGCGGTTGCAATGTATGATATGAGAATCCACCATGCATCACATGTATAATTAAATAAGAACATCGAATTTTTCTAGTTTGGTTAGAGGAATGGTTCATTCCGGCACTTTTCTGACAAAAACTAGTCTCACTGTGAGCGAACCACACCAAAAGCGCGGAATGGATTTCTAAGGCTGTGTGCTAATATAAAACATTTTACTCGATGGAAAAAATGAGGTGTCTAAATTTTCTATGGTTATCGTTTAATCATTTTCGAGAATTTTTTCTCACCTTGACTTGCGTGCATACCTACAGGGGACCCACATACCAAATTTAAAGATCTCCACATCTAAATCTGGAAGCTGGACCATCTTGTTGGCTTATTCTCAATGAGTATTACATATGTACTGTCACAATAATTATGTGTCAAAAAATAGGTATTAAATGTACGGGGAAAATTTTCCAACAGTCTACCACGCGTTGAAAAAAAGTCATTGGGGGTTGTAGAGGAGGTCCTCCTGATTATAAATCCAAAAGTCCCGTCGACTGGAGATGTTTGTAAGTTGTAAAATTTACCAAACAAACCCCCAAAAACTGCGTACGATCGATATATTTTTAGCCTAATAATGAAAATGCGAATATTAATCATCAAAAATGGATTTATTGATACACATCTTCTTTTAATTAAGTTATATTAATACATGTACATATGTATACCTATACCTAATTATAATTTTTTCTATTAGTCTGTAAGGATATTTACTATATTCATTGGCTGATTTTAAACAAATAAACAAATAAAACATGGTTTTTGAACGCTTGAACAGCATTCGTTGACCATGCATTTTTTTCTTGATGTGCGGGAATAATAAGAAGTCATTGGGTGCCAAGTCAGGGCTGTACGGCGGATGACCCCTCAATTCGATGTTTTTGCCGGCCAAAAAGGCGTTGGTTTGAGCCGATGTGTGAGAGCTCTCATTGTCATGGTGAACAATGATTCGTCTTCTCTTGTCGTTTTTCGAATTTCTCCGCAGACTTCAGGCAAACAAATTGTGGTGTACCAGTCAGAATTGACCGTCCTACGTTGCTTAAGCGGAACAGGCGCCACATGACCAGTTTTGGCGAAGAAACAGGCGACCATTTGCTTCGAATTGCTTCTTCCACGAACAACTTTCGTTGGATTTAGCTCGTCTTCGAAGTACCAGACGGTCGATTGTTGTTTTGTTTCGGGTTCATACGCATAGATCCATGATTCGTCACCTGTACCGATCTTATAAACGTCTTTTGAAGCACCGCGATCGTATTTTTGCAACATTTCTTTGCACCAATCGACACGAGGCTTTTTTTTAAGCGACAGTCAAATTGTACGGGATCCAACGAGAGCAAACCTTTTTGACGGCCAGGTGTTTATGCAATATCGAATGTATGCTGGTGGGAGAAATGTCCAAGGATGTCTCTATCTCACGGTATGTCACATGACGATCTTGCATTATGAGTTAACGCACGGCATCAATCATTGGCGTAGTAACGGGGGGGGTTTTGGGGACAAAACCCCCCCCGAAAGATTCGTTTTGACCATAAAACCATCTTTGACTTTATTAGCATACATTTCTCTTTCAGGAAAAAATCAATGAGAATAGTAATTCTTCGAAATTGGTAATTCGAAATTTAGCGCTTTTTCACGAAGTATTACTTATAATTCTAGCGTTTGTTGAGACGTAGGAATGTGCAAGAACCGCAGGAATTTTACCACAATTTACATTCTTTGTACTTATATTCGCTCTTTTGTGGTAAAATTCCTACGGTTCCTGCACTTCCCTACGGCTCAACAAACGCTACAATTATTATACGGTATTGCTGTTATTAACATGCTAATAACAGAAAAGTAACGCCAATTATTAAAATTTCAAGTTTTCTTTCAATTACTTATCATCTTAATCAAATAATATTAGTATAAACTACAATGGGAATAAATATGCAATGTATAAGAGTATCTGAACTTGAGATTTTACTTAATGTCTGTCAAAATGGAATATTAAAAAACTAAATTATATAAGAAAATTATTATTTATAACCGTAGCACATAGGTAGATTTTCAAGTTTTATGCGGCCAAAAATATTTTATTGTGTACATCTATTCCAAATTGCTTGTTTAATGCAAAATTTTAATAATTTGTGTTAAAAGTAGAGTTCTCGATTTTTTTGAACATTTTCGAGTAGCCCGAACAGTTGTTGTTCAAATGCTCGAAGAGTTGTTTGTTTGTTTATTACCCGTATGTTTGTACGGGCATTTGAACAATTCGGGTATTTTGAAGTTTGTTTTTTCCTTTTGTTTATTATTTTTTTTTTTCTTTATAGGTATGTAGTTTTTTTTTTATTTTTGTTTTTCCGATACACATTTTTTTTTGTTTGTAAGCTCGAATGCTCGAATGTTTGTACGGGCATTTGAACAACAAACGGGCTTCAAACAAAAACGATCAGATCGAATTGCTCGATACCCGGGTATCTAGGGCTCTAGTTAAAAGTCGATTTTATTGAAAAATATATACAGTGACTCAAAAAAAATCTTACGCCAGAGTTTTTAAATTTATTTCAAACAGTTCTGTCGAAAATTTGACTCTCTTATTTTCGTTTAAAAATGTAAACAATTTTTTCAATAAAAATCGCCTTAAGCAGGATTTCTAAGCTTATGGAAAAATCCGAAAAATCGTAGAAATTTCTAAAAGTGGATTAAAAATTTCAAAGCGCGGCCAGAGTTTATAGAAGATTTTGAGGAGATTTCTAAGTTTACTGTTATGTAGCCAACCAATTTTAGTGTAAAAAGTGCTATTCTCAATGCTGTAAAAATTTCCGTCGATTTTAGTAATTTTTTTCTGTAGGGTGTTTGCGTTATATGTACGTGAGACCGTTCCAATGAAATTTTTCAAAAAGTTGAATGTTGCATATTATTATATCACAATTGAATGAGACGCAAAATTGCATACTCAAAAATCTTCTAAAAATGTAGCTTTATAATTCTTAGCCCCTTTTTATGATAAGTACTTCCTTAACTTTGAAAAATTGGAAAAAAATACTGCCTAAAAAGTTAACAATAATCGCTGCTAAATATCTGGGTTACTTTCGAGCATCACCTACATTAACCAAGATATGCGTTAGAAATATAAACATTAAAATTAAATATAAAGCACAAAAAGAAAATTATTGTAGGTACATATGAAAAACCCTGTATCTAGTAGTGAAGTGCGGCTTTGTACGACGTAATTTTTTGTCGGCTAACTACTAATTGTACTAGATATCATGTCCGAGGGTTAATTTGACTGAGTCTGACAGAGCAATATAACAAAACCAATTTTTAACATGAAAAAGAGTGATAATTTTTTTTTTAAATATCCCAACTTTAAAAGCTTAAAACTATAAACTTAGAATTATTGGAAACCAAGGATATTATTGAAAAGTGTTAATAATTACTTGAACCTTTAGGATTCATCACGATTACTTAAATGAAATGCTTTAAATAATAAATATTCACGTTAAAACTAGCACTTAAAAATATGTAAGAAAAAAAAACAAAAAATTAACTTCAGATATGCTAAGTTACGACCATCTGGGGCAAGTGCAGAGTATGGGGTCGGGAAAAAAGCGATGAATTATTGTTCCCCATTCTATTTCCAATATGTGGGTATGTTTTTTTTCTGTAATTGTAACAATTTTACAAACTTCAATTTTGGGCGCATAAAACTTGAAAATCTACCTATGCGCGTAGATTTCCAGAAGAGAATATAAGACTTACTTTTGAAGTATAGTTAAAGGCCCTTGGCAACTGACAATCTGGCATGTCAAGCAGTGTGTATGTGTGAGTTTTTATGTGTGTTAGTGCAATCGGCAGTCGTCGTACTACACGTTCTTGTTCGGGCTCGCGTTGATGAGAATCAAATCTTTTAGATATTTGCGTCAATCACCCGACACTCACACATATGTATACACTTCTTAACATTCCAGATTTTAAATGGCCAAGGGCCTTAAGAGTTTGATATATGTATTATAAGCGATATTTGTGTACTAAAATGTTAAATTATAGTCTAAAAAAATTACATTTCGCTAGCTTAGAGTGCAAACTGTGTAAGTCCACTTTTATGAAAAAGTGTATTTTTATGTAGAACGCTAGAAAAATCAAATACGCACCGCGCTAAACAAGTCTGAGATACTTGTCATATTTCTACTCGTTGTTATTCAGTGATACGCAAATTGTGTAAGTCCAAAAAGCGAAAAAAATTGTGTAAGTCCAAAATATTTATATGAACAGAAATTTTTTTTCATTTCGAATTTCTTTTTTTTTTTGTTTTTTGTCTCTCCTACAAAGTTTTAAAAAAGGACTTACACAATTTGCATTCTAAGCTAGCGATTTTTATCATTTGTAAAAAAAATTGTAGTTTTTTTTTGGTAATTTTAATTTTGGTAAATTTTTTACATTGGCTGTGACCCCCCCCGAAAAATTCTCTAGCTACGCCACTGGCATCAATGTTCTCTGGCACAACGGCCGTTTTTGGACAACCTTCATGGAATTGGTCTTTGAGCGAGCGTTGGCCACCATTGAATTCATTATACCAATATTGCAAAGTGCCATAGGATGGTGTTTTATCGCCATATAAAGATTTAAGTTGATCAATGCACTTTTGACGTGATAATCCACGTCGAAATTTGTGAAAAATAATCGCACGAAAATGTTCACGAGTTAGTTCTATTTTTTGCCAAATTAAATTTTTCAAGTCACTGTAAACAACGGAAATGATGGTCGTACGTCAAAACGTTCTGAGTACGATTATGCTAAAAAATGTCAGACTTTCCAATGGAAATGCCAGATTTCACCTGCAACACTTTTTTATTGTTAGGCTAAAAATATATAGAGAAGCCCTCGTAAAAGCACGCACATATGTATGTATGTGTGTGTAGAACACCTTTTAACTTCGGTGGCCTTCGGCCGCGATTTAAAAAAATAACCCTTAGCCGGCAGAATTCCTTTTCTGGGGTAATATCCATGGACCCATCCAACTACCAAAAAATTACCAACCAATATCTCGTGAACTATAAGCCTCCGGCAAGTTTTGATTCAAGATCTAAGATCTGTGAGAGGCCCTCTACACTTTTTAGAAAGTCATTTTTCTCGGACCGTAGTTCCTTAATGTAAAGCCGTTCCTTTCGGTGGACAGATGGAAGTCTGAGCCAATGTACGTAACTGAACTAGAGAAAAGTGATATGTATGCTGATTGATTTTGGAAGCCATGCCTCGATGTCAGATTGTGATACATTATTTACTTCCGCCCTACCTTAAACCAACGCTGCCCTACCTTAAATTTAAGTCTAGCTACGGCACTGGTCCAAGTTCTGACCCAGCCTGGGAATCACAATGAAAACAGCCCTTTGTTGAAGCGCTGCCCAATACCTTTCAAAGTACATATACAGTGAAACCTTTCTTGGGCGGACACTCACCGTCGGGCGAATTTTGTCCGCCTAAGAGAGGTGTCCGCTTAAGGGGGTGGGTTGCTATTTTTGAAATTTTTTTGATTTTAAAGGATTTATTTATTCATATTTCATTGAAAAAACAAGGATTCTTATGTCTTCAAAATTTCACATAAATACATAAATACATAAATACATATACATATGTATACATAAAGTATTAACATACATATTACATTTTAATTAGTAAGTTGCTGAGAACTAGAAATGTTGGGATATCTTTGAAATTATTTAAAAAATTGCGAAATTGTCGATTGACGAGGGGTTTTTTGCTTATTTAAAATAAAATTGTTTTGCAGATGGCTTTCAAATTTCTGCAACAATTCAAATGCAATAAGGTCTTCCGTGCAAAATCTTTTCAAATTTGAAACTGCAGTCAAAGCCATTTCGTTCGAGGAGATTGCATTACCTACTTTCAGCGGTAATACTTTCATTATCGGTACTATCATCTTCAATGGTTTCGATATTCTGGTCAGTTAGAACATCTAACTGGAAACCCGCGAATGTAGTTACATATATCTATTCCAATAGTCATGCGGACATTTATTTTAGTTGGTGATTCCCCTTTCATCGTAGCGCTTTTTACCTAACGAACATTCCGCGAACTTTTTTTATATTGCTATACATACTTATATTTTGTCCGCATAAGAGGAGTTCGTGTCCGCCTAACAGAGGTTTTTATGTGATTCGTTATGAAAAAAAATCAAAGTGTCCGTTGAAGAGAGGTTTGTGTCCACTTAATAGAAGCTTTTAGTTCAATTAAATAGTAAATAACTGTCCGCGTCCGGCCAAGAGAGTGTCCGCCAAAGAGAGGGCAATTTGTTTTAAAAATTGAACCTAAACCTTGGTGCATGAAAAAATGTCCGCTCAAGGGAGGTGTCCGCCTATGAGAGGTGTCCGTTAAGAGAGGTTTCTCTGTATATGTAATTCTCGAGAGCATTATTAAAAAAAAATATTGCCGTGTTTGATTTTCTTAGCCATGTTGTAAGCTTTTGTGGTCATTTCAGCGAAAATTGCCCTCTAACTAAGTCAGAGGGCATTATTATCTACAAATCCAGCCATTTAAAACGAAGTCAGGTTATGTAATTTGATAATTGAGATATGTATGACAGAATCGAAAACGTCATTAGTTATGCAAAAAAATTATTTTATTAAATTGCAAATTATTGTGCTGGGATAATTAGTAAAATTAAAATTTTTCCATACATATATATTTAACTATTTATGCATAAGCGAATGCAACTCTGTAATTGCACTAAGGCAAATCTGTTTATGGCGAATTGAATAACGGAAATACAACAAAAAATAATAATAAATTACGGCGAAATTTCAGCAGCTAAATTTATTTATAAGCGGTTTCATGATTTATTTTTAAATTCTATATTATTTTGTAATTAACTAATTAATTAGCAATTGCATAAAAGTTTTATTTGATTTCTTAACGCAAACAGGTAAAAATTTGACTTTTATAAATGTGTGTTTGTTTATATGTGGCTAAAAAATGTTTTTGGTGCTTAAAATTATATATAAATACATATATATGTTTGTATGTATAAGTCAGCGACCGACTACACAAGTGCCTGTCAACATTTTTCATGCTTTTTTGATCTGTTGTTGTTGTGCGAAAAATAATGCACACCTTAAGGATGAGCACATACTTGATAGAAAACCAGCAACAACAACAACAACAACAAACAAACAACCCTATCTCTCGTGCACATGGTGTTCCAAACTCTAACATACGCCATTAAATCAAAAGAATGGCTGTGCCATTAAAATCCTTACAAAACAATGACACAAAACAATTAAGAGCGTAAACGATTTGCGACATTTATAGAACGTTGACAAATATACACAAACATATGTATGAATTTGAGTAGCAGACAGCACAAGAGAAAGATAGAGAGAGAGCGCGCTGAGTTGCCTTCAAAAGGCAGAAGACCATCAGTGATTTTTGTTGTTGCAAGCAAGGACTTTGAAGGCAACCATGACCGTCCGTCTGTCCGTCCGTCCATCCATCGACCATTTGACTAATGTTTGAGAGTCGCTCGCTTTTGTTTCCTGTAGAGTAGGTAGTTCTGTAGAAGAGATAATTGTTTGGTCTTTCTTTTAGTTTTGATTTTGTTTTTGTAATTTCATTGTAATGGCAGGTCATCAGCAGTTGCAGGATCACACCGACCGATTTCCGTTCTCACTCTTACGTCAAACAAAAAACCAAAATATTAGAGAAAGAGAGCGAAACGAAACCACACCCCGTTGTGCGCATCCGTAAAGGCCCAATGAGCAACCTCAGCCATCGACATAGAGTACATACAACAGGGATGATCAGCGACTGCGTCAAATGATTGGCAATAGCGTACATATGTATGTATGTATGAATGTACATATGTAAGGGCAACGGCATAAGCATCCATTAAAGGATATGTGCGCGACGACTTCGCAAAGGCTCGACGAAGGACTGACTGACTGACTATTAAAGGCAGAGTGTGATTGCAAGGAAGCATCACAATCAATTGAGTATTCATACGCAGCGGTCGTTCTATGTAGATACATATATGTACATATTTAGTAGCGGTAGTGTGTGTGTCATGCAAATGCGATATTTAATATTTATTCTTGATGAAAAATATTAAAAGTGTTTGAGAAAAATAACGAAGAGTTAAAAAATAAAACACAGCAAAAGTTACTAAAGAAAAAACCCATCAAAAAAAAAACATTGAGTGCTTCCAAGTGTCACAACAGCAAAAGTAAAAATTTTGCAAATATGCAAGCAACCGAAATGACGGCGGATATAATGGATAATAACAAGTACAATAGCGCACGCGGCTCACCAGGTCCATCAAGTAAGTACCAATTAACACACAAAACAGCCACAAACTAGCAGCGCGATATTCATCGAGCTGGAGCTGGAAAAGCGCATTCTTTGGCAGCCTCCTTGCAACACAATTCGTTTAATTTGCAGGCGTAGCCTTCCTGCCCTGCACACACACGCTTGGGCGCGAGCATTCAAAAGGCCGTCGCTATTCCAACTCACGCTGCGTGATATGCTGCGGTCCCTGCATTGGCGTACCCTCATTGCGCTAACTTATAATTGTATTCCTTCATTTGTACTTACTTTTACTAATGTGCTTTTTCTTTTATGTATTTTCTTCCCTTTTCCTCAGGTCGCATTCTCTATCATGTACCATGCAAAGTTTGTCGTGATCACAGCTCCGGCAAGCATTACGGCATTTACGCATGCGACGGCTGTGCTGGCTTCTTCAAACGTTCCATTCGTCGTGCTCGTCAATATGTTTGCAAATCGAAGAAACAGGGCCATTGCATGGTGGACAAAACGCATCGCAATCAATGCCGCTCCTGTCGTTTGCGCAAATGCTTTGAGGCGGGCATGAACAAGGATGCTGTACAACATGAGCGCGGTCCCCGCTCACACACACTCCGTCGGCAGCTGGCGCTGTACAAGGAGGCGGTGTTGGGCGATCGTGAAACGTCACCGGAAATGTTGCTGAATCATGGCATGTTCAATGGCTTCGCAATGCCACCGATGTTTTTGCCGACATTGCCGCCACCGCCGCCACAACATGCACTGCCACCGTCGTTGGCTAATCGCTTTGCAGCACCAATGGTTTTGGATCTGTCAATGTCGGGCATGACACATCATCCCATGCATCAGTTGCCTTTGGGATTTTTCGCCCCAAATCCAGCATTTATCAATGCTAATGCTCTACCACCAACACCGCCATTAGTGATGGCAGAGAATTTGAATGAGACAGCTGCCGAGCATCTATTCAAAAATGTCAACTGGGTTAAGAGTGTGCAGGCCTTTCAAACATTGCCGATGCCCGATCAATTGTTGCTGTTGGAGGACTCATGGAAGGAGTTCTTCATTTTATCATTATCGCAGTACATAATGCCCATAAATTTCCAACAATTGGTCTATATTTACGAATCGGATAACTATAATCGCGATAAGGTGCGTGTGGTGAAGAGAGAGGTGCCCTTCTTCCAGGATGTTCTCAATCAAATGAGCCATTTGCGTATCGATGGCAATGAGTATGAATGCTTGCGTGCAATTACACTCTTCTATCGTCCACCTCCGCAGCGTGACGATACACCAAATAATTCCTTTGGCACTGGCGCCAGCAGCAGTCCACGTTCGAGTTCGTCAGCCGATTCACGCGGTCTCATGGAAACCTTTCGCGTGGCTAGTTTGCACGAGGAGGCACGCAAAACTTTGCACGCCTATGAGTTGCGCACACATCCAACACAACCGTTACGTTTTCAGGCATTGCTCGGTATATTGCCATTGATCAATAAAGTATCGGGCTTCACTGTTGAAGAGCTATTCTTCCGCAAGACAATTGGTGAAGTCAATATTATACGGCTCATCTCTGATTTGTATATTCAGCAGAAGCATTGAAAAGCAAGAAAAACAAAAAAAAAAAACGCTACGGAAATGAAATTGCCCTGGAATGGCGGAAAAGAATGCTGATAGAAGAGCTGGGATCACTTACAGAAATGGCAGTACAAACAAAATGCCGTCGCAATACTGATACAAATACATACATACACTAAAAAGTTAATTTGCTCAAGGGAGAGCGCATGCGCTTAAAATCGTTGAAATCGTATTAGAAATACAAATATATTTGCCTTAACGGGCGTTCGTTTAGAATTTAATTAAAATGGTGCTTTCGCACTTAAAGTGCCTTGAAAAAGTACTGGAAACTGTGATAAGCTTTCACACATTGTGAAGTTGTGAAAGCTCAAACATATTTAAAGATTACTGTATACATATGTATGTCTATAGTATAATAATTTATGTAAAGAAATTATTAGTAAAATATCTATGTATCCAAGTCCAGGCATAAACAATGCATTCGTATAACTAATTGTAAAAACAAAATATGCAAGAGAAATTCGCTTCTCGTTCGCATAAACGCAAGACAGAAAGAAAAAAATAATGCTTTATTTAATAGCAATGAAATTTTAAAGAAATTATACCTCAAACTAAAATAACATGGTAAAATTTTTGTTTTGGTTTTAAATTAATATTTATTAAATCACTTTTACTTTGTCCAAAATTTGTTTGTTTCTTTTTAGCTTTTCAGTTTTTTTGTAACAGCACAGAATTGGCTGATTTTATTTTTTCATCAAAAATATTTTTACATATGTATTTAATTTTCACGTATTTCATTTTAACTAAAATACATTAATATATACTTCATTATACATTATTTTACTTTTAATTCATAGCAATGTAATGCCTGGTAAAGGGTCAAATAAATAAATGGCAAATAGAAAATTTTAGTTACTAAGTACCTAAGTGATAAAATTGACAAAAATGCAAAACTACTTAATAAATCGTAAGAGATGTGCTAAATAAAATTGTTTTAAAAATTTATTTTAATACTTTACTTCTTATATTTTTTACAGTGTAATTATAAAAGAAAATGTAGCCCATCTCTGCGTATCTTGACGCGAAATACGGCTTTCCGAATAGCTACCGCTTTTCAGAGACTAAAGTTGAAAGCAAACACTGTCGGCTGCTGGTTGTCGAAATTAGACGTAATGGTTGGTTGGCTGGTTTGAGTGGCGAGTCCCGCCTACTCCACGACTCGTGACTGAAGAACCAGAACCAGAAAAATTGAGTAAAAGATAATATCAATTCGGAAACCAGGGCAGGTTCGACGCCCTATATCCAACCTATTGTGTTTAGGTATCTAAGATGCCACTCCGACCTTGAGTTCCGAGAGGATGTCGAAGAAAGAGGTTGCCAAGAAATTCCATTCTGATGTATTGTGGAACGATTTTTTGTCATCCTTTTTCAAGTTTGGTTTGGAGACAAACCGGTTTCGGCTAATATGCGCCATCTTCAGTTTCGAGAAAAACCAAACTTGACAAGGGATGACGGAAAATCGTTCCACAATACATCATATTCCTACCCTGTCGGAAAAGCAAGCAACCAAAAAGTAATAAAGTTTTATTTTCTTCTGCCTAGGCATCCGCTTCCATCTGCTTTTAGCCTCCTCGAACCAGTGCCAAGGAATTTAGCCCGTAATTAAGCCCATAGGCGCAAGAATCTTGCGCGCCTCCGCGATATCCAGAACCGAGCCTTGCCTGGCAAGTTCATCAGCCATTTCGTTTCCCGGTGCCACGGCACCCAGAACAGAGAGACGCTATGTCGACTTGCTAGTCCCATGACCCACTCCCTACACTGCCCGACCAGGATTGATGAAACCGTTGCAGATCCCAGAGCCTTCAGAACCGCCTGACTATCCAAGAAAATTCCTGTCCTTAACCGATACCGGCACTTTCGTTTGCAAGTAGAACCTTTCAGATTGAAAAACCCTCGCCGTGTCCGGGAGCCTTAATGATATAGAAGTGCCCGGCTGAGTTGCGAAGATACCCGCTCCCACTCCGCATGCCATTTTTTACCAGGTCCATAAGAACTGAAACTTTATTTTACCATTTCCCCAATCCTTCGTGGATGGCAAAACAATCTCATAGTTTGTATCTAAGACTGTTGTAGGAGAGATGTAGTCTGTTTTCGTATTGATGTCGGGGTCGGTAATGCTGAGCGGAATACAACCATGTCTGTATGTACGCTCCTTCCAGACTCCCAACTCCCGCAACCTCGGGGCACCCTAAGATGCCGTTACATTGACAAAAAGATCAGTGCGCGGAATATAGCAAACCACATTCAGAGCCTTCGTGTGACATGATCTAATCGCCCCTGTGATTGAAAGCAGCTCATTGAAATTTCCTCAGCATATCAGATATAGGTTGCCCTCCACCATACCAGTGAGCCGTGTGTTAAGATCGGTCGAACAATTGCTTCGTAGGTACATGCATGCCGTGAGTTCTGGCCACAGATCCCACATTTTCCCCAGCATTCTTTTGTAGACGTGATGACATGTTGTGCGTTTTCCTGCTTAATTGGATCATATAAGAGATTAAATGAAATATATATCGAGTTCATACAAAACTCTTCTTGGATGATTTCCCTTTCAAATAAAAAAATAACTCCAAATATAATCAGAGAAAAGTTAAAAGGCAGACATTCGCTTTTTGACTTTTCCTGCCAAACAGCCAACAAAGACGCCGATACAGAGTTGCTATGGGGAGATTTTCTTGTGATCAAACGAACGTGTGTACCCACTTTTCTAATTCAATTTATTCTCAAATTAATGTTCTCATACATACATACATATTTATAAACATACACATCGATGTGCATCTGCTTTAAGCCTTTTGATTTGCCTGCGGCATAAAATGTCCTCGCATGCGCGTTTTTCATGAATGTACATGCATACATAATGGCGAAAAGGACATTTAACTGGTTGTGTGTGTGATGTAACGGAATAAAGACTATGTATGTATGTACATTTATTTTATTGAAGTATGTAGTTGCGATTTTAATTTCGGAGCCAAAACGTTAATTCCATCATTGCGAATTGCTCTTTACGGCACAAATGCGTAATCCAAACAAATGCAACATCAATTGCACCACAGAGCAAACTCTATCCAGCAGTCAGTTATTTTTCTATGTATGCACATTTATATACCTAAGCTGAATATGTTTAAAACCTACCCTATTTGCTTTATTTTCCTTCCAAAGGCCAATGTGAAATAAAATTAGTTTTTTTCTGTGCTAATAATGTAGTGATTTAGGCTTTAATAATGACTAAATGCTTGTGATGTGTGACAGTGATGCACCTTTCTTTGATGAACTCCTCTCAACTCTCGCAAAGTCTATAAAAAATAAGATAATCACCCTTATTACGGTTGTCGTCGTCGACACTCGCTCGACGCTGTCGGCGACGACCTATCAAAATCGGTATTACGTATGGTAAAGTCGATAACTTGTGACAACTATCGAAACATATTTGGTATCAGCCAAGTCGACGTCGACGGTCACTCGTTGCCATTTTCGTCGACGCGGTGTTTAATGGTGACAAGAAGAAAATTTAGTATGTATGCATTTTTGTTTTTAAAATTTTATTACGGGAGTGTTAAAATTAGTAGAACTAACATCTGCAGAATATTTCCTGCTCGTTTTATTGAAAAATTCCCACTAATTTAAAAATAAATTCGGTGAGCGCACATACCGGAGCCGACACAAAGGTTTTCAATCGGGTACGATACCAACTAATTTTTTACAACATTGAGAAGCAATCACCATTAAATTGAATGCCTTGGCACCTCCTTTAAGAAAGATTGAGGAGAAAACTAATTTATTAAATATTTATGTACATACATACATATGTATATTCTTTTATTTATTAATTACTCGAGCACTTCATTGCTATGTTCATCGCTAAAACTTGATGAATCATATGCAAAATACATTTATTATAAAGAAATAAATTATCTAAATAGCACAGATTAAAAATACGGAAAAAATTGCGCACAGATTGTAAATAAAATCAAACTGCTAGTGCAGAAATTATAGGGATGGTACTTTCGTCATTCGGTTTACCGATAAACAGTCGACGTCGTCTCAATACGCTTAGCTAATACCGATTTTGCGTCGATGTGACGACGACGTCGAGACGACGTGATGTCGACTGAAAAGTGACAACGACGTCGACGACGCCAACCGTAATAAGGGTGAATGTGTTTATATGTATGGATGAGTTTGGAGTATCCGGTAGGAAAAGTAATTCAATTGTAGGCCTTGAAATACGAGAGATACATTTTCGGCTGTAGAATTTAATAGTGAAAATATCAGAGATAAACTTCACTGATCCCAACGCCGATAACTCTATTTTTCACGATGGTATTGGCGTTGAAATGAATTAAAATTAATACCCAGTAATTTTATTGTATGAGCTTATTACTAGGGGAATAACTGGGTCGGCTTTCCATTAAGGAAGCACGTTCCGAGAAAAATCAGTTTTTCAGGGGGGTAGAGGGGCTCTCATAGGTTTCAAAACTGAAGCCAAAACTTGGCGGAGGCTTATAGTTTACGAGATATGGAAATTTTTCCCGAATATTTTTTCCAATTAAACAGTAAAGAAAATCGAGTCAGCCGACTGTTCAGATGTATTAATTACAAGGTAAGGCAGTTAATTTTTGCATACATACATAAACCAAAATTATACGCAGCGTTTCGATGGCTAGATCGACCGTGGAGGGTACCATAACTTTTCTCCTGATCGCTTCCAGGGCCGCGCCTTGTAACAATTTCTGCAGCCGAATCAGGCTTTCTTGCTCAGAGAAACCGCAACCCGAGGTTGACTTCTCGTAGTGAACAGTGGCCACTGTTATTTTTAGTATCTGAGAAACCGAGAAATATTTCATTTCATTCAGAGATTGTAGTAATAGAAAGAAAATAAGTTGAAGACCAATATGAGCTCGGTTCTGGTTGCTGAAATTAAAGCAAACATACAGGTCTCCTTCTTACGTAAACAAAAAGCAAGAATGTTCCATCTGGGTACGTCTTGTACCTTTTTTCTGTACTCATAATACAGAGAGAGACCGCAGTCGAGGTCTCCCCTTTCTTTTGCGTTCAGCGGTTTTCGATAGAAATACTTTCTCGGTCGGAGCACCTTCATCCATTCTCACGACATCACCTGCCAAACGCAGCCGCTGTATCTTTTTTCGCTGAACAATCTCGATATCTGCGTAAAGTTTGTACAGCTCATCGTTAAATCTCCGTCGATACTCGCCTTCGCCAACGCGCAAAGGTCCATAAATCCTCCGAACAACTTTCCTCCCGAATACTCCAAAAATAAAATAACTGACTCACCAAAAACTCCTCGACTGAGTTTTGACATGCCCAAATAATTATTTTGAAGATAGTATTAGTCGGTAATGCTCCCAATGGTACAGTTTAGATCAGTCGAAGTGTCTTAGCAAAAAAAAATATACACAAAATTTTGTTTTTAATACATGCCTCGCCATTTAATTTTTGCACTACCAAATTTAATAAAAATAGATGAAAAGGCATTCAAGTCACAACACTGTTTGCAAAATTTGTATTTGTGAATAGGAAATTAGCACAAGGAAAAATCAACAACCAACTATTTCAGGATAGCTTCATACATAACAGTGGCGGATGCTTTATACAAGCCAAAAAGCCCGACCAGCCTAAATATTTTCGTTCATTTCATTTTATGAATTTCTTTAAAATTTGGTTATTTTACGCTTGTAATGTATTTACTATTTAAGTTTTCATGGCGCGTCACAGCACGAGTTAGTGAGCATGCTGTAACAGTCCACACATAGGATTTTATCAGGCTTTCAAAACCGTGTAACATAGCTTGTTTGCCCGATTTCTCTAAGAAGAAGTTAATTGCTTATTTTCAGAGTTGAATTAAAAAAATGGAGCAAACCACTTGTTTTATTTTTCACATCAAGTTTTTATGCGAATGAAAGGTCAGGCTTATTGATGTGCTGACCAAAAGTAGGTACAGCTAAAACAAAAAAATTCGTATATGTACACTTCTTCATATTATTCATTGTATATGAAAACTTAATTATTCTTCATCACCTTCATTTTCTCGATTGAGTACAATTTTTTTTTTAAACGTAGTTTTTATTCCTTGATTTAAAGAAAAACAATGAAAATATGTCTTTAGCGCCGAATCATTGGCACTTTTCCATAATCTGAGTAAGTTGTTTTTTCAGTGTCTTGGCTTATCCAGCCAATTTATGCCAGGGCCGCCACTCAGTGGCGTAGTAACGGGGGGGGTTTTGGGGACAAAACCCCCCCCCGAAAGATTCGTATTGACCATAAAACCATCTTTGACTTTATTAGCATACATTTCTTTTTCAGGAAAAAATCAATGAGAATAGCAATTTTTCGAAATTGGTAATTCGAAATTTAGCGCTTTTTCACGAAGTATTACTTATAATTCTAGCGTTTTTTGAGCCGTAGGAAAGTGCAAGAACCGCAGGAATTTTACCACAATTTACATTCTTTGTACTTATATTCGCTCTTTTGTGGTAAAATTCCTACGGTTGCTGCACTTCCCTACGGCTCAACAAACGCTACAATTATTATACGGTATTGCTGTTATTAACATGCTAATAACAGAAAAGTAACGCCAATTATTTAAATTTCAAGTTTTCTTTCAATTACTTATCATCTTAATCAAATAATATTAGTATAAACTACAATGGGAATAAATATGCAATGTATAAGAGTATCTGAACTTGAGATTTTACTTAATGTCTGTCAAAATGGAATATTAAAAAACTAAATTATATAAGAAAATTATTATTTATAACCGTAGCACATAGGTAGATTTTCAAGTTTTATGCGGCCAAAAATATTTTATTGTGTACATCTATTCCAAATTGCTTGTTTAATACAAAATTTTAATAATTTGTGTTAAAAGTCGATTTTATTGAAAAATATATACAGTGACTCAAAAAAAAAATCATACGCCAGAGTTTTTAAATTTATTTCAAACAGTTCTGTCGAAAATTTGACTATCTTATTTTCGTTTAAAAATGTAAACAATTTTTCAATAAAAATCGCCTTAAGCAGGATTTCTAAGCTTATGGAAAAATCCGAAAAATCGTAGAAATTTCTAAAAGTGGATTAAAAATTTCAAAGCGCGGCCAGAATTTATAGAAGATTTTGAGGAGATTTCTAAGGGCACTGTTATGTAGCCAACCAATTTTAGTGTAAAAAGTGCTATTCTCAATGCTGTAAAAATTTCCGTCGATTTTAGTAATTTTTTTCTGTAGGGTGTTTGCGTTATATGTACGTGAGACCGTTCCAATTAAAATTTCCGAAAAGCCAATGAAATTTTTCAAAAAGTTGAATGTTGCATATTATTATATTACAATTGAATGAGCTGCAAAATTGCATACTCAAAAATCTTCTAAAAAATGTAGCTTTATAATTTTTAGCCCCTTTTTATGATAAGTACTTCCTTAACTTTGAAAAATTGGAAATACTAAAAATACTGCCTAAAAAGTTAACAATAATCACTGCTAAATATCTGGGTTACTTTCGAGCATCACCTACATTAACATTAAAATTAAATATAAAGCACAAAAAGAAAATTATTGTAGGTACTCTGAAAAAAATACCCGTAGTTAAACCAACAACTTTCCGCTGTTGAATTTTCGTCTTTGATTCAAAAGCAAAATTATTTGTTTTAACGGCAAAGTTTTTGATTCAACAACTTTCCGTAGTTAATTCAAAGACGGGCGTTGTTGATCCAAAAACTCTCTTGCTGTTTAAAAATTTTTTAGTATAAAAAAAGAAGAATAAAAAGATAGAAAAAAAAAATTTTCAAATTCCATAACAAATACATAAAATAAACGGTTAGCGTGTATACGAACTTTTTCACTACGAAGCTATAAACATGCACCACGAGTAATGTATTCAAACTACTTCAACAACCCATCATGTGAGAGTGTGGAAAAAATTAGGCGGATTTGCAAAATATACCAGTGAAGAAAACAATAGCATATAAAATCAATAACAATAATAATAAAAACAAAATACAAATAAATTAAATTTAGTGAAATTGTATTGCAGTGGAATGAATAGCATAAGCATTACTACGCTGCAAACAAGAGTTGTTTTAAAGGCTGGAAGGAGTGGCCAAGGCAGATGAAGAATAAAAAAATAAAGATGGAAATGGTCAATCGAAAAAGTTCGTTTGGTGAAACCAGGCCTTAGTATTAATATTGCTAGGTAAACATACATTATATAAAAAAATAAAATAAAATAAAATAAAATAAAATAAAATAAAATAAAAAAATATATATTATATTAAAAAAAATTACTATTGTTTAAAATTTTTTTGGGTTAATTTATGTATATGCGTGAGTATTTGCTTCAATGGTGCCCGTTGTTGGACCAAAAACTTTTGCTGTTAATTCAAAAGCAAAAACTGTTAACTTAAATGTAAAAGTATTTGATTTAACAGGTTCCGTTGTTAACTTAAATACGAAAAGTATTTGAATCAAAAACGCTCGCATCTTTGAAACAACAACGGAGCGTTGTTGGGCACATTTCAACTGCGGAAAGTTGTTCGTTTAACTGCAAAAGTCTTTATATTTACAGCGTTTTTTTTTCAGAGTACATATGAAAAACCCTGTATCTAGTAGTGAAGTGCGGCTTTGTGCGACGTAATTTTTTGTCGGCAAACTACTAATTGTACTAGATATCATGTCCGAGGGTTAATTTGACTGAGTCTGACAGAGCAACATAACAAAACCAATTTTTAACATGAAAAAGAGTGATAATTTTTTTTAAATATCCCAACTTTAAAATCTTAAAACTATAAACTTAGAATTATTCGAAACCAAGGATATTATTGAAAAGTGTTAACAATTACTTGAACTTTTAGGATTCATCACGATTACTTAAATGAAATGCTTTAAATAATAAATATTCAAGTTGAAACTAGCACTTAAAAATTTGTAAGAAAAAAACAAAAAAATTAACCTCAGATATGCTAAGTTACGACCATCTGGGGTAAGTGCAGAGTATGGGGTTGGGAAAAAAGCGATCAATTATTGTTCCCCATTCTATTTCCAATATGTGGGTATGTTTTTTTTCTGTAATTGTAACAATTTTACAAAATTCAATTTTGGCCGCATAAAACTTGAAAATCTACCTATGCGCGTAGATTTCCAGAAGAGAATATGAGACTTACTTTTGAAGTATAGTTAAAGGCCCTTGGCAACTGACAATCTGGCATGTCAAGCAGTGTGTATGTGTGAGTTTTTTTGTGTGTGTTAGTGCAATCGGCAGTCGTCGTGCTACACGTTCTTGTTCGGGCTCGCGTTGATGAGAATCAAATCTTTTAGATATTTGCGTCAATCACCCGACACTCACACATATGTATACACTTCTTAACATTCCAGATTTTAAGTGGCCAAGGGCCTTAAGAGTTTGATATATGTATTATAATAATATAATTGTATTAATATATATATAATTTATAAGCCATATTTGTGTACTAAAATGTTAAATTATAGTCTGAAAAAATTACATTGCGCTAGCTTAGAGTGCAAACTGTGTAAGTCCACTTTTATGAAAAAGTGTATTTTTATGTAGAAAGCTAGAAAAATCAAATACGCACCGCGCTAAACAAGTCTGAGATACGTGTCATATTTCTACTCGTTGTTATTCAGTGATACGCAAATTGTGTAAGTCCAAAAAGCGAAAAAAATTGTGTAAGTCCAAAATATTTATTTGAACAGAATTTTTTTTTCATTTCGAATTTTTTTTTTCTTTTTTGTTTTTTGTCTCTCCTACAAAGTTTTAAAAAAGGACTTACACAATTTGCATTCTAAGCTAGCGATTTTTATCATTTGTAAAAAAAATTGTAGTTTTTTTTTGGTAATTATAATTTTGGTAAATTTTTTACATTGGCTGTAACCCCCCCCGAAAAATTCTCTAGCTACGCCACTGCCGCCACTGATGCATACAAATATACTTAACCACTACACTGAAGCAAATACACATGTAAATACATATGTATGTATGTATGTAGCTCTACAATATGTATACTTAAATCAGCAGCATTTGTCGAGTTGAGCCCTTTTAAGTCCTAATGGCCCTTTATTATCTGCCTTTAGACTTTTAATAGACTCAACGCGCTCTGCGCAAACAGCTCATCCCTGCTGCGGTTGGCAGGGGAGAGCGAAAGCAAAAGAGATGTAAAGGTAATTGCTTTTTGTATAGATTTTATTTTGCCAATGTACATACATACATATAGAAATGATGACAACGTTGCCAGATAACGTGGAGTTGGGCAGAACATTTTATATTTGGTTCATAGTGCAATGTGGATAAGCGGTAATATGTAGATTTTTACTTAATCTGGCAACTCTGCTCTCACACACAGAAATGGTACGCATGCGGCGTGTAAGTACGCATTAGGCGCTCTATGTGTGTGCGAGTTAATCCTTGTCATTCTTTTCACTGACGTTTTCATTGACATTTTATGAAAGCTAATTGTTTAGCTGGAAAAATTTGCGAAAAATGAAAAGGTATTTAGTTTTTGTGTCGTTTGTGAATAGAGAATGAGAATAGCGCGTTAAAGCCAATCTGAAAGAGTTTTTTATTTCATACCTAATTCTGATGGTATATACCTACTCTATGTAAATACATACATGTGTATGTATATCGACGCTTGAATAATGAAACAACGTATTATATATGACTCCTCTATACATTATATGCTCTCTCATTATTAAAGCGACGATATGTACTTAAGTATCTAAGAACTTTATTTTAAAAAATTGTAAAGGAATTGACTGGCAATTGATTTTTTGTACACCAAAGTCCTCTTTCAGTTTTTTGATTTCAGGTATGTACTTGATCTAAACTGTTTTTTGTAAAATAGATAGATATAAATGAGAAAAAGTGGTATTCCTTATTGGCCGATTTAGCCCATTGTCCTAGTTTCCTGGAACTCGAACGATGAATCCGCCTTAAGAGCCATTCCAAGATAATACAACCATAAAGTTAAACCAGTGATCTCCACAAAACCCTTATGGAAGCGCGGGTACCGTTACTTTGAAATAAAAATCATGGCCGACAATAAGAGCAAAAAAATTGCGGCCGCCCACTTCCTCCATTATTAAAAGTACACCCGAAAAATTTCGGAAATGTATAAATTGATATTTTTTTTATGGTGCTGGTGTTGTGCGTTTTTATATTTTTCATTATTAGCGCACGCTTTAATAGTTAAAGTCAGGGTTTGAAATTGCTTAGCTACTTTTGCTGCATTTGCTTTTGCTTTGCTTTTGCTAACGAAAAGTAAATTAGCAAACTCGGCCAGCCAAGTATTCAGCTGAGCCGTGTTTGCTTGTATAGTTAAGCAAAGCAACGCGATTTGGGGGATTTCATTTTACTTCCAGCAATTAGTTGTGTCTTTGCATTTTTTCTGCTTTTGCTTATTTTGCTGAAACGATTTGTTTACGCATATTTCGATTTTTTATACATATTTACTTATGTGTATGTATGTATATACACATAATATGTATGTATGTCCATTTGTAAACATCTTTTCATGTTGAATTTTGCTTAAAAACTAGTTTCAGCAAAATAAGCAACTGTAAGCAAAAATTTACTACTCAACTAATTGCTGGAAGTAAAAGCAACCCTCTCAAATTGAGTTGCTTGGCTTAACTATACAAGCAAACACGACTCAGCTGAAAACTGAAGCGAATGATTCGTGTTTTCGTTTTTGGCTCGGCTGAATTCAGCAATAAGCAAAAAACATCGGCTATTGCTGTTTTGCAGCAAGCAAATTCAAACCCTGGTTAAAGTTTAATTTATACATAGGTACTATAAATTTTATACTATAAGTTTTATAGCTAAAACAGCGCCATCTGATTGAATTAATCTCATTAGAAAATATATTGCGTATTTTTTTGGCACAAAGAAATAACTCATATGCATACATGTGAAGCTAATATAAAAGTGTATAAACCAGATTTCGTTATAATATCTCAATTATTTGTCGAGTTATAGGCTCAGAAATCTCGTATATTCCTGTTTCTAAAAAGAGGCGGTACCACGCCCATTTTCCAAAATTTTTGTGTTTTTCGTTTTATGTCCGCAGTTGGACTCCTGCTATAAAATTTCAATGATATATCTTTATATTTGACAGAGATATCGCTCAAAATGTTTTTATTAGGCCACTTTATAATACACATATATAAATGTGGGCGTGGCCGTCAACCGATTTTGGAAATTTTTCTTCCAAACATTTGCCTAAGTAAGTATATCACGCGTACCGAATTTCATCGATATATCTTTAACGGTTTCTGAGTTGTGACTCATAAAACTTTCAATGTTTGCCCCTTAATAAGTGGGCGTGGCACCGCCCATTTTTCAAAATTTCACCATATTTCTTCATAAGGGCCTGAGCTCAATACGTGTGTGAAATTTTATCACTCTAGCTCTATTAGTGACTGAGATACAAAATTTCCGATTTTTACTATATAGGGGAGGTGGGCGTGGTCATGGTCCGATTTCGCCCATTTTCAATACCATCCGTTCCTGTCTTGATACCAACTTACATTTCAAATTTCATCAAAATATCTCAATTTTTGCGCGAGTTATCGTGCGCACAGACGGACAGACGGACGGTCATAGCTCAATCGATTTCTCTTTTCACCCTGATCATTTTGATATATATAAGTCTATATCTATCTCGATTATTTCATTCCGTTACAATCCACCGTTAGGAAATCAAAACTATAATACTCTGTGTACTAGTACAGCTGAGTATAAAAATGGATGCCAAAAATGGCGTGTACACAAACCCCGTCGGAATTGATTGCTTTGAAAATTCAGGTTTCATTAAATACTTTTAAAAGTGTTCAATATAATAAAATAAACTAACACCATAATTTGTCTTCCAGGTCTGATAGTGAAAAAAATTGTTGATACAAAAAAAAATCCAAAATTATTCCTTTATAAGTAATTTCACATGAATTAATAGTAATTTTGCGCCGCTGTTCCTAATGGGTATAGCATTAAACTTCGTTTGTAGGCGAGAGGATAGAATGCGCGGTCGCGGTGATTTTCGGCGCGCTTGCCTATGCTTAAGCGCGGCACAAAAACAAAAAGCGCGGAAGCGCGATAGCTGTGAAGACCCTTGAGTTAAACTAACGCGTTTGCTTAAGCATGTCCTATAACTTTGTGGATTCCAACTCCATCAAACACTCAAAGAAATGCCTTCCTCGTACCTGAAAGTGCGATAAAAACTGATTTAGTTAAGGGTTAATGGAGAAAATGAGATATTTACCTGGAAATCCCAGAGTTAACTCCCGGCCCGTCTGGTGTTTGACTTTTCTATGAGCTGAGATTGAAACCATAAATCGTAAATAAATCAGGCATTGATACGTGAGTACAGGCGATTCTGAGTGAAAGTCCGACGGATTGGCGCCTCGCGCGTCGGTCGGGCGGGATATGGAGAGTAAACCGTTGGGTATTATTATTATTATTATTAACTACAAGATCGCCAAAATCATCGTTCGGTCATACAACGTATAAACTGCAAACTATCCCCTTACATTTCCTAGAGCATACTGCAGACCGGTGGTCAGCATACTAACAGGGCACTCTCTCACACCATCTCATGAGTTCAAAATGGTACTGGTGCAGAGTCAGGCGTGCACGGCATGCAACAAACCTGATGCTGTTGGCACTCTGGAACAGCGTCTCGCTCAATGTCCAGCTTTTGGCAGACTTCGGCTTAACTGCTTCGGTTCCGCACACTTCTCGTCCATTGAAGGCATTGTGGATCAGAAAATACACAAAGTACTAAAACTTGCGAAGTCTTGCATTACCAATCTTGGCCAATCTAACCTAACTTAACCTAAGATTGAAACGAGTGCTTACATGAGTTTCCGTAGAGCCCTCCAGCTGACAGAGGTAATTTTCTGCAAGTTAGTACCTTTCCCTTTGCACCTCATAGGCGGTGCAATTTAACGGGATGTCACTCCGACATGGAATACATATTCGCTACTTAAGATCTCAGACCAAACGTCATCTATTGCGCCTGATTATGTAGGAACGAACCAACACACATACTTGTATATTATGTTAACATTACGAAGACAATGAGTCCTTAAAAGGCATAATAACTAAGCACAAAGCATTTCCGTGAAAAACTCCAAAGGTAAATAGATAAGTAACTGGAGAGAAATTGTAAAATCACTGCTGTACAAAACAATATTTTATAGGCCCACAAACTAAAGTAAACTCAACAAATCTGAACGGCTTAGCGCCATTGAATTGTGAGAATGCGATGCGACAAAGGAAGCGGGGAAGAAAAATGAAGTGCGATAAGAAAATGAATGTACGTACTTACTTATATAAAACAGTAGCGTAAATGATCTACTAGGCATATCGATCAATTCTTATCTATCGGTAGATTTAAAAATTTCTTTAATTCCGGTTTAAACAGTCTTTGACTTCCATTGACCAAATGCATTGTACTCAACGCCATTGGCATAATAGAAATGTCCTCAGAGCAGGATTTGAATTATAATGTGCACGCAAAGTTGGGCTTGGGAAATCAAATAATGCGGCTTATTGACAAAGTATGTTTACTTTCCAAAGAATTTTCAATAAATTCTCAGGTAGCGCTGTGAAAGTATTAATGCTATATCCTAATTCTAATAACACTAACTGAAATGAAATTGGCATCAGTGGCAAGAGTTATAACTGATTTAAGCAAACTCATATTTTCGCGTGCCTTTACATACATACAAGCAAACATTTAAAAATACATATCGCACCCTAAATCATAAAGTGGCACAACTCAAATTTCAAAAATTTTCAGGAGAGCCAAAAAACTTTTTTTCATTACAAGCAATCGTATGACAAAGGGCAAGGTATAATCGTTATTTTTCGGTCGAAAGAGACAGTTATGCAAAAATTTTTTTTTGGCAATCGCTAGAGATATGTTCCGTATACCCGTTTATGAAAAAAACTCGATTTCGAAAAATTTTGAGTTGTGCCACTTTTTGATTTAGGGTGCGATATGTACTGTATATAGAGATGGATAATGTTTTGTCTTACATATAACTTGCATGTTATTATAGTACATATGGATAAACATGTATGTATGTATGTATGGTATAGGCATATTCTTCCAACCACTAAGATTAACTGCACCGCCCAAAGGTTAATCCGGCCCATTAAAATCCATTTGCTTGCCTACATCTTTGTTTTACTACGATAATTGCGAAAGGCTTAGCATCGAAATGATCCATACACTAACAGTTGGTTGCAATTCAACAACAACAACAACATTCATTGGTTGCTGTTGACAGTTGCCCAGCAGTTAAGTAGCGGATAATGACAGTCACAGACGAGACCAAAATAGTTTTCTAAGCAGACTTGTCGTCTTGTGGATGATCTTGCAAAATATTTTGCTTTTGTTTAGTCCATTTGTTCTTGCCTTCTTAGTTGTTGCGTTTAAGCAAGTGGTATTGTTATGGCAAAGTTTATTGTTCGTAGCGCATGGACTTTGGCTATAAGCATAAATTAAAATATATATAGGTATGTATATTCGTATATACATATGTATGTATGTACTATATATATTAGACCGCACCTGCCTTCCACGTAAATTTACCCAATTTTATAATAATAATAATAATAATAATACAATGGCGCTATTATAACTCTGACGAGTTTTATGGCCGATTTTATAAGTTACTTTAAAAGGCACGCTAGTGCTAGCAATTACGCTAGTATGCCTGATTCTCGTACGTATTGGCTAATCGGATTTCGCGAAAGCCAGCGCTGCTTTGTCTAACTCTGCATGAACTGATAGTGCTGTAGTGCTAATACAATCAGTGATGCCGTTTTGATACAATCGTATCAAATGTGATACTTTTTTAAGCCCAAGATACGTAGATACTTTTTATTTTGACGTAGAACAAATTTGATACCTTTTTAATCAGCATCAAATAATTTTGATCCGATTTAATCAAAATCAAAGAATATTAACGTATTCTTTTTCATTTTTAAGATTTTCTAAAAATTTTAACAACCAGTGTTTGCCGCGAAAAATATGTATTGTGAAAGTCTTGCAAATACCAAAAATCGGCAACATTTTATCAAACTGTAGTAGTAGTGTTTTATATTAACCATTATTTTAATAGCCTTTATGATTTTCTTGAATTAAATTGAATTCTAAAAATCTAAAATGATACCTAACTATTCATTATCTTTATATTTTTATATTGGTAAATGTAATAAAAAAACGATGTCACGTTAAAAACACGAAAGCAGCTTATTTTATTAATTTTAATTTTTTTCAAAAATTTTTCAGTGATACGAAAAAAAAAATTGCCGTATCAATTTGTTATACGAGTTAAAAGCCCAAAAACAGCTTTTTTGATTAATTTAAGTTTTTTTTTCCAAAAAATTTTCGGTGATACGAAAAAAACCATGAAAGTATCAATTTTTGATACCAAATTTTTTGAGGCTGCGGCAACACTGAATACAATATTGTGGAAATTGTTGACTTACTAGAAGAGATTCTCATAGAATTTAATTTTCCTACGCCCTTGCGTCTTGAAATGCTACCAGCTCATGTAAAGCGATGGTATCGACTAAATATCGGAATATAGTTACGTCATTTTCGGATGTCCTATTATCGACTGGTAAAACCCACTCGGACTTTTATTATACCGAATGAATCTAGCGCTAAATAAATGCCATACTTATACATATATGTATGTAAGAAAGGACTACAAGCCAATCGCCATACGTTCAACTTATTTAGAAACGGATCAAAGATGGACGCAAGGGTGGGAGCTGCATTGGTTTATCCGAAGTTTGGGATACAACAATCCTTTAGATTTCTGGACTACTGCAGTACCTTTTAGGTTGAGGTTTGCGCTGCCTCAAAAGCACTCAATCTTTCAAAATGGGACTGGTGCAGAGTCAGGCGTGCACGGCATACAACGAATATGATGCTGTTGACACTTTGGAACATCCTCTCTCTCAATATTAAGATTTGTGCAGACTCCGCCTTAATTGCCTCGGTTCTGCAAACTTCTCGACCCTAGAAGGCATTGCGGATCGGGAAATACTCAAAATATAAGAACTTGCGAAGTCTTACAAACCAAGTTTAATAGAATGCCTCCAATACGCTGCTTGCAACACTAAGGACCATATATGGTCATATATCCTAATTACTCTTCGCTAGAAATGGTTTTCCCATATTACAGGACGGTTATGGGAGTGACATGTGATTGAGATTTTTGTCCATAGAAAGAGTATTTTACATCTCAATCCAAACGAGTTGTATGAGTGATCCTTCGTTAGGCGGTGGTCCGAAACTAACCAAAACTTGCGAATTGTGAAAATCTGTTTAATAGTAGACTTGCCAGGCCTGAAGCCATACTCATAAAGTCCAACTAACTCGTTGGATATATGCTTTTTAAGGCAAGGCAAACTACCTCCCGCACATATTATCCGCAAAAGTTTATGCATAGCCTTGCCGACATAATTGAATACCACGCTGGGCAATCCGTGAATTTCTGGAACGCTATTATTCTTAAGGCGATATACATAGGTACTGCTATACGGATTTCGTCATTATCTATCACCGTTATTCAACATGGTGGACGGCAGTCAGAATTTTCCCTCCACAAGCTAAGTGTATTCTGGATGGCAGCTACGTGATAGCCATTATCGTCCTATCCTTTTTTTATGAGAAGGCAAGAGGATTGTCTGATGAATCTCCTTAACTTTGTAATGTTAGAGACCAAGGTTGACAAGCCACTGTCTGTAGGAAAATAATTGCGCCCAGTTGCTTTTTAGCCTCTCCACTGTGTATGTATCCTAAAAAATTTCGATAAACATTTCGCACCCTAAATCATAAAGTGGCACAACTCAATTCAAAAATTTTCAGGAGAACCAAAAAACTTTTTTTCATTACAAGCAATCGTATGGCAAAGGGCCAGGTATAATGGTTATTTTTCGGTCGAAAGAGACAGTTATTTATTCAAAAGTTTTTTTTTTGGTAGTCGCTAGAGATATGTTCCGTATACCCGTTTATGAAAAAAACTCGATTTCGAAAAATTTTGGGTTGTGCCACTTTTTGATTTACGGGTTGCGATTTGTTCTATGTTCTAAGTATGTTCTTTTTCTATGTTCTTAGGTGTAAAGTTCGCATAAAATTAGAGCATGCATTCTCACAATGTCCTTTTGTAACGGCAAACCAACATTTAATAACAATTAACATATTTTCAACTGCACATACATACATACATGCACTCGTGAATTTCAATGCGTTTAATTTTCTTCATATTGTCACCTTTAATAATCCTCGCATTAATTTGTCTCAATTGAAATCATTCAACCGCAAACTAATTCAAGAGATTTTAAGAACTTAAACTCTCGATCTTTTCACTTCTTCACACAGTCACATTGTCACTCACATCGTCAGATTGTCACATTTGGGATTTTCTTTTTTGCGCTATGCAATTTCTGCATGTTATATATGTATGTAATTAGAATTTGAAATTAAAAACTCTTCAACTTCAACGCACTTCATCTCAGCTACGAAGATCCTTTTATAAGGCAACCTGAAATTCATAAGCCCAAGTAAATCTTCTTATTAGTGTTTTTTTTTTTTTGTACAATGTTGCAATTTTAATCGAGCCTATTGTTGTACGGTTTGTCACATACTCATCGGTACTCATCGACACTCATCGGTTTTTGATGAGTGGACCACCTGGAGGTGGTGAGAAAAATATAAATCAAATTTCCCTCCATATCAAGACGCGCCGAGCTCATGTATGTATGAAATGTGTAATTCAGTGTGTAATGCATGTATGCATGTATGTGCATGTGTCAAGTTGCCAATGAGCGCAGCGTGATTGTTGTTTTTTTGCGTTTAACCTCAAAAAGTTTTGCCCTCATAATTTCACTCGGTTTTCTTCTTTTTTTTTCTATAACAATACAAGTATCCTTACATGGCTGAATCCTTGGAAAAGTTTCTTTACAGCAATGCAGCGTGTGATAAAAGGGGATGGTGGTAAGTAAGACTTGCGCTTTGCTGGCAGTTAACAAGTGTCATGTGATCTTAAGCTAATGGTCTGTATGTGGCAGTGCACTTTATTGAATTTTTAATTCCTCTTCTGCGCTCTTGAATGGGATGCTTACTTTTTGATGTCGTCGAATTGAAACGAAAATCTTGAGTGGACCACCAAGAAACGCGTCTTGTGTGTTCGAATTTAATATCAAATTTAGGGTTGATTAGGTTGAAAAATATTTATAGTACATATACGATTCTGTTTATGTAAGTACACATATTATTATTTTCGTGTTAAATATGTTTATTGTTCATAAAATATTATTCTTTATTTATACCGAGTGTGTGGAGTTTAATTACACTTTCAGTTTCTAGTTCAATACATGGAGCAAAATATAACACAATAATGAGATCAATCGGTGTTTAATATACTCAGTTTTACATAGTACGATTTAAGTTTAGAATCAAGACACGATCTCGAGAACAAGTGAATCTCTGCGAAGTCCAGATCAAGAGCACAACAAATGCTTGTTATATTCGCCGTGAGCACTTTAAACAGGGTAATAATTACTTATGGTAATTGAATTTGCAGAAGGGTACCACTCATCGAGGGATCTGCGCGGAATATTAAAGCTTATGTATTTGCGCAAAAAGTTCCAGATATTCTACGAACACGAACAACTTAAATGACAAATAAACATCAAGGTATTGATAGAAAGCCTGGATGCTATTGACTTGGTGATTATGAAGTCACAACGAGCATTATAAGATCGTATGAGATCTTTGAATTTTTCTAAATGAAATTTTCTTTGGATAGAGTTTTTTACGTGGTGGGTCCCAAGCACGACACACAACACGCACTACGTAGATTGCCACCCTTTCTATAGCGAGCTGCTTTGTTCCAAGACAGACGCCCGCTCGCAACCGCAGCTTCTGGTAAACAGACGCTGCAGTTATTCGCCTGCACAAGCGGAATATGTTGGAGTGGCCTTGTCGAGTTGTCGCCTTCTCACTTTAGCCCATCACCAAACGGATGTTCGGTAACTATGCAGAGAACACTACTAGAAAGTCGTGAGATGCTTGCTCGGCTTGCTCAGGTGAACGGCAATCAGAAACTTTCACCACTTGCGTGGTGCATGCGCAGCCATTTTCAAATTCGAACAAGGAATTCGTTTATTTGGGAACCAGCATTAACAGCGAAATAAAAGTCTCGGAAATCCAACGAAGAATCACACTTGCCAAAAAGTGCTACTTTGGACCAAGTAGAGGCAATTGAAAAGTAAAGTTCTCTCTCAACGAACAAAAGCCACGAACTACAGAACGCGCAACGCTCCAGTCCTGATGTACGGCGCAGAAGCATGGACGATGTCAAAATCAAATGAGGTGGCACTTGGAGTATTCTAGAGAAAAGTTCTTCGTAAGATTTATGAAGCTTTGCGCATTAGCGAGGGGGAGTATCGACGGAGATTTAATGATGGCTGTACGAGCATGACGCAGCCATCGACATTGTTCAGCGAATAAAGATCTAGTGGCTGCGTTGGGCGGGTCATGTCGTGAGATTTGATGAAATTGCTCCGGCCCAGAAAGTATTTCCATTAATCCTCCACTGCGTTGGGAAGTTTTGGTGAAGACTGGCTTGTCTTCCCTTAGTATCAGTGTTGCCACTTTAGCTATTTTGTAGCTAGATTTAGCTATAACTTTTGGCGTTTAGCTACAGATATTTTCGTTTAGCTATTAGCTATTTTTGTTAGCTTTTTTTTTAATAGCTTAGCTATTTTTAGCTATTTTTCTTAATTTCTTTATTTTGCACATCATTTTAAGCTAATGAGTCATCTGTGAGTTTATGAAAACTTGAAAGTGTATACTGATCCTTATGATTATCAAATTATACAAAAGTTGATAGTCTGGCATGCCTTCCTTATTTTATCGATTATTGGTGCATTCATATGCAAGGTTGATCAATAAAGTTTTCGCAGTGCGCAAAAGCAATTCTGCCATACATTTTGTTGTTGCCCATTTTGCTATCTGAATTCGCAAATGACCATTGCCATACGCTACACTGTCAATATGTATCGCGATATTTGAATCGGTTTGATGAATCGCAAACTAGTGCTGTACGTTCAATATGAAAATTGCGATATTTTTCTCGCTCTGAGGTTCACAATATTTTACTTCCGTCCTTATCACGGTATATTCGTAAAATTTTTCAGAACTTTATTATCAAGTTAATTGAGCAACTCCGCCAACGCTTACCGCAAAAAAGCTAAAAATATTTGACACTTTCAAGGATGAAAAGGACCACTTTAGCACGGAGGAAATCACTATTTTAGAAATGAAATGGAAAAAATTACACGCATACCCATGGAAGGGAACCACCTCTACAATAAAGTTTTGGGTAGACGTAAGAAAGCTTAGAAATGCTCTTAACGAAAATCCGTTTGAAAAACTACAATCTTTTGTGTTTAATTTTCTAATCCTACCGCTTAGTAATGCAGAAATATAACGTAGCTTTTCTGTTATGAACGTAATAAAAACAAAGCAAAAAAATAGAATGCAATTATTTATGATAAACTCTCTATTGACTGTTAGGTATGATCTAAAAAGGCTTGAAAAATGTTGTAATAACTTTGAAATTCCTAACGATATTATTAAAGCAATGACTTCAATTAATATATCGTCGGTGATACTGCAATACGTTCCATGTCATTTTTCACTTCTTCCTAAATACACATAAATAACCTTTTTACACTTTTGTCAATCACATAGATTTTGCTTTTATATATAACTTCGCTTTTATATATACTATAAAAATGTAAAAAACACCGCGAAAAGTGAATATATATATAGTTTTTTTCTCCTTCCTCAAAAATTTAGTCACGGCGACATAGCACGTTTTGCAGTATCACCCACGATATATGATTCAACCTGTGAATTAATTGAAGAAGATATGATTTTTGAAATGTTATTGAATCAAATTTTTAACTAAAGTTTAAATATTAACTAGTCGCTATTATAATTTATTTTAATACTGCAATTGAATGTACATACATACATACATACATACATATGTAATGAATTAATTTTTTTTTTCATTGTAATAATCTTATTGTGCGACGTACATATATAAGTACATACAAACAAATATATGTATGTATGTGGCTACAATATATAATATATGTATATATAAATATTCATATATGTGAAGTTGTTTTATGTCACGTCTTTTTAAATAAATGATTATTTGGCTATTTTTGAAAAAAAAAAAATTTGGCTATTTATTTTAGCTATGAAAAAATTATTTAGCTATTTTTAGCAATTTTTTTTTTAACTTAGCTATAAGCTTCAAAATATTCTGGCAACACTGCTTAGTATTTCCAATTGGCGCCAGGCAGCACGAAGCAGACACGAGTGGCGCGATTTAGTTGACTCGGCCTAAATAGTCTAGACGGTTACGAGTACGCGCCAATTAAGAAGCAGAAGAATAAAATCTATGAAATGAATCTGTTGTAGAGCAAACCTTACGAAACATTTCCTTAAAGTCTTTGTAAGTGTAAATTTTAAACAAAAGAGTTATATAAATTTTTTCTACTGTTTGGATCTTTCAAATCTAATGCGATTGAAGAAATCAAATTCCGAAGCCAACGTCATTAACCGTAGCAAGACTATTATCAACAAGTAAGGAAGCCTAAGTTCGAGTGCAATCGAACATTAGATACTCAGCTGTATGCTTTCATTGTTTGTTTGCGTTTGTTCGATATAGGGTGTATTTTATATGAAACGAGTGCTGCATAAACAGGGCGCAGCCACGCCCATTTTCAAAATTTATATCAATCATCCAAATAAGCATACAAATATTATTGTTAGTGCAAAATTTCATCCCTCTATGACTTTTAGTTACAAAGACTTCACGTTACAAATTCCAAAAGGGTGTTCCAGAAATATCTTTGTTAAAAAGTAGGCGTGGTCATAAACCGATTTCAATACATTTTTGCGTGTCTATTAACACATGTTATAAAAGTGTATAAACCAAGTTTCGTCATAATATCTCAATTATTTGTCGAGTTAAAGGCTAAGAAATCTCATATATCCCTTTGTCTAAAAAGAGGCGGTGCCACGCCCATTTTCCAAACTTTTTTATTTTTTGTTTCCGGTCTATTGTAAAACTCATGTCACAAAATTTCAATGAATTATCTTTATATTTCACATAGATATCGCTTAAAATGGTTTTATTAGGTCACTTTATAATACACATATATAAAAGTGGGCGCGGTCGTCAACCGATTTTGGTAATTTTTCGTCCACACATTTGGCTAAGTAAATATATCACGCGTACCAGATTTCATCGATATATCTTTAACGGTTTCTGAGTTATGGCTTATTAAACTTTCAATATTCGCTCCTTAATAAGTGGGCGTGGCACCGCCCATTTTCCAAAATTTTTGTAGTTTTTGTTTTATGTCCATAGTTGGACTCCTGCCACAAAATCTCAGTGATTGATCTTTATATTTGACAGAGATATCGCTTAAAATGTTTTTATTAGGCCCCCTTATATTTCCTATATATAAAAGTGGGCGTGGCCGTCAACCGATTTTGATAATTTTTCGCCAAAACATTTGACTAAGTAATTATATTACGCGTACCGAATTTCATCGATATATCTTCAACGGTTTCTGAGTTATGACTCATAAAACTTTCAATGTCTGCCCCTTAATAAGTGGGCGTGGCACCGCCCATATTCCAAAATTTTTGTGTTTTTTGTTTTATGTCCATAGTTGGACTCATGCGACAAAATTTCAATGATAGATCTTTATATTTGACAGAGATATCGCTTAAAATGGTTTTATTAGGTCACTTTATAATACACATATATAAAAGTGGGCGTGGCCGTAAACCGATTTTGATAATTTTTCGTCAAAACATTTGTCTATGTAAGCAAATTACGCGTACCAAATTTCATCGATATATCTTCAACGGTTTCTGAGTTATGACATATAAAACTTTCAATGTTTGACCCTTAATAAGTGGGCGTGGCACCGCCCATTTTCCAAAACTTCATCAAATTTCTTCATAAGGGCCCGAGCTCAATACGTGGGTAAAATTTTAAAACTCTAGCTATATTAGTGGCTGAGATACCAAATTTCCGATTTTTTCTATATAGGAAAAGTGGGCGTGGTCATGGTCCGATTTCGCCCATTTTCAATACCAACCGTCCCAGTCTCGATACCAACTTGCGTTCCAAATTTCATCAAAATATCTCAATTTTTGCGCGAGTTAGAGTGTTTACAGACGGACGGACGGACGGACGGACGGACAGACGGACGGACGGACGGACGGACGGACGGACGGACGGACGGACGGACATGGCTCAATCGATTTCTCTTTTCACCCTGATCATTTTGATATATATAAGTCTATATCTATCTCGATTATTTCATTCTGTTACAATCCACCGTTATGTGATTAAAACTATAATACTCTGTGTACTAGTACAGCTGAGTATAAAAAGGGTATAAACGGTCTTATGAGTACCAAGGGAGCTCATTTAAAAAACACACAATGGGCCATATTAATAAAAGACAAGCGTTTGCTTTTGCTTAAGATTTCAGACCTTTTACTCAAATTTTGAAATTTTGTTCATAAAAATTAATGTCAAATTTCCGAAATCTTGAGTAGAAGCATTTGCTTGGTTGTTATTAATACGAACCAATGCCTAGTAAGACTGCAAACTCGAGTCTTACGATTTCCATTTGAATGAAACTGTGACATAGCACTGGAAAATTTCCAAATGCTTTCTCATCCCCTGTCACAAATGCAGATGTGTTTATGCAAGCAGGTACATCGTCAATATGTCCACTATGCAAGCACTAAGTTAATGTCGGCAGCTTATTAGTTAATAAAATCTGCAAAAAAAAAAGATAGTATATTATATTTGCCTTAATGTCTCTGCAAAATTAAAAAGCCTGTTTTGCCAACTTATCAGCATATCTATAGCGGTGTTCAGTTGCATCAAGCATCATCATTTCAATTCGGCACCCCTTGATGAGTGATGAGTGATGATGTGAGGGAAATGTATAAAGACCGCATATGTATATGAAACATATAACGGTAAACTTATATCCGAGCGCATCCTAACAGTAGATAGTGTCATGGGAGATGTAGTGTATGCACTTGTGTGTATAATATGAGAAAAATTTAGGGGAACTAGAACGTATTAAAAGATATTTTGATTTTAATACGAACAAGTTCAAGGGCAAGCAAAAACTTTTTTGCTCATAGCTTTTTCATTTAAAGAGCTTGGAGCTTTCACTTTTTGTAATAATATTTTACTATAGCTTCTTTATTTATTTGTTTCTAAATAAAGATACAGCTTTTATTTAACTGTAATGAGTGGACGGAGCCCTTCTTTAAGCACCACTTCTTTCTGTTAATTTCATTAGATATCTAATAAAAAGTTATAGGCACATAAACCACCATTTTACCACTCAACCGATTTAAAACAAAGAATATACTTCCTATCAAATCTATTACCCTCATCTAAAACAACAAGAAAATACCAAAAAGTTTCAAACTTTTCAACTTCCGGTCAAAAGGCCACCTGTCTTGCTTAACATAAACAACAACTAAATTTAAAATACAAGTGCCTAAATACCATAGATGGGCATACTGAAGTAAAATTGTAATTCAGTAAAGCAAACAGTAAGCAGTAAAAGAATATTGCTTACTTAAAATTTTTTACAGTAATAAGTAATGCGTTACTTATTACTTAAAATTTTTTACAGTATTAAGTACCGCGTTACTTATTACTGTACAAATTTTACAGTAATAAGTAGTCTTTACTTACTACTGTAAAAAGTTTACAGTATTTAAGTATTATTTACTGTTTACTGTAAGACTACTGAAGTAGCGAGGATACAGTAGTCTAAGAATTGGCATACACACGCACGCACACTGATGAGCACAAACGCATGGGTTAACGAGAATCTGAGGTATGATGCCCAATAAACATAATAGAAAAAAATCTCGGACGTTGAAAAAACGTTTATACGCATTTCTAATTCCAGAGCATTTTGAAATTCACAATTAAACGTACCCATTCTCAATTTTTTCTCAAATATACCAAGGTAAGTACCCAGTACTAGACATATACGCCGCCGATTGACGCCGCCGCCGCCGCGCCGATTACCCTCATAATCGGCCGCCGCCGCCATACCCGTATGGAGCGAGATGTTGACATATTTTCCTAGTTTTGCTAACTGCTAAATTTCTTTAAAATTAAAAAAAGGAACCAATCGACGTGTTTTGACCTCAGGAACACGAAGCTGAATGCGGAAATGTTTTATTTTTTGCCGGTTAAAAGTTATTAACAAAAACTTTGGCTGTTCCCTACTTTACTAGCCTCAGTCCTAAAGAATTTAAGCTACTGGAAAATTTCAGTTCGTTGGCTTACATAATTTTTTCTCAGATACGGAACTTTTCTGGGATCTCTTCCATTTAGTCCTACTTATCGAGGTCTGTTGCTAATTGTTCTACTCAAAACTGCACCATTTCAACCCATAGTTTAAACGTAAGAAAGTTGCTGTTTTGAGTAGCCCTCACAGTCGTCGAACCTCAGCCCTATAGGGAATATTATAGAAGACGATAGGGGATCAAAAATGGAAAAATAAGCAAGAGTTATGAAAAAAAAAATTAAAGAAGCTTAGTACTTAATACCAGTTGTAAATTGCGCTGATTTGGTCAACCCTATGCCACGAAGAAGTAAGGAAGTTATAAAAAATAAAGGAGCTTCAACTAAACATTAGTTTAAATCTAGCTGCAGCAGTAATATTGTAGATTATTTGAAAAAACAATCGAATTTAAAGTTTGTTCCTATTATTATTTCCAACTTAAATTATACATTTCATTATTTTTATTCATAAAAATTAAGCATCAATATATGGTAATTATTATTTGGTCTTAAAATGAAATAAATGGAGAATTGCAAAATTTTGTCCCTATTATTTTTTCCAACACTGTATATACATATATTTATTTTAAAGTGCCTTATATATATAAATATGTACATATGTAAATATATGTATGCATGTTTATTATCATACAAAATAAGCAAATGAATTTAAATTTACCCTTACATATGGATTTGTGTATATTATTTAATATTTATTTTCTTTATTTTATATTTTAGTTTATTTAACTATTGTTTTTTGCTGTTAATAAAAAAGTTTCAACAATTTAAGGTCGAAATTAGTTTATATATTCCATTCAGCCAGCGCTATTAAGGTAACTAAATAAAATTAAAATTTGAATAAGGATTGTGATTTGTAGATTTGGGGCAGGCGCGAAAAAGCACGCCGGCGTCGCCGCCGCCGCCGAATTTTTTTTGGAATGGCGCCGCCGCCGCCGGAATCACTGTCGGCGTATATGTCTACCCAGTACCTATGTATAAATTAAGGATATAAAAATAACAACTATATTTTTACCACAATGCTCGGTAAAACGTCGGGAAGCAAAAATTTCTTTAAAAATCAATTGAAAAAATAAAATTGCTTTTCATCCAAATGTTATTTAAAGCAGTGGCAACAAATATCTTAATTGTATTCTAGGTTAAGATTTCATAAAAAAAATTAAGTAAATTTTTGCTTCCTGATGTTTTACCGAGCATTGTGGTACAAATATAGTTTTTATTTTCATATCCTTAATTTATACATACCTGGGTACTTACCTTGGTATATTTGAGAAAAAATTGAGAATAGGTACATACGTTTAATTGTGAATTTAAAAATGCTCTGGAATTAGAAATGCGTATAAACCTTTTTTCAACGTTCGAGATTTTTTTCTATTATGTTTATTGGGCATCATACCTCAGATGCTCGTTAACCCATGCGTTTGTGCTCATCAGTGTGCGTGTGTGTGTGTATGCCAATTCTTAGACTACTGTATCCTCGCTACTTCAGTAGTCTTACAGTAAACAGTAAATAATACTGAAATACTGTAAACTTTTTACAGTAGTAAGTAAAGACTACTTATTACTGTAAAATTTTTACAGTAATAAGTAACGCGGTACTTAATACTGTAAAAAATTTTAAGTAATAAGTAACGCGTAACTTATTACTGTAAAAAATTTTAAGTAAGCAGTAAAAAGGGTAAAAATAATGAATTACTAATGGTACTTAAAAGTGCCCATCTATGCTAAATACTGCACAAAAAAAACACATCACAGTGACAAATTAACAGTTTGTGTAAATGAGTACATTTATTATACATATTTGCTTAAACATCAGGTGCATCACTCTAGTTATAAATATATAATTACAAGGACATGTAACTAGAAAATAACGAGGGTCAAATATTGAGGCCCAATGCAATGGTTTGCTTACATAAAACACCAAACCGACCGACTAACACAGCCTGGGAATCAAAAGCCTAAGTTAACCAAAAACTAATAAAATCCTGCAGCGTAATCAACATCAATATTCTCTTCATCATCATCGTCGTTGCTTGCGCTTTGTCAACACGCAATCCCAAATGGAACGAACGATTTGGTGCGATATGGGAATTTTAGTTAGGATGTACATGTGTGCATATGGGAATACATACATACATATTTGTTTGGGTTGAAGTGGGCAATTGCAACAGTGGCAAGCAACTGCAGGCAACAACAGAAGGTCGACCGCGCTAGTCGATCATGAATCCTGATACACACACAAACATACCTATATTCATATTAATAAATAATAAACACCTTCCTTTCAATGAGGCCATATGTCAAAATAATGCAGTGCCACGGAGTTTATACAAATGTGCATATGAAAAATGTAGTGCATCGATCAACCCTCTAAATTAAGTTTGGACAGAATTGTAGCTGCTGTAGCGGTATATTTGTTTGTGTGCATTTCACGAACTGGAACGAAATTCCGAAACATTTTCGACTGTCGGTTTTAATAGTTCAATACAAAGAAAAGGCCCTGCTGGAAAAATTTTACATTCGAATGCAATTTTTTTTTTGGAGATGGAAACCTTTGTCCCTTGGGATATTTAAATTTTCAGAAAGAAGAAAGGAAGCATAAGTTCGAGTGCAATTCAACATTAGATATTACTCTTCTTCTTATTCTTCTTCTGAATTGGCGCGTTACTATCTAGACGATTCTGGCGTGCTGCCTGGCGCCAATTCGAAAAACCAATGGATCACGAGTCAGTCTTCAGCTTATCTTCCCAACGCAGTGGAGTTCTCCCTTTTCTTCAGCCTTTAGCGGGTCTCGATAGAAATACTTTCTGGGCCAGAGCACCTTTAACGATTCTCACGATATGACCTTACCAACGTAGCCGCTCGATCTTTATTCGCTGAACAATGTAGAAGGCTGCGTACAGCTCATCATTAAATCTCCGTCGATACTCGCCATCGCTAACGAGCAAAGGTCCACATATCTTACGAACGACTTTTCTCTTGAATACTCCAAGGGCTGTCTTATTAGATACTCAGCTGTATTCTTTAGTTGCAATACAAATTTGCGTGGATGAAGTTTCACTTGGACTATGTATACATTGTATATTAGTAAGTGAGAATTAAACACTTCTCTGGAGAGTTTTTTCGGACTCCTTATTCACTCAAAGTTTGCAGCAATTCGTCGTGTAATTCATACCAGTATCGCCGGTGCTCGAAATTCGACCATGCAATTTATTTTTTCAACTTTGTATTGGTACAAAAATTATTCCTTTTCGCGGAGATAAGCAACACTTTCCAAATTCCAGTTGTACCGCAACACTGATCTGCCCTTTTGATCACGATCCGACGCGAAATCATGGTCAAAAACAAGGCAGATCTAGGAAGGTAGGCCCGGTGGCGAATTCAGAAATTGCCCATGTATTTTGTTATTGTAATTGGTAGAGTGTAATATCAAAATGATATTTCGCCGTGGTTAAAATCTGAATTCGCTTGGGGATCGTCCATTCCTATTGGCCATGATGTGAATTCGCTTTGATTTTGACATTACACTCTACCTTTGTAATTAAATAAAAGAAGTTTTCAATTTGCCGCCGAGCCTACCTGTTAGATATGCCTTGGTCAAAATTAAAATTACTCAGTCTCTCTCTCATTTTTCGCTTTAATGGAAAAGCAATAGGAGATATTTGGCCGCGTTGATTTTGATCTGAGCGTAAACTGGGCCAATGCATATAAAATAGAGAGAGCGCTTTTAAATTAAAGCAACTCTTCAACTGTGTTTACGATATTTGTAAACATTTTTACGATATCTATTTCTCTTAACTAAAAACTTTATTTATTAATTATAAACAAATTAAATAATTTATAGAAAAAATTATATGCCTATGCTCTGCTCCTGACTCATACGAACACATCCATATCAATTTTATGTAGATATGAGTATGTTAAATGTGCTAAACAGCCTGGCAATTGTTTGTATGGGAAAAATGTTAGCCTATTAATATATAGATTAATTTATTCGCAAGCGCTGATATGGCCAGCGATATCTATATAAAAGTCTTATTTAGAACAATTAGGTAACTATTAAATCTCATTCGATATACCCAATGGTAAATTTCACAAATCTCGCGAAAAATGTATTTTTCGAGAAAATTCTAATGGTCTGCCTTTGCTGATAAGGTGAATGACTTTCAAAAAATTTATTCAACTAAGGATGCTACATCATCACATTACTGATTAGCTTTTCCTACAGCGTCTGACGAAACTCTTGGGCACTGTACGCATGCGCCTTTCAGTCTGTGAGCATTTGATTAACAAAGAAATTGAACGAAAATAAATTTAGTTTACAAAGCCCGTAGTATAAGCACTAGAAAATGTAACAAATCGAATTAAACAAAAGCTTCGTCGAAAAAAAAACAAAAAAAAAACAAAAACAAAAAAAGGAATTGCCGATATAAATGTTTGGTTGCATGCAAATCCAAAAGGGCCAGGGATATTTAATTCGCATTGCGCGCTCGTTGTTGGTACCTTCCACTTCCACACACTTACTCTACTCTCGCGGCAACGCTGCCACTTTTAATCAAAAGTGCCACTTATCGCTATTGCAGCGGCAATATTGCGGCACACAGCGCTCACAGGATATCGAAAAATTAACCACAAACACATACACCTCGAAGGGGTTGCAAAAATCAGCAACTTTTTTTTTTTGATCGCAAAGCAAAAATCACATAGGCCACTTGGCGACAGCGCAGAATAATTGCAATGACCAAAGAGCAAAGTGCAAAGCAATTGCCAAACAATTGTTGAGTACCTACTTTTTGTTTGTGCAATTTTTCCAAGTTTTTTTTAAATTTTTTTATTTTTTTTGCAAGTTTATTTTCCAATACGCTATACCTATGCTCTTTTGTTCTATAATATTTGCTGGTGCCAGCGTTCAGTTAGCCACAAAGGCAATAATAAGGTAAACAAAAGGCACAAAGTTCATGAATAAATGAAAAAAAGCAACAAATATAATCAACGAATACCACTTGATGCGACGCGACACACAGTGCTTAAATTAATATATGAATAGGTGAAACTTTGTTACAAATCTCAAGTGGGCCGCAAAACTTGCATACATACATACACATGAATAAATGTGCATATGTATGAGTATGTCATATATGCGAAGTGTGATTGTAATATCGCTAAAATTTATAATTTTCGTACAGCTTGATAATTGAGGCTTACAATTTTGAGTATCAATACAACAAACTAGGTTCAGAAAATCTCTTCTGTTTGCTTGCTTGCTTCTGTAAAAGCAGCTGCTTCGAAAAATTTCAAAATGTATGACGATTTTTGCAAATGCAGCGTCAGAAATGTGCTCTAGTTAAATATAAAAATATAATTAATTCAGCATACATTTTTTAGAAGTATTTTTTTTATTCTAAATTTTCTTCAAATGGCCCGATCCTGAAGCAAGTTTGGTTAGGTTAGAGTGGCGAGTCCCAATGACAGGTCCCCTATATCCATCCTGTTGAGTTTAGATATCTAAGAAGCCCTCAGGCCTACCATTCCTGAGTTCCTAGAGGTTGTCGGGGAAGGGCTTGCCAAGGAATTTCATTCTCAATTCATTTGCCGTGCGAATGTCACTCACATTGCAGGTGCTCCACCGTCTCCTCCGCTCCAGGAAGATTGCAGCTGCGGCATAGAGTGTTCTGGTCTAGAATCAGTCGTGCCGCGTGGTTAGCAAAATCCCAATGTCCTGTGAACACCCTCCTGTTCATACTTAGAATGGCTAAGGATCGCATCTTGTTGCATGAGGGTCTAAGTCATGAGAAATGCAGGCCTGCAACCGTTTCCATCTAGTTTTAGTCTTCTCATACCAGTGGCGAGATATTTGACCCTTGACGAAACACATGGGGGCAAGAATCTCCTCAGCCTCGGCGACATCAAGAGCCGAGCCGAGCCCGACCAGGCTTCAGAGCCTTCAGAGCTGCCTGACTATCCGAGAAAATTCCTATCCTATTTCCGACACTGGCACTATCCGCTTCAAGTAAAGCCTTGCAGGCCTCCCGTATAGCAAAAACTTCAAATTGAAAAACGTTCGCCGTATCCGGAAGCCTGTTTGATATAGAAATGTTCGGCTGAGTTGCGAAGATACCCGCTCCCACCCCATCCGACATCTTGGGCCCGTCCGTAAAAACTGAAACATCGAATGTCTGAGCGAGTTTACCATCTCCCTTCTTTGCCGAAAATACATAGTACTAGTCCAGAGGGTCTGAGTTTTTTTTTAAGGGGGGTTAAAATTTCATAACTTTGTCATGGCGTAATTTTATGCCGGCTCCGAACGGCAAATGCATTTTTTTTTTAGAAGTTTTTCATGGCAGACGAGCACTCTACCCACTACACCAAAGCGACAGATTTCATTACCCTCATTATTAGGTGTCGCAAAATAGCGCGCACATATTCTTTGTTGGTCACCATCCTTGAGAGATCGCCACATATGTATGTATTTTTGCTCTGCGAGTACCTCAAAAAAAAAAGAAGAAAAATAAGAACAATCTCCTATGGGAATCGCGAGTATTAAATCGAAAACTATTAGTCCCAGTTTAGGGTACTGGGTATTGGCCAAAAAGGCAAGAATCCAAATTTCTAAGTTAACATTGGAACTTGAATTTCGGAAAATAGAAAGAGATGTAAGATTTCCTTTTGTGAAATTTGTCTGCTCTCAGCCTTCTACAATTACAAGAAACGTTACTTTAGTTAAAGCTTCAAATACGTATACAAAAAGATCGCGAACGGGAACAGACATCCATTTATATTCAGCTGTACAGTAAATACTAGAGTAAAATTAACTTTTAAAATCGCAAAGCCACGCCGCCATTTTTATTTTTAACCCTCAACAATCGTTAACGCCTAACTTTTCAAAATCTTTTTTTTTTCTTTAATAACAAATATTTGTTTTTCACTTAAAGGGATTTAAAATAGAAAGTCCTTATTGAAATCATGTACATTCATGTGTACATATGTTTAAGTGTATGTGTGTATAATCTGAAGGCATCCTTTTTATATGCAACATTTTAACTTTTTTATAAAGACATTTGGTGACGAGACTCACGTGCACTTTGACATGTCAATTGACAACAAGCAAATCGCCCAAAACACAATAGAAAACTTTTATGGCATACCAGCCTTGCACTGCCGCGACAGCAACATAGCCAGAGAGATTAACTGGCCAGAAAAAAATATTTACAAATACAAAAACAAAACTGTGACTCAATTAAAGAGCTTGGCGGAACATGGGAAAATAAGTTTTGAAGTGGCTGTGCGAGTGAAAACTAAAAATTGCAAGCAACAAAATATATGTACATACATACATACATATATGATGATAGTGATGGGTAAAAACGAACTTTTAGATACTCAGTTGTAAGTTTTTTTGAACAAAAGCCATGAGGTGTTTAGTTTTACTTCATGTCAGATTTTAGATGTAGGTTTACATAACCTGTGTTCAATAACAAACAATTTCTACGAATTTTTCATAAAAAGTGCAATTTTCGTATGGAGAACTGTCACTATTTAGGAAAAATTGGTCACAATTTTCTGTTATACACACAGAGAAAAACTATTGTACAATCAACTCAGAATCGCATATAACCCAACTTAAAACTTAGGTATAATTTACTTACTAAGTTTTTTCGTCATCTTAACGAAAATAATTTTGTAAAAAATTCAGAAAAGTAATTTAGTAGAAAATAAATGTAAAAAAGGTTAACTTAGCCAAAACAACTCCTTTTTTGGTAGCCAAAGTGCTTGGGTAATAAATCACCTAAGCTTTGTTTTCCATGGTCGAGTACAAATTGTGTAAGTACTTTGGCGAGTTATACAAGTTCTTGTGCCCATACACATTTTTTTAACTAAGTCAACTTTGTTAGATTTACTATAGTTTTTCTCTGTGTGTAGAGAGCTATAGTCATATACATACATATACGAGAATGCTCTTGAGAGGTGGAAGTTGCTGCCAAAGTAGCGATACACATAAGCCAAAAACAAAGGCTCATTGTAATACTAAAATGAAGTAAAATAATGGATTTTCAAACCTAGATAAGTCACTACAGAAATACAAGAAGTGTATATACCCCAGTAAACATTCGGGGTCATAAAAGAGTCAGAAATTAATCCTAAACCGGAGCATTCACACTCATTATTAGCTAATTTTTAAGTCCGAAGTTTGTACACGAGCCTGATTTCATGCATTATATGAGCCTGAATAAGAGTCATAAAAGACTCCTATTGAACTCATATTTATGACTCTTTTTTGCTTCTTCTATGACTAGCAAAACTAAAAATAATATTTTTTGCATTTTTCTTCCCCTGACCCGGTTCTCTTCAAATTTTCACTTCAACACCGCTTGGTCTCCTCTCTATGTAGTTGTGGAACCTTCTTTGCGACCACTGCTTGCTTTATAGTCTTGGCTATTTTGTATTCTGCTCCGGTTTCGAACCTGACATCAGGCAGAAATTCAATCCAATACCTTCATATGTATATAAGTAGTGGGACATTCAACATTATATTGAACTTTAGTGATACTTTTATACTTCCCCTTTTTCGAAACAGCATCTGTGAATTACAATTATCATTTTAAAAAACTACAAATTATAAAGCAAAAATTCGTAAGCTCACATTTCACAAATATTTCGCATTTCTATCGGATTCCAAAATTATTAGGCTCATATTTCACACATATTTTGGACTCTAAATTATGAGTGCGCCGAGAATGTTTGCTATTTTCTGTTGGTTCTGACATACACAACTGAGTATAAACTTAGTGCATATGTTTAAATGAATCCTTATATTTGCATGGCGTGCGTAATACATACATATGTATGTACATACATACGCCCAATATATAAGTGCAACATTGATTTAACGGGCTGATTTGTTGCCGGTAAGGATTAGCGTTCAGCACATGGAAATATGGCGGCAGTCAATCGATGAAGATCGCGTTAAGCGGCAACACGAACAGAAAACGACGCAGCGTGTCGACGCGCGCGCTGCTCTGACTTGGCTTGTCAGCTTTGTGTAGGCCGCAAAATGCATTGTCCAACAACCAACTGTCGGCACAGCGCGCACAAAATTGTCATCCCCCTTAGTTTAGTTTGGCTTGCGGCTGCGTGTAAATGATTTTGATGACAAACAGCTTTAACAATAAAAAAAGCAGCCGAAAACAAATAACTCATACCGCAGATACTTCACTCTGTCATAAAATATGAATGTATGTTAATGCTTTGATGCCACTTTTGCATACATGCATACATACGAGTACATATGTACGTACATATATGCATAATCATTTAACATCGTTGTAAAATTCGTGCATTTGGCAGAGAGGGATGTTGCAACTGAAGGACACAAGTTTTGTTTGTAGCACTGTCAATTGAAGTGCGCTTTGCACATACATACAGTGCTGTGCAATAAAATAAAACCAATGATGTAAGAGGGCTTTGTATCAATAACGTTACAAACCATTCAAATATCCAATCCTTTTGATGTTAAATAGTCATACGAATAAAGGGGGCAATTGAGCGGGTGACTTGATTGTATTGCACACTGCTGTATAAATAGTATAGATAGTACCTATATAGTCTATTACATAAGCTACATGCACATATATACATACATATATACACATATTTGTTTGTATGTAACTAAAAACGTTCCCAATAAACACAACGGATTCGCCTCGAATTCGAGACGAGTTCGCTTCTCTGATTATATTATCGCGGCGATAATTAGCGATTCGCGCATTTTTATATTCTCGGATCGTTGGCGATTCGAGATTTAGGCTCATTGGCGAATACATTCTAGAAAATCTTCTTCTGCGAATTCGCCACGATATCATCCGAGCTTTTCAGTCGCTTGAGTAGAGTTTTAAATGGTAAATTAAAGTCCAACAGGGAATTTCTTCGTGTAAAGCAAGATTTAATAAAATTAATAAATGCTATTGCGATAATTGACTTTTCTCGAGTCCATCTCGAACTCGATACAAGTCCGAAAAATTACATTCACCTCCGCGAATTCATCTCGAATTCGCCACGATATCATCCTCGCTTTTGTGTTTATTGGGATTAAGCGTAAGTTGTTTTTTTTTTTTTGTTTAGTTTTAATGAGGGTTACTGACAGTCGCTTTACTGTGAATTTTTCCCCCTTTTTTAACATCTACCTATTAACCAGTAAAAGTCTTCTGACGGACGGGGGTTGCATAATTTATGAAATGTCACAGTATTGTCATAATTCCGAGGCACTTAGTTGTGGGCAAGCTTTGCATAATTGCTCATAATCGTTGGTAATGAAGTTGTATTTTTATTTTCTAGTTCTTATTTTTCACAGCAGGAGTATCTACTTATGTATTTGCCTACATACACATGACTGGAAATCAATTGGAATTTTGGTGGATTTTAAGCAAAGCATATTTAGAAATTTGAGTACGTGGGTTAACATAAGGGAGATTATATACTTAAATGAAGTCCTACATATAAAATAAAAGCTTGTAAAAACAAGAGTCTACTTACTAATATAAGTAAAAAGTCGGCAAAGAGAGAATAATTTTTTGGAATCTGAAATACCTTGTTTTGGCGGCATTAAATGAAGGAAATTGCCGAGAGGTGACTACTATTGAAAAGAGTCAAACATCGTCTTAAACCGAATACGATAAAAGAGGAAACAAATAACGAAGCATTGGTATCTTAGAGTTTATCCGATCATACTTATATCAGACGGAGGTATAGAATGACATAAGGCAGTATGCTGTTTATATCCTGCAATGTGTTTACTCCAACGAGAACATATTCATATTAAATAGCAATCAGATGACACTCAGAGCGAAATTCTCATTCGAGGTAAAATCTTGAACTGTGGCAACATGTAGAAATATGTACATAGATCAAACGCCAGTCTATTCGCAACTCTGCAGCGCCTGCTTACCAGAGCGTAACGAGCTAGCAATAGGTTCACATACATATGAGCTCAGCAAAGAGCAAAAGAAATAAAGGAAAGAGTACCTACTGGTGCCAAATTACTGGACTAGGCCAGACAAGGTGCCGAAAAAGAATGCGGGAAAAAAATTGGGCCAGAACTCACGGCATGGAAGTACAAAGCCGTTATTCGACCGATTTTAACACACGGATCTCTGGTAGGGTGAGGTCCAACTGAGTTAGGCCATATATTGCTAAAATGCTGAGGAAAGTTCAACGAGTTGCTAGCGTTGCGATTACAGAGGCAATTAGATCATGTCCCATGGAGGCTCTAAATGTGATTTGAAATATTCCGCCCATTGATCTTCTTGTCAAGTAAAGGGCATCCCAGGGTGCCCTAAAGCTGCGGGAGTTCGAACTCTGAGAGGAACGCACATACGGACATGGTCGTATCGACTGTTGTCGCTGTGGTGCAGTGCGTAGAGTACTCGCCTGCTATGCCAGAGGTCTCGGGTTCAAATCCCAGTCCGACCAACACCAAAAAAATTTTTTTAATTAGCATAAAAGCTGTAGGTCCACCCAATTAGTAGGAAAAACAAAAGGAGCACACCTCGAATTGGGAGAGAAGCTCGGCCATAAAACTCGTCAGAGTTATAATAGCGCCATTGTATTATTATTATGTTATCGACTCCGACGTCAATACGAACACAGATTAGATGGGATAAACATTGGACTACCAATCGAAACGACCTAAGTTCGATTCTCGGTTGAGGCCGCTGGAAGAAGTCTGATGAGGGGATGTGGTGGTCTCCGAAATGGATCCATAACTTCTACCAAAAAATTTTTTTCAATTTTTCTGCATGTGTGGGAGCTAGTATTCTCGCAACTCAGCCCGACACTTCCATAGCAATCAGGCTCCCGCACATGGCGAGAGTTTTTCAATCTGAAGTTTTCGCGTACAATAGCCCTACTTGCAACGGAAAGTGCCGGTGTCAGAAACAGGATAGGAATCACTCAACTTTCTCGGACAGTCAGGCGGCTCTAAAGGCTGTGGGATCTGCAACGTGATCATCAAATCTGGTCAAGCAGTGCAGGGAATGAGTCATGGGCTTAGCAAATCAACATAGCGTATATCTGATCTAAGTGCAGGGACACCACAAAAATTAGTGTAGTATCGCCCAAGATTTCCTTGGAATTTATTTTGGCAAACATCAAACATTAAATTTCTTTCCGGCTTCTTTCATCTTAAATTGCGGATCATTAGCTCAGTGGTCTCAGTTTGAGAGCAGTAGCACCAGCATCTCATTACTTGAGAGCTTATAAAAATTTGGTCAAACGAATGAAGTGAAAAAAGGGATTAATATAATAATACAATGGCGCTATTATAACTCTGACCAGTTTTATGGCCGAGCTCCTCTCCCAATTCGAGGTGTGATCCTTTTTGTTTTTCCTACTAATTGGGTGGACCTACAGTTTTATGCCGGCTCCGAACGGCGAATGCATTTTTTGTGAGAAGCTTTTTCATGGCAGAAATACTCTCGGAGGGTATGCCGCCCACTGCCGAGAGGTGACCGCTGCTCTTAAAAAACCCAATAATTGGATTTTTACTAATTAGAAAAATTGTTTTGGTGTTTTGCTCGGACCGTGGTTTGAACCCGAGACCTCTGGCATAGCAGGCGAGCACTCTACCCACTGCACCACAGCGGCCACGAAAAAAGGGATTATTCCCATTAAAATCTGGCTTGTGATGTACAATCTTTCGTGTAATCTATGGGATTTATTGCATTTATATTTACACACATATGCACATATGTAAAATATATCTGTACAGCCAGTCCATATCAAATATTGACAGCAAACTAATTATTTCGTAATTTTTGGAATTTATAGAATAAATTAAGATGACATCATTAATGGACAATAGATGTACCTAAACACAAGAGACATACATACATACATATGTACATATATACAGATGTAAATTAAACACAATAAAACAGCAAAAAGGAAAGAAATTACATCATACGAAAATTGTTCTGTTTAGACAAGTCAAACAAAGCCAAGATGCAATTAACTGCAGCATAAAATCAAAATGTAAACAAACGGCACGAAAATTAGTTAACAAAAGCCAGATAATATAACAACAGCAAAAAGGTGAATATCTATATTCGTATGGGAGATGTACCTATGAGAGAAGCATGAAAGATGAAAAAGGAATTGTTTTATATGCAGTGGTTTGGCAAACAAAAAAATACCTACATACATATATAAATGAATGCGAAACAAAAACAAAAATGTATTGCAAAAAAAAACAACAAAAAAGGAAGAGAAAGGAAATAAGAATGCATTTTTGACTATTTTATTCTTTCAAATGCCAATTACCTAGCTATGTATATGAACTGTTAATATTTCCTGCACGCCGCCATTTGAAATACATACATACAAAAACACAAAGCCAGCGGCTACAAGAACAGCAAGGCACACAATTTTTGTTTTCTCTTCTAAGATTTTTGCAATGATGGCCAATGCGCATGCGTGCATTTCACTTTTTGATTTAAAGTCATTTTCTATACATTGAAGACTTCTTCTGCTGCCATTCAATCACTCAACCATACAGATTGCTTTATGTGGAAGCATATTATTATTGTGTGTGGCAATGTTTAAGCAGGCGGTTTTATGTAGGCACACAAATCAATGAGCCATTGTACATACCAGAGATCAGCATGCGATACATTTTTTGTGATTTAGAGTATACTCATAAAAAATGCGGTGAGAGTATGACCGCAACCGCAAAATATGCGATCATAACAAACACCGTACCGGATTTTCTTGATCAATTCCGGTATGCGGTAGTATGGATATCACAACACCGCAAACACCGCATATCGTAAACACCGTATACCGCAAACACCGCATATCGCAAACACCGCATACCGCAAACACCGCATTTACAATGTTGCCAGTGCGATTTTTTGTTTGTAATTTTTACCGTCTTATGGATTTCTGATGAAAAATACTACTGATTACAATTTGATTTTAACCAAAGAATATCTATACAGGAAAACTCTCAGGATTGGTTTTTTTTAAGTTTTTCATTGAAAGGGCCACTTAAAATTTAGAGTTTGTTTACATTCAAAATAATTTGACTAATGAATTTCAAGATAAAAATATGTCCTATTTACATGAAATAGAGTTTTTTCCTAAAATCCTTGAATCACATTTATGGCTTCTTAGTAATACACATAAGTTCCAGGGCTGAAATTTATTGATATTTTTAACGATAAACAAAAAATAATTTTGTTTATGTTGAAACTTTTCATTTTAAAAGCATAAAAAATTTAACTAAATTCAAATTGCTTCAACAAAAAACAAAAAGATTATCAAAATTTTTTTCGTTTCGATAATTGCCGAAACAAAATTTTTTTAAAATTATTATTTCAGCTGCAAACAAAAAAATGATTACCAAAATAATTTTGTTTCCTGTGCCTATAAAAAAAAATGAAAACCTATCATATAAATATGTATTCATACATACATATGTACATACATACGTATGTATATCTTAGCAACAAACAAACAAACATAAACAAAACGAAATCCTTTTTGTTATTTTGTTTTGATATCAAATTAGCAAAATTAATTGTGATACAATTTTATTGATAATTTTGGAATCGGAAATATTTTGGTTTTGATAAGCAGCAAAGCAATATAAATTTTTGATATTTTTTTTATACATATGTTTATTGAAACAATTTTTTTTTTGTTTATTTTGTTGAGCAGCCTTGATAAGTTCTGTTTACACATTTTTGTTATTCTGTGACATAATTCTTTATTTTCCAACGAGGCATTCATTCAATTCACAATCGACAAAATTGGCTACGATACATTGATTGAAACCGAAGTTTTTGTCATTTTATTGGAGCAACAACAATACACATGTTTATTTTTATACATTTTATTATGCGCCCGTCGGAATAAATACTTTTCCGTCAATCTAGCAATTCGTTTAACTGAGAAACATAGTTGAATTAGATGTCTTTTTTACGGCAAAGCTGAAGTACTGAATGTGTCGATCGTCATTTAAATACATTTAATTCAACTATGTTGTCAATTAAACAGATTGCTAGTTTGACTGAAAAGTATTCATTCTGATGGCCCTATTAAGGCGGATTCATCGTTCGAGTTCAGAACTTTTTTGCCATGTGGCTGTTGTTGTGTTTTCGGAGTGTGAGAGGAATTCCGAAAAGTTCTGAACTCTTTTTATTAGTTAACTCAAATTCAACTTTAGTTCAGAACTCGAACGATGAATCCCGCTTTAGTCGTATTGGATTTCAAAAATGAATTTTTGATTATTTCATTATTGAAAAATATTTTATTATTCAAAAAACTGCCACAAAAAACAAAGCACACAAAAATAAAAAAAATTCTTGAGAATAAATTTGCTGTATATCTTATAATCAGTAACACATATCTATGTATTTATGTACAAATGAATTTTCAATTGCCTATACCTTTGCAGTGTGTGAAAAATTTCCGGCAACACTGAATAGTATACAAATAAACAAATGCGGTGTTTGCGGTGATTGCGGTGTTTGCGATATGCGGTGTTTGCGGTATACGGTGTTTGCGTTATGCGGTGTTTGCGGTATGCGGTGTTAAGAACACTACATACCGCAATATCATTTAGGTTTTCAATCAATGCGGTGGCGGTGAATTTTTTGTCTGGGTACTTATTTTTTGAGCCACTTAAAAAATAAGTATTTTTGCGGTGCCTTAGAAAATGCGGTGCACCGCTGCTGATCTCTGGTACATACATACGTACATACATACAAACATATGTACATATGTAGCTGATATGGTACAAGAAAAAATTTATGTATTTTTCCAACTGTCGGATAAAGTCGACTTTTGTTATTATTTTGCTGATTTCTGCTGCTGCTGCAACGCTTGGTTTACCAATAATACTGTCCATACCGCTGTATGTACAAAGGTACTGTCGTACATATGTACGTACATCAGAGATGTTAAGTATTGCAATCATCGAGACTTTCAGCCCTTGAAGTCCCATTCTTTTTCTTGAAGTCTTGAATGCAGCCTTTCAGTCTTTTTTTTTGACTGATGATTTAAAATTTGAAGTCCCCAGTATTTTTGGCAAGTATGACTGACCATTCATTTTTTTCATTCATTGATGACTGGCGATATTTTTTAAGCAGTCATTTAGTAAACTAGTACCAAAAATATGCTCTCTATGTATTTTAGCTGTAATAGTATTTATTTTGCATATACCTAAAATGGTCAGTTTATAAAATTTTAAAATACATATCGCTAGCTTAGAGTGCAAACTCTGTAAGTCCATTTTTATGAAAAAGTGTATTTTTATGTACAACGCTAGAAAAATCGAATACGCACCGCGCTAAACAAGTCGGTGACTCTTGTCATATTTCTACTCGTTGTTATTCAGTGATACGCAAATTGTGTAAGTCGAAAAAGCGAAGAAAATTGTGTAAGTCCAAAATATTTACATGAACAGAACATTTTTTTTCGAAATTTTTTTTATTTTTTGTTTTTATCTCTCCTACAAAGTTTGAAAAAAAGGACTTACGCAATTTGCAATCTAAGCTAGCGATATGTACACTAGAGCGTATCGAGAGAAAAAAGTTCCCTCCATATGATCTCTTTTTCGAAAACATTTCCGGAAAATTTTTTTTGGACCCCGCTAGATGTCGCTAAAATTCAATTTTTCATATCTTCGGTTTTACGGAAGGTTCCTACTTTATAATTGTATTAACCCTGTGTGCGCCATTGGGGTAACTTCCACCCAGTACATAGTTTATACCACCTTAATGTAACTTTTTTTGCCGGTATGTTAAACGTCGTCAAAAAACATTAACCTTTTGCCAAAGAAGTATTTCGATCGATGCCATAGAAGCGCAAATAAAACACATTTAACGTTCCGAGGAACATGCGTTTTTCGCTTCCTGTGGATTCTAGGTTAATTTTATGAAGTTTTTTCCTGAAGAGTCTCCTACTGTAATTCTATACCGAATAATTTTCGAGAACATTTTAACCATCTAGCACCCCTAAGAAAGGGTTATTTTGACCCCTTTTTATACAGTCAGGAAATAGTATTTTTAAGGTCGCTAGAGGGCTAAAATTTCTAGATAATTATTCGCCTTAAAATTTCATTAGGGGTCTCCTGAGAAAAAAATCTTTGTAGAATGGACCACATGTAAAAGACCACAGGAAACGAAAAACTTATATTCCTCGGAATGTTAAATGTGTTTTATTTGCGGTTCTACTGAATCGATCGAAATACCTCTTTTGAAAAAAATTAATGCTTATTGACGACGTTTAACATGGTGGCAAAAAACGTTACATTAAGGTGGTATAAACTCAGTACTGGGTGGAAGTGACTTCAATGGCGCATGTAGGGTTAATACAATTATAAAGTAGGAACACTCCTCTCATGCTAAAGAGATTGGTGTCTCAAACTTAGGGATCGTATCTTTAAAAACCTAGTAACCCCTATGAGAAGAATGGCAAAAGACTGTAGCTGCAATCATTTCATGATTGCAATCAAATGATTGCAGTAACGGGGTGGATTGCAGCCAGGTGACTGCACAGTTTAAATTTACCAGTCAGAATTAAGGCTTACTTTTTTAATTCCCAGTCATGACTGACAAAAAATGAATAGCAGTCATTTTTACCCCAATCAAAAGACTGCGCAGTCACAAAGTACTGCATTACTTAACATCTCTGACGTACATAAATGAGAGTACAGCAAGGTACCTATAATGTTTAGAACGAAATCTGAGTTTTTCAATCGAGTTTTGGGAATTTGTTAAAATTTATGTTTTTATACCACTCTGCGCTTTGAACTTGTGAATATATGCGGTCACGATGACGTCTCTTCGCCGGCATATTCTAATTCAAAAACGTGCCAAAAGCAAAGGGTATGGCTCTGGCAGCCTGCTAAGCCACTCACCGTGCCACGAGTTCCAATCGTCGTGCCATAAACCGAAGGAGTGTTATCGATACATCGTTTTCATAGCCTCCTCTTGGATCACCAAATCCAAAGGAAGCAGGTTCAATAGAACATTAAGGGTGACACCTGATGCCGTTCTCATTGTACCCCTCTACAGCCTGCTAAGCATATTACCCATGGACTTAACCAAGATGCTACGCCACCATGCTACAGTGGTATACGTGATACTCGGTATGACCAAAGCTGTATAAATCCACATAACTATTGCTGCTCTCAGACCCCAGGACTTGCTGAAGGTTCTTCTAGACTGTCAACTCATACTTCGTACTTCAAATTTGTTTGGCCGTCAAAACCCAATTGGTTATAAAATAGTCATTTCTATAAATCTTCTTTTGCCTGTTTTTCTGGCGAATATTTTGTTAGCTTCTCAGCGCTTATTTTTCATTTTTCTCTATTTTCACCGCATTTTTCACGAAGGTTTTGTTCTTTGTTTGGAAATTGTGGATTATCCCAGTTTTGCATGTAATTGTATTGCAGTGGGGATTTAAGCAAATAGATATGTACATATACATATGTACATAAGGATCTACATATATATGTACTTAAAAGTGATTAAAAAGTGCAGTTTTCATGGGTATGTTGCCGGTGTGTGTTCGCCAGCGTGTTTACCTTAGCCAGGATAATAGGTATTGAGCATATTTTCAGAGCTGCTGTTTAAAAGGCAATTAACTGTATATCAACGATGCTAATTGATTTCAATTATTACGGGTTTTTGCGTAATTTTTTTCGTCTTTGTATTTTTGGGTAAAGCATAAAGCCAAATAAACAACACACAAAAATATGCACAAAAAATCACACATCTATGTATATATGTACGCATCAGCTGTACATAACATTATATACATACGCGCATAGTTATTGAACAGGAAGCCATCAAACAAAACCGTCCATTAATATTAGCTATTTTTTGCTTTATATGTTCATACACCTGCAAATTAGCAACGCTAAAAAAACCAACTATAAACCTTGATTATCTGATATTAAATTTCATTTCGAGCATTCGCATCTACTTAAAGGCATTATGCCGATGCTTCAAAAAATTCGGCGTGCTCTTTGTAATTTCCGTTGACATAAATGTCGTAACGTTTTAACGTTTAAAAGCTACCAACTCAATACTGATCACTTAAGCAAATAGTTTATGGAAAATAAAAACATGAATGGAGTTCTAGTTGTTCTACATGCAAGGAAAAATTAATTGAAAAATTCTAACAAAATTTATACACTCAGGGAAAAAAATTATAAAAGCATATGAAAACGTGCTTAAAATGGGCAAAAACGTATTTAAAAGTGATGTAAATACCAACAATTTGATTTTAAAAATGTTCATTGTAAAATTTTAAAATCAAGAAAAAACATTTTAAATTTAAAAATGTTTATTTTATTTTAAGCACTATCAGAAAAAAAAAACACTGCAGTGCTCTCTATACCATTTTCTTTCCCGAATTCGAAATTGTATCCAAGGGCATTCTTTTCATCTTCTCTCAATTAGAGTCCCAACTACAAAAATATAGCCTCCGCTTGTTCTCCTCTTCTTTTCTACTTCGCCTTAACTGTTTGCTATCTTTATTTCTTATTCTCGTTATTCTCCTTTTTCTTCTTTTTTTATATTCTCCTCCGGATTCGAACCATGACATCAACCTGAAATTCAATCCAACGCCATCACATAGTGGAACATTAAACATTATATTGAATTGTAGTAACCTATTTATACTTCCCTTTTCCTAAAACAGAATCCATGAATTACATATATGAATCATTGTAAAATCAAAATTAAAAAAAATCGATTCTCATTATTGTTTTTGTTGGATTTCTTACAAAAAAATATTTTCTCACAAAAAAATTTTGAACAAAGAGCGAGTTTCTGAATCAACATTCATTTTCATTTTTAATTTAAGTATGTTTTTTTTTAAATCCAAAATACATTTTTACTTCAAAAATTTCATTCTTAATTCAAAAATTTAATTTTTAATTTAAAACTGTTCATTGTTAAAATAAAAATGGTTTGGTTTAAAACGTGCATTATGAAAACAAAAACTTTATTTTTGATTTTAAAATGCTGTTTTTCCCTGAGTGTAGATTTACAGATTTTTGCGTGACCATCATAACATTGTGTGCAAGTTACTGGGCCTTAGTGTTGGGCGATTTCGAGATTCTTAGAGGATACAATGTATACGCACAATCGAGTCTAAACGTTTACTCACTTCTTCACTATACAATCTAGATACATAATTCTTCCCGGGTCGCTGACTACTCGATAGGTTTTGCACACCTTCTCGTTAAATAATTCAGCAAAAAATTAAGCGTAACATTAATAGTATTTTGACAGCTAGAGGTATGTTAGGGTTGCTTTCTTGTATTTGTTTCGTTTATTTGAACTATGTAATTTTATTCAAAACGAACGACAATTAGTTTGCAAAGAAAGCGAGAGAAATAAGTAAGTTAGTTCGAGATGTTTCGACATCTGTTTCAATGGACAACTATGCCAAACTGGACTCGAATATGAGAAAAAGGCATCGATAGACATCAATTCGAGATAATTGCATAATACACCGCTGACTTGCACATCACTAATGGATTTACATCTACATGATATCTCGAACCATTCGACAGCTCTATAAGCTAGTAGAAACAGCTTTGGTAAAATCTAATCGATTTAATCCAGTTTGACTACTATTGATTCTTTCATAATTTCCCTATTGAAATCAGAATTCTTTATTACGAGTACACTTCAAGTGTTATTTCATTCTGTCGCTATGGCTCTTTATATACATAAATAGATAATATGCTAATGCTAACTTCATAAATCAATTTTTAAGGTTTGAGATAATTAATCACAAAATTTTGCAAATTCGCCAAAAAAGTTCACTTAATGAAAAATGGCCTACGAATATTGGCATACAAGTTTTGATCATTGGAATGTCGTGTTGTTTTCACATAATTGGATTTAATCAGTCACATAATACGATATGTACCTACTATGTATTTATACTCGTAAATTCAATTAAGGCCACAAATTTGACAAGGTTTCTTAATATATTTTTTTGCTCGTGTAGATATAAAAATTTACACACCAACACTTGCTTTCATTTTTTCTTTCGCTTCATTACGCAAACGTCAAATTTAATTATTTCCAATATTCAACCAAAAGCGGTAACAAATTAGGTGTAAATAGCTTTTGTTTTACTAGTATTACCATATTATGAAAAAAGTCGACCGGTATTATTTATTCATCACATTTGTTATATTTGCGCATTTTTTGTCCTTTTTGGTGATATATTTTATACATGGAGACTACATTCGATAACTAGTGTAATTCTGTAATTATACTCTAATCGAAAGCGATGATATATGTAAAACTACACTAGTTAGAATTCTCGTTAGAATCTAATTAGAGAACTACATTAATCTGCTAATCGATAATAATAATTTTCTCTATTTGAGAACTATGTCCCATTTTGTTTGAGAACGCCATGATTCCCGACATTTTCGCAAGTGATCATCTAATGTTAGAAATTTGGAAATGGGCTAGCTCTCGAGTCATTATCAAATCGATGTCTAAACTCTGGGCAGCTCACTTAATTTACTAAATTAAAATTGGTTGAAGTGGGTACCCAATTATAGGTTAGGTTAGGTTGAGTTGGCCACCACCGTAATTCAAGAAATCGTGGGTACACTTAGGCCAAATTGGCCCAATATGATACCACATGCGAACGCTGGCTTCCTACATCCTTTAACAAGCTTTCGGAAATATAGATTTAGAATAAGTTAAGATTGGATGCCCGTGAAGCTAATTTAGCGCGTATGCTTAATGAAGCCTAGAAAATCTAGTATCTTTGCATTTTCCAGCTCGTCCAAACTGCGATAGCTAGTCATCGATAGTACAGAACGGTGGCACACACTTTGCATCTGAGACCAAAATCGTCTGTGTAGAGGCCCATATAAGAGACATGGATGTCCATAAGGCAGTGACCTGTTAGAAGTCCCACCAGTGAACCAATCGAGAGCCAGTTGAGATGTTAAACCGAATTAGATCTCCTCTCATACATCCTAGGTCAGATTTGGCTGGAAAGCACACAAGTTGAATCCACGGCCGATCTAGTGTTATGCGGCATTTACACGGATGGATTTTTGCCGACTGGGAAATAGACTGAGAAATCGACTAAGCAAAAGTTGAACGCAAATCTACTTTGTGCTAGTCGATTTTTTATCGACTGAACTATTTACACGAGTCGACTTTGGCTGAACGACAAAAATCGTCCAGGAAATTGACCCGTTTAAAGGCCGCATTAGTCTGTTCAATGAAGCGAGATCTCAACAAATGCTTCCATGAGTTCAAGGGTTGCCCATCCAAACCGCAGTTATGATTTCCTGCTTGACTTACCGTGAGAGGCATGGGTGTCAGCAACCATTGTTAGTTTGGAAATCGATATCAAAATCTAAATCGAAATCGGAATCGATTTCAAGTATGCAAGTACCACTTACAATTAACGAATTCACTAATACAAAAAAGAAGAATGGAAAAAATTTTACTTTTCTACATGTGTACCGTCATAAAACAAAAAATTTTCTAAAATTACCATACAACAATATTTTACATGGGCGTGCAAGGCAAACTCTGTGGTCTGCAAGATAGTAAAATTTTAAGATTTGCATACATATGTACATATTTATGGCCTGAATATTAAAAACAACTTGCAACAACCTTGCACTTTAATCTCATTATGTTTAACGATTATCCCCCAGCCAGTGGCGGATTAAAAGTCCAGAGCGCCCTAGGCAGCCACTTTCTCGGCGCCCCTATACCGACCATAAATGGCCATCATAATACTATAAATTTTAACTACCTATTTGTTTTACACCCTAACAATCAAAATCTTTCCTCTTTATAATATTAGTGTAGATGTAGATATAGATGATGTAAAAGCTTAGATAATTTGTTAATCTCTACATACATATAATAAAATTGTAACAGGTCGATGTCTGTACATTGTAGATATCGAGAAAAAAATGATTGGGGGAAGCATTATTAAGCCAGTAGAATCCAAATCAACCATTTTTAGAATTTTTGTCTGTCTGTCTGTCTGTCTGTCCGTTTGTTTGTGGCCGTATCACTCAAAAATTGCTGAATGGAATTGAACGAAACTTTTTATATTTGATTGCTAGACGCTCAACTTAAAGTTTAAGGTATTATTTGTTTCGATATCTCGACCGGTTTCGGAGTTATCGGCCAATATGTGCACCAAAATGTGTTAGTACAATATGGGTATCAAACGAAAGGTGTTTATGAATGCTGCCATAAACCATTTGATTAATTTCAATACCTAAACTGGCTTCGGAGATATCTCATAAAATGTGAACCTTCTTAATCTCAAAATGCTTAACATGGCTATTTTGTTATAAGAAATAAAATAATGGCAACCTGGTAACCGACGTACAGAGTGTACTTATGTTATGGAGCGATAAATTCTCCTCATTGATAAATTGCGAGGGAGTCGTCGAACCCGATTCCACAATCCCTTGTTTCAACTAACGAAACACGATTTTTACGCGCTCTAGCGTATGTTGTATGATAAGTACACCTTTTAAAAACGGAGGAAAATTGCCCGATCTGGTTTTTTTTTTTTTATATAATTAAAATATAATGTAAAATGTGAACTGTAAAAATATATAAGAGAAAAATAATAATCGGTGTTCTAGAGAGAAACCTTAAGTATTTAAATTGGAGTTGCCAGAAAGCTTACTTTGATTGTGACGCGTACATATGTGTATGTTTTGGTTTTTCATAATTTCTGGCATGTTGTTGAAAGTTTTCCGTCGCAAAAAGATTAGGAAAGTCAAGTAATTGTTAACAAAGATATTTAATAATAAAAATTTCTGAATAAATGATGGCTCACTTTCACTGTGACTCACTGTATTCCCATCAAAACAAATTTCAACCATGGGAATTGTTGTTGCAAAAAGTGACAGACACATTATGTGTCAATGGGAGAATGGAAAACTAAATAAACCAAATATGAAGAAGAATCGACCACAGTGTTGTATTCAAACGTAGCAAAATCTTCACAAGAAAATTGCCAAAATTCCTAATAAAATCAATTAAAACTCAAAAATATGTTAATTTTTTGTTATTATTGCTACAAATATAGCATTACAAATTCAATTCACCCAATAATTTTAAAGGTAGCTTTTGCACAGCACTACATGGTGACAGGCACAGCATGCCAAACGATCAGCTGAGAGTGTCGCAACATATAGATATAAACTATGGTGCTAACTAGAGTGCTATTGTTTTTGATCACTTGTGATTGGAGTAAAAGAGACAAACCTATTTTGAATAGATAGCCAAAGTACATAAGAGAGAAAGTGATGCAAGATCACACGTACGCAAAGCCAGGCATCACTTTTCTCACAAGGCCCTTAAGAAAGTGCTGTCGACGATGCACAAAACATATGTCAGCGATGAACAGCACGTGCGGTGTCAGCTGAAGCTCACTGTCCCGTAGGGTGTCAAAGTTGTACAGACCGTCGTATCGGGGATAGGCGAGTGTGCAGACCAAAATTTTGGTTTGCACTCAAGTGTGCAGAAAATGGTTGCCATAGTATGTAGTATATATTTATTTTCTCAATAGATCTCTACATATCGTAAGATTTATTGGCAAGGTGGAGATAATGGGTCGTATTAATAAACAAAAAGCAATTGCTATTTCTAAAATTTTTTGTAATTTGACAAAAATTTGTATGAAGAAACTTCCAAAATTTGAGAAAAAGGCTTGAAAAAGTAATTTCTTTTTTATTAATATAATCTAATATTTTGATAATCGCCAAAAAAGTCGCCATCGCCAATTTTCATAAATTGGTCGCCAAAGTTTGTAAAAAATCGCCAATTTGGCCAAGGCCGTATCTAGGGGGGGGGGGGGGGGGGATGGCAGGGATCAATCCCCCCCCCCCCCGAAATTAATGCGATTAAATTTTTTTTATAATATAAATATGCTTAATTGTATTATTTAGAAGCATAGAAATCATGTAAAAAGTTAGTCTCAATTATTATTTGTATCTATGTACATATGTACTAGCAAGCAGCCTAGATAGTAGAGCCCTGCAATGAGACATTCGTACAAGTGCAGATTCGTGTAGTTTTTGCTTTTGACTACTGTACTACTCGTATTCATTTCAAATGAGAAGTGGTAGTACAAGTACAAGTTTGATAGCTGTTGCTACAGTTCTCTATTCGTTTACTCGTTTACTTACTTCATTTCGCACATTTAGCTACATACGCACATATACCTACATACATATGTACACTTTTGTTTGTGCACACACGCTTGTTGCTGCTGTTGTTGTACAAGTGTACAAGTGTTGTTTTGCTGTGTTTCGTGTACTTCCGAGCAATACAGCAATGTCTCATGACGAACGGATAGTGTACGCACACTATTCATTGTGGTTCGTGTACGAGTAGCATAGTACTCATAATAAAGCGAGTTGTTGTACTTCACTACAAGAAAACCAAACGAATAACTCGTTTGGACATATGAATGTACTTATGCAGCAGTCTACTAGATAGGGTCGAAAAAAAATGTGGTAAAAGTCCGCTCCTAAATTTGAAGCTTATGTTGAGAGGGTTATGGGACACAAAAAAAAATTTTTTTTGACCCCGCGAAATACCGCCGAAATTGTTTTTTTTTTGTAACTTTGTTATTTATCATCCGATTAATTGTTTACTAATTTAGTAAAACCCTTTAAAGGCAACATTGTCATGAATTTTGAAGCACTTTCATTTGGCAAAACAAAGAGAATAATTCATGGACATACAAATAAGTTAGCTGACCCAACTATGTGAAAACGACTTCAGAGCTCAAAAGAGCATTAGAAGGAAGTGTAGAGCTGCAAAATACGAAAATAATGACGTATCAATTTTAAAAATCGGAATAAATTTAACAAAGTTACAATAAAAAAACGATTTCGGCGGTATTTCGTGGGATCAAAAAAAATTTTTTTTTGTGTCCCTTAACCCTCTCAACATAAGCTTCAAATTTAGGGGCGGACTTTTACAACTTTTTTTTTCGTATGGGGACCAACCCTATCTAAAGTACCCGGCTTACTTCGTTGCGCCGCAAAAATTAAATATACTGATGTTTAGTTTTGAGTAGAGTGTAAAAATGGGTTACACATTCATATTTTGTGCTTGTTTTCTGCAAGGAATGTAATATACCACCCTCCTTTAGATGAAATGCAAACACTTTAAAATTAAACAACGTTATAAACAATACATTTATTAACAACAAAAAACTCAAAGTTATAATAATTCAAACAACGTTTGGTACCTACACAGAGCGAAAACCACCTAATAAAATAGAACAAAAGTAGAAGATATCTCTATAGTTTTTCTTTAAGAAGAATCCCTACTTACTTTTAATGGGATAGTCTTTTTAATAAAATTAAGAAGAAATCTTCGAATATATATGTGGATATCTCCTTGAATTAATAAAGAGGGCGTTCTTCTTATTTTTAATAGGTTATCTAATTAAATTTATTATAAAGTTAGTCTTATATACATACATATGTAAACTGAGTTAGCGGTTCACAGTCGACAACAATAATGCGTTAAGAAAAGTTGAGTAGAAAGTTTTTTATTTATTGTAAGAAGGTATACTTTTAAATAAAATTAAAAAGATTTACCTCCCAAAAATAAGAAGAAATCTCTATGGAAATATCTTCGTCTCTGACTTCTGTCCTCTTTTTGGGCCACGAAGCTGTTCAAAGAGACAATCTTCTAATTTTTATGAGGATTATTTGGCTCTGTGTACATTAGTAGGCAAATTAGTTCATAAAATAAGGTACATCTTGTTCATTAATTAAAAACTTCCGTGAACACAACATTCTTTGTTTTGTTGCCATTTCCAGGTATAAGAAAACTCTGGTTTTGTGGTGAACCAGTTCGCGACAGAGCGACATACATTTGACCGTGAGAAAACTCCTCGTTGCGAAGGTCTACCCCAATATAGCTAAATGTTTGCCCTTGGGACTTACAAAAACGCGCATTGATTTCGTATGAATCGCCACATATCTCTTCCACGCAATCGTGAGTTTTCTAAACGATTTGCATGTTCAGCGACTGTCCCGTTTCTTCTGAACCTAATTTGGCGCCTGTTTCCAGAAGATATAGATAACTGCGGTTTTGCTTTTGGCATGTCTAAGAAATTATTTAACAAAATCATAAACTTATAATTAATTTAATTGGGTAAGAGCTTAATTTAAAATTTGACCATTGAAATTAATGGTGATTTCGTTTCATCAAAAAAATGCGCATTTTTGTTACACTCTTCAATTTTCCGTTTTCGTTTGCAAAATGAAGGTAAAACGTCAAACAGAATATGTCTTCTTTTTTTAGTGGTTTTATTAGGCTAGTGGATCTAGTGGTAATTTAGTGTAAAAAAAGTAAAAGCGTGGCTGTCTTCGGCCGTACCGAAGACTTCATACCTTTCATGAGTGGGGAAATGAAAAGTTACCTATGTATGTACATAGCCGGATTAAGTTTAATTTATAATTTTAATTCTGTGGGTTATTTATGGAAAGATTTATTAGAAAAAATGGTGTCTTGGCTATTTAAATGGAGGAGTTATACACCAAAATGTCCATATCTGAACAATCGGTTGTATGGGAGCTATAGGTTATAGTGGTCCGATTTTGACAATTTTCGGTAAACCCGTTTGGGCCCATATGGGTACAAATACTTAAAAATTTCACGCCGTTAGCTGTTAAAATGGAGGAGTTATACACCAAAATGTGCATATCTGAACAATCGGTTGTAGGGGAGCTATAGGTTATAGTGGTCCGATCTTAACAATTTTCGGTAATCCCGTTTGGGCCCATATGGGTACAAATACTTCAAAATTTCACGACGTTAGCTGTTAAAATGGAGGAGTTATACACCAAAATGTGTATATCTGAATAATCGGATGTTGTGGAACTATATGTTATAGTGGTCCGATCTTGACAATTTTCGGTAACCTTGTTTGGGCCAAAATGGGCACGTCTACTTCAAAGTTTCATGTCCTTAGCTGTTTAAATGGGGAAGTTATGCACAAATTACATCCAAAAATTTCATGTATATCTGAATAATCGGTTGTTTTCTATATGTTATAGTGGTCCGATTCGGCCGGTTCCGACAAATGATCAGCTGCATATAACAACATACCTGTATTCCGAATTTCATTCAGATATCTCAAAAATTGAGGGACTAGTTTGCGTTCACACAGACGGACGGACGGACAGAAGGACAGACGGACATGGCTTAATCGACTCAGCTCGTGATTCTGATCATATCGGTATATATTTTGGTGGGTCCCCCACGCTTCCTTCTGGTACTTTCGACAAAAATTTGTTGGCACTAAGTTATAATACCATTTCATTCTCATGAAAGGTATAAAAACTACATAAGTTTTTCACTTGCTACCCTGTTTTCGTTTCCTAAAAATGTACACTTCAGTGGTGTAAAAAACTCACACTTTTTACCATCTGAAGCTTTGAAAGGGTAGCTGGTTGCACTGAAAATCAGCTGACGAAAAAGCGAAACCTAATTATTCATGCACATAGCATAGCAAACGGGGCAGATATGTATGTAATTTGAATTTGAAATGTTTTTTTTTTAGTTAATCCCCCCCAAAATGAAAACCTGGCTACGGCCTTGAATTTGGCGACAAATCGCCATCCTGACGACGCAACAAACGCGCAATATTGCACAATATATCGATGCTTGTGCAATGTAATCGATTTATCTATTATCGATCTATTATAGATCAGCTTTAATTCTTAATCGTCGATATGTTATTTTCTTTATTGGTTTAAAAATTCTGAGCTCGCGCGCCCCTTGTAACTACGCGCCCCTAGGCAAGTGCCTAGTTTGCCTTAGGGATAATCCGCCTCTGCCCCCAGCGCAGCTTAAGTTTTGCTCCAATTTCGAAAGCTATTGCCAAGGTCATAAAATAAACATACATATCTATGTATGTATGTATGCACTAGTATAATGTACTTATTAAATTAATGACTACTCAGCTGCAGTATGCCTGAAGAAAAATATATTAAACAAAAAATATATTAAGTAAAAAATCAATTTGGATATTATGGGAAAAATACTCATAACAGATATAGTATATACAATAGGGGGATTCACTATCCCTAGCACGATAGCAAGATAGCACGGATTGCAAATATCCTAGACCAAAATATGCTACACATCGAGAGCACCCCATTGCACAGTCGTAGGAAATTTTAAGAAGCAGCTTTTCTTTTTAGCCAAAGGGACGCGTTCATCACTCACTTTTTAATAAATAAATCATTTTATTTTAGTAAATTTAATAAATAGACATAAAAAATAACATTTTAAGCAAAATTCAAATGCTCAAATTGAAATTGAAATTAGCAATTGGCAAATGTCAGCTGACGCAGGGTCGCAATTAATTTCCTACACTTCATAGCAAATAAATATACATAGGTTTTGGTGTAGCATATTTTTGAGGTCTAGCATATTTCTGTGCGCCTGTATTTTGTAGTTGTGCGTTGTAAAACTTTGCAATCCGTGCAATCCGTGCTACGTGCTAGGGTTATGCTATGGATAGCGAATACCCCTAATGTATATGCATAAGTATGTAAGTATGTATAGATGTACATATGTACATATTTAGATACAAATATCTTTACTTCATGCAATCCAATAATGCTCAACCCATTTTTTAGCAATTTCACGCCGTGCAACATTTCAATCAAATAAAATTTTAAAAACTAAAAAATGCAATACCACCAAAACTTGGCACTCCAAGCTTGCGTCCACGAAACTCCATTCATTTCAAGAGTCCACATACAACATATGGTCATGTACATATGTATATATGTAAGTATGTACGTAATTGTACGTACCTACATATATATGAACCGCGTTAATGGCAAAGTCAATGCACTTCGGGCAACTTCATATAATCAATCACATCAACATTACGTTAAATGGTCAATTTGAACGCGAGATCATTTGGCAATTGAACACGCTCACAAACTTTGTATCTACAAATATGCATGCATATACCTACGTATGTATGTATGCCAAATGATATTGACCTTGATATTGTCAATATGGTAAGTGAAAAAGAAAAGTGTATGTATATGTATGCACATACATAGAAACAAGTTTATTGCAGCATAAAAGTGCAGTTAACAAAACTTTTGTTACAAAAGTATAAATGTATCTACATACATACATACGAGTATGGATGCAAGTACGCACAAGTTAGGCCTACAAGCTAAAAAGTTGCAAAGCCTTGCCATTATGCATTAAGCATGGTCAAGAGTGTGTTATATATGTATATTTCCACATATGTGTATAGAAATATATTAAGGGGCCTATTACGAATTAATACGATACACGCTAAACGCTTGCAGTCGGGTACTTCGTATTACGAAATAATTTCTATCGTGTGAAACCCGATAGACTGTAATGGAAATAAAGTTAACGCATAACTAATTGAACCCTAAACAAATGTCATTCACGATAGTGCACCTAGCGGGCGTGTGGAATTCATAATATGGAAACTCATTTTATACGCTACGCTTGCAAGCGGCCGATAGCTATCGTATGACAATCCATAATAAGGGGGTAACGCATATATAAACATGGAAGTATACACATACGTAAGTGCATTGGAATGCATATTCGTCATAAAATTGCACTCACTCCAAATCTAGTGCATGGGTTTTATATTTCTTGCGGCAGCACATGAGCTGTTGATGCGGAAAACCACTATGTGCTCCAACATTGCCCCACTCTGCTACATAGTAGCAAGCTTGCACGTACTTTTCTACATACATAGAAAAATTGTGTAAAAATCAAACTTGTTTCATGACATGTGCGTAAACATGTCTAAGCGAACGGGTTAGCACACGCAAACAAACTCAGCAATACCCAGTGGGGAAAATTTTACGTAAACTATTAAATATGTAACTAAAAAGTATTAATATATGACCTATGTATGTATGTATATAAATACCCTGCAGGGAACTCAATAACTAGTGAGCAAAATTTCTAGTTCCGAACTAGCGAAAAGGTGTCAAAAGGGAACTAGATCAATTGTAGTTAGACCCTCACCAGTTCAGGAGGAGTGAATTGAGTGACCATTATAAGACACACTTTGATTTGTATGCAATTTCGAAGTGACAAAAATTCTATGAAAACTTTTCATTCGTTCAATTTCCGTCGGCTTTGTATATTTCTGCAATTCTCAGATGTTTAGTGAAGCGTTTCATATAAAGAGTTTTCTATTTGCATCTTAACTTGTATGAAATGAAATGTTCCCTAATTATGCTTTTCCGATCCCTCAGGCTTATTTTTAATTTTTTTTATTTTATTACTTTTTAAATATTACTGTAAATTTTATTAAATAAATAAATAAAAAAATATTAGTCAAAAAAAAAAATTATCATCCACCTTGACACCGACAGGATTCGAACTATCGAAAATGTGCCAATAAACGAACTAGTGTAAACTGTAGAATTTAGTACTAGTTCGGAACTATCGAAAATGTAGTGCAGAGGGTGACAATTGACACCGCCTAGGACATCGCCGTGTTAAATTCGCCAGTTGATAACATGCAAAAGAGATTTAGCTCGCACTAGTAGTGTCAAAAAATGCACTAGAAGCGACCTAGTTCGGAACTAGAGATTTTCCCTACAGGGTATGAAAATATAATGATTAAAGTTCTTTTAATAAAACAAGAAATGTCCATATAACCGCCAACTTAGTATTTGCTTCAAGCGATGCCACACTTTTTGACAGATATTCTCTTCATTCCATCGATCTAAAAGCTAAATTTAAATAAAGATATAAAAAAATCAATACAAATAAAAGTTATTATTGGCTGATTTTGAATAAAACGTTGGCGGTTTTCGATTTTTCGTAGCATATGTATGTCCGTATTTGTCTAATCTTTTCCTTGTCCTTTTTTTTGTGGAAATTGGTTTTGCGACTTTAGTTTATCAATAACAAACACAAAAAAATTACAGTAAATGTACAAAGAAAAAATTTAGTGTCATATGAACATTACATAACTAAGCAGTTTTGGTATGCATATTTTCCCGTTTTTTGATTAAACTGGAATATCCTAGGAACACGTGCTAGGATAATGACAAATTATGTTTCGTTGAAAAGAGAAATAAATAGAGATCGTTTCAAAATAGTTTATATATACACTACTTAACAAATTATTAGAGAACAATGTAACTGAAAATATATAAAAAAATTTTTTTTTGACATTATTTTGACAATATCTCAGACATTTATCAAGATGCGTTAACAACTTGTATACGTAGTTGAAGCGGTGAAATCACATCTTTTCAACGACGCCAACATCAAGTTGATAGGACAAACAGAAAAAAAGTTATGGACCAATATATGCCCCAACCTATGGAAAAGGGGTTTTTGACCCCTATTTTAAAAACTAGAGGACTTCCAGGAATTTCTTGAATGCAGTCTTTATTTGGGTACCCCAAGACATAGAAATTTGCAACAATGGGCAACAAGTTTTTTTAATTTTTTGCAGAGCTGTGAAATTAATAAAAATCCAAAATTTATTTTTCTTATATAGTTTGAAAATCTTATAAGCTCTACATTTCGCTACAGGGCAGCACTTTGGGGCTTGTTACAATTTACGCATAAATCAATTGAGCAAAAATAAAATAATACATGTACCTGCCTACAAGATCTGGTATTTGCGCGGTTTTCAAAGCCATTGGCGTGTTTGATTACAACGATAAAAAATATATTTTTTCATATGTAGATATGATACAAAGTCACATACATAGGTACGCATTTTCGTTGAATCAAGGTCAACAACTACGCAGACTAGGATGTAAATATTTTGCATTTGTATTTCTCGTATTTTTTAATAGCGATTTCCGCATTAGCATTAGAACAGTTTTCCCCATGCAACAAACATTTGAACCTCATGTATGTATAGGTATAATAGATTGGTATGTGATACTTTCTGGAAATTTAATATGTACCATAAAGTAAGTCTTAAGCATTTCACTTACAAAAGTCAGTAAGGCAACAGCGTGCATAGCAGAGATTATGCTTTATGTTTTTACGTTCGATTTTCGATTGTTTTTTTTTTTTTTGTAATAATTTCCACAGAAATTGTGCATTCATTATTAGTTGCAGATGTGCATTAAAAGTCAATATTACAAACAGTTTCAAATTACTTACGCCGAAATGGCGTGCATACATAGGTACACACATAATGTGAGCAAGATTATTGGGTATAATATGTACCCATATTCCGACTCGATGTGTGCGCATTATATCTGACTTTTGCAACTTTTCCTTTTCAACATTTTTCACTCTGCACAAAAGCCACGAAATCCAACTATCCTTCCTAACTTATCTTTCGTTATTATCTCGCGTAGGTATATTAAAAAAAGCCTAACTGCTATCTTCATTTGTCGAAACAAACAACAAAAGCACATATGTCAGTATATCAACTTGCGCGCCCTTACTCCCTTTACTTGCCATAAAGCGGCTCGTTTCAAACGGCAAACGTTAATATCGAATTTCCCGAACTAGTTTGGCTAGTCAGAATTTGACTTTTCGTCATTGCTGCTTGTATAGATTTTACGGCGATAACTTTTGATTTTTGTTGTTGATTCCCGGCAACAGTCAGTCGACTACACGCGTATACGCTTGTGTACATACATATGTATGTGCGAAGTAAATATATATTCAACAACAGCAACAACTATGAAGTTGTTGATAAAGCGCAAGACAATGGCAAAATTGTTAACCTTCTAACTTTTGTTATTGCTCAAAGGATAGCAGGATTCTAGCCCATTCACATACACAAACACAAACACACATGCATGTAAGCGGGGAGAAATGAAAGCACACTGTATGCCATAGTAAAGTTTACAGTGTTTTTCACAATTTTTTATTAATGAAAAAAATTAAAGACTTCCAAATGAAAGATAAGAGCATTGAATATACATACATTTATTATGCCAAGGGTACGTACCCAATGGGTCACGCTATGGCCCAAAACAATATCAAGTTGGCCCCCAACAACTAACGAAACTGGCTTCGGGGCCAATTATATTGGATATCTTCTAATATAGTTCATTTGATTTTTAAAGAACGCCCTAAAATCCTGTCTCCATATAACTTAATTCGCCTTCGAAAAATCTCACCAAGTTGTTCGCGAACTAATCCGTTTCCATGTAGCTATCGTTGTTTATTTTGAAATTTCTCATTTTTGTTCCTTTTCAATGTAGCTGAATTTTTTTGCTGTAAACATTAAAACTGAAACTTTACGATACAGAAAAAGCGTAAATTAAATAAAGATATAATTTTATATACAACAGAGCTAATTAATTCATTCAATATCTATATTTGTTAATTTTTGCCTCTTCGTTTTAGTCTGTTTGTCAGATTTTCCATACAAAATTAGACAGAAAGCATCAATTTTACCGGAGTTGACGAGAGTGCTCAGAATAAACAACGTTGTTCAATAATTATTCACTCTCAGAATTTTGTATGAAAATTATCGTTGTTTGGCGCTGGATTCGAGGTTGAACAACGAATGAGTTATGGAAAACCGACAAAAAGAGTGAACGAGCTTATGTGGATACATGCTTTAAATTTTCATATACATATCTATATGTATCTCTTATATTAAATCCCTATACACTTCTTTTTTGACGCACACTGTACATGTTTTCCCAGCGCTACATATCTACATACATACATACATAAATCCATCATTGCCTTAAATTGCTTGTAATCGGAGCAGAAGGCATCTTCTTCCATCGACAACATTTTGTTTCTTGTTTTTTTTTTGTTAGCCAGCGTGGATTTTTCGTTGTATGCCTCGGTGCTTCTACAATTTCAAATGATCACCTAGTACCAGAGAATGGCTGGCTGACTCGATTGCTGGCTGGGCTGACTAACTGACTGGCACGGCTGCCACATTTTTGCAAATCTCAGTGTTTGTATCTGTGTGTTCGCATTAATATTGAATTCGTTATTATTTGGGGTTTGTTGCTTTTGGTGAATTTCAATGTTTTGCTTTTTTTTTGGTTCCTTTTTTCACCGTATTTGCGCACGCACAGTAGCAGCTGAAATAATTGAGAGATACTCGACTCGCAAATGGAAATTAAGAGATAAGCCAACGGCAAATACGTTTATACCGTAAAAGGGAGGAGGATTAATCTCGGGGAATATGAATCCGAAAGGAAGAGGAAGACTGTTGTGAGCATTTCAAAGGACTTTTAGCAAATGAGTATTAGATACTTTGGCATTATTCAGATCTTCGTCGACAAACTAAAGGCCGTTGACTAATGAATCACTATATAAAGACTCATTGTTAAGTGAAAACATCCAGTATTCGCCATGAACACCTCTAAGTTGGTTCTCAAGCTCAAGCATTGAAGTTCTTTAGGAGTGGCAAGGCACTATTTGTGCTTGGAATAAAATACCGCTCGCTTTAAATAGCCAAGGACAAAATATCATATCCTGTATCTTTGCGAGAAGGGCTAAAAATTCCTCAACAAATGTACATAGGTATACCTCTAAAAATCAATTCTCACTGCAAATTCTTTGAAAGTTCTATATCAATGTGTAACACCGCACCAACTCCTCTTTACGGTATATTTTTTCCAAGCCAAACTAATTTTATACTAATTGTACAGCAAATCAACCCTAAATACCTACATAATAACAATGAAACGCTTAGAAATCCCAAAAAAGCAACAAAAACCAGGGCAACAAGGACGAGTAAACACATGAATGAATACCTACGACGGACAGGAATTGTGTGTGTGCGAAACCCTCATTATCTCTTGTGTTGTGATTAACTCGCAAAAGTATATAAAAAAGCAACGGCAATGGCTTTAACACACAAACAAAATTCAAAAAAAAAAAATCGAAAATGCCAAACAACAACAGCTACAGTAGATAAAATGATAAAAATAACAATAAAAGCATAAGTGAAAAATCAGTTTGATGGGTGCTAGGATCTCATCAGACAAACGCCTCAAAATCAAAAAGGCATTAAACGCGCGCGCATTTTTTCCAACCGGCTACAGCCACTCGGAAGGCAAAAAATTAAGGGCGAATAAAAATAAACTTCCCAAATAGTAAAAGGGAAAATGGGCAGCGTTGTCTGACTTAAGCTTAAATATGCATACATACATATATATATATACATACATGCACATGTAAAAAAGTGAGGGTTTCTCAAACTTTTCTCTAGCAGGGGTTGTTACTGACTTTACGCAGAACGGTCTTTAATACAATATCAGCATAATTTTATTCTACCACTTTTATTAGGTATTCAAACTCATATTGAAAAATTCTTGGCAGAAGGCGGTAGGTACCGTTCACCACATCTTTTGGAGTTTCGTTTTATGTACCGTACCGTACCGTAAGGCCGTACTTTATTAACGAGAAAGATGATTTGCACTAACTTTTACCTTCTCATAACGACGCACCTTTCATACAAATTTTGCTAATTCTTAATGGCAATTCAATTTCAATGATCCAAATATCATCAAAACACCTCATTAGCCTTCAGTTTCGTAGTCGCCAGATAGTGAAGCTCTGACATACATATAGGTACATATATGTATATAAGTAGGTTGTGTCCGTGCTTTCAAAGGGGATTACGGATCATACTCGCGCTTACTTGCGATTGTGTCAACCCCCGTGAGTGACTTGAATAGAAATCAACACTAACCCAAAACACATACAAATGAAAGAATTCAATGCTGTGCTTACCTACCCCGCAAAAAGATTGATAAGCCTAAGCTTTCAAAATGGAATACACTGACAGCGCTGCTTGCTGTTATGCGCTCATTTGCTCTACTCCAAAGGTTTTAATACTTAATTTTCTTTTATGCGCTCATATCTCAAATAGAGGGAGAAGTAATTGAGATCTATGAGCAAACATATGTACATATGCAAAGAGAGCACAATGTATAGCGAGCGTAAAAAATTGCGTATTGTCGAAGGATAGACTGCCGCTTGCAAAAAATACATATTCAGTATATTTTCAACTGACATGCAATCAAGTGGTTGGTTAAGTCCACACGCTTATCTCATTTCGATACATACTTATATGTATGTATATGTATATAAATGTATGAATATTAACGTTTCAACCCTAGCAGAATATAATTTTTATAATAAGATAAGCCGCGACGTTTAAGCTACGCAAGAAATATGAATTAAGTAGTTAAACACCTTATTAGGCGCATTTCTGTCGTACCCAAGCATGAAAAGAATACTCGCTTATGCATCAAATTACCTTCAAAGCAACAACACCAACTCGACTATTTTAAAAATAGTCGAGTTGGTGTTGTTGCTTTGAATGTAGTTTTATGAATAAGCGAGTATTCTTTTCATGCTTGGGTACGACAGAAATGCGCCTATTATAAGGCATTTATGTAACACAGAGGGTCTTAATGTCAGGAATTATATAATCCTTATTTTCCATGGCGAATAAGCCTTATTATAAGGTATATAAATACTACACAAGGCCTTATTATAAGGAATAAGCTAAGCCTTGTAAATAAGGTTTCCTCCCAGAGAGAGAGAGAGAGAGTTAGAGTAGCCCTTACAACCTGATGACATCAACACAGGAAAATCAGCCTTATTATAAGCCTTTGCCCATACAACTTTAGCCGCTTAGAATTTTCAGGCATCATTTCGCAAGCCTTTAAAGCTTCTGGAATAAACCTTAAATAAGGCGTAGATTTTTTGGACAGTACATAAGCTAAACTCGCAAGCACACAAGCAATGGCGCGCAAGTCCGTCAACGTTAGTTAGCGTAGCGTGTAATTGTTGTTGTTATTTTTTGGCTATGCGACTAAATCAATTCCCTTTGCGCTGATTGTTCAGATCTAAAAGGTGAAAAAGAGAAGGCAAATATATATTTTGTATGTCAGACATAACTAATTTCTTAACCACCACCATAGCCACTATCGGCAGTGAAACCAAACAAAAATGGAATTCTGATTTTTGGCTGGTCCTCTTGTTGATCGAAATTCACTTGGGGAGTTTCGCTCGATGTCGCACACCCGCTGTGCCTTGCTTTGACAAACGAGATGTTCTAAGCGCGATTGTGTGCTGTGCGGTGGGTGCAAAAGAGATGAAAGCAAAAAGGCACAGCGAGTATTTAGATATGTAGATATTATGTATGTACATACATATATGCATAATGGTGTAAATTAAATGTGTGACAAATCGGCAGCTTCATTGTCATGGCCAGCTATAAGTTATGGCAGTCTAAACGAAGCCAAATCCAGCCACTGCCTTTGCCATTATTTTCATAATATTTGAGATTTTATACCCAGTATTTGATGGCACATATACAAGTGTATGTTTGAAGAGCGATAACTCCAGAACGGGAAATTTAGATATTTCGATGAAATTCACAATTATAGCTGCCTTGTACACGAACTGAATGTTGTTGAAAAGGGCGGTATGAGAGCAAGGCCGTATTTAGAGGGGGGGGGGGTTTGGGCGTTTGAACCCCCCACGAAATTCTGGTAGATAAATTTTACTTCTATCATATTCAAAGCTATATGTTGAAAACACTAGTTTACAAATAAATAATTTGAGAAAGTACCAAGAATTTCAGGTAGAGGGGAGGGCTGGTATGAACCTACTGAGGTCAAAACCATTTTCTTATGGTTAAGGTTTTGAGATAACGTAATTTTGAGTTTTTTTTGGTTACAACTTCAATCAAAAATTCTTTTCGCTGAAGTTACAAATACCCGCAAACCGTATCTACTCCGTTCGAAAGATAATTAAAGTACGCTTCTAACGACATACCACTTATAAATTAAATTATGTTACATACATTTTCTAAAATTTTAGCATATTTTCTTATAACTGCATAAGGTCATTGCATGGCTGAAAATTCATTACTCGGGTTATATTGAATGTTGTTGAAAAGGGCGGTATGAGAGCAAGGCCGTATTTAGAGGGGGGGTTTGGGCGTTTGAACCCCCCACGAAATTCTGGTAGATAAATTTTACTTCTATCATATTCAAAGCTATATGTTGAAAACACTAGTTTACAAATAAATAATTTGAGAAAGTACCAAGAATTTCAGGTAGAGGGGAGGGCTGGTATGAACCTACTGAGGTCAAAACCATTTTCTTATGGTTAAGGTTTTGAGATAACGTAATTTTGAGTTTTTTTTGGTTACAACTTCAATCAAAAATTCTTTTCGCTGAAGTTACAAATACCCGCAAACCGTATCTACTCCGTTCGAAAGATAATTAAAGTACGCTTCTAACGACATACCACTTATAAATTAAATTATGTTACATACATTTTCTAAAATTTTAGCATATTTTCTTATAACTGCATAAGGTCATTGCATGGCTGAAAATTCATTACTCGGGTTATATTAGTGTCTGAATTATAACATTTTGAGTGTTTTTCAAAAGAACCCATATATGGGATGTGTGCGTTGTTATAATCCGATTTCACCTATTTTCAATACTAAACTTTCAAAGTCAACATTTTATTGACTTTTTGCGATTATTGAAAAAATTTGGTTTTTATTGGGGTTTTTATAAGAAGTGGTAAAAATCAGGAATCCATAATAAGGGGGCAAGTTATTTTTCATTTAATATTTCGAAAGCATGAATAAGCATAAATAAATTGCTGCCTTGAGACAAACTTCATTTAGTTTTAAATTTCCAAACTTCGAACTGTTTTAACAAGTATTTTCTACACACAGGTGGGTATCTAATGCTCATTTCTATACAAATTTAGTGTTCTTTATTTACATATTGTATTTAATATTATGTTGCATTCTTATGTAATTGTTGTGTGGTTTAGTTGTTCATGTTGTTCAAAATGAGCACAAATTTTTCGTTCGCTTACCGATTGTAGTCAATGCTAATAACCGCAAAATATTATGAACAACGGGCGACTTTATTAAAAGGCGTGTTCTACTTACCTACATATATACTATACGAGAATCAGTAATCCGTTTTATAACTCGTTGAAAGGTTGCGGCTGCGAACATAAGCTGCCTTACACGAAGCGCTGCACACTTACATGACACTGCTGGAAAATAATTAAGTATGTAGCTGGTATCCTTTTTAGCGTCTGTAACTGAAGTATTTGTAATTGTAATAACTGCATATAAGCAGTGTTGCCACGTTTGCATAAAATGCAAATATTTTTTCGTATGAATAATATAAAAAAAACTAAGTGAGTTCTACTACAATATAACTTTCTAACAATACTTAATAGCATATTCCTTTTCTAAAGTCTCTTTGACGCTTTAACAGGATCAATGAAGGCATGATCCATTGGTTTAAAAAAACTAGGAATGCATGTAGCCACTAATCAAATGATTCTTGGGTAACATACATAGTTTTTCACTTCCAATTTTGCATTTGATCATTCAAATTGTTTCATATACGCTTCGCTTTTGCGTAATTAAGCAGCATTTCACGGCAGTTTTAGCATACGTTCTCACCATGTGTGGTGCTTATATGTACGTACATATATAACTAGTACATATATATAATATAGTATCCCTGCAAAAAATGCGATCACTCCGGGATACATCCGGGACAACTCGCAAGGGAGCATGCGATTACTACCCATTTGTATCTCTTTATATGGGTTGAAGTGTTCTCTTTTGTTTGAGCATGTCCTATGAAGAGACTAATTGTACCCAGTTTGTACCCGAACGGGTAGCAAAAGCGCACAATTGTACCCGTTTTGTACCCGAACAGGTAGCAAATGCGACACATCCATTTGTGCGACTAATTGTACCCGTTTGATACCCTTTCGGGTACAATTCGTCTACAATTAGTATACATATGTACCCGTTCGGGTACAATTGGGAACAATTGTAGACTAATTGTACCCGAAAGAGAGCGCTCCCGGACAAATCTTTTTAGAGACTCGTCGCACACTTTTTTACAGGGATATGTATGTATGCACACACTTTTGTAAGTACTTTTGTAAACTTAATGGTTGTGCACATACACCCTATAAACAACAAAGGCTTTTTTTAGGCACGTGCGTGGGATTATGTTAAGACAATATGTAAATTTTCAAATCAATTCATAAAACACTTCAACATTTCTTAATGTGCCGCCACAAATCGTGACAATCGCATTCAATTATCACCACAATCGTTTAACAGCATAAACGCTAGTTTAGGGGTTAATGAACTATTTAAGGGTAAATACATATTTCTGTAAGGAAGCAGATTCTTACCTAGGGCCGAGAAAAAAATGTCGTCTAAGAATTGAACACAATTTTTGTTTTCACAAAATTACTTTAGTTATTGCATTGTTTGTTGCTGTATCTACAAAAACATTTCCCTAGATGTTCTAAGAAGTGCAGCCGGTCTTTGACCAGATATATGTAGATCTGGTTCGTCCCAGTACTTAAAGCTGACCGCCGTGGTAACCATTAAAGCTCCTTCAGATTTTTTGTTGTCTTTAGTGGAATTCTGCTTTCACTACTGCAGAGATTCTTTGATTTACAGTTAATGCCCGTATTTCCATTTCTAGTCGAGTATATCCGCTTTAAATTGCCATAAAAGTATGTATATAAGTCGTTTTTTACAATCATTTATTTTTTTTATTTTATTTGGTTTGTTTTTTAATTCTAGTTTTACATACTTAATTATGGGCTGGGCCATTTTTATTACGAATTTATATAAATATGTATTTCTTGCAGATTTGTCAAAACTTATTCCAAATGCATTTCATTTATGAATTCTTATAAATATGTAATTACCGTTCACCAACAATTAAATGGCATGTACATATGTATATGGATAAAATCTCTTTATTTGATCCGGATGAATGTTCTTGACTACGTTTTAATTTAATTTAATTTGTTTTTATTGAAAATATAAGCATATATGTATAAGAGTATAATATACAAATGCACTCAGTTATGACTAGGGCAACCAAAAATTGGCACAAGCAAGTTTTTTTCTATGGTAGCTATCACATAATGCTTAATTTAGGGTAGTTTTTAAGAACAATTATTCATTCAGACCTACTTTTGATAGAGCTAAAAATTGCCAAATTCATAATAAATGCTAATTTATGCTAATTTCACTCTTAAATGAAAATTACAAAAAAAATCGAGAAAACTATGTTACGGATTTTCTGCTCTCTGATTGGCTAATCGCTTCAATTTGTCAATAGAATTGCTCCAGATATGGCATGTATAGACGTCGGGTAATTTCAACAAAATTTTATTGTTTGGTTTTTCTTTAGCTACGTTCCTGCTCCATTCTCAAACATTTTTTTCCCTGGCTCTGCTCCTAACTCCCAATTTTTTTGCTGCGAGCTCCGCCCTCGCTCCCATTTTTTTGTTGTGTTGATCGGGGATGCCGTATGTGGTAATATGAATTAGATTTTTTATACCGGAATCCAAATTTGGCGATCGGTCGGCCGCGCTTTTAACAGGTGAGTAGAAATGTATGGAAATATATGAAGCAAATCGCATTCTGACCTCAAGCGTTTGATCGTAAATTTTTTGTAATATCGTATGCTCATTGCAACCCTGTATAACGCCTGAGTTGAACGTTTCTCTACTAAGTCGGGCGTTTGACATTCAGTAAATTAAAATTGATTTTTTTTCGATGAAAAATTATGAAATTTATGAAAAAATTCAACAAAATATATTAGTGGCAGTGAACACGTTTACAATCCAACATCTAATATCGAATGTTAGTGTGAAGCGGCTTTGAATTTGAATTAATTTATTTTAAAACAAGTACCTAAGGTTTACATACATTTTAATATTATATTTTTTACGTTTAAAGAATTGAAATAAAAAAATTTTAAAGCTAAAAAGTGCCAATTCTTTAAGTTTAACGGCAATTTTTTGGCGCCAAAAAAGCATTTTTTAGAGCAATTTTTTGGTTGCCCTAGTTATGACAAATGCTCTTTTTAGGTGGCGCTGACTTTAACTTTCAGCCGCATTACTCATATAGCAGCAGAGAATATGGCAAGTGCTTATAAACGTGTGCTTATATATATGTACATATGTATATGCAGATATGCATTTATTGGTTGCAAATACCTACATGCATACACACATATACTGAAGTTTACCAACAAAAACTATTTTTTTGTAGACCAGTTCATAATTGAATAGGTAACATTTAAAGCATTATAACCGGCATAACTTGTTGCTAAAGATAGATAAACATACTAGTGTCCGACCGAATATTCGGCCAATCTTCGGTATTCGGCCTATTCGGCTGGTATTTTTTATTCGGCTTCGGCCTTCGGCTGAAAAGGCCGAATAATCGAGGCCGAATAATAGATTTGTTTAATAGCAAAAAAAATTTACAGAATTTTACGAATTTTTGATTTTTTATAATTTTTGTTATTGAACAGGCCTAAGATTCCGAACGATAACTTACACTGCATCATAAAATGAAATTTTTTGTTTTTTTGTGATAGTGAAGAATCTTTGGATGAATCAATTACTTTAGATTCCAGTAACCTCTGGGTATCCCATGATAAATCTGCAAAAGATTGCACACGCAAAGCAAAAACTAATACAAGTCTTGAAGTGGAATTAAGCGAAAACTGAGATCAACCACTTGTTCTTCGTAGTGTTAATATATTCCATTATTGGCATTCCTCAAATTTTTTTAATTTAAAAAAGGTTTCAAAAAAATATTTAACTGCTCCTCAAACGAAATGAAAAAAATCTCAAACTTAGTATATATTTTTCTTATTTTGGTATTCGGCTTCGGCTTCGGTTTTCGGCCGAATAAAGGATTATGCCGAATATTCGGCTACGGCTTCGGCTTCGGCCTAAAATTCCAGCTTCGGTCGGACACTAAAACATACAACAGAAAAAAACCAATTCATTCGTTTCGAATTTGTATTGAATATATGTACATATACTACATACATATTTATGTATATATGCATATAGCATATGTATCACATAAGGATCTAGTTCAGTTCATACATTTTCTGATCTCTTTTATTTTTCAACCAAAAATTGATTGATCTTTGCAAATCAATTTAGTGGTAATTAGAAAATTAATCATTTTAAAACTTTTTCCAAGCTTTAAGAAGTTGGTTAGTTCTCAAAAGGATATCCAACTTGTATATCAATTTAAGATCCAAAGTTTGTTTTTAAATTGAGTGTCATTGGAAGTCAGTTTGAGGTATTACTTAAAATTTGTTCACATGATAAAGCTGTTAATCATTTTATAAACCTTTAATGTGGATGGATGCGTTGGTCATTTCGCCTTGTCCTATTAATAAGTAAATTTTTCTATTTGAATATGTACTCGTATAATTGGAGATTGATGTTTGAGTTCAAACATATGTATATCATATCGTATATAAAATGTGCCATTTTCCTTGAAAATTATTTGGTTTTTAATCGAGGTACAGTTCAAAATTAACATTGGAAATTGGAAAAAGGGTTATATCTATATTTGATATCAAATTCCAACAAAAATGTTTACAGGCAAAATGTATATGATCAAACTAGATTTTTTTTTATTATTTACAACATTTCAAACTTAAAATTTATCAATTCAATCTAAATAGTTCTTTAATATCAAGGGCGTAGCCAGGATTTTATCCGGGGGGGGGGGGGGGGGGGGGGCAAGCACATCAAATATTTGAAGCAGTCAAAAATCAATTTTTTTGCGACTAAAATCAAGTGTTGCTGTTCCGCTCTTAAATGACGAAAATAATACTAATTTGTGAGTGCGACTACAGCAACACTGCTAATATAAATATGACAACAACAACTGTCAAATAAACTGGGTTGCGCAAAGTCAAAAGGTAGGAAAAAAAAACTACTAAAATACTACTATGTATAAAACAACTGATCGGGTTGTTGTGTGCAAAATTATTCAAGTCGCTCATTTGGTGAAACCCAAAAGTAAGTTAACCTCAAATCTGGGCTAACTTAAGTCAAAACTTAGTTTTATACTGTTTTCAGACAGAAAATTAACACTCAATTAACAAGGAGATGTCACTTTTCATTAAATAATTTGTAAACATTCGGACTCATAAAAAAATCAGAAAGGAATCGTAAACTGGAGCATTCACACTCATTATGAGCTCATTTTGGAGTCCGAAATGTATGTGTTTCTATTCTTAAGGTGGTCCCCTGATATGAGCCTAATTTCATACATTTTATGAGCCTGAATATTTAGTAAAACCAAAAAAAAATTTTTTGTTTTTGCATTTTCCTTTCCCTGACCCAATTCTCTTCATCCCCTCTCTCCATTCACCCAGCTTATTCTCCTCTTCTCTGATTGGTTGCGTTCAGAAGTCGGAACTGTTGAGCAAAACTGTTGTGTAGATATCACTGAGCGGAAAGGGATATAATTTGCTCCTTCTGAACGAGCTGATATAGAAAATAAACAAGCTATTATTATAATTACCTATCCACAACATAATCGGCAATAATTTCGCTACTTTGAAACATTTTTATCACATTAAAAAATTCATAAATATAGGTATTTATATATTTGTACATATGTCAAAATCGTAAGCACAAATGTTGTCCGAAGTGAGCCTAAAAAATTTATGATGAAAAAAAAGTGTCCAAACTCACGTGTTAATCAGAAATACTCAACTTTGCGTTCAGAAGATAAAAACACAACTGTTGCGCAACCGTTGGGATTCTGAACACAACCATTGTGGGACATTAATTCCTTCCTTTATAGTGTTGTCTATTTGTATTTTCCTCCTGATGAACTTTAGTGATACTTTTATACCTACTTCCCATTTTTCGAATTACAATTATCATTTAAAAAAAACAAGAAAAAAAATTATAAAAAAATTTCTCCTAAGCTCATACATATTTCACACATGTTTGTGATTCATATCCGACTCCAAATTATGAGTGCTCTGAGAATGATTGATGTTGGGATAATAAATTCATGCCAAAACGAATTGACGGTTGACACTGAAAACTTCAAAATTAATAAAAACGAACTTACCTCCCAGAGTTGTATTGGATTTTTATTCGATTAAAAATTCAATTAATTAGTAATGGATCCATTAATAATTGAACTTCTGGATGGAAGATCGAGCTTCATTATCAACTTAATGAAGAAAATGTGGAGAATTACTCCATTAACCGCCTGTGTGAAATCAGTATAAGCTTTAGTCACGCTGGTGAAACCGGGCCTTAGATTCTGCTTATCAATGCTAATGCTAAAATATTTAGTGAACTGTAGACACGAATTGAAACAAATCTCACTGTTTTATTTTGACATGTAAATTTCTGTACTATTCTCTGATGCCATTATAATGTTAAGCAGTACCTAGCCCCCCTGCCCCTACCTGCCTACGCCCTTGTTTAATATCGATAGGTTAATGGGATATATGTCTGTATGTACGTTAACGCGTCCCTTGCCGCTATTTTTTTCTTTTTTGGTATGTCATAAAAATATCTGTTTTTTTACTATGGCCTCATTTACTCCTCTCAATAGGTACTTGCCTGATGCATTTAAAAAGCAGAAATGGGAATCACAAAATTAGGTGAGCCGTTTTGAGTTTGGAGTTTTGTAAATTTTCATATTAAATACATAAATTGCCTACAAAGAGATCTATCAAGGAGAGAACAGTCGGAAAATCTGGACAAATGGTTACTAACGCTAAGCTTCAAAATTCCTAAAGAATATCTAAATTTAAAAAAAATTTAACCAAAACATATAAATTTAGGTGGACTTTAGTAATATATGCTCTCAAACTAAGTTCAAGATATTTATGTGTAAAAATGGTTATCAAAACTCTTACTAACCTAATTTCAAAAGCAATTTGCTAAAATATTATAACAGAAACAGCATTTTTCGCATTCATATACATTTATATGTCTGTATGTTGTGTGCGAAATTAATTGAATTTCTTTGATGTTACTAAAATATTAATTTGCCATGTGAGGCTATTAAATAGCCAGCAATAATGCTTTTTCATGCTTTTATGCTACTTTTGCACACTACAAAAAAAATTTGCAAAACTTTTTTGCATTAAAATTGATTGCTTTTGCTTCAATTTCAATTTTTTCTCTTGTTGTTTTTGCTTTTTTCGCAACATTTGCTTTAATTTCTTGCCCTTTGGGCTTGATCATGTGCAATATTTGCCCCCTTTAATCGACGGGTTAGATTTACAACATTTTGCCTAACAACGAAGCGAACGAAATTCACACAAAAAAGCAATAAAAAATTACAAAAAAGATATTGCTATGCTAGCTAAAATATATTACAATAGATTCGATACAAATTACATCATCTTTCATAAAATTTAAAATTGGTTTTTTGCGAAATCTGCATGGCCTTTGTGCAGTTTTAGTTTCAATAAGATACAGATATATGTATCAGATTGTGGTCTGTTCAATTAGTCATTTAATAGTGTAACCTTTCTGCCCCTAACATGCACATACATACACACACACAAGCTTATATATATGCGCGTGTGTGTGTTTACACTTCACTAAAATGCCCACCTGTTATTGCAAGTTCGTGTCTTAAGTCTTTTGTTATAATTGCTTAATCATAATTCTCATATACATAATTTGCAATTCTCACTTCGCATTGCATTCTTAACATGTATTCCGCATATATTTTATGCGATTGCGTGGCAATTCAATCAAAATAATCAATAAATTAGCTCATAATTTGTTAATCACGTGGCGTATATAAGGAAATCGCAAATGAAGAATAACAAAGCTAGAAGGAATGTCGAAATAGAAGAATAGAATCGCATGGACTAAATAAATATTATGGAAAAATGCTTCCATTTGTCAGATATTCGCATTTTTATAACAAGAAAAACAAAAACAAAAACAAAAACCACAAGCGGTCAGTTACCAGCTACGGCACATCCTAGGCGGCATATGGCAAGCAACAAAGTATGTATTACACTGTGACACAAAAATTGAAGTTTGTTTTTTGCGGGGGGTGGTCTTTCGCATATTCTGTCTGGGGAGACTCTTACACTGCTATTCCGAGCGTTACCGGAAAATTACTTTACTGGTAATTTATGTTGCTGAAAATTGTTACCATCTTTTCAATTGGTATTCTGGCACAAGTGGTAACGCTGTCAAAGCATTTCCATACGAACGGAATTGAATCGGGCTGAAAATGGTAACAAAATATTACCACGTATTGAGGTGGTAACTTAATTTTCTGCTGCCAGAATACGAAAAGAGTATTTAAAGTACCAAATTCTTTATTTCACCAGTAAAGTAAATTATGTTACCACACCGGAATAAGGCCGTTAGTGAAATTTTATGTCGAATAATTTTCTATAACATCTTAACCCTCTATCGAGCTTCAACATACTATTTTTTTCGCACTATATAAAAGGGGAGTCAAAACGACCGCATCGTGGAGGTGTTAGAGGGTTAAAGTATTTTACGGAATTAAAGCTCGTGCAATTTTACTATATGTCACTTAACAACATATTTCTATACGCTAGGTATTTTAACCCTTTCTTAATTTATTTAAAAATCACTCAGACAAAATTTCGCAATTTTAAAATGGCAATACAAAAATTTGACCTCAGGAAGCAAAGCGGTTTGTGTGTAAATTATTTCGGCTCCAAAAGTTCTTTTGTACAGTGTAATTTTTAGTATTGACTTTTAGCTTAACAGTACCATATTTAGTTTCCGTTGTTTGCCAAGTCTTTTGTTTTTGCACTGCATATATACAGAGAAACCTCCCCTAACGGAGACCTCTCATAGGCGGACACCTCCCTTGAGCGGACATTTTTTCATGTACCAAGGTTTAGGTTCAATTTTTAGAAAAAATTGCCCTCTCTTAGGCGGACACACTCTTGGCCGGACGCGGACAGTTATTTACTATTGAAATGAACTAAAAACTTCTATTAAGCGGACACGACCTCTCGTCAACGGACACTTTGATTTTTTTTTTCATAACAAATCACACAAAAACCTCTGTTAGGCGGACACGAACTCCTCTTATGCGGACAAAATATAAGTATGTATAGCAATATAAAAAAAGTTCGCTGAATGTTCGTTAGGTAAAAAGCGCTACGATGAAAGGGGAACCACCAACTAAAATAAATGTCCACATGACTTTATTGGAAGACATTACAACATTCACGGATTTCCAGTTAGATGTTCTAACTGACGAAAACGTCGAAACCATTGAAGATGATAGTACCAATACTAACTACCGCTGAAAGTAGGTAATGCAATCTTCTCGAACGAAATGGCTTTGACTGCAGTTTCAAATTTGAAAAGATTTTGCACGGAAAACCTTATTGCATTTGAATTGTTGCAGAAATTTGAAAGCCATCTGCAAAACAATTTTATTTTAAATAAGCAAAAACCACTCGTCAACCGACAATTTCACAATTTTTTAAATAATTTAAAAGATATCCCAACATTTCTAGTTCTCAGCAACTTACTAATTGTAATTTAATATGTATGTTACATATTTATGCATTTAAGTGAAATTTTGAAGACATAAGAATCCTTGTTTTTTTAGTCAAATATGAATAAATAAATCCTTTAAAATCCAAAAAATGTCTAAAATAGGAACCCACTCCCTTAAGCGGACACCTCTCTTGGGCGGACAAAATTTGCCCGACGGTAAGTGTCCGCCCAAGGGAGGTTTCACTGTATATAACTTATTAGAGCACTTAGTGCAAGCATACATACATACATACCTTGCTAGAATTGCTGTTAATATTGTTAATACCCCCATCGTGGTTGTTGTTTTTATTGCCCTTACGTCTGTTTTAACGGCGTTCGAAAACACTAATACAAAAGTATTTTTTTTTTGTTGCCAGCTTTTACTGCTGCCACTGGCTTGTTGTTCAAGAAAAAAGAGACAAACATTCGTACACACATATCTATACACATACACAGAAATGCATGCATACTTATATGCAAAATATGTACATACTTGTTGTAATAACAAAAATTAATAACAAACAACAATAACAATAACAATATCAATAACTATCACACTAAGTATGTGTGTATAACTGCTGCCTCACAATCTGATTGATTTGACTGCGCCAAGGTTTTATTGTGTACTGGTATGCGCTGTAGCGTTGTGGCGCTGTGTCGGCATGGCTTTTCGGCCGACGTACGATCGCCGCCTACTGCGGCGCACTACTTTGTATTGTGTGGCTATAAAAAGTGTTGTTCATGTCACGGTGAGAAGCAGTTCATTTAAGAAGATTGTCGCTATCGGTTTGACTCTAAAAAAGCGACCCCAACCCCGCCCCAACACTAAAGCAACAGCACACGGTTCGGCAGTGAACAGAGTGCGTTTACCCTTTTTAACGGACAATCGTATAGGCTACGCGAAATTTTTTGTTGTCTACAATCTTTGGATTAAAACTACGGCAGCAGTTTACATTGTCGCTTATTAAGGATAATAAAATAAAAATAAGAAAAATACGTGAAAATGTTTCGTTTTGTAAGTTTATGACAAAATTATTTTATTTTCTATGTAGTAAAAGTGTAAACCTTTGGGTTTCAAAAAATGCGTGATGATGAACACAGTGAAATTTAATTGTGAAGAATAATATTATAAATTTTATACTGATATAAATATATGTATGTGTTCTTACTAAGAGGACCTGGGTAATATCAAGTACCAGTACGACTTGTGACAAGTAGATTTTAAAGGAATTTTACTGGTACTGGTACTGGCATTTCCAAAATTTTCAAGTACAAGTACAAGCAATTGCAAAATAATTGAAGTTTTAGCAAATACTTCAAAGTATTTGAAAAGAATTGAAAGTACTTGAAAAGAATTGAAAAATGTACTTTAATCGATTTGTAAGTAATTGAAAGTACTTGAAAAGAATTAAAAAATCGATTCAAGTACATTTTTCAATTCTTTTAAAGTACTTTCAATTACTTACAAATTGATTCAAGTACATTTTTCAATTCTTTTCAAGTACTTATTTTCAAATACTTTGATTATTATTTACAATTCCTTGTACTTGTACTTGCACTTGAATATTCTGAAAGTACTTAGTACGGACTAATTACTTCAAGATCAAAATATAAAGTATTTAAGTACGTAATAGTCCAATTACTACTCAGTATTACCCAGGTCTGTTACTAAGATTTATGTGTTATTTTTCAACAAAAATGTTCTTGCTTAAACCTTTAAAACGGCCAGGTTCTGGGACAAATAGAAAAATTTGTAGAAGGAGCAAAAAAAATTTTTCTCCGCAACTAAAATACTGTAAAAAGTTATATTTTTATGGAAGAATGTTCTCTTTGTTTCATCGAGAAATACTATAACTATTTCGCTATTGGAAAGTCATTAATAGGTCGCTATTTATATGTATATACACATATGTGTATATTTATATCAAATCAAGCATCATTTGGCTATACATTGCATAAGCTTTCATCAGACACATACCCAAGAAACGATTTAATGATCTGAGACCGATTTTAACAGTTATTGTTTTTTTTTTTTTTTTTTTGAGGTCAAAAATGTCAAGTCCAGAAAATGATGCTAAGTGAAAATCCTTGACATCAAATTGACTGCCAGAACTATTTTTGGACTTAAAAAATAAACGTATGGATATAACTTTTTTAATTTCAAATATATTAAAAGTTCAAAATAACAGTTTTTCAAGGACAATCAAGACAATGTTTTTGCTAGTGTTATAATTAAAAAAAATTTAGTACGGCTCCCCAAAATAACAATAATTATTATTTTTTTTTAATTATGGCACTATTGAATATTTTCAGCTTCCACAGAAGCACACATGAAGGGAATACAATTTTTAGCATATATAAATAAACAATGAATTTTGTTTCAATTATATTATTATTATATTAATCCTTGAATTTGTTCTTCTTTTTTTCCTTCCACGTTTTAAAGTTTCACATTTGAGGCATTCGCTATGAAAATCAGCTCAATCCACAGTTTTCTGAAATCCACTTGTCTGCATATTTTTAAAGTTGAGAGAGGCCTTCATAACCTGACAACGGGATATACATAGCTCAAATCAAGCTCATTCCAAACCAAAATTAAATGAATTAAAAATTAAAGAAAAAAAAAATTAGCTTCAAAACTGTGAACGTGAGAAGTTTTTTGCCTCTCCTGCAAAATTTCCAAAAATGGAATGAGCTGATTTTGATAGCAAACGCCCAATTTAATGGATGTTTTAAATGATGCCAAATGTGCATGTGGAGCAAGCTCAGTAAATGTTTGTTGATTTTATGTATATACTACATATGTATGTATGTACATTTGTCCGAGTATAAACAGTAAAAACAGTTTTATAGTTTTTTTTTACAACTACTTAATTTCCATCTCTTTTCTCTTTGCAGATCACTTTAGCCAGCTTGATTGCCATTGCCGCTAGTCAAGGCTACAATCACAATTCAAAAACAGCCGCTATTATTAGCGAACAACGTTACCTTTCTGGCGATGGGAAATTCGGTGCGGCTTACACACAAGAAGATGGCATTAATTTCAAAGAGGAAACCGATGCCGATGGTACACGTCACGGCAGCTACAGTTATGTAGATCCAAGCGGTGAACGTAAAACGATTTCGTACACAGCGGGCAAAAATGGGTAAATAAAAGTTGAATAACAATTTTCAAGGTTAACAATTTTCTTTTTGGAGCAATATTTCATGCTCCAAAGTTATGGACAATTTCTGGCTATGATTTGTTAAGCTATTGTCAATAACTAAGTGCTCACGCTTGTGCTGAAGGAGTAGTCTTATGTTATTGTCTGCAAGCGATATTTCATCTAGTAGTCCATAGAGCCTTACATACATATATGTATTTGCTGTTGGAAATATTTGGCGTTAACAAAAAAAGTATTTTTTGTTTATTTCCTTATACGAGTATGCGGACTTTCATCTTAGTCAACTTTTAGTTTTTAAAAATTATATTTTAGCCATTTAGTCCAGCTGCACTGCAGAAACATATTTTTGTAGGAGTGCTTATTTTACCACCATTAACGAGATAAAAACCCATATCCATACACAAGCACTCCTCTTTTTTCTTTTTGCATTAAAGTAAGAGTATTTTATTTTGTCACAATCTATTTTTATTCTTTATCCAATCGTGTCTGTGGTCAATTGCACAGATATTGTGCAAACATTCATGCTTATTGAAAGCATTGCGCTCATTTCCACACCTAAAGCATAAACTAATGCAACGAGGTGTTAGAAAAAAATAATAAAAAATAAATAAAAAAGAAAATAAAAATTGAACTTTTAAATTGAAGTGAAGCGAAAAAATTGCAACAACATATTTGTTCTTTTACTATTAACTGCAATTGTTAAGCAGAGCGCTCAGGTGTGACCATTAAACCAATTGGGTTGATAATTGTATAGCTAAACAATTACAAGTAGGTGTTGCAATTTGCGAATGCAGACATTCAATAATCGTGCGAATATTTGCATGTAAATATTTTATGCGATTTTTGGCTTTCAAATTGAATACACCTAACTTTATTAACATAGTAGTTCCAAAAAAAGGGTAATATAAAATATTTAGGTCAAATGAAAGCATTTCAAGGCAAGTGAAACCTTTTCCAATTGAAATTACACTTTTTATACTCAGCTGTACTAGTACACAGAGTATTATAGTTTTAATCACATAACGGTGGATTGTAACAGAATGAAATAATCGAGATAGATGTAGACTTATATATATCAAAATGATCAGGGTGAAAAGAGAAATCGATTGAGCCATGTCCGTCCGTCCGTCCGTCCGTCCGTCCAGGGCCGCCGAGAGAAAATCCGGGCCCGGGGTCAAAATAACTACGGGCCCCTATACTAAATGAACAAATTCTCAAAATCAAAATTCAATGAATATATAGTTACGAACTTTAATTTATCTATACATTAATACAGATCAAGTAAATATGTTTACATAGAAATATACATATTAGGGTGGGTCAAATGTATTGTCAAAAGGCACATCCAGTTTCCGAATCCATGGGTCATACTGAGTAATATTGTCCAAGGGACCATAGGTCTGAATGAATTCTGTTTAAATACATATTGCTTTATTTGTATGAAATAAATTTCTTTAAATTGGAATACAAATATTTGTTGGTAATAATTTAGTATATCAAAAGACTGATTCTGCTGAACGCTTTAGTGAAACAGCAATCGAATTCAACTGTACGAAGCACCAAAGCAAATTTTAGCTTCGCAAGCTTTGTTTGTTTTCGGCGTATCGCTGTTTACATACATACATACACGTACATATGTATATGAGCATTTCCTGGGCGTTCCGGACGGTATGTTCGCACGATTTTTTGAACTCTTGAGGCAGAAATATCGCGAAATATTGTATAGTTTTATGATAAAGGGAAAGATTTACGCCACGGATAATGATTAAAGTATGTTAGCGACAGAAATTTATGGCGTTTTCTTTTCTCGAAATAATGTTGCCCTTTTTGATTTTCTTAGCCATTTTGTAAGTTTGTCTGGTCCTTTTACCAAATATTGACCTCTAACTAAGTAAGAGGGCACCCTTATCTACGAATTCAGCCATTTTATAGAAAGTCAGGATACGTAATTTGATAATTGGGATATAGGAGGGCAACATTTTTTCGTAGAAAAGAAAACGCCATTAGTTTAATGACTCTGTTTTAGCTACTTTTAAAATATGGACGTGTTTTTGTAGCGTCCGGAACGCAGTTTAAGTGGCTTACACAGAGGCATTAACCTAAATTTCTGTCGGTAACATACTTTAGTCATCAGATGTGACCTAAATCTTTCCTTATATCATAAAACGATACAATATTTCGCGATATTTCTGCCTCAAAAGTTCAAAAAATCGTGCGAACATACCGTCCGAAACGCCCAGGATATACCCATATCGCTGTATAAGAATTTGCATCATACCGAATTTTTCTGTTGCAACAGAAAACGAATTCAAATTTATGCTGCAAAGTCGACGCCAAAAACCAACAATTCCTTAAGTGGGATGCAGACACGTTAAGAGATTTATAAAATTTGTTGAAATTTAAAATGATTGCTATCTACGAAAGGTGATTAAAGGTGTTGTTTGTTTATTTTCTGTAGCAAAAACCTGGATATCATTTTGAGATTCCCGGGCCCTCTAAAGCCCGGGCCCGGGGCAATTGACCCCCTCAGCCCCCCCCCCCCTCTCGTCGGGCCTGCGTCCGTCCGTCTGTCCGTCCGTCCGCCTGTAAACACTCTAACTCGCGCAAAAATTGAGATATTTTGATGAAATTTGAAATGCAAGTTGGTATCGACACTGGGACGGTTGGTATTGAAAATGGGCGAAATCGGACCATGACCACGCCCACTTTTCCTATATAGAAAAAATCGGAAATTTGGTATCTCAGCCACTAATATAGCTAGAGTGATGAAATTTTACCCTCGTGTTGAGCTCAGGCCCCTAAGAAGAAATTTGATGGAATTTTGGAAAATGGGCTGTGCCACGCCCACTTATTAAGGAGCAAACATTGAAAGCTTTATGAGTCATAACTCAGAAACTGTTGAAGATATATCGATGAAATTTGGTACGCGTGATATACTTACTTAGGCAAATATTTGGAAGAAAAATTGTCAAAATCGGTTGACGGCCACGCCCACTTTTATATATGGGTATTATAAAGTGACCTAATAAAAACATTTAAAGCGATATCTCTGTCAAATATAAAGATATATCATTGAAATTTTATGCCAGGAGTCCACCTGCGAACATACAACGAAAAACACAAAAATTTTGGAAAATGGGCGTGGCACTGCCTCTTTTTAGAAGCTGGAATATACGAGATTTCTGAGCCCATAACTCGACAAATAATTGATATATAATGACGAAACTTGGTGTGTACACTTTTATTACTTGTGGTAATACATGTTGAAAATTTTAGCGAAATCGGTTGACGACCACGCCCACTTTTATATATGGGTATTATAAAGTGACCTAATAAAAACATTTTAAGCGATATCTTTGTCAAATATAAAGATAATTCATTGAAATTTTGTGGCAAGAGTTCCACAATAGACCGGAAACAAAAAATAGACAAATTTTGGAAAATCGGCGTGGCACCGCCTCTTTTTATACAAAGGAATATACGAGATTTCTTAGCCTATAACTCGACAAATAATTGAGATATTATGACGAAACTTGGTTTATACACTTTTATAACTTGTGTTAATAGACACGCAAAAATTTATTGAAATCGGTTTATGACCACGCCTACTTTTTAACAAAGATATTTCTGGAACACACTTTGGGAATTTGTAACGTAACATCTTTGTAACTAGAGGTCATAAAGGAATGAAATTTTGCACAAAGAATAATTTTCATAAGCTTAGTTGGATGACTGATAAAAATTTAAAAAAATGGGCGTGGCTACGCCCACTTTATGCAGCACTCGCTTTATATAAAGTACACCGTGTTTCCATCAAACGCAAACAAACAATGAAAGCAGACAGCTGAGTATCCAATGTTCGATTCCACTCGAACTTAGGCTTCCTTACTTGTTCCAATTTAATTTCCATTGAAAACAGTTTCATTTCAGCTTAAAAAGGTTTCATTTCAGTTGAAAAAGGTTTCATTTAAATTGAAAAAGGTTTAATTTCAGTTGAAAAAGGTTTCATTTCAATTGAAAAAGGTTTAATTTCAGTTGGAAAGGGTTTCAATTCAATTGAAAAAGATTTCATTTCAGTTGAAAAGGGTTTAATTTCAGTTGAAAAAGGTTTCATTTAAATGGAAAAAGGTTTCACTTCAGTTGAAAACTGTTTCATTTCAGTTGAAAGGGTTTCAATTCAATTGAAAAAGATTTCAGTTCAGTTGAAAAAGGTTTAATTTCAGTTGAAAAAGGTTTCAATTCAATTGAAAGCGGTTTCACTTGACTTGAAAAATGTTTCATTTGACCTGAAAACGCTTTACCAAATTAGAGTAACAATAAAATAATTGCTCACTTACTTACTTTTACATATTACTCATGTTTAACTACATTTAAATAAATATCTAAAACAGCAACTCACTGTTAAACTTTCTTCCTCCCCTCTCCCTCTTCTCTTCTCTTCTCTTCTCTTCTCTTCTCTTCTCTTTATTCAGCTTCCAAGCCAGCGGTGATCACTTACCCGTTCCACCACCAGCACCACCACAACCCATTCCCCAATCGGGCTATGTACCACAACCACAATATCAACCACCAGCAGCATCACCATCATCAGGTGGCTATCGCAGCAATGATTACGATGATGGTTCATATGATCCGCGTTACAATGATCCCAGTTTTAGCGAAAATCAACGTTCCTATCAAGCACCAGCACAGGTACGGCCAGCTTACAATCCACCACCACAAGCATACAATCCACCAGCACCAGCGCCAGCGCCAGCCTATAATCCACCAGCACAACAATATAACAACTATCAGCCACAACAACAACCCTACTATGAACCGACCACACCCAATCCACACCGATTTGCTCCACCTGGCAAATTTGCGCTGAATCGCACTCCCGATGGTTTTAGTTACAGTTTTAATAAGGTTTAAAGTTGAGGTGTGTGTGCGCAAGCATGAATGTTTTGATAGAGTAGTTGGAGTTGAACTGCCAAGTAGGTGGCTGGGTTGAGAGCAGGGCTGCACATTAACGTTATTTTTTATCAATAACCGAAAAAATATTTTGTTTTCAATTCAACTTTGAAAAATTTTAACGTTAAGTGCTGAACAAAAAAATACTGTTTTGATAATTATCAAAAAAAATTATGAAAAAAAATTTCGTTTTTTTGATTATCAAAAAACAAATATTGAAAAAATTTTGTTTCGGTAGCCAACAAAAAAAAATTATCAAAAAAAATAACGTTAATAAAAATTCAAAGTAAAATGAAGCCGTAAGCCCGAAACAAATTTTTATAATTATTTTGTTTTTGATAATCAACGCAACAAAATAATTTTGATAATTTTTTTTTGATAATCAACGAAACGAAATAATTTCAATAATTTTTATTTGATATTTAACAAAACAAAATTTTTTTGTTAATTTTTATTTGATATTCAACAAAACAAAATATTTTTGTTGATATCGTTGTGCAGCCTTGGTTGAGAGTACCACGTTAAAAGAATAATACATATATTTTCCATATTTCTCTTCTTTGTTGTTTGCTTTCCTATTTTCTTTAGCTACTACTACATATTTCATTTTCAGTTTTTATTTTCTGTCTTTCATTTCATCCTTCTTTTATTTCCATTTGCCTAAAGACAAAGCTTCTCTTTACTTTACACTTTCCATTTTTATCGCATTTTTTTCTCCTTTTGCGTGAGCTTTCACTTTGTGATATCGAAAAATAAAACAAAAAAAAAACAAAGAAGGAATGACATTAAAAATGTTGCAATTATTCTTTAAGATTACTTACATTTTATGTATATATGCATGTACATAATTTATTTGTGCTGTCTTTTTTATGTTTGTAACTTTTAATTTTTTTTTTAATGTCAACTATGTCAAAATGAAATAAAATTGTTTTCTTTAAAAATCAGTAAAAGCGTTAGTTTATTTGGTCAGCGATATAATATTCTTTGCTCCTTAGGCACGTTTTCACCATCTTTAGTTTATTTATTCGCTGGTAAGTTTGACGCAAATTGTATGGCGAGCTGTCAAATAAATTGCTTAATGTGGCCTTTAGACGGGTCTTTTTCCTAGTCGGTTTTTGTCTTTCAACCAAAATCGACCCGTGTAAATAGCTCAGTGTTCAACTTTTGCCAGTCGATTTCTCAGTCGATTTTCCAATCGGCAAAAATCGACCCGTGTAAATGCCGCATAACCGCAAAAATCTTAGTCTTAGCATTCAATTCAACCAAAATCAGCATGCAATCATAAATATGTATATCTCACAACTTACACGTATCATTAAAATTTGGCCTTCATATTAAAAATTAATTTTAGCTAAATATGCATATGTACATATATACATATGTATGTATGTATAAGTACCAAAATTAGAGTAGGTTATTGTGAACATAATACACGCTTAAGTGTCTAGGAAAATGATTTTTCGGTACTTAAACTTGGCCAACTATCAATTAGCATGACGATCTTAAAGTTATTATTACTCTTTTTTTAATAATTGACTTGTGGTTCAATTTAGCTTGAGATCACATTTTGAAGATAAATTACATTTAAATAAAGCAAGGTTTATTTAGGTGTTTATGTATGTTTGCATAGTTACAATGTATGTATGTATGTATACCTTTGTAGAAATTTATACATATGTATATAAATATATCAAATGTGTTCCAAACTATAAGCGATAAAATTGCATGCCATTCTGATAGTATTCCACCCACTCGATATTGTTTACCAAGTCAAACCACAACACGTATGTACATTAGGCCGTCTCGCCTTATATGGACCAACAAAAAAAGTCCACCGTACGCCCCGAACCCGAAATAAAATACAATTTAGGTTCATTTTACAAAGATTTTTTTCTGAAGAGACTCCTACTGAAATTTTATGGCGAATAATTTTCTAGAACATAGGAAGCGAAAATCTTATATTCCTCGGAATGTAAATTGTATTTTATTTCGGGTTCTACTGAAGCGATCGAAATACTTCTTTTGTAAAAGACGTCTTTTGACGACGTTTAATCTGCCGACAAAAAAAGTTACATTAAGGTGGTATAAACTAAGTACTGGGTGAAAGTGACCACAATGGGGCACATAGGGTTAATACAATTATACGACGAACATTTTTTTCGAGATACGCTCTAATGTACATATGTATGTATGCATATTTTTAAGTAGATTACAAAGCCAGAAACAACTGTAGCAAAATTTGCTGTGTGCAAAATAAAACAAGGTGAAATTTAGCAATGAGTAGTATTGGAATTATGTATGCACCCATATTTACCTACATAATATATATACACATTTAAGCATAGATGCATATACTACACATAGGTCTTTACGTTCATATGGCCGTAAATGGTCACTTATTAGCCATTCTCTTTTCAATAAGATATCTAGCGTGGGTTGAAGCGGAAAATTCGCCAACAACTAACTACACATAATTCTCGCAAGTTCGCAATTAGTAAGTAGTGATAATTTGATTAAATGCTCTTTATTTATTAGATTTTAACTTCTATATAAGTAATAACATTTTTGATGCAGAACTACATACATATGTATGTACGTAAGTTAAAATATTTTACTTATATTTTTTATTTTTTTATTTTTCTAATTAGATTTCATAGCTGATTTAGCTGCGGTCGAGGAATTAAATCTGCTTGCTTAAAATGTCAATAGACTAGGCAGTGGCGGATTAAAGGTCCAGAGCGCCCTAGGCAGCCACTTTCTCGGCGCCCCTGTACCGACCATAAATGGCCATCATAATACTATAAATTTTAACTACCTAGTTGGTTTACAACCTAACAATCAAAATCTTTCCTTGCTAGACGCTCAACTTAAAGTTTAAGGTATTATTTGTTTCGATATCTCGACCGGTTTCGGAGTTATCGGCCAATATGTGCACCAAAATGTGTTAGTACAATATGGGTATCAAACGAAAGGTGTTTATGAATGCTGCCATAAACCATTTGATTAATTTCAATACCTAAACTGGCTTCGGAGATATCTCATAAAATGTGAACCTTCTTAATCTCAAAATGCTTAATATGGCTATTTTGTTATAAGAAATAAAATAATGGCTACCTGGTAACCGACGTACAGAGTGTACTTATGTTATGGAGCGATAAATTCTCCTCATTGATAAATTGCGAGGGAGTCGGCGAACCCGATACCACAATCCCTGACGATGGAAAAAACATTCCACCACCCGACTATGATGAAGTGAGGACAGCTATACCCCGGGTCCAAAACAATAAAGCTCCTGGAAAAGACGGACTATCTGCCGAGCTGTTCAAACACGGACGCGAAAAGCTGGTTGAAAGCAGGTATCATCTTAGAGTTGAAATCCAGTCTTTTTTGTTGGTACTTATTATTTACCAACAGAGTTGAAAAATAGAAGAGAAATTATACGCATACGAAGTCGCGGGCAACAGCTAGTATTTAATAAATTAACAAAATAAGTTTTGAATTATTTATTGATCACTTGTGATTGGAGTAAAAGGGACAAACCTATTTTGAATAGATAGCCAAAGTACATAAGAGAGAAGGTGATGCAAGATCACACGTACGCAAAGCCAGGCATCACTTTTCTCACAAGGCCCTTAAGAAAGTGCTGTCGACGATGCACAAAACATATGTCAGCGATGAACAGCACGTGCGGTGTCAGCTGAAGCTCACTGTCCCGTAGGGTGTCAAATTTATTTCGGTAATGGCTAATTTTATTACATATTCGGATATAGCTGATATTTGGTTATCCGCGTCTCCAAAAAATAAAATAGAGGAAGTATACAAATTCGTAAAAAATAAATGTGGTGATTCGAATTATCAAAAGGATATTATACGTAAAAAAATCTCTTTGTTTGATAATAAAATTAAAAAGTATTGGTCCGAGAGTAAGTCCAATAGAAAGTTCTGCGAAAAAAAGTATTCTACGTGGTTAAGTTGGAAATTTTTTGAACCAGAAAATGTAAGTTATATATTGGTATTCTTCTTAGTCTAAAAGACAAATTTTAAGAAAAATATGTATGTATGTTAGGAACCAAGCACAAGCATAATTATCCAGCATGAAACCGCGACTGTGTATGAAATGGAACCACTAGAATCTGCGGCCGTATTAGAAAGGGAATCGAATTCGCCATACACTAAGCGCAAAGAAATAAATAAAGCAGGTAGAAAAAAGAAAACATTCAGCCGATGTTGTACAAGATCAAAGGACAGAAGGATTTCACAACTTATTAGAAATTATTCATTTGAAGAACTCCAATACGCAGCAGATAAATTGAGAAAGATGCGAAATTATAATTCAAATAAATCGAAAGCGGGCGTTAAATGTATGTCTACGGATAAAGCATTGGCGTTATACCTCGATTTGGATTTGTCGGAACGGAAATATATCGTATTGCAGCAAGCAATTAATGAGATTTATCCAAACTGTTTGCCATCATTGTATGCATTAAGAAATGAAAAATCAAAATTCTTACCATCTATTACAACGACCGAAATTTCAGCGGAGGTTGACTTAAAAGCTATTATGAAAAAAACGCCGGAAAGTGTGGCTAATTTGTGCAATACTGAGCAAAAACTGAAAAAGCTAATCTTAATTTGCAAGTGGGGTATGGATGGCAGCTCTGGCCATAGTCGATACAAACAAAAATTTGAAAAAGAAAATTGTTCGGACGAGTTCATTTTTTTATAGCTTTTGTCCCTCTGCGGTATGTAAATTATCATACATACATACATACATATGTATGTACAATGTACATATTTGTATGTATTTACATACATACACAAATTTTTATTTAGAATTTCTTATACATATTTTCAGATTGGTTAATTCTGTCACAAATGAAATACTATGGGTTAATAAAACTCCATCTTCCACAATGTATTGTAGACCACTTAAATTTATATTAACGAAAGAGAATCCAGATTTAATCAAGGAAGTGTACCACGATTATATTGGAAAATTTTCAAAAATCGAATGTTCTGTAATTAATAAAAATGGCTCAAATATTGAGGTATCTTACGATATGCATTGCACAATGATAGATGGTGCAGTTGCAAACGTTTTGAGTGGCACAAACTCAACAAGTAGGTGTTTTATTTGCAATGCAAGCCCTACAGAAATGAACATTGTAAACATCACAAAAGAACCATGCAATAATAATTATATATATGGAATTTCTTCGCTGCATTGTTGGATACGCTTTTTTGAATGTTTATTGCACATTGCTTATCGTCTTCCCTTCAAAACTTGGCGAGTAAATAAAGAAAATAGTTCAATTTTTTCGCTCAATAAAAAAAAAATACAAAACGAATTCAAAATCCAGACGGGATTAATAATAGATCAAGTGAAAGTAGGTTTTGGGACAACTAACGACGGCAACACGGCTCGGCGCTTTTTTTAAAACAGTGAAATATCTGCTGCAATAACTGGGATTGATAGGAAAATTATTGAAAATTTTGGCATAATTCTCAGAGTTTTATCCTGCGGATATGCGGTTAATGTTTCAGCATTTAAGGAGTTGCTCGTTGAAACTAGAAACTTATACTTAAATCTGTATAGTTGGTATTACATGCCAACTACTGTTCATAAGGTCTTGGTGCATGGGTGCGATATTGTGGAAAATTTTAACTTGCCAATAGGTAACAAAATATCAAGAACGTCTAAAGCCTTCTATTAAAAATTACTTAATATTATAGGATCGTTATCGGAAGAAGCATTAGAAGCTAGTCATAAAAATATAAGGAGCACGCGTTTATCACATACCAGGAAAACGACTCGGGAGAACACAAACAGAGATTTGATGGCACATTTGCTTTTAATGTCCGACCCGGAAATATCCACATACAGGTGTTCCAAACACGAAAAAAAAATGATGTCTGTGAAGAAATAAAAAAATACATTTTGCAATAAAATAGTGCTTTAAACTATATATAACAACCAATATATTTTCTGAACAAATTTAAGAGTAATTTTCTTTATAACCATTTTTTGCAATAATTAACGAGAGTAGTCAATCCTTGATTTTAAAACTGTAATTATATATATTACAGTTAGTTTTTAATGTATTGTGATGACACGTTAAGCTAAAAATTACTTTTTGTAAAAAAGGATATATGGGAGGTAGCCATGTCCTTGGACATAAAAGGACAAAACTTACCACCTAGTTTAAAGACATAATTCTATAAATATATACCAAATTTCATTTCATTCTGTTTGAAATTGAAGTTGATATCACAATTTTAAAATTAAGGATATGTATATGGGAGGTAGTTATATCCTTTCACATAAAAGAACGAAACTTATAACCTAGTTTAAAAGCATAATTCTATAAACATATACCAAATTTGATTTCATTCTGATTGAAATTGAAGCTGAAATCACAACTTTAAAATCAAGGACATATGGGAGGTAGTCATGTCCTTGCATCGATTTGGTCAAAACTTCGTTTTTTCTTATCTCTAGTATTTTATGTCTGTACACAAAATAATTATGTGCAAGAACTCGGTATTTTTTTAATGGGTACCCGTTACAAAAAAACCGATTACTTTTTTAAAATTAGAGTAATATAGACACTTCAGATATAAAGTTTCAATAAATTCTGGCAACTCCTTCATGTTTTCGTAAACACCACAATCAGCAATGATTATGCCTTATTTGTCTTTCATATAGTAATGTAAAAAAATCGGTGTTTTTTTAATGGGTACCCGATACCGAAAAATCAATTTATTTTTTGAAATTAGCATGGCTTAGTCCTTTTAGGTGTAAAGTTTCAACAAGTTCTGAATACTATTTCGGTTTTTATAAACATATGTCTACGATTATTATGAGTTATTTTACCCTTTTTAAAAAATTGTTTTTAATTAAATGGTAACAGATGCTGAAAAATGGATCCTTTTTTCTGAAATTGGCGTGATATAGGCCTTTCAAGTGTAAAGTTTCAGCCCATTCTGATGACTTCTTCCACTTATATGACCACATGTTCACAATGACTATTTTCATATAAAAATGCAAGAAAAACTCGGTTTTCTCGAAATGAGTAACCGGTACAGAAAACCTGATTTCATTTTTGAAATTAGCGTAGCATAATACTTCTAGGTGTGAAGTTCCAGCCAATTCTGACCACTCCTTCTATTTTTGTCCATCATTTGTATGGAGTCGCAGCACTGTGCGTCGTATCGTGGATAGGCGAGTGTGCAGACCAAACTTTTGGTTTGCACTCAAGTGTGCATAAAATGGTTGCCAGAGTATGTAGTATATATTTATTTTCTCAATAGATCTCTACATATCGTAAGATTTATTGGCAAAGTAGAGATAATGGGTCGTATTAATAAACAAAAAGCAATTGCTATTTCTCAAATTTTTTGTAATTTGACAAAAATTTGTATGAAGAAACTTTCAAAATTTGAGAAAAAGGCTTGAAAAAGTAATTGCTTTTTTTATTAATATAATCTAATATTTTGATAATCGCCAAAAAAGTCGCCATCGCCAATTTTCATAAATTGGTCGCCAAAGTTTGTAAAAAATCGCCAATTTGGCGACAAATCGCCAGTACTGGCAAGCCTGACGACGCAACAAACGCGCAATATTACACAATATATCGATGCTTGTGCAATATAATCGATTTATCTATTATCGATCTATTATAGATCAGCTTTAATTCTTAATCGTCGATGTGTTATTTTCTTTATTTGTTTAAAAATTCTGAGCTCGCGCGCCCCTTGTAACTACGCGCCCCTAGGCAAGTGCCTAGTTTGCCTTAGGGATAATCCGCCTCTGGGACTAGGTGTGGTGTCTTGGACCAGCCACACATAACTGCAGAAAATGCGCAGAACTTGGGCAGGCAGAAAACGCCGGTGTACAAAATCCACGATTTCCTTGTATTTGTGAAGAGGCGCGTTTTTATGGCTTTCTGCCCAAGTTCTGCAAGTTTTCTGCCGTCATTTTGACAAACTTAGGTAAAAATCGTGCCCACATTTAAGCGAAACTACTTATTACTTCTGTTTAAAGACATTTACGATGAAAAACTAATTTAATGTAAAGAAATGTTTGTTTTTATACAAGTTTCTTGTTTCAATATTTTTTTGTTTAAGAAAGTGTACCTACGCGATATTCAATCGAGTGCGTGCAGTCATATTTTCCTAGTGGCATGCATCATTACATTGAACTAACACTTTGTGGCACCCTGCACTAGATAATAAACAATAAAGCCAATAAATCTTGCCTACATTCAAGCGCAATGTTTTATGAGAGAAGGCAGAAACGCGCCACAATTTTGTACATGGTTTAAACGTCAGTCTAAAATTTTAATATTATTTTATTTTATAATTTAATGTTCCTCTAATGGGTATATATTTATTATTATATAAAAATATACATATGTACAAGTATGCATCGATGTAGTTAATATATCGCCGTTTAAACTTGATAACCGCCTAACCGAAATTTGTGTCAAAGATTAAAATTGAATTCCTGACTACGACTTCAGAGCTGTCCTTTTAAGCTCTATACATATATGTATGTATATAGAGTTACCAAAGACCAATTTTATGGCATAGATCGATCTAGCTGGGCGCCAGGAGTTAAAGTTTGGCAAATCTCAATTTTGGCATAGGCGCTTATGAAAGTTTCACTTAGGCGGTTACGAAGTTTAAACGACGATATGCTTTGCATAAATAATAAATGCATTACAATATACCAGAAAACTTTGTTTTCATAAAGTTATTATAACTGGTATTTTGAAGCAAATCACTTCATTATCATTCTGATCCACAGCCTCCCACATCATTGTGCCGCGTATCTGAAAGATATTGAAAATAAATAGAATTTAAACAAATACCCAAGCAGAACATATACCATATTATAATGCTACACTTACATTAGGTAGATTGGAGCTAACCAAAACTTGTGCGGTATAGCTTTTTCCACGGTTAGCCTCACTTAGACAAGCATCATTGTTGACACATGGATCCGGAGATATGACGGCATTCGTTTTAATGGCATTGAGTATCCAACGTACATTATGGCGTAGAAAAGCAGTTTGATCACCTAAAAGAAAATGTGTACCCATATTTAGTAAGTAAATTTAGCGCTCCAAAGGTACGGGAATTTTCTCTTTTTAGAGCCAAGTGCTTATACTAAACTGGAATAAAAAGTAAATATCGAAATAGAATCTTCTTCACACTAGCACTCGAAATTGCGTTATGGAATTCACTACCCAGCAAACACAGTCTCTAACGTTAGAAATTTTGTCGAGATTACCTTAGATAACTAGTGTAATTCTCTATATATTCTCAAATCGCTAACTAGGGTTGAAAACTACACTAGAATTCGATTAGCGAGTGATTAGAGAAGGAGCCAAATCTCACGCCTTATATCAATTCTCAATATATTTCTGTGATATATTGAATATACATACATATATTGAAATTAGATACTAAAAAATGGTAAAGTTAATATTACGGTAGTACAATGTTTTCCATTAAAAAGTACAAGAAGTACCTTAAATTTAAATAATAAGACTGAGTTTTGTTTAAATTTCAGTTCTTATAAATGTGGTAAACATATACATGTCAATATATATAATCATATGCAATTTAGGCACATATTGCGTTAATAAAATCTAAACAATGAAAAAATCATGTAAAAGGAGACAAAGCTTTGTTTTTCATTTCAATTGGAAGTATTTGCAAATTCTGATTAGAATCTCATTAGAGAACTACATTAGAATTCGATTCGAGAATTATAATTTTCTCGATTTGAGAATTAGGTACCCTTTTGTTTGAGAACGCTATGATTCTCGATAGATTTTCGAGTCGTCCTCTAACGTTAGGGGTTTGAGAATGAGGCTAGTTCTCGAGTCATTCTCAAATCGATAACTAACCTCAGTGTTTGTTGGGTAGTCATCCATACAAATACATACAACTAAACATCCATATTTATGTAAAACAAACTTACCGTTATCATAAAAAATTACTGTCACCATTACCGTTGAGCCGCGCACCATTTTACAAGGTATTGTAGAGCAGCCCGAAACACCAACGTATAATACATCATATTCGGATCCTAGGAAAACAGAAAATGATTCATTTCTAGCTATATAATTGAATAGAAAACAATTTACGCTGTATTGTGGAATGAAATGTCAAGTTTGATTTGATTATAAACCGGTTGCGGTTATATGCCATCTTCAGTATCTTCTTTCGTTCGAACGAAGATGGCACATATGTAGTCGAAACCGGTTTATAATCAAATCAAACTTGACAACGCATAACGGAATTGCGTTCCACAATACATCGAAACTATGTACTTAGATCAAAATTGCTTTTCATAACGGTACATTTTCAGGCATAAAATTTCTGGAGAAGGTGCGACTAATGACAAGCGATTTCTACAAAAAAGTGAAAATCGGAAATCATGGTTCATACGTCTTTCAGGCGCATACGGCTCGATATGCTTGTTTGGCTAAGTATACGAGACTCCATTAACCGCACCTTACAGCATGCTCGTATATCCGTTTGTTTCAGTACAGGCCCCTCACATTTTACCAATCACTTATGCCGGCTGAATACAGCCACGACCTTACTTATTAACACGCTTTTATTAGTTTCACCTGTATGTATGTGGGTATGTAACTTCTAGCTGCTGCCTAAATATATGCAACATATTTACTAATGAGATTAGGTTACAACCACCGCTATTTTCCAACAGATGGCGCGCGTGTATTTATATTTTTAAAATATTCACTTATTTTTTGTTAATCATGGGAAATACACCATCAAATTCATAAATTAATGTACTGCGTCAACGTTTATTAAGCCGGTAAGTAGCGCTTATCACAACAATATAATTTTGATTTTCAAGTGATTAGGAAATTCACAACTTTGATTTAATATGTAAATATTTGATTGAACCCAACGTAATAAAAACCCATTTGCAGTAAATAGCGATATGTTTTTGTTTGATATGCAAAAATAACTACCGATTTTTTATGGTCATGGTTTTGTAATAAAAAGCAAATCCGAAATATATGTACATATGTATATCAAACAATAAAAGTTGGGCAGACTTAATTAAGCCTCTACATAGGCACCGGAAAGATTTTTTAATTCAAAGTTTCTTTATAATAATAGCAATAGTAATAGAATGTCGCGAATTCCTACATATAATTATAATGAGTTTTAGGTCGAGCTTCTTCGCCAATTTCAAGTGTGCGCGGTGATATCTCTTTTTTTTCTACAAAATGGTGTGCCTCACCGTTTAATTTCGACTACAAACGGCGGATTAATTTTTTGTGAAAAGTTCTTACATGACAGAAGTACACTTGGAATGTATGCCGGCCACTGTACATATGTATGAATAGTCCACTTTCAAAAGTGGCTATGTGAATTTTTCATATTAAGGCACAAATTAGAAAAAACAGAAAGAAATAAAATTATAGTGACTTTTGAAAGCGCATTCGTATTTAATGCTATTTTTTCAGAAAACGGTGGGATTTTGCATAAATGCTTAATTGACATTATACACCTTTAAACAAGGCTGCACAACGATATCAACAAAAATATTTTGTTTTGTTGAATATCTAATAAAAATTAACAAAAAAATTTTGTTTTGTTGAATATCAAATAAAAATTATTGAAATTATTTCGTTTCGTTTATTATCAAAAAAAAAAATTATCAAAATTATTTTGTTTCGTTGATTATCAAAAACAAAATAATAATAAAAATTTGTTTCGGGCTTACGGCTTCATTTTACTTTGAATTTTTATTAACGTTATTTTTTTTGATAATTTTTTTTGTTGGCTACCGAAACAAAATTTTTTCAATATTTGTTTTTTGATAATCAACAAAACGAATTTTTTTTTCATAATTTTTTTTTGATAATTATCAAAACAGTATTTTTTTGTTCAGCACTTAACGTTAAAATTTTTCAAAGTTGAATTGAAAACAAAATATTTTTTCGGTTATTGATAAAAAATAACGTTAATGTGCAGCCCTGCCTTTAAATACTGGTACACAATCCATCAAAAATTCAATATCAAAAAAAAATTCACATAGCCAATTTGGAAAGGGGACTACTCCCTGCAAAAAAATGTGCGATTAATCCCGAAAGAGAATTGTCCAGGATTGATCTCTTTCGAGAACAATCGGTCCACAATTGGTCCCCGATTGTTCCCGTACGGGTATAAATGTAGACTAATTGTAGACCAATTGTTTCCGAACGGGTATAAATGTAGATTAATCGCTTTCATCCCGAACGGGTATAAATGTAGATTAATCGCTTTCATTCCGAACGGGTAAAAATCTAGATTCCTTAGATGTAGAAATTTTACAAAAATATGCAATGTATTTAAAAAATTTTAGAACAACCGGTAAAACGAATTGAACACTCTTTCTTTTAATAACATGATAATAATTTAAAAAAAAAAATGTTGCCTAAATATCCTATGAAAAAATCCTTTACATTACGCTCATATAATGCATACTCATAACTTAAAATTTTTTTATTTATTTATTGAGATTTTTTTACAAAAGTAAAACATTATATAATCTTAATTTAAATATGTATGAACATTTCCAATTTTTTAAAGATTGTTATTAAAAATTGCCTTGGCAAACAACTTGGAAAAATCTACATTTGTACATGTTCGTGCTGAAAGCGATTGTTCTACATTTGTACCCGTTGGGGATGAAAGCGATTAATCTACATTTGTACCCATGCGGGATGAAAGCGATTGATCTACATTTGTACCCGTTCGGGATGAAAGCGATTGATCTACATTTGTACCCGTTCGGGATGAAAGCGATTAATCTACATTGGTACGCGTTCGGGTATACAAGTTGAACAATTAGTCTCTTCATAGGACATGCTCGAACAAATGCGATCTATTCGCTCCATATAAAGGGATGTAAAATTGTATTAGTCGCATGCTCCCTTGCGATTGATCCCGGACACGTCCTGGATCAATCGCATTTTTTGCAGGGCTCATACACACATATGTATGTATTTACATATATGTATTAGGTACTTACCACAATCTTCGAATGGTAGAGTTCCCGACTCGAGACCAAGTTTGTTGCGCATGACACTTGGTAGCGATCGCAAATCGGCACAGAGTCCACTACTTGCTAAAGTCAACCAAACTAATACATATAGATATAGTAATTTTATATAATAAAACTTTTCGGGCATTTTCATTGTTGTTGTCTTTGATGTCTTTTGTTTTTTTGTTTATTATTGCTAGACTGCTATTGCTATTTTCTGCGCGCGACTGCTAACTTCGAAGTCTGCCAAATAATTATATTATTTAATTCTTTTTTTGTTTTTTGGTGAATAAATGCTTTAATTTTATAATTTATTTTTTATAAATTTATTTATTTTTATATTTTTTTTATTAACTCATAAAATTTCCACGCGGTATAACATAGACGAATAAAATGCTTGTACTTACTACGCGCGATAAAGAACTGGCAAAATTTTTGTCTGATTAAGCGTAAAAAAACAGTGCTACGTCCAGTAAGCGGTCAGGTGCTACAACAAAGCGCACAGTAGCAGTTTATATCGATTACTTAAAAAATTTGATTGATAGCTTCATTTGCAATGCGTTTCGTCGCCGTCGCTGTCGCTGTCGCCGTCCCCGCGTTCTCTTGCTCTTCATCGCCGTTGAAGAAAGTGGTCTTTGCAGATCGGTTTAAGAAATATAAGTACACAAATGTACACTGAAAAAAATAATTTCCTAAAAATTACGAACGGCCATACAAATTTAATACAAGACGAAGTAATTACTCATTTTATTTTTGTACTACTTAATTTCGAGATTTTTTTAATAATAAAAAGGAAGTGTAAAAAAACTATATGAAAGAAAGAAAAAAATTCAAGAAAAAATTACATTGTCCTACTCACTCCTGATTTGAGGAGATCGCATATTTATTAGGCCACGAATTCCTTAAAATCATTTAATTTGTCGGGCATATAAGATCATTTACTTGTTTTAAGCTCGATCTAACTTAATTTTTATGTAGTTTTTCCTTCCAAATTGGAAAATGTCTTTTTAGTTAAATACAGAAATTCCTTAACTTTAGTACAAGAATTTTTTTGAGTGTACGTACATACATATGTATGTATTACATAATATATTATATTTTCAGCATGTTAAAATGTATAAAGTCAATGCGTAACCGGGGATATCATTTAACATTTATTGTGTGAAATCTTTAAGCCATTATTTATTTTTCCTTTGCCAAGTCCATATAAACATTAAGTATATACCCTGTAGGCCTCTTTGGAAGGTGATGCGATTGTTTTTGTTGCCAGGCTACATGCTTTTGCTGGGTAACCCCGGCCATCGCGCTGTTATTTATGACTCATGAGAAATAATGATAGACGCTGATACAAGTGCAAATTATTAATGATTGATAGTACCTGGCGGCCTACTGGCTATATATATAAATATGTTATTAGCTTATGCTATCTTTCTTCTGCCAATTTCAAACATCAATTGAATTTACATGTAAATAATTATGTTGTATATTCAATCCGCTCATTTCTCTACTCCAAATCAGACCTGGGTAATACTGAGTAGTAATTGGACTATTACGTACACCAACTTTAAGTAGTATTTGGTAAGGGAAATTTAGGTGTTTTTTTTTTGGAAACCCCATGTCGCACTTTGCTTTGCTGTAAGAGTTAAAGTTTTGCTTACGACATTTAATTTAATACTTTTTTTAACAATTTTATAAATCTATATTATTATTTATGAATAAGGCGGTGAATCCATATCTCTGTATTAAGTAGTATTTATTTTGATTTTGATTTTTAGCTTTTATTTTTGATTACAATGCTTATAAATAAAACTGTACGAATACCTACATAAATACATTTAAACATACACATATCCACGTTTATTACATAACGACGCCGAGTTTTGCTTTTATTCCATAATGCCTTTAAGATAATTTGTATTTTTTATAAATCTAAAATCAGCACGCAGTTGTATAAATTGTCGCACAACCGATTTATCAAGATCGTTCTAGAATGAGGAATGAGGAATTGTAAATAAAATAAATAAAATATAATTTTCACTAGCCAATATCATAACAAAAATAAACCCCAAACTGACGAAGTTTGCATTTGTGCAAAAAATATAGCATCTAGTAACTAGTATGCTTAACTTAATTTTTAATACTGTGCCTGCTAGGACTAATTATCTTAATTTTGCCCCCATATATATTGCGCCATTGTAGGGCTCAATAATATTTCTAAGAGACTGCATATTGATTTTTCATTATCCAGAAATGTTACTGTGAAATTATCATCTATTTTGCTTTAAGTGTTTAATTTTGTATAGTCTGTAAGATTTACAGCATATACTGAATAAATAAATAAAGCTAATACTAGATATCAATTTATTTAACAAAAAAAACCTGACTCCTGTATTACATTTCGTCGTACCATACGGAAACTAACATACGTTTTTTTGTGACTGACGAAAAGTAACAAGTTCGAATTTTGGCCGACGAAAAATAACAAAATCGGCTTTTGGCTGACGAAAAGTAAAAAGTTCGACTTTTGGCTGACTACCAGTATCACTATCCTCATCACTGGCACTATCTCTCTCCATCTATGTATGTCTCTATCACTCCTCCTTCCCCATTCCCTTTGCCATTAATTCTCAACTTAATTTGTATATGTAAATGTACTCACCAAAGTTTCGCCAGTGCAAACTTCTTGCAAATTTTCCGGCTTCACCAACAACAAATTACACAACGCGTGCAATATATCAAACAGTTGCGCCACCAATGTACTATCCAATTCTCGTACGCATTTACGATATTCATTGACGTCACAAATTGCACACATAGCGCCCGCTGTATTGTATTGCATCGTTTGTAAATGATCGAAGATGACACGATGAAATCGCACGCCAAATTCGTGTAAAATATTTTGTAAATTTTCACCATCGACGCAACGTTTTATCTGCTTCACGGACGGTTGCAAATTTTGCACAACTTGTAGACATGCCTGCAATTATCGGGGAAATGGTAAGGACCTATTACATGTATTGTTCCAGAAAAATTATATTTTAAGCTTACCGCTGACGAAATGGTATCCATATCTGTTTCTGGCTTATAATCCGTTTTCTTCTGCTCACTTTGCAGATAAAGCTTAACCCAACTAATGATCGCATTTATGGAACGTTCAAGTCCTTGGTCGAGTGACTTTTCGATTTGTTCCATTAGCAAACGCCGCTTAAACATGTAGTCCGAATACTTTGGTGTATTACTACAACAAAAAAAAAAAACAATTTTTGTATATTTCACTTGCTAAATATTGTAAATTTTAAAAGCATAATTACATACATAATACTAGGTATTACAGCACTATTCGTCAATTTCTCCAGCAAATGCACAATTATATTCGTTTTCTGTACAACATCGAAAAAATACAATTGTGGATAAGTTTTGCCTTCGGCTATCGGTATCGCTTGCAAACCCAATTCCAGAGCATATACCACATGTTCATGCATCAGGAAGCGCAATAATATATCATTCAATTTGATGACATTTGTTGGCAGTTCGACGGCAGTGGATAGCAGGCGGCATCGTTTAAGTGCCGCTTTAGCCTCCTGCAGCATATTTATTGCTAATTCTTCGCACAGAAAGGTTTCGCCACCGTAATCTTCGATTTGTGCTATATTGATATTTGCACGCGTACCAATCAATGCTTGCATGTCGCGTCGCAATTCTTGGAAACGTTCCGTTGGCTTCTTTTGATGTTTCTTATTCGCATAGAACCTTTCCAGTTCGGTGGAACATTTTGCGGTTAAACAACGTGTTTCAATTTCTATATAATTCGCCAAATGTTTTGAAAATATTTGTAGCGTTAACTTTTGCAATAGATCATCATCAGTTGCGGACATATAAATTTGTAGATCCGATGATAATTTTAATGTTCTACCATGAAAATAAATTATATTAAAAATCGTTAAGTATTATTAACCAGAAAGTCGTAAAAAAAAAATTGTTTATTATCATGATGAACATTTTTGCGGTTTGCCTTTAAATACAATTACGATGTGGGATTGTCATCATCACCATCACCATCAACATCATCATCATCATCATCATCACCATCATCGTAATCGTTATCATGCCCCTCTTTTTTCGCGCCAATTTATGAACCTGTCATAGCACCGTTTTATAAAAAGTTCTGTCTTACCTGGAGTACAATTCATAAAGTGTGCGTAAGTATTTTTCCTCATCCTTTTTATCATCCAATTTAGTTAATGCATACTGATGCAACTTCAATTGATAAATATTTAAAATAAATTTCGACATCACTTGTGTCGGATTGGCAAATACTTTCTTAATAATCTCATAATGATGTTTGCACATGGGCGCTATTCCAATAAAAATATCCTTTCCACCGTAGGGGGTCTGAGAGAGAGATAATTATAATTAAAATTAAAATACCGTCCTACTGTATGTAAATGAAGGCAACTCACCATTTGACTTTGCTCTATATAAGCATCAATACACTGTGCATAGCCTTTAAATTGCGACAGTATTTGTGCCAGCCTTTTCATTTTTTCAATATCTTCACACTTCTGTGCCGTGGCAAATTCCTCAATCAAACGCCGCTCCACATCATCATAAATTTTTTCGATTTTCCTCTTCGCGTCAGCGAATTTCTCCTCTGGCAAATCTTGTGAAATTGCATACAGCTTTTGTATGACATCCGCCGCTTCGTAAAGCCTCGCCGGATCGGTGTAGATATCATTCAGTATAAGAGTCGGACCAGGCACAAGAAATTCGGACATGTGATTGAGCAGCTTTTGTGCTTCCACAGTACGGCTACGCGGCGTATTCACATTCTCCAACTGTTCACCTAAATGTATAATTTTTCCTGCAACCGAATTGATTTTCTCATCCAGCTGACCAAACCAATCGATTGCCACTTGATGACGTTCCTGCAGTTTGGCAATTTGTTTGGAATGTGTAGCGCGTTCTTGCCGTAGTAACTCTTCGAGACGTTCACATTTTGCTTGTTGTTTCTCTTGCAGAATTTTCATATCTTTTATGGTTTGTATAAAGGTGTCATGGAGTGCGACAGGATTGAAATCATCGGTATTTGTACCATTGATGCCGGCGACTTCGTTGTTGATGCGCCAAGTGAGACGCTCAATAAATTCCGATACCTCAAAGGGCTCCTGCATTCAACAATGAGGTGGAGTGGTATGACTTTAGGTTACGTTTTTTATTTATGTATTTTATTTACCTGTTCGAATTCATCCAAATACTGCGAGAGCATATTAATAGTTTTAATTAATTATTGTTAAAAAACTATTTATTTACACTTTTGTTTGCTTTAAGAAACATTTCATTCGATTACACCCTTTTTTAAAACATCTGTTGTTTCGTCAGCTTATGCATTTGTAATCAGCTGATTAGGGTTACCAGATCAACTTTTTATATTTGTTAAGAATTTATACGAATTTCGGGATTGTGAAATAAAAAATTATTGTCAGTAGCTTAAACCACAAAAAAAAAAAAAAAAAAAAAATACGTTTAGTCGTTCTTAACATTTTATGAACACGACAAAATAATATAAATGTGCTTAGTATCAAACGATTGAACTCTGCGTTCTGCCTCTGTATGCCTGTTTAAAAGTTTTAAATTAAAACCAGTGGATTTACTGAATGGATCAAACACCTGTCGGTAAAGCTTAGATCTCTATTATAATATCCAACTTCTGAAATTTGGCAAGATTTTACACCTATAAAAGCAAAGCTCTCTCTGTAAACATACAAACCCATACACAGTAATCAAGAAAGTCTCATTCCCATTCAAATAAACAAAACAAAAGTATATATATATATATATGTATGCTATAAATTGATACGCTTTAATAATTTGCGATCACGTTTATTAATTTAATTCTCATTTGATCTTACTATCCTTTCTTTAATTTTTCATTCTTTTCTTTCCTTTTTTTTTATCTAGTATGTTATGGTTGCAAATGTACATGTGGATGAACATGACTGGTTTTAGTACTGCCCCTCGCTGTGTCATAGTTTTGTGCCTGAGTTGCTGCTAGCGCAGTTGACGCCATTGCCGCTGCCGCAGCCGCTGCTGCTCCACTTGTACTAGCTACAATATTGATGGCACTAGCTCCAACATGCGAGGATGCTGTCATTGCAGAGCTTGCCAAATCAAGTGTTGGCAAAATTTTTCCTTCAATAATACTAGCAGCAGCAGCACCGCCCTTGGCAATTACAGTGGTAGTCGTAGCGCCATTACCACTGCCGCTTACTTCAACCGCTGGTATTTCAACTAATTGTTGTAAATTTCGTAGTTCCGTTGAACGTAAACTTGCCGATAAGCTTTCACTCGAGGCAAGCGAAGTGGATAGTGGTGAATTGCGATCCATGGATGAGGCCACATCTAATGAAAATTAAGCAGTTCATTATTATTTCTAAATGCTTAAAGAGTGCAATTTGTGTATATAAAAAGGCTTCGTCCTTTGTTTTACCTGTTTTATCGGTATCTGGCGAACAGGTTGTCAGAAATGCTCCACCTGGCGGCTTAAATATCGACATCATTATCTTTTCTTCCATTTGCATGATTATGGTCTTTTGTACATCATATTTTGTGTTTAGCGCCTGTGGCAAAAAAAAGTATTTTTAGAATTAATGCGTGATGCAAAATTAACCCTGCAGGCAAAACAACTAGTTGCATACTACAATTCTACCAGTTTGAAAATGTCGGCATCTAGTTGCCCAACTATCCATTTTACTTGAAAGCAACTGGTAATTATAACGTGGCGATGGCCTACGAGATGGCAATTGTCTTCTCTTGCATAAGCTTCATACTAGAAAAATACCACTCAGTTTCATACCAGTAGACAACACATCAGCTTCATACTAGAAAAATACCGGTTAAGGGTATACTAGATGAATACCAGTCAGAATAATACTAGAAAAATGCCAGTTCATCTAGGTGAAAAAATAGCATTTTAGTTCATTTAATAAAGCTTACTTTAATTAGCTTAGTACTTTTTAAAGTTACATTTAGTACATATTATATACAGTACACGCAAGGATGTATAGTAAGGTAAAATAATGGCTTCGTGTTACTGCAGCAGTTGGATAATAGAATCTCCGATTTGGATGAAACCAAATCAATTAACTAAACTCTCTTAAACTCTTCTTGCCACCTGCTGCAAATATATATGTATGTATGTAATTGTTCTTGTATACCCTTGCACAAAAATAAATGAAAAGCTTTAAAAATATTTCTTTTGTAAGAAATGGTTGTTTCTTTTTAGCAAATTGATAATAACTATTCTGACCCTTTTGTTAAATAATAGCGTAAATTTACTTCAAAATCGCCAATAAAGCTTAGTTTGTGATAGAATTAGATAGATAGATAGATAGTTATTCGGAGGATGATACGCACCGCGACCTATGGGTCTATTGTGCCCTCCCGCTCATTATAATACCTCCTCTAGGCCAATCTCATATACAAAGTTGTGATAGAATTGCACAAACTGCTATTTTCAGTTAATAAATAAATTGGTATATTACTAGTAGAATACCAACTAGTATGATTTTGGCTTTTTAAAAGCGGTTGATCAACTAGTAGATATTTAACTAGTAGAATTTTGTCCGTTTCATACCAGTTGATCAAGTAGTAGAAAACCAACTAGTTGAATTTTTTCCTTTACATACCAGTTGATCAACTAGTTTATTTTCATACTAGTTTAATTTTGCCTGCAGGGAAATAAGTGACTAAGTATGTATGTATACCTTAAACATTTCCTCATATTCGTCCTTCACAGTTTTTAGCAGACGCTTTTGATCCGTAATCACTTTTTCGTTACTCTGTAATTGTGATTGCAATTCACCAATTCTATGCTTTGCGCTCTCGTATAGTGAAGTTTTCTCCTCTAAAATATGACGCAAATCTAAAGAATTAGAAAAGTTATTATCTTTAATATACCCACTAACTGAGCAGCAATCTCATACCTTTCAGCTCTTTATTATAATTACTTTGGAACATATGCATTTCCTCATCGCGTGCTTTGAAATTATCCAGTTCAGCCAAACGATCGCGACACCTAACTTGCACCTCACCCATTATTACAAATTCGGCTTCTAGGCGTGCCAACTCTTGTTTATATTGTAAACCCATGTCCGCTTGATGTTGTGCCAATTGCAGCTCAGACGTTAAATTAAATATATCACCACGCAGCGCCTCTAGCTCGTATGTGTCACCCTTACGCTGCGCCAACTCTTCATTTAAACGTACCTGCAAATTTTCATTGGCCTGACGAAGACACTTATTTTGATCTATTTCACTTTGGTATTTCAACTTGATTTGCGTCAACTCATCAATGTACAACTGTTCGCGTTCGTTATGCACTCTTGTGTTCTTCTCGATTTGGCGCACGAGTTCTTTGTTTTTAATGGTGATGCTTTTAACTTGTTCACGCAAACGATCACGTTCCATTTCAACGCTACGCTTATCACGACTACGTCCCATTAAACGACGATTTCTTTCGGCGTGCATATCACGTCTATGGCGTTCGTACAGCAGCTGTAGGCAAAGCAGTTGAAATTGTTCCTGGAAACAAGAATAAAACACAGAGTAGGTGCTTAAAATTTCATGAATACCAAAGGCGAGCAAAATCTGCAGTGGCGCACATTTCCTTTGAAATTATGAGCACACTAAATTAATAAAATATGTATGTACCTGATCAAATCGTCCGCCCATATCAGCAGCATCCGCTGGTCGTATCGCTCGCGAAATATACAAATCTAGCACATCTTGTGGATAGGGCAGTTTTCTCTCATGTGCATGTCGTAAATTAACACTTTCCAATAACATTTGAAACAATGAATTCTCATAATTTTGCGGTACACATTCTATAGTTTGTGTTGCAACATGATTAGTATGGACAGCATCGATCATGGCTGACACTGCTGCTTGCTTTTTAACACTCGCTAAAGCTAACATTTTACCACTTTTTTGCAAGCGATGCTGCGCATTGAATAAATCGATCGGTGTTGTGGTTGTTGTTTTTGCTGTCGCATTCAACATATTCCCATTGCTCATGTCATCGTCGCCACAATCGCCTTGCATTTGCTTTTTACGCAACGCATTTCTCGACAAAATCGAATTGATTTCCGAGCACGATTTTGTACGTCGAACATTACCAAAGCCAAAATAATCTGTATCTTCAGCCTCTGCTTCTTCATCTTCTTCAGTATGTTTTCTATAGAGCCTGCCACGCATATAACTGGAATCATTATAACAATCGCTGACCATACGACTGCGACGTTTAAGGCCTTTCACAATCATCACTTGCATAGAACGACTGGTTGGAATTTGTAGGCCACCTTCGGTGCACATCGAACGTTCGGTTTCATTGCAATCACTACAAATCTTTGTAATATTTTCCAGTGTAGAACAAGCTGAAGTTGAGGTCGTCACTGATATTGGAATAGATGAACCCGACTGTGTGGATATATTTGGTATGGGCGTTACTGAGGGTGTTGGCGTTTGAAGGGGTGTGGGCGTGGGTGCCGGTGTTGAAACTTTAGACGACTGATTGTGGCTGTGCGCCGATGCATCATTGCCATCTGTATCTGGTGTACCGCATTTGGCTAAAAACGTTTTAAAAATTATTAGCATAACGTAAGCAGACATACATACTAAAGACTTATACGTCTGGATAATATATATTTTAATATATTTAAACAATTTGATGTTAACAGTTCAGTTTGTAAGTTTGAATTGAGAAAAATTTTCAAATGAAAAAAATATTTCAAAACATAGGACAACGATTGCTACAATACATAAATTACATACAAAGTATAATTTGTATAAAGTAAATTCAACACCCCTTCTCAATCAGTTAGTCCTAGGTTAAAACGCATTTCTTTAAATCTCATATTATCTAAAGCCTTCGTAAAAATATCTGCAAGTTGCTCACGAGTTCCAATCGATTTCAATTTAACTAATCCTCTTTCAATATTATCTCTTATAAAATGATGTTTAATGTCTATGTGTTTCGATCTTTTTGATTCAATATTAGTTGCCATTCCTATACATCCTTTATTATCTTCGTACATAATAACCGGTTCATCATTGATTTGAAACAAATCCTGAAGTAGTCCTCTGATCCAAATTCCTTCTGAGATAGCTGCGCTAAGTGCCACATATTCAGCTTCACTTGATGATGTAGATACTGTTGTTTGTTTCTTCGAAGACCATGACACCGTACATCCAAACACTTTGAAGATGTAACCACTTACGGATTTTCGATCAATAATGTCATTTGCCCAATCAGCATCTGCATATCCAACTAATGGTACATCATTTCCATTTTTGAATTCCAACATAAGCGTTTTTGTACCCTTGATATATCTCACGATTCTCTTTAAAGCTTGCCAGTGTTGTTCAGATGGATTTTGCTGAAACCTTCCCATATATCCAACAGCAAAACAAATATCAGGACGCACACACAGCATTATATACATCAGACTTCCTAAAAGTTCTCTATATGGCTTTTCCAAGGTACTAGTATCTTCTTTTAGAACCAATTGAATATTTTTCTCCATAGGTACTTTCACAGGATTGCATTCTGACATTCCAAATTTTTCTAAGACTTTTTCAATATTTGCTTGTTGAGATAAATGCAAACCGTCTTTAGAACTTTCAATTTTAATACCAAGGAAATGTCTAAGTTGACCACAATCTGACATCTCAAACTTATTTGTTAATTCTCTTTTAAGCTCCTCAATTAACGACATCTTATTTCCAGCTATTAGCAGATCATCTACATAAAGCACAAGTATGAGAATATCATCAAATTTGCTCCTTTTAGTGTAAAGACAATAGTCGTGCTTTGAACGTATAAATCCCAATTTTAAAATATAGCTATTAAATTCCTGGTTCCAACACCTTGGCGCTTGCTTCAGACCATAAAGTGATTTGATTAGTTTACAAACTTTTCCCTTTTCCTTATTGACAACCCCTTCTGGCAAAGACATATATACTTCCTCTTTGAGAAAACCATGCAAGAAAGCAGTTTTTACATCGAGCTGATGAAAATGAAATCTATGTTTTACACCAACTGCTAAAACGACTCGAACTGTTGTTAACTTTGCCACTGGAGAATAAGTCTCATTATAGTCGATTCCTTCTTTTTGTAAGAAACCTCTAACCACCAATCTCGCTTTATATCGCAATAAATTTCCATCTTCATTACATTTCGTTCGAAAAACCCATTTAGATGATAATAATTTTGCACCTTTAGGAGGAGTTACAACTTCCCATACATTATTCTTCTTCATTGAGCTAAGCTCATCATTAACTGCATTAAGCCATTTATCCTCGTCTGGTCTTCCATAGATGTCCTTAAAATTTTCAGGAACATCTAAGGAAACACTTGGTGCAGCATCAACATTGTAACCGGTAAAGAAATCCATGAGCTTACCAGGAAGATTACGCTTTCTTTCACTGCGACGTAAATTAGTTTCTTGTTCTTGATTAATATTTTGTAGCTCATCACTGATGCTATCCTCAAAAATATCTTCATCTTCTAAACTTACATGATTATTATTACAATTTGTAATAACGGTATTATTTTGATCTTCTATCTCCGTGTCACTCACGACAACATCACTATCCCCTTCTTGCTCGTGAGTTCTAATAACCAAAACAGGATCCTCATCATGTTTCATTTCCTTAAATGGAAAACAAGTTTCGTCAAACTTAATATCCCTGGATGTGAATACCCGTTGTTTTACAGCATCCCAAAGCTTATACCCGTTTGGTGTATAACCAATCATTACCGCTTTTTGACTTTTTGGATCAAGTTTCTTCCGTTTTTGATTTGGTACCCAGACCATGGCTTTGCAACCAAACACCCGTACTTTCGATATATCAGGTTTCTCTCCATAAAACAACTCAGCAGGCGTGACATGACCATCTAACGACCTAGTTGGACTTCGGTTTATAATATATACTGCAAACAATGCAGCTTCACCCCACATTCTCTTCGGTACTTGTGACTCCAACAGCATAGTACGAACCTTTTCCACTAGGGTTCTATTAAAACGTTCAGCAACGCCATTTTGTTGGGGAGAATATGCCATTGTACATTCAACCTGAATACCTTTTTTCTTAAACCATTGCTGTTGTTCAGAGGAACAATACTCACGACCTTGATCTACAGTAACCTTAGATATAGGTTTACCACACATTGCTGTTACCATTGCTTCGTATTCTTTGAATACTTCGAAAACCTGAGACTTCTTTTTTATCAAGAAAATCATCGAAAAATGCGAAAAATCGTCTATAAAAGACACGAAGTATTTTGAACCATCATAACTGATTGGATCGATAGGTCCGCAAACATCGGAATGTATTCTTTCTAATACCCTTTTAGATTTAGCACGCGTTCCATTAAAAGGCTCCCTACATTGTTTGCCTTGAAAACATATATCGCAAAATTTTATATCGCCGCATTTAGCATTAATACCAGTCACCATATTATGTTTAATTAACTCGTTCAAACCTCCTTGCCCAATATGACCTAGCCTTTTATGCCATAACTCAATTTCGTTAGTTAAATATGCTTCCGATATGCTTTTACCAACATCAACTTCAAATTCATACAAATTTCCGTTGAGATTAGCTGTTGCTATGACACTACCATCCTTTTCAATAATAGCAACTCTCTTCCCGAACTTTACCACAAGACCAGCATTAGTTAATTTTCGTACAGATAGCAAGTTATCTCGTAATTCTGGTACATATAAAACATTCATTAAAGTAATGGAAATGCCTTTATTACTAGTACCACATATTTCGCCACAACTTTTAGCTACTATCGTCTCATTATCCTTTGCCACGTTTATAATAGTTGGTGGATTTAAACTCCGAAATGTATCAAAAAATGAATTATCATTTACTAAATGATCACTAGCCCCAGAATCTAGTTTAAAAATTAATTTTGAGTGATTTTCCTTTTTTAAACCACTCTCCACCATAAAACAAACATTCTGTTTACTATTTATGGCTTTTGAATTTGCAGTTTGGGCATTTCCCTGACGACAATCTTTTGCTTTATGTCCAAATTTTTGACATCGATGGCATTTCCCTTGAAATTTAACATGTCTTTTAAAATTCTTTTTATTATAAAACGCAGTCTTATCATGGCATTCTTTCATACCTCGATCATTTAATTTGGTCTCTTCCGCGATTAAGCGTACCTTTGCAATATTATAGTCTAGCTTACCATCCAAGTTTTGAAGAGCGGTAACTAGAGGGTCAAACTTCTCAGGCAGGGTAAGAAATAACTGTGCCAATACATCATTTTCTTCCATAACAGCTCCAGACAATTTGAGATTTCGGATTAAACCTTCAAACATTGCTAAATGTGTAACTACGGACTCATCCTCTCGCATACGTAGCGTTGTTAGCTGCTTACGTACCAAAAGTTGACTTAAAACGGACTTCTTCGCAAACGATTCATTAAGACTGCTCCACATTGCCTTCGCGGACTTCTTTTCCCTTATGTAACTCAGACAGTCATTATGCACGAACGCCACCAAACGCTCCATGGCCTTTTTATCCCTCCTTAAAAATTCTGCATTTGCCTCCTTTTCAATTGGTGGATCGCCCGTTAACACATCCCCTAAGTTTATTGAATCCAAATGAATCTTAACGCGAAACTGCCAATCGTCAAATTCAGTTCCCCGGAATTGAGGAATTCCATTCGTATTTTCTTTTGTGTCGCCCATAACCTAAAGACTTATACGTCTGGATAATATATATTTTAATATATTTAAACAATTTGATGTTAACAGTTCAGTTTGTAAGTTTGAATTGAGAAAAATTTTCAAATGAAAAAAATATTTCAAAACATAGGACAACGATTGCTACAATACATAAATTACATACAAAGTATAATTTGTATAAAGTAAATTCAACACATACATATTATTTTCTAACACAAATATGTAGTAGATAAGACTATTCCTAAGATTACTCACAATTAATTTCATTAGGCGAGCGAAATCCGCCCTGTTGTTTAGCCAACATCGTCTCAATAGTTTGAAATGGACTATGCGAACGACTACGATCATGCATAATCTGTTGTATACGCCGATCATATGTTGTAGATACTTGCGTTACCACACGCGTATCTATTTCGCGTTCGATAAGCATAGTCGTGCCAGCCGCTACATTGCTGCTATTGATCGGGGTGCCATCTCTTGTTGTTGCATCGGTGAAATTAAATTGAGTTTGATTTTCTTTGCGTAATGGCGACGACGGTTGACTAGCGAAAATGGCACGGACCGCATGAGGATTTGCCAAATGTTGTTTAAAATCTTTTAAGTCTTTCATTGGGGTAGTTTCGGGTGTTGCTTCCACAGCGGCTTCGGGTGGTGAGGAACCACTTAAACTGCCACCTTGCTGTGCTCCCACTGGATTTGAAACAAAAGCACTTGCTGAGGGTAGGGGTAGCATGTAAGAGGGTGTGGGTGTGAGTGGCATTGGACCAGCTGTTAATATTTCCGTATATGGACTCCAAATTGTTCCGGCGCTCGTATTTTTATTTGCATCACAGTCATGTTGCCACATTGGACTATTATTGCTGCTGTCATTTCGAAAACGATTCTTTTGGTGCTGTTGATGTTGATTGTTTATTGAATTAAATTCTGTGGAATAGTAGATTTTGTCCGAACTAAATGATGACTTAATATCGTAGCTTTTGTCCATTTTCAGCAAAACCTGCGTTTCGGTTGGGGTGTCAAGTATACCTCTGGATAATGGAAGTATTTGCTCCGAATTAAATTCCTAGTAAAACAAAAAAATTTTTAGTTGAATGTCTAATGTACAACAAGTTAAGTTTTATTCAATAACCTGATGTAGGACGGGCAGCGACAATCGCGCACATTCCTCCACAACGTCATGCGGTTCCTTTTCCTTCCAACGTGCGTGATTAACTTCACTTTCACTTGTGGCGGTAACTAACATCGGATGCATACGTACTGTCTCTAGTAGCGGTTGGATTGTGTGTTGGAAAATTCCGCCCTTCTCCTTTTTAACAAAATCACTTAAAAAGGCCATAAAATTACAAGGATACATTCCATATAAGCGATGAAATAACATTTGCAGGCCCAACTGTAAGTGTACGAGCCGATCATCTGGCAATCCTTTGGGATTTTGACAATTCCATGAAGCTAAGTGACCAAACACTTCAAACAAATCGCCCAAAAGATTTGGAACCAAATTAGGTATTATTGGTAATAGCATTATAATACAAAGTAGCGCGCTCATTAGTGGTACGATATCTTTTTCGGTCTGAAATTGTACAAGTTTTTTTTTGGTATTGTTAATAAGGTTTCAAATCGATTTTTATAGCATTGAGATGATTATATTTTGAATTTTCGTCCAATTGAATCATTTTTTATTACTCTTGGTGACTGTATGCTGAGTGAAAATAAAACTGAGCAGAAGGAACAATCATATATGTTTTATTTAGATGATCAAAAACTGATGATCATTTTTTAATAACATTTCATAATAACTTTTGAATATTTTTGTGGAATAAATATTGATTTATCGTAAAATTAAACAAAAAGAATAATCAAATATATTTATTTTAGGTGATCAAAAACTGATGATCATTTTTTAATCACATACCAGAATCACTTTTGACTATTTTTGTTGACTTTTACTTTACAAAACAGTAATATTCATTTATAAACAAATGTACATTTGTTGTCAAATAAATTTTGAACATCAACAGAAAAGGTAAAGCCCATATGACACTACATTTTTTTTCTGGTATTCTACCAGGTTTTTTGTGTGAAGGAGATGGTCAAATACAGTTTTGCGTTGGTGCAAGCGAGCAAGCTATATTGAAAAAAACCAAACAAAATACCATCTAGGCGATTAAAAACCAACGAGCCAGCTTGTATTTCGGTAGGTTTTTTGGCATTCGGTCATTTTTTCTGACAATGGTTTCAATTTGACAACTAGAAAATAAATTATATTTAAAATAAAAAATATATGGAAATACAAATTTTAAATTTGTCTCTTGTAAGCTTCTGCTATGGCCGTAAGGGTAAAGAAGAAGTCCGGAAGAAAAATTATATTGTGTACTGGCTTCCCTTTATAACATGGAATACACAGCTATTCTGCCCTTTGAGTTTCATAACTTTTTTATTTCAGTAATTTAAATTCAAATTTCAAAAAAAAATAATTTTTGGAAAAAATATTAAGCTGATTCCACATAGAACTTTGTGTTGCGCTACGTGACACTTCCTGCGTGACAGCTGAGATTAAAATACATGTATCTATATGAGGTTTCTCACATAACAAAAAGTAACGCAACGCCGAAGTTACGTAAAGCACAAAGTTGCCCAAATCTCAACTTTTGGGGGCGTTGAAATTTTTTTTCAGTTTCACTTTAATTCAAATGTAAATAAACAAATTTAAATTTCACACAATTGAAAAATAATTTAATAGATTTTTATTTTCTTATTTACTTTTTTTTTAAATAAAACGGAGAATGAGAGATTTTTCAGAAAATAAATATTTTTTGAGTGATGTTGCAGCGTTCATTGTGGCATAGTTTTTCAGTTTTGCGTTGTTTGACATAGAAAGCGGCGTAACGCAAAGCGGAAAAAGTTTTATGTGAAATCAGCTTTATTTTCATTTAGTTTGAAGTTTAATGTCAATCAAATTTTTTTTGAGGGAGTATTTGTCTCTTTTCAACCTACGGAAGAATTGTTTTTGTATTTTGACTTTCGGTGGGTTTTCCAAACCAAAAAAACCAAGAAAAAAATGTAGTGTCATATAGGCATAAGCAAAATTTCCTAAGAAAAAAATATATATATGGAAATAGTTTTTTAATTTGTTTAACTCTTTATTTTCAGATTCTAAAGCAGATATTTATACATTTTCGGTGGAATTGGCTAGTTAATAAGAACACATAAATATGTATGTAAGTATGTACGATTGCTTTTCAAAAATATATTCAGTTTTTTAATTTTTTTAATTTGTTAAACAAATTTTGTGTTTAGATACCAATCTATTCAAGCAATTCAAACAGTTTCGGTGGACTTTGTTAAGTAAATACATATATTAAAGCAGATCAGCATTTTCGGAATCCGCAAGTATATACATACATATCACTAGCTTTATGGGCCCGTCAGAATCAATTATTTATTTTGAATTACATGTATTTGTTACGGCAAAGTTGAAGTACTGAATGTGTCTATCTTCATTCAAATATGTACATGTAATTCAAGTCAGTTAAACGGATTACTGTATTGACGGAAAAGTATTTATTCTGACGGCCCTATTAGCAACACAAAAATAATTACTCATACGCAATGTTGCTCCAATTTATGTTACACAAAATTTAAATTTCGGTTGAAAATGTGACTTGCGAACATGCCTAATGCCTAAATGACATAAGAGAAACGATAGTAAATTTATTTAAAATAGAAATTGCTGGTTAATGACCATTATTGCAAATAAATTTATTATAGTTGCTTTCTTAGACTATATGTATGTATATGTATATAGTTCTTCTCCTCTGGCTGAATGAATAAGCGATTTTAAATTGACCATACGGAAATGTTAGGACCACTCTATATTTCGCAACAAATTCGGTCCAATAGAAATGTAATAATGTAATTGTTTTTTCTTTATTTAAAGGTTTTTTCCAATTTAAGTTTCAACTCAATGAGAAGGATATGAATGCAGTCCTAAAAAAGCAGTTTAAATTTTCTTGTAAATTAATTAAATAATTTTTAATTTTTGTTAACACATACGTATATCAATTCTTAATTATTTTCCATAAATAGATTAATATAATTGATGTGTAATTAATATATATATTAATATTAATAAATTTTATTAACAATTTTAAACAATAAAAAAAATTGGTCAGGGTTTTTAATTATAAAATATGATCAAAAAATGTTACAAAAAGTAATAAGAAAGGAATATAATGTGATCATAAAATTATATCACATATGATTCAAAAAATAATTGAAAAATTATCATGAAAAACAATCAATTATGATCACGAAATAATGATAAATATGATCAAAAAATGATTGTGAAAAACAATCAAATGTTATTCCCAAAAAAATCAAGTAGGAGATTTCAATGATATCAAATTTGATCAAAAAATGATTGAAAAATGTTTAAAAATATGTATCATAAATGATTACTTAAGAATAATCATATTTAGGGTACATTTTTCTCCCGACGATTCACTCATATTCCAATAGAAAATGTTTTTAAATTTGATCGTTTTTAATCATCTGGGGGTATGATATTTGAATATTTTTTGATCAAAATTTTCAAAAAATGCTGGCTGGGATGTTATGTAGTTGTATTTTTTTTATAAATGGGGAAAAACTAAAGTTCTGGTTTTGAAGAGAAACTAAACAAAAATCTATGAATTTATCGCAAAAGCTTTTGTTGTATTCGCATATAGTATTCCTTAATGTTGGGTAAAATCAATTCCCACTCAAAGCAAGATGACTAAACATATCATATCAAAGTGTCATACATATGTATGTGTTTATTTACATACCATTAAGAGCTTAAAAATGTCCTTCATAAGACGATGCTTTTCCACTTTAAATAACCACGTTGGATTACTACGAACCACAAGGAATAGTAAGTTTAGCGCCTGCAGGCGATGTGTTTGCAATTTAAGCCATTCGGACATGCGATCAAATATGAAAGTATCGTGTGGTGGCTGCACTCTAACTAAAACTTCGGTAATCCGTTGGGAACCAGTTTTATAATAATAATCCATCATATAGTGCACTGGCCATGTTTCCTTAGCTGAAAATACGGCAGAATAAAAGATTTACAATAATAAAATACATATTACGTAGGTACATACATACATGCATACATAAATAAATACATAAGCATAAAGCAAATAATTTTTAAAGACAACTTTTTGCCTGATTCGAATGTCAACTTACTCTGTGTAAATAATTCCACCAATTTTCGTTTGGATTCCTCGCATTCCTGAGTTTGATTCGACTCCAAATCGGAAAAGACCTTTTCCACATCCATGCTACCAGTAATGCCAAAACGGTACTCTCAAACGGGAAGTTATTACTGTAAAAAGGAGTTGAAGATGGCTTTGTAACTTTGCTGGATAACTTGTTCCAAATATGAAGAAGACGGCGACAGTGACAGCTGTTCATTTATATGTATGTGTTTCCTAATTTTTTATTGTCTCCTACTGTATTTGAAAAAATTTGCAAAAAAAATAACACATGTATATATACATATCCACATATGTATATCTGGTATAAATTCGTACATACATACATGAGTGGTACATCTACAATTTGCAACAAACACATGCCCGTTATTATTTTATATTATACTGTGAAATGTTTTTCTAATTAACGTCGCTGCTTTCATCATATCCTCCAGGCGTTTTGCTTTCCTTTTATTTCTCTGAGTTTGGAAATTAGATTGGGCAGAGGAACACTTTCCAAATCCTCATTTTAACTTCACTTTTCATCCACCAACCGAGAAGGAATTTTTCAAGAGGAAGAACAATTACGTTCCTAATTTTTCATTTTTTTTTTTTTTGCAAATGTCATGCACAAAGAAAAAGATGATTGCCAATTTGACAGCGTTGGCGGAGAAGAATCGAAACAAAGGTGTTGCAAATTCAATGAAAAAATTAACCCTTCATTAACGTATTTTTCATATGTACCGTTGTCGAATTTTTTATTTTACCGCCATTTTGACGATTTTTCCTAACAAATGACGATTTTTTCGTTGATTATCCTTTTTTTTATTAAATAGTTATTAAAAATTTAAAGCATCTCAGTACAATAGTTGAATTATTTTTCAAGGCAAAGTATTATGAATTAGTATTAATGAAAAATTAATGTGATTTTTAATATTATATAAGCACAAGGCTTAGATGAATGTGCAAGCATTTTTTTTTTTTTAATATGATTTGACTTATATACAAATTTGTAGTTAAGAGTTTACTTCTTTAAAATTGTTTTTGGAAAAATTTCCATTAAGGAAGCACCCCCGAAAAAATTACAAAAATTATTTCGTAAACTATAAGCCAATGGCAAGTTTTGATTTCAGCTCCAAATCATACGAGAGCCCCTCTATCCCCCTGAAAAGGTTATTTCTATCGGGGCGTGCTTCTCTAGTGGAAAACAGTGCTTTTATTCTGTAATTTCCCTCGATACCTCTGCGATGATTATTGGAAGCAAGTGTCAAGATATACTAAAGAATTCGACTGAAAAATCGTACAGAATAGCATAATCGCAAAACTGATATCGATATCGATTCGAAAATTGTCGCAAATTGGTTACAGAATAGGCCCACAGATCTTGAGTTATTCAATCATTTTGAATCATTTCGAGTCATTTCAACTTTTCATAGAATCTTGCAAAAAATAGAATTGAGTGTAGACCCCATGTAAGCTACTAAAGGGGTGGAAAATGAACCAAAGATAACAAATGAACAGCTGATTCGCCATCTGTGCATTAATTAATTTATTTTGTTCAATAACATTTAGCATATATAATAAACATTAGCGGAACAGAATGTATAGAAAATATATATTACACAAAAATTTTGCAAGAGAATTCAGCAGTCAGGTGCAAGCGGCAAAAACAAATATACAGTAAGTAAAATTTCATGGTAGAATTTCGTATCATGTAGATAAGATGTGTATTATGGATAAAAAATCTTTTTTTACATAGAAATTGGAAAAGTTTTGTTGGATTAGAAGTACATGCTCAACTGCTGACCGATTCAAAACTATTTTCCGGCAGCAGCAATGCCTATGGAGCGCCACTTAATTCAGCTGTTTCGTATTTTGATGCCTCTCTGCCTGGCACTTTGCCGGTATGTACATATGTAAATAGTTGAACTTATGTTTAACGGTATTCTTTATGCTTCTTTTATTGTTTTTCTCCAGGTGCTAAATAGCAAATGCGTTGAGCTTGGAGTTAAAACGGCCATCGCTCTAGGCTGTCGTGTCAACGAAGTCTCAATGTTTGATCGCAAGCATTATTTTTATGCAGATTTGCCGGTTGGTGAATTTTTTTATTTCTTTCTTGAATCAGAAAACTTATACCTAGTATAATTTTCATAATTTGAGCAGGTTGGCTATCAAATAACCCAACAGAGAGCAGCACTGGCGAATGATGGAGAACTAAAGTTTCCTGTTATTGTACCCGGTAGAAAAACCTATTATAAAAAGGCACGCCTTTTGCAATTGCAATTGGAACAGGATAGTGGAAAATCTTTGCACGACGATGTATTAAAAAGGTACCTGAATCGCATATCGTTAAGGAGGATGGTCCAATGAATATTGCATTCTCACATATTTATATTTATTATTTCTAGAAGTCTTGTTGATCTTAATCGTGCCGGTGCTCCACTAATAGAATTCGTATTTGCACCTGATATTGAAACCGGCGAAGAAGCTGCATCATTGGTAAAAGAATTAATATTAATTCTAAAATGTTTGCGTTCATGTTCCTGTAAAATGGAAGGTATGCATCCATTGGTAATACACCAAAAGTTTGTATATCAACTACTTAGTTTTTTTTCTTTTTAACTGCATCTTATGTACTAGAGGGCGCTCTTCGTGTTGATGCTAATATATCCATTCACAAGAGCGGTGAACCTTTGGGTGTGCGCACGGAAATTAAAAATATTGGTTCAGTACGAAGCATTGCACAAGCCATCACACACGAAATACAACGTCAACATAAAATTGTATCCGAAGGCGGTATTGTTACAAATGAGACTCGCGCATGGGATGCAGTTGCGCGTTGTACAGTGGCCATGCGCGACAAAGAAGTACTTCAAGATTATCGCTTTATGCCTGAACCAAATTTACCACCTCTACGCTTGAATTTAACGACAAAAACGACAACAGATGGCTTAATATCAGTACAATCAATAAGTGACGAACTGCCTGAACTACCAGAGGATATACGTAAAAGTTTGATTGACAAGTATCTATTGAATTCAGATGTTGCTGCAATTTTAGTGGTAAGTTTGCGTTTGGCAACATAAACTTGCATACCTACATATCAAGTTATACATATATTCAGTAGCATTTACGGAGAATGTACTAAATATTATTTTCTATTTCAGAATGAGTCGAAATTGTTACAGTATTTCTTGAATATTATGAACAACACCACTGACTTACCGGCGAAACTTGTAACAAACTTTTTAATAAATGATGTTTTAACATTTTGTAATAAAGCTAATATAGATGTGGAAAATTGGTAAGTACTAAAACTGAGAAAAGTAATTAATTAAATAAAATCGTCGGCAGATTCATGTTTTTTTTTTTTTTTTTGTTTTTGTTTGCAGTCAACTTACCTCCTCCCATCTTGAAGATATACTTTCAGCGCTTAATTCTGAAAAGATTAATCTACAAGCTGCTCGTCAACTTATTGATATCATAAATGGTGATGCTACACAAGATGTGAAAACGGTAAAATTTTAGTATGTGTATTATGTATATCGACGCTTCCAAACAATACTGTACTAAGTCGACTTAGTACATTTTCCCGTTTTTGACGTTTTACAGTATTACATGTCTTAATTTAGATGCTGTCTAATTTTGGTATCAATCCGACAATCCAATCAAGAGTTATGATCAAAAGTGTACATATAATACAACTCGAGATTTTTATAGAATAAAAACTTTGAGAGCTTGTCATGAAAAACCTCGTAGCAAATTTTTATTTTTTCTTACGGTTTTATATAAAGCGTACCCTAACTTTGATATTGTCGAGTTTTGGTGTTGATCGTTCCATCCAAACAGAAGTTACAAATGAAAATATACTTAGCATACAACTGCAGTTTCATATCGAGTTTAAACTTTGAGAGCTTCTCCTGCAAAACACAGTTTTCAGACTTAGTACAGTTTTGTTTGGAAGCGTCGATATGTATGGATATAACTAAAAGTCTTTCTTTTTTTTTTAGGTTGTTAAAGATTTCAAATTGGAACAAATAACCGACAATGAAACAATAGAACAACTTTGCCGGCGTGCGATGGAGCTTCAAGCGCAAGCTGTTAAGCAATATAAAGGCGGTAAAAAGAAGGCACTTTTTGCTATTGTTGGTGAGGTGTCGAAAATGTCAAATCAAAGGGCTAATATGAAAATAGTTGTTACTTACCTGGAAAAGATTTTAAAGACTTAAATAAAAAGGCAAATTTTAAAACCCACGAAACACGATTAAACCGAATATTGCGCAATTTCTTATCAAATAGGTATGTGTTTTTACTTTTTATTTATTTTTATTTTATTTTTGTTTTACAGTGAATGTTGTATTTATAGCGCTAAAATTTTTTATTTATTTTTCCTCTTTTTTATTATATACACACCATATACTATATATGTATGTGTATATCAAATTGTATGCGTTTTATTTTTTTTTTCTGTTTTGTGTTGTGAAATATGTGATAATTTATTTTCGCATGAGTTTAATTTTTCAAAAGCTGTACCACAATATTCTCCTACTAAATTGAGGAGAAATGCAACAGCTTTACAAGTTAATCGGTTGCCTAGAAATAAAATTAAAAAAAAATGTCTAAATCTAGAAGTAATTTAACCAAAACAATACAAAAATATATATAGGTATAACAACAAAACAAAATACTGTTAAATTAAAGTAAAAAAAAAGATACCCTAAAATTTAAAGTCTAAATTTAAAAAACTAATGCAGATAGTAGATAAAAACACTATATTCTATTGTCTATCTCGCAGACAATGAATAGCCACTAAAGTAAGCTTATTTTTGAATTGAAGTTGTAGTATTTGCTTTCTTTAATGTTTTTTTTTGTTATTTGTTAATGTGTATTTTTTTTCTTTTTTGTTGTTTTTTTTTTTTGTAAAATGCAGTTCTATATGAGCCATTCTCTGCATCCATTCAGTTTTACTAATTAAAAATTCTCGAATAAAATATTGTAATATTGTATTTTTGTAATAACCGAAACACGTTGCCAAATAATCAGAATAGACGTATTCAAACCACAAACCGAAATTCATATACACTTTTCAAAGTCAAGTAGCAGGCATAAGCGCTAACATAAAGCAAATTTTAAATATTACGGATAAAGTAAAATATTTTAGATAAGGATAGTTTATTGCCTCTATTATTAATAATAATACAATGGCGCTGTTATAATTCTGACGAGTTTTATAGCCGAGCTTCTCTCCCAATTCGAGCTGTGCTCCTTTTCTTTTTCCTACTAATTGGGTGGACCTACAGTTTTATGCCGGCTCCGAACGGCGAATGCATTTTTTGTGAGAAGTTTTTTCATGGCAGAAATACACTCGGAGGGTATGCCGCCCACTGCCGAGAGGTGACCGCTGCTCTTAAAAAACCCAATAATTGGATTTTTACTTTTTTTGGTGTTTGCTCGGACGGGGGTTTGAACCCGAGACCTCTGGCATAGCAGGCGAGCACTCTACCCACTGCACCACATCGGCCATCTATTATTAAAGATTGAAAAAAAAAAAAATGGCCAACCGAAATGTTATGAAAAGCTTGTGGACATGCCACGGTTGTGACATTTGTAGAGCATTTTCAACTTTAATTTATAAAGCTGATAATGGTTTTATAAAATTTAACTAAAAACTATAAAAGAAACATACATAATTTGAAGCTAATTAATTTTTTCTTTGGTCCATATAAAGCGAGACGGCCTAATGTACATATCGTTGGCTTCGTGAGCCACTTTTTATGAAAACTGATAAAAGTGTGTACACCAAGTTTCGTCATAATATCTCCATTTTTTGTCGAGTTATGGGCTCCGAAATCTCTTGATTCACGATGCCACGCCCATTTTCAAAAATATTTATGATTTTCTGTGTATTTTTTATATAGCTGGAGAATAGTTTTTATTTAAGAAAAATTTAAAGCAATTTTTGGTAGAAGTTACAGATCTATTTCGGAGATCATCACATCTCTTCATCAGACTTCTTTGCTAGGCGTCCTTACAGAGGATCGAATTCGCGTCGTTCGATCGGTAATCTAATGGCATCCCACTAGGCTACAACCCCGTGAGCTTTGTTTTGCTTAATTTTCAAGTTATAATTTCTGTTTCTTATCCATAGTTGGACTTATATCTGACAAAGATATCGCTTAACATGTTTTTATTAGTTCCATTTATAGTTCCCACACATAAAAGTGGGTGTGGTCGTCAACCGATGTGGCCAATTTTCCAATCTTCCAAGCGTTCGTATTGGCAAGTAAATCACGCTTACCAAATTTCATCGATTTATCTGCCACGGCCGCTGTGGTGCAGTGGGTAGAGTGCTCGCCTGCTATGCCAGAGGTCTCGAGTTCAAACCCCAGTCCGAGCAAAACACCAAAACAATTTTTCAATTAATAAAAATCCAATTATTAGGTTTTTAACAGCAGCGGTCACCTCTCGGCAGTGAGCGGCATACCCTCCGAGAGTATTTCTGCCATGAAAAAGCTTCTCACAAAAAATGCATTCGCCGTTCGGAGCCGGCATAAAACTGGGGTCGGCTTTCCATTATTCCAGCACGCCCTGAGAAAAATGACTTATGCAGGGCGGTAGAGGGGCTCTCACAGATCTCAAAACTGAAAACCAAACTTGCCGGAGGCTTATAGTTCCCGAGATATTCCTTCTTAAAGTTGTGAAAATACTATGCAGAAGGACATCACCGTGGCGGTAGCCACGGTTGGGGCACACGTCCGGACGGATGGCGTAGCCCAGGGTTATTTTTTATAAGCGCGGCCGAAGGCCGGCAACGCAGAAAAGTTTTTCTTTGCAAAATTTTCGCTAAACTCCATGTGTGGCGAAATTTGTATGGGAACTTTAACAGCAAATATCTCGGGAACTATAGGCCTCCGGTAGGTGGGGTCTTCAGTTTTGTGATCTGGGGGCCCCCCTCTACCCTCCTAAAAAACCATTTTTTTCTAGCCGTGGGGGACTCGTCTAAAATTTTACCTATCTCGGAAACCATAAGCCTCCGGCAAGTTTGATTTTCAGATTTGGGATCTGTGAGAGCTCCTCTACACCCCTGTGTAAGTCATTTTTCTCGGGGCGTGCTGGAATAATGGAAACATTTCCCTAAAACTGTAGGTCCACCCAATTAGCAGGAAAAACAAAAAGGAGCACACCTCGAATTGGGAGAGAAGCTCGGCCATAAAACTCGTCAGAGTTATAATAGCGCCATTGTATTATTATTATTATCTGCCACGGGTTCTGAGTTATGACTTATAAAACTTTCAGAGTTTGTCCTTTAATAAGTGGGTGTGGCACCGCCCATTTTCGAAAAATTCAATTTAGGTATTTCATTATAACGACATAAGGTCATTGCATGGATGACATTTCATCCGTTATTACTTTTTGTGTGGTTTTCGATATATGCTATATAGGGAATGTGGGCATGGTTATAACTCGATTTCGCCAATTTTCAATACCAACCGTCCTTCTCTAGTTAGGAACCTGTGTACTAAATTTCATCAAAATAATAATTTGAGAAAAATGTGCTACGTCCACCTAAAAAAAAAAACAAAATCATAGAAAGAAAACGTGCTAAGTCACAAGAAGCTCATAATCTTTGTACAAGCTTAATTTTAAAATGTACCGATAACTGGTGGTTTAAGCACCACCATCTGAGGAAGAAAACTACATTTTCAGATTTTTTAAAGAGTAACAACAAAAAAAGTTAGTACGACTTTTGCCTCTCCTGAAAAGTTACAATAAATGAACTTAGCACGTTTGCTTACGAAGCCAACGATATGTGTTTGAAGTCACGATCAAAACAATCTAATACAAGCGAATTAAGGTATTCACGAGTTTAGATTATATTTACACGAATTTACAGAAAATGGCAAGAATTAAATGCAGATCAAAAATGGAGTGTTGTTAATCTGAATACATTTGCGCATGAATTAACAAATAACTCTTTATTTGAATCATGACATTTGCGTACATACAAGTGAAAACATTTGCTGTTTTTGTTGTGTAACTAAAATATGACGCTTTCTTGTTACTTTATTTCTTCGTATTAAAAACAAAAAAAAAACAACGTTATCCAAACTCGTCAATATCTTTTTTTCTCACTGTATTTTAATCATGAACTGTTTGTTGTACGTAGAATGTGTTGTAGGTATATGGTGAATAAAGGCTTAAACTATGGTGGATAAATATCTATGTGTTCGGGTTTGTATATAAATGTGGTAGTAAATGCATTTAGTTTCTAGAAGGAAGCTTTTACTGGCAGTTGTATGAAAATTCAATATCCGTATGCACACTGAATCCCAAATCATGAACAACAACCATAAACTATGTATTCGATCTAATGTTCGTAGTCTCGACAAGTTGATGGTGGTAAACTCATTGAGACGGCATTATCCAAGCTGGAAAAAGTTAAATATACGTATATATACATATGTATGTATTATTATAAATAAGTGTTTTTTCGCTTACCGTCGGGACTCGCTTTCCAATAGATTTGGATCTAAAGGATGCTGCGACACATGTCGCAACGAATCGCCCAACGTATTACGTAAATGTTGCATTTCGCGATTAGCTTTGGAACTACGTAAAATATACTGTTGCCGTCGTTTGGCCTCCTGAGCTAGTTGTTCACGTAACATTGATATCTGGAATGTAAGAAAAGGCAGCGAATTGCGAATTAACTTAAACAAACTATTAAATACGAAGGTGTTTTACGAGAGAATTATAAGTGAATAGTTTCAGCATGCAATTTAAAGCTAGAATCATAACAATTTTCAAGCCCAATGATTCTCAATTTACCATACAAAAATTGACCAAGTTAATGCTTCATTAGAAATTAATGAGTTGTTAATGAAGAACAATTCTGCATGCAACCCTGTTAAAAGGCTTGTTTCATAAGTAAAATGAAATGTCATGAAAAGAGAAATTTGAGAAATTTTCAGTGTCCACTAAACAGGTTGGTTCGTCAGATCAGCTGCATTCTTGTTCTTCTTCATCACCTATCAAATTTGTTTTTATTTCTGCTTATTTTATACATGCATTCGTGTTTACGATTGGTAAAAATTGTGAGATGAATGTCAAATTATTTCGTCCTCCTTGCAATTTTGACATTTAGGTCACGAGAGTTTGATATTCAGCTCACGGCGTGTATGTGTGTATGTATCTTGAGCCGACCTGTTAAATGGGCCAAGTAAATTAAATATGTCTGAACACCAAATCTAGAGATGTTCAATCAAGCCCAATTGACTTAATTAATTTTTATGTCTGAACATGATATAATGCATTTCCCTCATAATTTGTTCTAGAATTTCTCATAATCCTTTCTTGAGCATACCTCTAAACAAAAAGCTTAAAACTTGCTGCATATACGTAGATACATACATTATTTATATATCTACATACCTGATTTTCTAAACGCAAAACCTGCTGACGATGCGACTGCTCACGCGCATCCAATAATTTCTCAGCATGTATTTGAGCACAACGATAACGTTCGGCATCTATACCACCACCACCGCCATCCATACACTTGGCACTGTCATGCAGACGTGCCCTCAAGCGAGCCAATTCCGATTCCTTCTCGGCTAACAATGTTTCCAAACGACGAACCTTCAATCGCAAATCACGTGCTTCTTGCTCTATTACCGCATGATCGAGTCCACAACTGAAATTTCCCGCCGCCATGCGATTTGAGTCATAATCACCCGCATCATAATAAGACGAAGAAGAAGCAGCGGCGGCGGCGGCGGAATTTTTCTCAGCGCGATCGTATGCAGCAATGCCGGCATTACCCGAAAACTTACTTTTACGTTCCGACTCCAATTGTTTGACTTTATCCTGCAAAGCCTGTAATTTGTTGCGTAACTCGGTTTTTTCGCGTTGCGACGTTTTCAATTGTCGACTCATCTCCTCTTCCTCATGCCTGTCGGCGGTGTTGTGTCCACCGCCGCCCGCCTCCTGATTCCATTTAGCTATGCGCAATTGTGACTCTAAGGCAGATCGTTGCACTTCGAGATCTGTGACTTGTTCTTGCAAACGTTGTATACGGTCTAGTTGTGCTTGCTGATTGCGTCGCAATTCATTCAGATTACTTTGGGCATTATCTAAACGTTCGGCTAATATACGTTTCTCATTCTCAGCTGCCTGTGCTTGCTTCTGCAACAGTTTGAGTTTCTCCCCATTAGATTGCGAACAGTGGCCCTGTTCGGTGAGTTCCTTGTTTAACACCTTCAATTCTCCACGTAACTCAGTCTCGGTAACGGCAGCCTTTTGTAGACGGTCCTTCATTTGATCTACTGTAGTTTTTAGCGCTGTGCAGCGTTCCTCTAGCTGAACCATGGCACGATTTTGATTGTCGAGACGTTCTTGTGCTTGGCGCAGTTGGCAATCCTTTTCCTGCAATGCCATTTGCAAACGATTTATATCGCCTTCCATTGCTACACGTTGTAGATCGAGTTTTGAGGCGCGTCCCTCGGCTTTCGCCAATTCTTCTTGTAAGTGCCTCTTCTCATTTTCCAATTTTGATCCGTGTGTACGGCATTTCTCTAAGCGATCCTAAAGTGATAAGCATGCACTTATTTATGCATGTATGTTGGTATGTATATACTTATGTTATATAGTAAAGATGGTTTTAATGGATTATTCATATGTATGTATGTATATGTATAACCCATCATACTGAAGGAGTTCTACTTCAAAGAAGCAAATAACAGGTGGCTTAGTCTGAATACTTGCAACCATACTGGTCTCTTGTGGCTTAACTGGAACGCCAGACGGACAAAGAGTTTACTCGCACTCGGAAGATCCGAGCTTGCACTAATTACAGGGCTAATAATAGGCCATATAATCCGAGCACTAGGAAGGGGGCGACTAAGATACTTAAGAGCCTACCAATTTAGGGATCTATGAGATCTAGTGATATTGGAATTCAAGAAAATTCTAAGATTTGTGGAGTCCACATGATGGGTCGAGTAGAGGGGTGTCCGTATGCACGTGGTATCACAATGGGACCTTCGGGACCTAAGAATGCTATATAGGAACTAACAGCCACAGCAACCTAACCTAACTTAAATATAAGCCATTAACGAATCTTCACCGAAGTGCGAAGGATACTTTTTTTATTTTAAATATGACAACATTTGCCACTTGAAAAAAGTAATTCAACATTTATCTAGGAAGCTTTATGGACGCCTTTTTCTAAATGCAATACAACATGCATACCTCAATTTGCGAATTATCCTCATGACACGATGCCAACTGCATCTCCAGCTGTGTAATCTTCTCCCGCATCTGTTGCAACTCATCGCACTTCTGCTTAAACTTATCCTCAAGTGCTTGCAGCGCCGCAGCCTTCATGCTACGTTCCGTATCCAAATTACTTTTCTCCTCTCGCAGATGACGCAACATTTGCTGCAACTTACTAACTTTACCATCACAACGCAATTGCTGTTCTGCAGCATCTTGCAGCTGTTTCTTTGCACCAGTCAATTGTACCTTCATATCGTCCTTCTCACGTTCGATTTGTGCAACTTGATGCATTAAACTGCGTACGCCCTTGCGCACCAAATCTGGATCTAGATCACATACTACCTCCTGACATTGTGTTGTACTTCGAGCATCGTAATCATGGCAACTACTGGTGGACATCATACCATGGCCACCACCACCACCACCACCACTCCTTATGGGGCTGTAGCGCCGTGTGGGACTAATTAGACGACATGAGAGGTTTACACTACCATCCGGTTGTATACCGGCAATGCGTCGCAAAGTGTGCGCCACCGAACTCAGCTTATGCTCTGTGTCGCGTTTGTGCAGCTCGACGCAAGCCAGTTGTTCGTCTAAGGCGCGTATGCGACCCTCGGCACCACCCAGACGAGCTTTCAGCTCTTGTATTTGTTGCGTGGCATCCGCCAGACACACTTCCAAATTGTGCTTTTGATCTTCCAAACGTTTCTCACGACCGTGTGCCTCCTCGATTCGTGCCAAAAGCTCTTGTTCGCGATTGTGGAAGCGATGCTCCTCCTGATTGGACTGGCAACGTGCACGTCCAAGTTCGGCTCTTGTTTCGCATAGATTTTCCTCTAAGTCGGCAAGCTGTGAACAATGTGAAACCATCAAACGTCTATTTAGTTCAAAACAAATGCATTTATACAATTCACTTAATTTAGTACGTACCTGCTTTTTAATCTGACCCAATTCCTGTTGACATCGCTCCTTTGCCTCGATTTCGGCACTCAACTTATTCTGCAACTCCTTACCGCCCTCATCCTTTTGCGCAAATTCCATTTGCGTTTTTTGCAGTGTATTTCTGGTCGCATTCAATTCCTGCATTGTTTTGCTCATATTATTTTCGGTCTCTTTTAAGATTGTCGTCAATCGTGTGCGTTCGTTTTCTAGCGAACTCTTCGCGTCTTGCAGTGCGTTTATTTTTTGCAAAGCTTCCTCGATGGCACGCGCCTGCTCACGCTTAGCACTCTCCACGTGCTTTACATGATCGCGCAGCTCTTTATTGCTATTGGAATATTTATCCTTTTCAATATTGCTATCGGCCAATTGACGTCGGCAATCGGTTAAATCGTTGCGCAAGCTTTCGATGTAAGCTTCGCCTGGAAGTAAGGTAAACAAAATAAATATGTATGTGGTTTCAAACCACTTTCGACTGTTAAATTGAAATACTATGGCCTGATTTCACCAACGATACTAATATTAGATTAGTCGCAATTTTGATGTTTCACCACTCGTTCTTAGCTAAGTCACAAGTTAGTCAGCTTTTGTCTTGACTAAAACTAAACTAAGAATTTCAGTCGCTTTAGCAAATTCAACAACCAAAATAGCTAATATGACAAAAAAAAATGCGCAAATACAGCAACCGAAACAGCCAAAAAAAACCCAGTATTTGGCTAAAAAGCTGGCAGGGTTGCTGGGTGCAAAACTATTTTCTTAGACTATTCGGTGAAAGCAAAAAATTAGTTTAGTACGGAATCTCGACTGACTTAATTCGTGACTAAAACGAAACTTAAGTATGGTTGGTGAAACCGGGCCTATATGTACGTGATTGGAAAGATGTACCTTCTTTAGTTTTTCGCAGCGCATCCTGTAATTCGTTATTGATTCCGTCGACTTTGTCTTCCTTAAGACGAATATCCATTTTCAACTCTTCACAGAGTCGAGTAAGATTATCTCTTTCTTCTCGTATACCCGTTAGTTGTATTTCTTGCTTACGAATACATTCCTCGAGTCTTATTCTGAAATTAAGCGAACAAATAGTAGTTTAAAAAACAGGAAATCATTGGAAAATGAAACAAAAAAATTTCCAATTATTAGTTATTTCGATAAAATCAAATCATCCATAACTCCGCCAGCTTTGCAAGCAGCACATTGGTTAGCGGCTTTTAGGATAGCTTAACGCTTGTTGTTGCTTTTATTCTATTCACTTTTCAGCACTTTTCTGGTAAAATTTTAAGAAATTACAAAAACTTCCTGTTTGCTTTCCCCATACTAAACGCCATAACTCCTTTAAATTTCCACATTCTGCGCTGAAATTGTGTTCTCATGGAACACTGTTCAACACTTTCTTAATAAAGAAGTGGTTGCATATATGTATATATAAATTAATAAATATTTCAATGGGCATATCTGTGCTTTTTAATTTTGTATAGATTTTCCCATTCACGCCAAGTGAAATTATTCGCGGAATTATTTTCTAAAACTTTAAAATTTCTAGAGACATCCCCAATGCATCTACATTTAAATATTATATTGGGTCTATCATCAAACTTACTTATTTTCCTCCTCCCTGGTACGTATCCCGGATATTTCATCCTTTAATTGGGCAATCGATTTTCGTTGTTTCTCATCGTGTGCGTTAAATTCGCGTTTCGTGCGCTCAAGTCCCTCTTGCTCTACCTTTAAATTTTGTACAGTTGCCTCCAACTTTTCCATCAGCGATTGCTTATCTCGATGAGCTACACATTTTTTTTTTTAGTTTTTTTTAATTTTTTTTGTAGGGTGATTTAATATGCCGAGTACAATATGATACGTATATAAAAATATTCCTCACCCAATAATAACGCCTGTTGCTTCTCATTCTCCGCACGTATCATTGCCTCCTCATGCTGTTGCACCAAACTCTCCAAATGTGCTTGCAGACCAGCTAAACGTTCTTGCAACTTTTCAATTTCATCATCCTTAGCCGTTTGCAGGGCTTGCAGCGCTTGCGCCATTCGCTTTTCCAGACCACTTTTCAATTTATACATTTCATCTGTGTGTTTTTTAGCCGCTTCTTCGTTGGCTGATTTTAGATTTGCAATCTTCTGATTGAAATCATTCTCTGCGGCACGTGCCGCATTTTTTAGTTGGTTTTTAGTTTCTTCAGCGCGACGCTGACACTGTTCGAGTTCTTTGTTGAGACGTGCAACGGCATTCTTAAGTGATTCCTCACGTCCTAGCGCTTCCTGATGATCACGCTCCAGTTGTTGTCGTTTCTCCTCGGTTGCCTCTAATTGTGTGTTGGTGTCGAAGAGTACAGCTTCTAGGGATTCCTTTTCCGTACGCAATGCTGTTAGCAGTTCCTTTGTTTTTGTATGAAATGGAGAAAGTAAAAGAAAAAAATAATAAAAATTATTGGGTCGGATTAATTCTTAGGAGACTTTAGATGGTAAAAACCTCTGTTGAAAATACATATGCACATATGTATTGCAATTCACCTGCAAACGATGCGTTTCCTTCTCATGCAAATCAATTACAACCTGCTTCTCTTCAACATCCTTAACCATCTCCTCCAAATTTCTATTCAAGCGATTATTTGTTTCAACATTTTGTTCCAACTTCTGTCGTGTACGCATCAATTCCTCGTTGAGCGATTCCTTTTTGCGACACAAGACTGTCAGTTCATTATGAATGTCGCCGCGATCTCGCGTCACACATGCTAGATCTTGCAAAATTTTCTCCTTTTCCAATTGTGTACATTTCAATTTTTCACTATACGATAAATTATCGGTTTCCATTTCCAAACGTGCTTTCTCCACACCACTCAGCTCTTTACGAACCGCTGATATTTCCTTTTGCAGCTCGCCCACCTCCGCCTTCAATTTGTTGCGTTCCTCTTGTGTTTGAAGTAAAGTGGTTTGTATAGCTTTTAATTCATCTGTTGTTGTTGTATTGCTTGTTGATATTTTTTCTAACTTGTCTTGTAGATCACACTTCTCTAAGAGTAACTTGTCTAGATCGTATTCCAAATCAGCTTTTTGCTTTTCGATCAAATTTATTATATTCTCGGATTCAATGCGTTGTTGTTCGAGTAGATCACGACTGAGGCTGACGTTATTTAGTTCCTCGCGTAAGGATATGGTCTCCTCGCGTAGACGACTGCCACGATCCTCTTCGGATCTGTAGGAATATTTATATACATACAGACGTATTTCTTAGCTCATTTCTTTTTTACTTAGGTTGAACGAAAAGTTACCTTAAATTCATTTCGAGTATGTTTTTATCCTTGAGTATGCGCTGTATTTCCAATTCCACGGCCTTTTTATCGTCCTCGAGCAAGTCAATCTTCTTTTGCAGCTTACCATTTTTTAGCTGCAACTTTTCAAAATCTGCACTAAGGTTGTCAAACTGAAAATATTTAGAAGAAAGTTTAGAAGAAAATATTATATTAATGGCGGACGTTCTTATTGATAAGCACATCTCACACGGACAAACGTCTATTGAATACACACGCTTTCGCCTAAAGGTATGCAATATTTACATAAATAAAGGCGAAACTAATAAAAGCGTGTTGAAAAAAGTTAGTTACTAAACGAATTTAAATACTTTTGCAAACCCAGTTTCTTAGACATGGCGTCTTTTAGGGTTTTGTCATTTTGAAAAAGTTCAAATTTTTCTAAAACCTGCTACATATAATAAAAACCGGTTAGCAAAAAGCCGTATCATACATACATAATATAAGGATTGTATTCACAGGCATACACATACTTAGTGGCCGCTGTGGTGCAGTGGGTAGAGTGCTCGCCTGCTATGCCAGAGGTCTCGGTTTAAACCCCAGTCCGAGCAAACACCAAAAAAAAATTTTCTAATTATTAAAAATCCAATTATTGGGTTTTTTAAGAGCAGCGTTCACCTCTCGGCAGTGGGCGGCATACCCTCCGAGTGTATTTCTGCCATGAAAAAGCTTCTCACAAAAAATGCATTCGCTGTTCGGAGCCGGCATAAAACTGTAGGTCCATCCAATTCGTAGGAAAAACAAAAAGGAGCACACCTCGAATTGGGAGAGAAGCTCGGCCATAAAACTCGTCAAAGTTATAGTAGCGCCATTGTATTATATTATAATTATATTATACATACTTATATGTACAATGTATGTATGTATATAGTATATACTATATACTGATAACAAAGAGTGCATAGTGCATTTACTGCAATAGTGTCATAACTCAAGACATAAAAAGCCTGTTCGTGGAAGTAATGAAAATGCATGGAACAGCCAGCCCACGAAATTTTTCAAATTCCTCGGACTTTTCCGATTCTTTCGTGTCTTTTTATTACATCAACGAACGCTAAGACCATTTGAATGTAAATCTATGTCAGAACTTCATTCTGATTCTTTACGAGATTCTTTACGAGTGTAAGCTTCTGAAAAAAACTGCATGACCTTCTCATGTCAAAAAAAAAAAGACAACTTACCGCTGAATTCAAATCCAAACGCCCTTGTTCACTCTGCTGCTTCTGCTCACGTATTTCCTCCAACGTCCTCTGCAGACTATCTCGCTCATTCAACAATTCCGATAACTTGGAATTGCTCGCATCCAATTTTTCCGTCAACTGTTGCACTTTTGTTGTCAAGAGCGCTGTTGTGCCATCGCTCGTTTCGAGCTGTACTTTAGTATTTCGTAACGCATCATTTGCATTTTGTAATTTCACTTGCATATCATGCAAAGCCAATTGGTATTTATGCAGTGCCGCTTGCACGGCTGATATGGTGCCTTCGGCAATTCCCTGCGATGACCGAGCTGAACTGCGCCGCGGTGATTTTGTGGGTACATTCGCCATGCTCGCAGCAGTGTCACGTGACAAGTGCATGTGTTGCATTGATGGCGGCAACGACGACGGCGACGACTCATGCGCTTCAGCGCCGGCGGCGGTAGCGGCCATAGCCGCTTCACGGTCAGCACTTTCGGCATCGTGCACAATGGCATCGTGTACAACGGCCTGTGCAATTTCACGTATCGAACTGTTGAGCCGTTCGATTTCATCATTATAACGATTGGCCAACATTGCTTGCGATTCGGCTTGGGCGCAACGTTCTTCCAATTTTTTCAATTGATTCATTAGCTCGTGCAAACGTTGGTCACGTTCTAAAACTTCTTGTCGTGCACTTTCATATTGCACTTTCAATGTGGCAAATTGTGCCTTCAAGTCGTTATTTTCGCGTTGCGATTCGTGTAGTGCCTCGTCAGCGGTTTGTTTTGCTTGTTGCAAAACAAATGAGAGGCCACCACAAGAATTGGTTATGTCTTTAGTTACGCTGCCTATTTCCAGACCCATTTTTCCCACCTCGTTTTTCATGGCCGCCTGCATATCTTTGAAAGATCGTTTTACATCAACAACTTCTCGCCACATTTTCAACAGGCGATTGTGTTCGTCATTGTAGTAGTCCTTGAAGGCCTAAGGAGTAGAGAAGAGTAAAGTAATAAATAAATATTTGCCAGCAAAACCTCTTAAAATCTCTATTACGTGATCAAGGCGAGTTAATTAACAATTTTACTGTCCCCATACGATAACTTATATTAATACCCCACATCCACTGACTTTTTTATGTATTAAGATGTATACAAAAATGAGTAACTCGTGACTCGTGAACTTATTTCAAAAGAGTCGCGTGAGTAACATGTGACTCATTGGACAGGGAAGTTATTAAGACAAGCCGGTCAGCGGCAGGTCATAGGTCACGAGTGAGTACAAATATGCCTCACATACACTTGGTACATGATCAAGCACTTACTACCCTGCAGGGAACTCAATAACTAGTGAGCAAAATTTCTAGTTCCGAACCAGCGAAAAGGTGTCAAAAGGGAACTAGATCAATTGTAGTTAGACACTCACCAGTTCAGAAGGAATGAATTGAGTGACCATTATAAGACACACTTTGATTTGTATGCAATTTCGAAGGGACAAAAATTCTATGAAAATTTTTCGTTCGTTCAATTGCCGTCGTCTTTGATATTTCTGCAATTCTCAGATGTTTAGTGAAGCATTTTATATAAAGAGTTTTCTATTAGCATCTTGTATGAAATGAAATGTTCCCCTAATTATGCTTTTCCGATCCCTCAGGCTTATTTTTAATTTTTTTTTATTTTATTACTTTTTAAATATTATTGTAAATTTTTATTAAATAAATAAATAAAAAAATATTAGTTAAAAAAATAATTTAAAAAAAATTATTATCCACCTTGACACCGACAGGATTCGAACCCGCGCCCCTCAGATTGAAAGCCACATGCGTTAGCCAGTCGACCATCGCGCCACTTGCATGAAGTGTGTCAAAGGCTGCACTTAAGCGGCGGATATAAAACTGTAGAATTTGTAGGTACTTGTAGCTAGTTCAGAACTATCGAAATTGTGCCAATAAAGGAACTAGTGTAAACTGTAGAATTTAGTACTAGTTCGGAACTATCGAAAATGTAGTGCAGAGAGTGACAATTGACACCGCCTAGGACATCGCCGTGTTAAATTCGCCAGTTGATAACATGCAAAAGAAATTTAGCTCGCACTAGTAGTGTCGAAAAATACACTAGAAGCGACCTAGTTCGGAACTAGAGATTTTCCCTACAGGGTATGCACAGTTTCGCGTAAAAAATTATTTGCATGTTTCAGCATGCCAACCATCCTCCCGTTTTTCGGACTTACAATCTTAGTCACATATTCAAAGCTTTAACTTTTTTGAGCAAATCAAACAAAATTTAAAATATCGCATATGCATTTACCTGCTCCTCCTCTTTGTATTCATCCTCCTTTATCAGCAGCTCATCGCGCAAATTGGCGAAATCATTGGTTAATTTTAGTAGATCATTTGTAATGGCCTCATTAGTACGATTCGATTCCTCCAATTGCTGCCTCAAAGTATTATTCTCTGCTATTAGTTGTTCACATTTATTATGCTGTTCCTCAAGTTTACGACAGAGTTCACCGCTATCTTCGTGCACAATGAAATCTCGCCCACAAGTTAGCGGTGGCGGCGAATCCAATGATGAAGAGCATGGTAGGCTGGATTGACCGCCTCCCAAGCCCATAGAAGTGGAACACTAAGAAAATGGAGAATGAATGAAAGGTGTGCGATGATTTCTACGACGTAATTATTTCAACACTTAACATATGTACATAGTATGTATGTATGTACATATGTATACATATAAAGTAAATTTAATGGGCGGCGAGTTTCATATATTCATATTTACCATGACTTGCGTCGATGTTGGTCCGGAGTTCATTTTCGGCGTACTACAACGCACCGGCCCCGTTACCGTTGTATGATGTTTGAGTGATTCGTGCATACGGTCTTCCAAATCGCTGCAACGTTGTCGATATTGCTGTATTTTCGATTGTAAACGACCCACCAAATTTGCTTGATTTTGTTGTGCCTGTTTATAGGAATCAATGCGTCGGCGATATATATTCGCCTCGTCTGAGAGGCGTTGGCGTAGCTCATGATTTTGACGCAACAATGCGGCCGTTGATGTTGGTGCTTCACACGAACGCGTTGGACTTAACATTCTATTGGCAGACTCCGAATTAGCGGCAGATCCACCACACGGATTTGTTCCGCCACTCGCACAATTACCAGTTGGTCTATTGCGTTGCGATTTTGAGAAAGGCAAACGACTTATTGCCGGTGATGAGGGTGGTTGTTGTTGTTGCTCAAATGTTGTCGGGCAAGGTGTTTGCTTGAAGTTATCACGATAAGCCTGCATCTGGAAATTTAAAAGGAATTGAAGAATTTTAGACAAAATTTAAAAAATTAACTTGTATGCGTGTGAGCAAAATCCCTGCAAAAAATGCGATTAATCCGGGACGTGTCCGGGATGAATCAGAAGGGAGCATGCGACTAATACAATTTTACATCCCTTTATATGGAGTGAATTGATCGCATTTGTTCTAGCATGTCCTATGAAGAGACTAATTGTTCAACTTGTATACCCGACTACATTTATACCCGTACGGGAACAATCGGGGACTAATTGTGGACCGATTGTTCTCGAAAAAGATCAATCCGTGACAAATATCTTTCGGTATTAATCGCACATTTTTTTGCAGGGATGTAACAAACGCTTAATTGATTGTTCATTTTAAGGCTGAACTTAATAGCTTTGTTTTAAAGCGAAGGGAGGGAAATAGGAATGCCCGATACATAGGTGATTTATTTCTGTCTGAACTCAGAAAAGTTTGTCTGTAATTGCGTACTTCCTTTTTGCAATCAAAAGGATTGGTTCTATACTAAGCCAACGAAAGAAATCAGCCATCTTATGTTCTCAAATTTAGAAGTCCATTTGTTTTTTTTTTACGTCGAAAATTTAGCAATGAATGAGGTTTTGACATAGTTAAGTAAGTTCATATTTACATATTCATATATGCAAATATTATTTCATATATACATACATACATGTAAATATAAAAATGTTAATGGCTAGATAAAAAAGTCCATAAATCATAAATACGTGCTTATTATGATGGTACATAGCTAAGTACCTAGGTATATATGGATATGTAAATACGTATTAGGGATCCCAATCCCGGGACACCCCGGAAATCCCGGGATTGCTAGAATTTCATCCCGGGATTTTCGGGATAAAATAAAGAGAGAATATTCCCCTATTAAATTGTATTTTATATAATTTTTTTGGTCTCTGACCTATATACTAATATCGTTTCCTATTCTCATCGAAAATGTTGCATTAAGAACAAAAAATTTTGCCCCTTGTTCGGACCAGTTTTACGTTTTGTTAATAGAACAAACAGCCCTAAAAAAATGTATGGAATCTTTGTGGAAGAGAATAAAAAAATTTGACATTCGGAAGAAAATGCAGAATAAGTTTGACATTTTTGCCAGAATAAAAACGGCAAAGTAAAGATTAATATTTTTGATTTAATAACACTAGGCTACAAATAATTAAAAAAATACCAAGAAATTTGGGGGAGAATAGATATGGGCCTGCTGAGCTCGGAACTATTTTTTGTTTTTTTAATTTTTTGTATGGTTAGGTTTTTTTGGTTATCACTTCATTGAAAAATTATTTTCGCGGGAGTCACAAATGCAATAATCACAAGCAGTACCTCGTTCGAAAGACAATTAACACTGTCGATGTACAACTTATAGTAATTGGATATAACCTCGCTGAGTGACAGCTGGTCGAAATAAAAATTTTGTTAATTACTTGCGATTTTTGAAAAACTTTTAATTTTAAAATTAAGTTTTTTGTAGGAAGTTGTAAAATTCAGGAAAGTTTTTTTTTTATTTTATTCTGCTTAATTGTGGTTATCGCCATGGTATAAGTATACCAGGTAAAACAAACGTCAAGTTTTCGTCGCCATATTAACCACCTGATAATTAAGCAGATTATGACATTTCGTGCTGCCATACTCAATGATAAAAATCCTCCATTAATGTTTTAAAAATAAATTGTAACCATAGTATTCATAGTAACGAATTTTTTCAATTTGAATTGAAAGAAATTTTTTCAATTTGAAAAATTACACATCCTGCAGTAAATTTGTTTCACTGCTGAATGATCATTGATGATTCTTCTGAGTACAATTTTTATTATTATTATTATTTTTTTTTTTTGAAAAAAGCAAACCATTTATATGAAAAATTCAGCAGTCTTTATTTGAAAGTACTCACTGATGCCTCCTCAGTCATCAGTGATTTATAAAAGATTAATTTCGGATTTTTACTTCGCGGAATATCAGTTTGGCCATACTAAAAAGTAGCCCCTTTCCGGTATTCTCGGTGAGTTTTTAATTTAGTTTAGTAGTTACGATCACTTTTAATTTAGGCTTTGTGATCACTCTGGTATATAGTTTGGGGAGGTTTTGGAGATTGATCTATTATAACTCCATATCGTCGCATAAAGTGCAATACCGCGTATCCGCTACCACCCAAATTTTACAGGAGACAGTAAAAACTATTTTAATTCAAAACGGTTCGGAATTTTGCAAACCCACATCCAAACAAAGGTAGATTTTTGGATTATATTCTTAATCCAAACATCATTTTGGCGAAAAACGTGTTTATGAAAGTATAATCAACTTTAGTACATTATAGTACAGTTATAAAGCAATAACACCTATTATTCGCGGTATTGGTTCGAAAAATTTTCTTAAAAAAAGCGGGTTTGAAACTGTGTCATTATTTGGAATTGCGTTGTGTGAATCTCAAAATTGTTGCATGAATGGATGGGGACGGACGCCAAGAATGTATTTTTGATGAAATCTCATTTTTGGCAAAAATGTCACGCGGTTTTGCACTTTAAACGACGATATGTATCTACACCACCATACCAAGTGAGCATTTCAGTCTATATATGTATGTATGTACATTAGAGTGCGTTTAAAATTCAAATTAACGATATTTTACTGTATCGCCCCCTCAATCTGTAGTAACATGGTCAAAGATATCACACATAAAGTTTGGTCCCGATTGGTGGCGGTTAAGGCGTGGCGCATTGAGGTCAAAGTTCAGAAAACTCTATGAAGGGTCAAAAAATCAAAACATTTTTTTTAATTATCTAATACCCAAAATTAATACTTCTATACCCAATGATAACAAATATAAATTTTGGTTCCGATTGATGACGGTTTAGTGGTGTTTTAAGGGGCTCAATGTTCAGATTGCCATAGAAGACTTACATTTTTAGTGTCGCATATGGTAATCTGAACTTTGACCCCCTTGAAACACCAGTAAACCGTCATCAATCGGGACCAAAATTTATATTTGTTATCATTGGGTATAGAAGTATTAATTTTGGTTATTAGATAATTAAAAAAAATGTTTTGATTTTTTGACCCTTCATAGAGTTTTCTGAACTTTGACCTCAATGCGCCACGCCTTAACCGCCACCAATCGGGACCAAAATTTATGTGTGATATCTTTGACCATGTTACTACAGATTGAGGGGGCGATACAGTCTTTTTATGAACTTTTAAATTTTTCATACAAATTAAAAGCACCCTAATGTACATATGTATGTCCAATTCAATTACAAAAAAATATGTACCCTAGATTTTAACAATATGAGTTGCTTATTTCCGCGGTGCAATAATACCAAATATGGCTGCAAAGACGGTGATATAAAATTTTTCCAATTTCCGACGATACCCTTTATTCGCGGAGAATGGATGAAGATTTGTGGGGTGAGCGAAGAGGAGCTACCGGAAGTTCCATAAATCTGCTCACTAGTGCCCTTTCTCTTTCTGTCCTTTGATTCCTGAAATACCCAAACTTTAAAACAAAAATCTACGCATTCAAAAAATAAAAGTCTGGCATCGCTATACTCCAAAACTGACATAAGATTAAACTTCAAAAATCTGCTTTTTAATCAAAAAGACAGCGTCAAAATGACAATGCACATACCTGTATTTTTTATACCATGGTTATCGCATTTGTGATTTCCAAAAATAATTTTTGAGTGAAGTGATAACAAAAAAAAAACAAAAAATTACGGCTATCTCAAAAACCTAACAATACAACACATTAAAAAAAATAGTTCCGAATTCGTTTAGAATTCCTGTGATAAAATTCATTTGATAATTTCTATTTCCTGATTTTTGGCCATTTATTTTTCAAAGGTTTTTGCAATTTCCTCCCATGAAAAGTAAATAATGGAAGAAAATGCAAACAATATTAAAAAATGAAATTAGCAAAAACGAGGGAAAAGTTTAATTTTATTTGAGAATTTCACATAACGTACTAGAATAAAATACCATCCGATTTTTAATTTTTTTCAAATTCTGCATTAATTTTCAGTATTTTTCGGCAAGTTTGGAAATATTCACTTAAACGAAATACATCGTTAAATTCTAAAAATTTTTATTGGAAATTATCAAAGATCACAAGCTTTATTATTAATATCACCAAATGTATGTAATTTCCTTTGTTGGTTGCGTTTTTTAAAATAACTCTTGTTATTAAATAATACGCATGATTTTACGTTCCTATTTTATTTTGTTACTAATCAAGTAATAAAAATGGCAATAAAAATCAAATTTTTCTTTGCTCTTTAAAGTTGTAGCGTTCCTCGAAATATATATTTACTTTTTTCAACCAAAAAAGGTGGGAAAATAATAATTTTTGTCCAAATCCCGGGACAAATCCCGGGATCCCGGGATTATAAAATAAAATCTCGAAAATCCCGGGATCGTAAAAATCGGAAAAATTGGAATCCCTAATATGTATGCATATGCGGTAACCATGGCGTATACGTAACCTATTCCACATAAACATTTTTAGTGCTTGCATAAATTGATCTAATATACAACTGAAACATAAATTATAATTCATATATGTATGTCCATACATACATACATGTAAACAAAAATATGTACAACGTTAAATTTCTAATAAAAGAACCACATAATATGTACATACACATATTATGTACATACATCTGTAAACGATTTGCTGCATATTTGTTTATGTTGCATGAAGTCAAAAAAATTGCGTGTCTAATTGATGACGAATTTTGATTATTGGATTGATTTATTTGCCTCATGCACGTATGGAAATAATTTTCTTATAACAAAAACCCAAATCATAAGAGATTACAATATCTTACAAACACACTTACAGGCGTGGCTTGCTTATTTCCTCACCACCAACTTGTAACTCAATTCTTAGAACACACAGAGAAAAACTATTGTACAATCAACTTAGAATTGCATATAACCCAACTTAAAACTTAGGTGTAATTTACTTACTAAATTTTTTCGCCATCTTAACGAAAATAATTTAGTATAAAAATTCAGCAAAGTAGTTTAATAATAAAGTAATAAAAGGTAAAAGTAAAAAGGGTTAACTTACACAAAACAACCCCCATTTTTGGGAGCCAAAGTGCTTTGGTAATAAATCACCTATGCTTTGTTTTCCATGGTCGTGTATGTATATATTGAGTAAGTACTTTGGTGAGTTATACAAGTTTCTTGAGCCCCATTAAAATTTTTTTATTTAAGTCAATTTTGTTAGATTTACTATAGCCTTTTCTCTGTGTGAACTTACATACAATTCTTAATGTTTCAAATTTCTTCCCTGCGCTGTATAGATTCTTCAGCGATATATCAATCTTTCTCAGTTTCCCGGAAATGTTTTAAATTTGGGACATTAAATATCGTTTTCTCTTGCTCCCGTTAACGCTAACCAGAGGTCAAAGTGCCCATTGAAATGTCGACTGCGTTATCGACCATATATTAAATTTATGAGTTTGATTAAGGGCCGTTTACCCAACCTCTGATTAACCCTAACCGCAGGATAAAGGTCAGATTCGGCTGTGTACTGCATTATCGACAAACGGTTAAGTATTTCGTTTGGTGAAGTCGATAATAATGTTTAATCGGGCTTTAACCGTGGTTAGCGTTTATTAGAGATTAAGGGCCGTTTACTCAACCTCTGATTAACGCTAACCACGGTTAAAATCCGGTTAAACATCATTATCGACTTCATCTAAGCAAACATTAAATATATGGTCGATAATGCAGTTCATTGCTTAACCGCGCTTTTATCCTCCGGTAAGCATTAATCAGAGGTTGAGTAAACGACCCTAAGTAAACGGCCCTAAGTCGATAATGGTATTTAACTGGTAGTTTGCATTAATGGGAGGATGGGAAAACGGCCCTAAGTAAATAATCGCATAATAAGCACACACAACACAAGTTTAATTAAAAAAGGTCTTACATGGAACTTATAATATCCCAAGAACAAGACAATTGCGTGGTCTTTATTCGAAAATTTCAGCTTTTCAATTTCGGTGAATTAATTTCGCACAGTGGAGGTACAAGAAGGTAGAGAAAACCCCGTCTCACAATTCCAATTAAAAAGTTTAACATGAGCTTTGTTCGCTTACTTTCTCCAACAGCATTTACTCAGCAGCCTCCAACAGCCAGGTGTTGGAGAAAATTGTCATCTTTCCTCTCAGAAGAGAAAAATATCGTAAGAGGTAAACGAACACAAAATTTGCAGAGTTCAACAGCCTTCGCAAACAGCTGATTTTTGTTTACATTCACAAGCCCCAAATTCAAAGTTGCATAAAAGGATTAAAATTAAAATGATAATAAAATTGGTGGTAATTATTGCTGCAGTGGCGCACACAGAAAAATATTTTGGGGGGGGTTTTCAATATCCAACGGAAAATTTAAAAAAAAAATACTTAAAACTCGTGCAGACAATTTTTACTTAAATTTATGTTTGGGGAGTGGACCTACGTATGGACACATTAAACAAAGGCACCTTTTAAATCTCAATTCATTGCATTTTCTCTGTAATTAAACTAAAACTAGCAAGTAAGGAAGCCTAAGTTCGAGTGGAGTCGAACATTAGATACTCAGCTGTATGCTTTCATTGTTTTTTTGCGTTTGTTCGATTAGGGTGTATTTTATATGAATCCAGTGCCGCATAAAGTGGGCGCAGCTACGCCCATTTTCAAGATTTTTATCAATCATTTAACTAGGCATATAAATATTATTGTTAGTGCAAATTTGCAACCCTTTATGTCTTCTAATTATAAAGATGTTACGGTACAAACTCCCAAAGGGTTTTCCAGAAACGTCTTTGTTAAAAAGTAGGCGTGGTCATAAACCGATTTCGCTAAATTTTTGAGCATGTATTACCACAAGCTATTAAAGTGTACAAACTGATTTTCATCATAACATCTCAATTATTTGAAGAGTTATGGGTTCCGAAATCTCGAAGATTCCTTTGTCCGAAAAGAGGCGGTGCCACGCCCATTTTCCAAAATTTTTCTACTTTTTGTTTTATGTCTATAGTTGGACTCATGACACAAAATTTCAATGACATATCTTTATATTTGACAAAGATATCGCTTAAAATGTTTTTATTTGGCCCCTTAATAGTTCTCATATAAAATTTGGGCGTGGTCGTCAACCGATTTTGGCAATTTTTCGTCCAAACATTTTCCTAAGTAAGTAAATTTCATCGATATATCTGCTACGGTTTCTGAATTATGGCTTATAAACCTTTCAATGTTTGCCCATTAATAAGTGGGCGTGGCACCGCCTATTTTCCAAAATTTCATCAAATTTCTTCATGAGAGCCTGGTCCCAATACTTACGTGGGTAAAATTTTATAGCTCTAGCTATATTAGTGGCTGAGATACTAAATTTCCGATTTTTTTCTATATACGAAAAGTGGGCGTGGTCATGGTCCGATTTCGCCCATTTTCAATACCAACCGTCCCAGTCTCGATACCAACTTGCATTCCAAATTTGATCAAAATATCTAAACTTTTGCGCGAGTTAGTGTTTACAGGCGGACGGACGGACATGGCTCAATCGATTTCTCTTTTCACCCTAATCATTTTGATATATATAAGTCTATATCTGTCTCGATTATTTCATTCTGTTACAATCCACCGTTATGTGATTAAAACTATAATACTGTGTGTACTAGTACAGCTGAGTATAACAAACCTTAGCTAATATCCACAGCATACTTTTAGGGAAATGTCTCCACACTGCTTGTTTATAAACATAATCAGTAGTTGTTGACAAATATTGGCAATGTACATCCACGAATATTCATAGATTTTACAACATGTATTTACACAAATATTTTTGCATGTACCATCTTTTATAAAATTATTTTTTATGGTGTTGTCAAATTTTGGGGGGGGTTTTAACCCCAAACCCCCCCCCTTGTGTGCGCCAATGTATTGCTGTTACTTATGTGTGGCCGCTGTGGTGCAGTGGGTAGAGTGCTCGCCTGCTATGCCAGAGGTCTCGGATTCAAACCACGGACCGAGCCAAACACCAAAGACAATTTTTCTAATTAGTAAAAATCCAATTATTGGATTTTTTAAGAGCAGCGGTCACCTCTCGGCAGTGGGCGGCATACCCTCCGAGAGTATTTCTGCCATGAAAAAGCTTCTCACAAAAATGCATTCGCCGTTCGGAGCCGGCATAAAACTGTAGGTCCACCCAATTAGTAGGAAAAAACAAAAAGGAGCACACCTCGAATTGGGAGAGAAGCTCGGCCATAAAACTCGTCAGAGTTATAATAGCACCATTGTATTATGTATTATGTATATATGTACATATAACATAAAAAGAATAAAATAAAACATGGTTTTTTCTTATTTAATTTCTCTTGATTCGTTTTGGGTTTCTTTTTAATCAGATAGCCTTTTATCACCTCGCAAATTGCGATAAGTACCTCAATATAAAAAGCGTTCGCATAGGTTCGCAAAAATGTTTTTTGGAATTCGGAAATACATCCGGAACTCTCTTTTACAATAATTCGGCACTGTTTGCTCTATATAATTACTAATGGGGTTACACCCCGACCCCGGCCATGCTTTAAAAAAATAACCCTCTATGGACCGATCCACAGTACTTTTGAGTAGAACAAACTTGCGTTGGCGGCATTTGGCCGCGCTTTAAAAAAAATAGCCCCAGCCAGCATAATTTCCTTTCTCGAATTATATCTGCGGAGCGATCGAGAGTGTTATAATTAGTAAAATTAACATCCATAGAACATTTCCCGAAAGTTCCAGTGGTTTGAAATAAATACGGCGGGCGCATTATACTGAAGCCGACCCACTGCAGAAACACTCTCGGAGGGTGTGCCACCCACTGCCTAGAATGACCGCTATTTTTAAAATCCGAATAATTGGGTTTTAATTAGAATTTGTTGTCTATCCAGGCTCAGCTTGTATATAATGAACCAATTTCAAACTACTGGGAATGTTTCAGTGAAACTTTCAGGAAATATTCTGTAGATGATAATGCATCTTATCTTAACACTTTCAACTATTATTAAATTATAATAGCCGGGTTTTTATTTAAGCGCATATACATCTGCGCTTAAATTTTGTATGGACAACTAAGTGCGTATAGAAATGTGCGCTTAGAAATCCATACAAAATTTAAGCGCAGATGTGTATCCAGGCTGGAGATCCAACCCACGACCTCTGGTATGGCAGAGTAGCTACTGCCCGCCACACCACAGTGGCCACAGCACTCCCAACTGCACCACAGCGGCCACGTTAATATATATTCCGGCAAAGGAGATTATAATTTACTAAGGTACATAATATGCATACAAATACATAGCAGAAAGTATGTAACTTATTTTGCATATTTAATTTATGCATATTTGTTGCCAATTTAGTGTATTTTTCCAATTTTATAATTAATTTGTATATTTTGCAAGTCTGGTTTCTTGCAAAAATTCCAGTCAGCTGTTGTTTGATCAGCTGTTTTCCTGTTGGAAAATTGCTGTTGGCAAAAATTTGTCCAACAGAATTCAACAGCTTCTCACAAAATTAAATGTCAGTTTCTCTCTCAGTTGGCTCTCTTCTGTTGGAGATTTGGCGTAAAAAAACGACGAAAAAGTGTTTATTTTTTAAAGTTTTCGAAAAACATCAAAAAATATCCGTAAACGAACAAAGCTATGGATGTCATTAAAAAATCACTAAAAATCTCAATTTAAATAGTTCACAGTTTATCTGACTTGTTTAGACTATAAGCTAGTTTACATATATATTTAATTTCTTTTACGTTTTATTTTCGTGCCTGCTGAAAAGAAATATCAAATCCAAAGGAATACAACTTTTATTTACTTATTACGTGATATTATTTACATATGTATATGTTTATATATTTCTTTCCAATAATAAATATTGCTAACTGACCTTTACGACTCACAACAGCTTTAAATAATTTATTTTATTCGTGGTTCTATTTTGGCAGTTAAAAACCTTGAAATCACACACCTAGATCATTATCTCGATAATGCATATGTATTTATAGCACAAATAGACAATACTAAGAATGGTAGATGGTGGTAAAACATTGAAAATATAAGCAATAATTTTAATTTAATGTGATACAGATATTTGGGTCTCTGTATTAAAATTAAAGTACACAGCTACACTAATTAAACTAAGACAATTGCAGAATTTTTTCTTCAAGTTTTATTATTTCCTGTGTTAAATGTAAAACTAAGCACAGAAATGTTCCGCAGTTCTTTCAAAAAATTTAATTGGAGAGCAAGTGTACATTTTTATTTGACTTTGTTACGTTTTTTTTTTTTCTTTTTTTTGTTTCTAGCCCCACACGGACCCGCCTTTAGTGTATAAATGCAAATATTCAATTGCATAATAAAAAAGAAATAACCGTGACCGTGATGTTTTTATTATTTACCTCTGCAGGTATTTCAGCACTTTTAACACTTTTTTAATCAGCCAACTAAGTATCCAACCGAACTTTCCAACCTTCACTAACGCACAATCAGAGAAAACTAAATTTGAAAAACTCTTTCGACAAAAAGTTTTTGTTCGGCTGAAATGTGATTTCCCAAAACTTGGCGCTAAATAAACAATTGAATTAACAAATTCCTGGTATCCAGGGACACGAGCATTGATTTTATTATGTTTTTTATTGTTGCTGTTGTTGTTGTTCCTGTCACAAGCATGTGGTAAAAGAAGTTATGAGTAGAACATGTAATGCTCATCGTTTTTTGTCTCTGAGTAACTTGTGATTATTGGTTATTTTGAAGTAGAAAAGAAGTAATATAAATATGTACATATATATTTAGATATGTATGTATGTACATATGAACGTCTGTTAAGAAATGAAATTGGTTTGTTATTTCGCCTTGGAATAGAAATTCAACTTAATGTCAACGTTTGCATTATGAATTGACAATATTTGCATCCTAATAACTAGGGCAACCAAAAAATTGCTCTAAAAAATGCTTTTTTGGCGCCAAAAAATTGCCATTAGACTTAAAGAATTGGCTCTTTTTAGCCTTAAAATTTTTTTTTATTTCAGTTAATTTTCTTAAAACAGATCCTTTCGTTAAAAGTCCTTTTAGTTAAGGAGCCATTTAATCGTATTTTAAAGTAGGAGTGATTTCATAATAATATAATATTAAAAGGCTCCTTTAAGCGAAAATATTGCAAATGACAATGCCGTCTTCGACAGTTTCACGTCAAATTATTGTCATAAATTTAAACATATTGAAATTTATCATTTGTTTTTTTCTGAAAATAAATAAATTTTTTGATTGTGGCTTTAATTTTTTTGAAAAAAAAAAGTAAAAAGTAAAAAGTAAAAAGAAGCATAATTTGGAAACCCAGTGCATAAAAAAAGGAAGCGGTCATCCAACCTCACAAAAGAGGAAGAAGATGAATATTTCATTATAGCACCCAACAAACAAAACAACAAACAAAATCAGTTGAAACATTTTAATAAATTCTTGATATTTGATTTTAACAGACTGCAGCAATTAAATTTTTTTCTGGCAAAAGGGATTTTTAAATCACTCAAATGCCCGTTTTTGGGTATTTAACTTTAAAGGAACATTTATCTTGAAAAAGACTTTATGACATAGATGCTCATGCCTATGCCCTTGAATCACATTTGTTTTTGTTTTCCTCCCAGACATAGGCACAGATACAAATTCGCCCTTTGAATATAAAAATAAAATTTTCTTCCCCTGCCATATGCCCACAGGTATAAAAAATTTCAAATGAATGTGATTGAGTTTCTTCCATATGAAGCTACGTTGGCGTCGCCCTTCCCATATGAAATTGAAAATTACACTAAAAAATTGAAAATAAAATTTTTTTGAAAAAATTTAATTCTTGAATTGAAAAGCGACGTAACTCAAACCCCAAAATAAATATAAAATAAATGGAAGAAATGCAAGAAAACCTTTTTCTTTACAAACGAATCTTTGAAGTAAAAGGGTAAGGAAGAAGACTTTTGCTGGGAGGAGACTAACATTTAGCAGTCCCTAAATACGTTATTCATGGATTCAAAAAAATTTTGAGTTGTGCAATTTTTTAATTTAGGGTGCGATTTGTAGGCAAACGAAAAAACTGAACAAAATTTCTAGGTAATATTGAAAAATGTATGGCAAAAGTGTATTTCAAATTATTTGAAGAAAAATAAAAGTAGATTTTAATAAGAAAAATAGGAATTAGAGCTTTTTTTGCTGAAATATTATTGCGAGTCACAGTCTATGCTAATTAATTATAGGCACGTATATAAATTAATAATTAAGGTAAGTTACATATTAGACAGAAATAAAATATGACAAGTATCCACTCATAAGGAATGAAATTTTAAAATACCTATTCATGTTCGGAAGCACTTATATTTGCGAAAAAGCCTTTTCTAGCCTTAAGTTAATCAAAACAAACCAAAGAAATCTTTTATCACAAAAGCATTTGGAAGCAATTCTGCAATTATCCACCTCTGATTCGACAATAAATATTGACAATTTATTAAACAGCCTTGAATAAACTTATCACTTATTGTTATTATGTAATATGTAGATACATTTTTTTTTTATATGTACGAGTTCATATCTTAATTTAATATAAATAAAATATATTGTAAATATTGTACATATGTATGTATTTATGTTGTATGTAAAATTTTCCAATCGTACAATAAAAATTTACTTGTAGTTTGTAACTTTTTTTTTTAATCTAACACAAATTTTTTCTCAGTGCACTAATAAATTTTTGTAGATGTATTGGAGTTTCCCCATTCAATACGAGAGCGTTGAGCACCCTTGCTTTATGAAATCGATCAACAAATTAAAGTCTCCTTTAGACTTTAAATGAACTTTTAATTTGATTATGAAATCGGCCCTAAAATAAAATAAAATAACAAAATGTAAACTCTTAGGTACATGTCTCAAAAGAGAAAGAAAATATGCCGGAATCGTAATTTGGCGTTAGGTCGGTCGCGCGTTGATCGTACCTCAAAGTTGCTTTACTCTGACATTCGATATTACATGTTGAAGTGAAAAAATGCTAACTGTCACTAATATATTTTGTTGAATTTTTTACATATTTAATAGCTTTTCATTGAAAGAGGACAATTTGAATTTATTTTTTCATCGATATTTACAAAAATTTTACGATCAAATGCTTGAGGTCAAAATGCGATTTGCTCCATATATTTTCATACATTTCTACTCATCTGTCAAAATCGCGACCGACCGAACGCCATATTTGGATTCCGGTATAAAAAAATTAATTCATATTGCCACATACGGCATCCCCGATCAACACAACAATAAAATGGGAGCGAGAGCGGAACTCGCAGCAAAAAAAAATTGGGAGTTAGGAGCAGAGCCAGGGAAAAAAATGTTTGAGAATGGAGCAGGAACGTAGCTAAAGAAAAAACAAAATTTTGCTCCGATGTCCTGGTTGTGAAGATTAAACGATATATATATGGGGGGTTAGATGTCCAATAAAGTTTTGTTGAAATTACCCGACGTCTATACATGCCATATCTGGAGCAATTCAATTGACAAATTGAAGCAACTAGCCAATCAGAGAGCAGAAAATCCGTAACATATTTTTTCCGATTTTTTTTTGTTGTAATTTTCATTTAATAGTGAAATTAGCATAAATTAGCATTTATTATGAATTTGGCAATTTTTAGCTCTATCAAAAGTAGGTCAGAATGTATAATTTTTCTTAAAAACTACGCTAAATTAAGCATTATGTGATAGCTACCATAGAAAAAAACTTGCTTGTGCCAATTTTTGGTTGCCCTACTAATAACACATTTGCATGTTATTACTAGTTTTACGTATATACATTGTACATTGCGCTTATTTCTATGCATTCGTTCTAATAAAAAAGTGTTTCTATGGAAGAAAATTATTTAATAAGGTTACCTCAACAACTAAACCGGAAATAAAATACATGTACACATGTATGTACATATGTTTATTCGCAGTAAGATTAGGGGTATGAGGCCTTATATTGGCATAACTTCTATATGAGGCATTTGCTATTAAAACCAGCTCATTCCATATTTTGCTGGAATCCATTTTCTTGCATATTTAGCGGGTCCTTCATAACCTAACGAAAGGATATATGTAGCTCAAATCAAGCTGAAAAGGTTTGCCCTCTGGATCACAGCCAGTTCATTTCCAGCTTTTGCCATAAAAACGAAGTATTACCTGCGCGGTGATTCCATAGGATCGGTTTCGAGTGGGAGTAGGTTCCGATGCTTCTCCTACTAATAATGATATTCTCCTAATTTCATAGCTACTTCTTTTTCAATTGGGCAATTTTGACACACTTATACAACATACGTAACTATTTTTGTCCAGCCCATCCAGTGCATGATAAATTTAAACAAAAACATTCTTTAAGTGTAGTTTTACTAAATAATAAAAGTCAAAAAGTTTCACCAGATTATATGAATCCTATAAAAAGATATGTAACTTTCAAAGTCGTTTGGGCAATTTTGACCCACTTACTTATACGGCGATAAGTGTTAATAAAAAAGGAGAAAAGTGATTTTGGTGTGCTGATTAAGCATTATTTTTTTCGTAAAAATATCCATGAAGGAAACAAAGGAAAGACTTGATAAATACTATGGGGACTCTGCTCCATCATTTTCAATTATTTAAAAGTGGTTTACTGAATTCCGTTGTGGTCGTAATAGCACCAGTGATGCCAAACGTTCAGGTCGCCCAAAGCAAGTAGTCACATCAGAAATCGTCGATAAAATCCACAGAATGAAATTGTATGAAATAGCTGAGACCATAGGCATCTAAATTGAATAAATACATCTTACATGAATATTTAGACATGAAAGAGCTAACCGTGCGATGGCTGCCGCGATTGTTTACACTCTATAATAAGTGTAATGGGGTGACAACTTCAAAGGAGTTTATTTCGCAATCTGAACGAATTTTTGTGCCGTAAATGAAACTTGGAACCATCACAACACACCAGAACCAATAAACATTCAAAACAGTTGGTTTCTCCGGGTGTAGGTACGTGCTCCAGAGAAGCCCAAAGTGAGTCTGTCGGCCAAGTTTTTTGGGATGCATGAGGTGCCATTTACATCGGTTATCTAGAAAAGGATAAAACAATTACCGGCGAATATTACTGAGAGCTTTTGGACAAGTTCGATTTTGATTTTTTTGGAAGGAATAAAAAAATTGGAAAAACGCTGGACTAAGTACATATATCTAGCTAAAGGAGATTATGTTGGAAAATAAAATGCCGACAAAATTATTTCTTAGTCACAATGTCACGGACTAATCAACAAGCCTCGTATTTATAGCAAAAAAATGCAAAGAATAAACATATATATACATACATATGTACACATATAATTTATATTTGCTTTCATGCATAAATTATATGCTAGCAAGCTAAAAATATACATATTTTCAATTTTTAGACAAATATGTATGCTTTCTTTTAATATTTTTTATGAATTTATTTTTTTTTTTTTGTTAAATCTGAAAGCTCATTTGCTTATTAATTTGTGGTACATTTAAAGTGCATTTTATAAGTGCGTACATATATACATATATGTATATATCAGAGTTGTAATTATTATAAGAGAAAAAAATAAAAATCAAAAAATAATTATTATTAAAAGAAACATATTTTAAAAGTCTTTCCATAATAGTTATTTCTGAGATATTTTTTTTAAGTCGTTTTGTAATTATTATAAATGAGAAATTTTGTTTTATATCTTCAAAGACTTTTATATTGAGACAAATTTGAAAAAAGTCTTTGAGTAATTATATTCCGTAACAAATTGTTTTTTAAGTCTTCAAAGACTTTTTCATTGAGACGAATTTCAAAAATATCTTTAAGTAATTATTTTGAGTAACAAATTTATTTTTTATATCTTCGATAAAAATCTTTCATACAATTTCAAATTGGAAATTTGCTTGAATTTTGAAGTACTTATATGAAAGTAATTGAAAATTTTCTGAGACTTTTTTGAACTTTGTCTCAATGAAAAAGTCTTTGAAGATATAAAAAATATATATTTGAAATAACTATTATGGAAAGATTTTTAAAATATAAGTTTCTGAATAATAATTATAGAAGATTTTTATCATTTTCATCAGGAAAAAATATTATCAAAAGACTTTTATGATCCTGAAGAAAATTTGTAAGACTTTTTTATAATTTCAAAATGAAATAATAATTATTCTACATCTCTGGTATATATACATACATAAGTATATACATATGTAAATATATACCTTCATGTACATATGTAAATGTGCATTAGGAAGGTTATCGCTTTAGGTGAAGAAAAACATGTATTTGCACATATTCAAACATATGTACATACATACGTGTAATATATAGTACACTGGCGCGGTTACAGCTCTAACGAGTTTTAGGCCGAGTTTCTCTTCCAATTGGAGACGTGCTCTTTAATTTAGTTTTCATATTAATTGGATGGAAGTACAGTTTTATGCCAGCTCAGAGCGGTCAATGCATTTTTGTGAGAAGCTTTTTCATGGCAGAAATACTCTCGGAAGTTAAACCGAACTCTGCCGAGGAATAACCACCCAAACCAAAACCCGGACTCGATTCATATAAACGATGTACAAACGTATGGCGTCTAAGAAATGTGTTTGTGATTATGTCTCTGTAAGCTAGGCTTATCTGCAGAAGAATTTCGAATCGTTTCCTTTGTTGGGTTTTTGGAAATAGCGGTCAGCTTGCGGCGGTGGTCGACAAACCCTCCCAGTGTATCTAAAAAACAATATCAATCAGCCTTGGGATCGCCTTAAAATCAAGGATCCATCCAATTCGTAGCACAAAAGCCAGGGTGCCCAATGCAGATTGGAGAAGAAGCTTGGCCTAAGACTAATCCAATTATGTATTACATATATTGTGAACATTTAAAAAAAATTCAAATACATATGTACTTGTTATACGAATGTTTATTCCTTATGCGTACATACACATGTTCATCCGTAGCTAATTATAATAATAATAATAATACAATGGCGCTATTATAACTTTGACGAGTTTTATGGCCGAGCTTCTCTCCCAGGCTCTTCGAGGTGTGCTCCTTTTTGTTTTTCCTACTAATTGGGTGGACCTACAGTTTTATGCCGGCTCCGAACGGCGAATGCATTTTTTGTGAGAAGCTTTTTCATGACAGAAATACACTCGGAGGGTATGCCGCCCACTGCCGAGAGGTGACCGCTGCTCTTAAAAAACCCAATAATTGGATTTTTACTAATTAGAAAAATTGTTTTGGTGTTTTGCTCGGACCGTGGTTTGAACCCGAGACCTCTGGCATAGCAAAGCGAGCACTCTACCCACTGCACCACAGCGTAGCTAATTACAAAAGTAATAAAAAGTAATAGGCTCCTTTGCTTATCAGGAGTCTCGTTTTTTTTCTTTTCTTTTTAATGCAATTGAAGTTAAATTGAAAAAAGTGTATTAACCTTTGGCAACCTTTGAGCGATACTACCGACCGACGCCTCGGTTTGAAGATGATGTACATATGTGTATGACTCCTTGATTAATTGGCATACATGCTTACATACATATGTATGATTCCTATAAACTAGACTGAATTTGGCCACAAAAATTTCCTCTAAGTTTCATATTGATAATACATAATATTTTTCTTTACTAACTGCCTTTGCATTACATTTTATACGGAGAAATACGGGAAAGCCTGTCCCACCTAGTAAACATTTTCTTTTCACTTCCAGATGATTAAAAACAAAACTGCAAATGAAATTGGCAGATTGATAATAATAGTGTTCCTAATAACTAGTTAGCCTCACATATCCTCAACATAGGCCGGGAATATGCTATCTATTTTAGTATTAAACTCTACGGGCGGAATTTAAGTGTTACGGGTACATCCACCACATAATTCCACACGCAAGTATTGCATAAGACCTCAGTGAGCGGCCTTGATGAAAAGCCAGCATCAGTATTCGCACCTTTTTAAATACATATGTACATATGTGTATAGAAACACCAACAAAATGCTCTAGTTTCATATGTATGTTTGTATGTTCATATATATACTATATACATACATACATACATACATACTTAGTATAAATTCAAACGACAATTTCTCAAGGTAGGTACTTAATCATGTTGAAATTAAATAACTTAATCTATGTATACATATGTACATATATGTATGTACGTACACGAATCTACGAAACTTTTCCGAGATTATGACCTTTGTACCCAGTGTATTGTCTGGTATTTTCGGTTTGTCATTCACATATGGATGTACTCGAATGTACTAATACATCTATGAATGTACCCTGTAGAAAATGCGAGTAACCCGATGCCTTGGGCCTAATGCATAAAAATCGAGCATAAAAATTATTAAAATTGCTTGATTTTACCAAACAAATTAAGTTTATCTCATAGAAAAATTAAAAACTAATAGGCCCCATCCAATAAATTTAAGTTATTTAGTTATTACTCGAGATTAAGTTTGAGTTGAGTCTCTTGAGAAAGAGCTCAGTTTTTATGCATAAGGGTCATTGTCTAGTTTTAGTGTTCGCTTAGGGCGAACGAGTACTCATAAATTAAGCAATATTCATGTAAAAAATACATTGCCATAGATTACGCGAAAGATAACTGAATGAACAACTTAATTTAAGTAAGTTTTAAATACTTTCTTTTTTTTTTTTTTTAATATGTATAGTATTATAACAGAAAAAAGCAATTTTAATGTTTTTCATCATAGATTCATATATTTTAGATTATTTCTAGTAATTAATAATACATGCTTTTAATTTTTTAAATTCTCTTGCCGCGCCACGACTAGGGATGGCAAAAAAAATTTAATAATCGATTAACCGTTTTTTAGGTTAATCGAAAGGGTTCGATTATTAATCGCGAATAATCGTAGGGAACTAACCGATTATAACCGTTTTTCGATTACAATTACTTATAAATTAATACGTAGTACCCCAAGAGGACAAACAAGCTAATTTTTTATACATACTATGTGTGTGTGTTCGTTTTTATTATAATATAATAAAAAATCGTCATTTCAGCACAAAACAAACAACAAAAAGTGTCGGCTTTCCACTAAGAAAGCGCACCACGAAAAAAAATTACTTTTTCAGGGGCTCTCAGATATCTCAAAACTGAAATCAAAACTTGCAGGAAGTTTACAGTTTACGAGATAATTACCCCAGAAAGAGAATTATGTCGGCTGAGGATTATTTTTTTAAAGCGCGGCTGAAGGCGGCCAACGCAAAATGTTGTTCTACACACATACATATATGCATTTGCTCGTTTTAATACGTGCTTTTATCTCGGCAATAGATCGTAGTTTTCGTGTTTGGTTTGGTAAATTTTAAAATTTTAACAACAAATATCTTGTAAATACAAGCCTCCGGAAATTTTTGATTTCAGTTCCAAGTCCTGTGAGAGCCCCTCTACCCCTCTGAAATAGTCATTTATTTCGGGGCATAGTTCCTTAATGGAAAATTTTCCCAAAAACAATTTTAAAGAGGTGCGAATTCATACAAATTCCTCTATAAATGAAATCGTATTTAAAAAAGCTGTGCACATTTATCTACACAATGCGCTTACTTATATAATAAAATAAATAAATAACATCATCAATCATTCATTAATACTAATTCATAACATTTTGCCTTGAAAAATAATTTACAAAATATAAGGATTTATTTCATGACGATAACCATTTAATTATTGTACTGAGATGGTTTAAATATTTAATAATGCCACTTTCCTTAAAAAAAAATATATCATAAACGAAAAAATCGTCATTTATTGGGAAAAATCGTCAAATCATTGCTTAGAAAAATCGTCAAAAGGGCGATAAAATCGTCAATTCGGCAACGCTGGCTGGAGGGAACGTTTATTGCGAATGAAAAGGCGGTAGCTGTGTAACCTAATACAAACGCATGCCGTCAATTTACTGTCAAAAATTTCTCATGCCCATACAACTTGTATGGGAGTAACCGAAATTGAACGGCGTGCGTAAAAAGCAAATTTGAGGCCAAATTTTTGTTTTGCGTGACAGTTGAAATTAAGCATTGTGGGTGATTGTTTGCAAAAAAATTTACACTTGCTTTTGATATCGCGTGTTAAAAATCGCGCGATTTTTTATTCCAATTTTTCGCCTGCGGCGCGTTTTCCAATTATAATACACCATACTCAGAAAAAACGAAAAATTGGAATTAAATATCGCGCGATTTTTTATTCCAATTTTTCGCCTGCGGCGCGGTTTCCAATTATAATACACCATACTCAGAAAAAACGAAAAATTGGAATTAAAAATCGCGCGATTTTTTATTCCAATTTTTCGCCTGCGGCGCGTTTTCCACTTATAATACACCATATTCAGAAAAAAAACGAAAAATTGGAATTAAAAATCGCGCGATTTTTTATTCCAATTTTTCGCCTGCGGCGCTTTTTTCCCTAATACACCATATTTAAAAAAACCCGTCTGCGGGCTTAATTGCCCTTCCGAAAGAGAAATAAAGCCCATGGATCAAACCAGTGGCGTAGCTAGAGAATTTTTCGGGGGGGGTCACAGCCAATGTAAAAAATTTACCAAAATTAAAATTACCAAAAAAAAATTTTTTTACAAATGATAAAAATCGCTAGCTTAGAATGCAAATTGTGTAAGTCCTTTTTTAAAACTTTGTAGGAGAGACAAAAAACAAAAAAGAAAAAAAAAAATCGAAATGAAAAAAAATTTCTGTTCATATAAATATTTTAGACTTACACAATTTTTTTCGCTTTTTGGACTTACACAATTTGCGTATCACTGAATAACAACGAGTAGAAATATGACAAGTATCTCAGACTTGTTTAGCGCGGTGCGTATTTGATTTTTCTAGCGTTCTACATAAAAATACACTTTTTCATAAAAGTGGACTACACAGTTTGCACTCTAGGCTAGCGAAATGTAATTTTTTCAGACAATAATTTAACATTTTAGTATACAAATATCGCTTATAATACATATATCAAACTCTTAAGGCCCTTGGCCACTTAAAATCTGGAATGTTAAGAAGAGTACACATATGTGTGAGTGTCGGGTGATTGACGCAAATATCTAAAAGATTTGATTCTCATCAACGCGAGCCCGAACAAGAACGTGTAGCACGACGACTGCCGATTGCACTAACACACACAAAAAAACACACATACACACTGCTTGACATGCCAGATTGTGAGTTGCCAAGGGCCTTTAAAATTGAATTTTGTAAAATTGTTACAATTACAGAAAAAAAACATACCCACATATTGGAAATAGAATGGGGAACAATAATACATCGCTTTTTCCCGACCCCATACTCTGCGCTTGCCCCAGATGGTCGCAACTTAGCATATCTGAAGTTAATTTTTTTGTTTTTTTTCTTACATATTTTTATGTGCTAGTTTCAACTTGAATATTTATTATTTAAAGCATTTCATTTAAGTAATCGTGATGAATCCTAAAGGTTCAAGTAATTATTAACACTTTTCAATAATATCCTTGGTTTCCAATAATTCTAAGTTTATAGTTTTAAGCTTTTAAAGTTGGGATATTTAAAAAAAAATTATCACTCTTTTTCATGTTAAAAATTGGTTTTGTTATGTTGCTCTGTCAGACTCAGTCAAATTAACCCTCGGACATGATATCTAGTACAATTAGTAGTTAGCCGACAAAAAATTACGTCGCACATAGCCGCACTTCACTACTAGATACAGGGTTTTTCATATGTACCTACAATAATTTTCTTTTTGTGCTTTATATTTAATTTTAATGTTTATATTTCTAACACATATCTTGGTTAATGTAGGTGATGCTCGAAAGTAACCCAGATATTTAGCAGCGATTATTGTTAACTTTTTAGGCAGTATTTTTAGTATTTCCAATTTTTCAAAGTTAAGGAAGTACTTATCATAAAAAGGGGCTAAGAATTATAAAGCTACATTTTTTAGAAGATTTTTGAGTATGCAATTTTGCAGCTCATTCAATTGTAATATAATAATATGCAACATTCAACTTTTTGAAAAATTTCATTGGCTTTTCGGAAATTTTAATTGGAACGGTATCACGTACATATAACGCAAACACCCTACAGAAAAAAATTACTAAAATCAACGAAAATTTTTACAGCATTGAGAATAGCACTTTTTACACTAAAATTGGTTGGCTACATAACAGTACACTTAGAAATCTCCTCAAAATCTTCTATAAATTCTGGCCGCGCTTTGAAATTTTTAATCCACTTTTAGAAATTTCTACGATTTTTCGGATTTTTCCATAAGCTTAGAAATCCTGCTTAAGGCGATTTTTATTGAAAAATTGTTTACATTTTTAAACGAAAATAAGAGAGTCAAATTTTCGACAGAACTGTTTGAAATAAATTTAAAAACTCTGGCGTATGATTTTTTTTTTGAGTCACTGTATATATTTTTCAATAAAATCGACTTTTAACTAGAGCCCTAGATACCCGGGTATCGAGCAATTCGATCTGATCGTTTTTGTTTGAAGCCCGTTTGTTGTTCAAATGCCCGTACAAACATTCGAGCTTACAAACAAAAAAAATGTGTATCGGAAAAACAAAAATAAAAAAAACTACATATAAAGAAAAATAATAATAAACAAAAGAAAAAAACAAACTTCAAAATACCCGAATTGTTCAAATGCCCGTACAAACATACGGGTAATAAACAAACAAACAACTCTTCGAGCATTTGAACAACAACTGTTCGGGCTACTCGAAAATGTTCAAAAAAAATCGAGAGCTCTACTTTTAACACAAATTATTAAAATTTTGCATTAAGCAAGCAATGCTGCTACCTATGTGCTGCGGTTATAAATAATAATTTTCTTATATAATTTAGTTTTTTAATATTCCATTTTGACAGACATTAAGTAAAATCTCAAGTTCAGATACTCTTATACATTGCATATTTATTCCCATTGTAGTTTATACTAATATTATTTGATTAAGATGATAAGTAATTGAAAGAAAACTTGAAATTTAAATAATTGGCGTTACTTTTCTGTTATTAGCATGTTAATAAAAGCAATACCGTATAATAATTGTAGCGTTTGTTGAGCCGTAGGGAAGTGCAGGAACCGTAGGAATTTTACCACAAAAGAGCGAATATAAGTACAAAGAATGTAAATTGTGGTAAAATTCCTGCGGTTCTTGCACTTTCCTACGGCTCAACAAACGCTAGAATTATAAGTAATACTTCGTGAAAAAGCGCTAAATTTCGAATTACCAATTTCGAAAAATTACTATTCTCATTGATTTTTTCCTGAAAAAGAAATGTATGCTAATAAAGTCAAAGATGGTTTTATGGTCAAAACGAATCTTTCGGGGGGGGTTTTGTCCCCAAAACCCCCCCCGTTACTACGCCACTGGATCAAACGAAATAACGCCCGCGGGAATTATTTCTTTTTCAAGAAAAGAAGAAACGCCCACGGGCGTTATTTCCTTTTTTTGGGAAATAACGCACACGGGCGTTAATTCCACGGGCGTTATTTCACTGCACCTTGCCATCCCTAGCCACGACAGATCGCTTGGTAATAATTGGAAGGCATCAAAATAAAAACATAGCCAATAGCCAATATACATACATAGATACAATCTTATTTAGACCGTCATTAATTACACAGTCCACAAAATTTGAACCTTGTTATTTTACTGAAAAAAAAGACGTTCTGATCAGTTTTGGTAAACAAAGTTACATACATACATATATTCCAACACTTCTGAGTCTTGTTGCACTTGATTTGCACTTAAAAGTTAATAGCGTTGGTACAATAAATATAGAATTTGAGTATATTCCTGTTATTGAGGTCGAGGAGTTCATATTTAACATTTATTTTTACATAAAACGTACGCTAGATGATTTCATTCAATGGCAAAGAATTTCTTCGTGAAGAAATTTTTGAAGTGCTAATTTTCGTATGGTGCGGCGATTTGTATGTACATGTATGCCAATATTTTGTGCTGCTAGACGCATAAAAAAATTGAAAGAAATTTTAATTGGAAACTATAAATAATTAATTTAATTATGGGGATAATGGCGCATTCTTATCAATTCAATGGCGGTATCAACAGACATACATACATACATATGTAGGTACATGCAAAAGTTGTATGCTTGTAGGTACGTAGGTACGTAAAAATAAATTGCAAGGAGATATGTAGGTAAACCAAAATTTCAAACTATGTAGAATTATATTTATTGCTAATAACATATCACCATAATTCAATCGTTGTGCGGGAGTTAATCAAAATGTTTGGTTATTTTTTTTTGTTTTTTTTTTTTGTTTGGTTTTTTGTGAATTAAACACAAAATTGATGGTGGCATTTAATTTTGCGGTATACATATATGTATGTATGTACATATGTCTATAGTTGTACATGGGTACAAAGTTCGATAATATAGAAATAAATATGTATGCATATACATATGTACATACATATACACACAATGAAGGTGCCGATATGGTGCGGTGGTTAGAGTGTTCCTCTGCCATGTCAGAGGTCCCTTGGTTCGAACTAGAGCTCCAGATTTTTTTTGAACATTTTCGAGTAGCCCGAACAAATGTTGTTCAAATGCTCGAACAGTCGTTTGTTTGTTTATTACCCGTATGTTTGTACGGGCATTTGAACAATTCGGGCATTTTGAAGTTTGTTTTTTTCTTTTGTTTATTTTTTTTTCTTCTTCATATGTAGTTGTTTTTATTTTTGTTTTTTCGATACACATTTTTTTTGTTTGTAAGCTCGAATGCTCGAATGTTTGTACGGGCATTTGAACAACAAACGGGCTTCAAACAAAAACGATCAATTCGAAATGTTCGATACCCGCGTATCTAGAGCTCTAGTTCGAACCACCGAGCCCGGACGAAATTAAAAATAATACATTTTTCTAATTAATTTGATGAAAATATAATTAAAATCCAATTATTGGTTTTTTTTCAAGAATAAAACAAATAGCCGCCTCGAAATGTTAGAGAAACTCGGCCTAAAACTCGTTAAAGTTATATTCGCGCTAGTGTTTTATTGTAAAAGTCTATGTATGTATGTATTTACGTACAGGACCATACAATAGTAAAATATACAAAAATTTCTATTTGAAAATATACTTTTCAGTCAACTCTGACAATCATTTCCTATATCGTCCACCAATCAGACAGCTGATACATACAGAAATAAATTGGCATACATATATTCACTTAAACGAATAAATGATGTTACTTTCTAAACCAGGGCTGCTCACGTCATAGGCACTCAAAGCACAATTGTTTTTGTTTTGTACCGAATCATAGGCACAGATACATATTTTCACTTCAAATATGAAAATAAAATTTTCTTTGCACTGCCATAAGCACTGAGATATAAAAATTTTTTATATGTATGTATGTGCCTATGATTCATATTGAATGTGCAGAGCAAAGGCACTTTGTATAGGAGCTCGAGCACTGCCGTAAGAAATCGAAATTTACAATAACAAATGTGTAATGAAAAAAAAAATTCAAAAAATGAAAGCACTGTAAAAAATTAGTATTCAAAAATTTTCATATAAAAAATAAACAAATTTGTATGTATGTGATACTACCATTTGAAAATAAATTCTAAAATAATATTTTATTGGAATTCATAAAAAAATTTAAATGAGCAAAAAAAATTTTCAGTGCATATACAAAATTTGTAGATGTATTGAGCTTTGTACTTTCAATACAAGAGCGTTGAGCAGCCCTGTTCTAAACCTTTTACATATTTCACAAGAAATGAATATATGTATACTAGGGTGGGGCGATTTGTATGGAGGGAAATTAATCGATACCGCGCCCTCGAAATTCGGATTCCCCTCATATTTATGAGTAGAAAACACGTCTACGACATTTTTCTAAAACTAATTTTGATGTTCCGGAATTTGGTTATTATTAACCAAGACGAATTTTTGAAAATAAAAATTGGGCAAAAATCGACAAAAAAATATCCAGGCCAATATACACATCGAGTTGAAGCAGAATTTTATGCTGAATCCAGATATGAAATCGAAACTAAAATCGGATGATTCGTTTTCGAGATATAGCCTGATTTCCGGTTATGGAGGCTGAATGCCGAAAATCGCATATTTTCGCGATTATCTCTTGCTGTGTACAATATATCTTAATATTTTTTGCAAATTTCTTAAAGATAGGTCAATACAATATATGAGCAATATTTTATAATATTAATTTACTTTCCGCTATAGGAAAACTAGAATGCACTCTTTTTTCCTTAGCCCAAAATCGCGGTATGGGATCTCCATGTTATAGTCATCCGATACCGATGATTTTCTCCGACAGCGCTTTGTGTACAATAAATGCCCTAAATACAAAATTTCAGAATTTTAGCTGCAAAAATTGAGGAGTTATAACCCAAAACGTAGACGTATGCTGTTTGGACTTGTTTTTTTTTTTTTACTTTAGTCAACTCTAAAAAAACTCAAGGTTACTCATACGCCATAGCGTACTATTGGAAGCAAAAAACAAATTTCAGAAGCATAAGTCTACGTTTTAGGGAATAACTCTTCAATTTTTGCAGTTTAAATTCTGAAATTTTGTATTTAGAGCATTTATTGTACACAAAGCGCTGTCGGCGAAAATCATCGGTATCGAATGACTATAACATAGAGAACCCATACCGCGCTTTTGGGCCATGGAAAAAAGAGTGCATTCTAGTTTTCCTATACCGGAAGATAAATTAATATTTTAGAATACTGTTCATATATTGTATTGACTTATCTGTAAAAAGTTTGCAAAAAAATTAAGATGTATTATACACAACAAGAGACAGTGGCGCACACAGAAAAATATTTTGGGGGGGGGGGGGGGGGGGGTTTCAATATCCAACGGAAATTTAAAAAAAAAATACTTAACCCTAGTTAGATAATCATATTTTTACATACGTTAAAGATAATCATGCGTAAGATTGACGCATGATAGGTTTTTCAGCTATATCTTCACAGTTTATTTACAAATTTGCCCTGAACTTGCACAAACTTTATTATAGATATGTAAAATAAATGTAAACATTATAAATAAAATATATTTAAATCTGTTTACTATAAAAAAAACTATACCAAAAGAACTTCTTCAATTTTCTCCTGAAATTAGGAAACACCCATTTTCCGTCCCTTTTTGAATACCTTTTCTGCAAAAATCAGACTTTTTGACTTACAATCTGAATGAACTGGAAACTAATTAAGAAAAATAAATGAAAATTTTTTATGAAGTTCGGTCAAACACAATTTTGGAACATATCAAATAGATATTGTCCTCGCGACATATAGCATTTTTGAACTTATTGTATGACCCATTGCCTTTCGCCGTTTTTGGAAGGGCAGTATATACAAAAGAAGAAACGGGACACCTTCTCTGCTTTGGGAAGATCAGGTGAAGACCGACTCGTCCGGCCTAGGTATTTCCAATTGGCGCTAGGCAGCACAAAACAGACACGACTGGTGCGCTTTTTTGGACTCGGCCAAAATCGTCTAGACCGTTACGCGCTGATTAAAAAGAAGAAGAAGAATTGTGTACAATACATAATATAATATGATACACTGGCTCTAACGACTTTTAAGGTCGAACTTTTTTCCTACTAATCGGGTGTGCCTACAGTTTTATGGCGATTCCTAAAGGTGAATGCATTTTTGTGAGAAGCTTTTTCATGACAGAATTACACACAGAGGGTATGCCGTCCACTACCTATAGGTGACCAATATTTTAAAAACCTAATAATTGACTTTTAATAAGAAAATTAATTAAATTAAATTTTGGTGTTTGGTCGGCTGGGGGTTGAACCAGCGACCCGTGGTATGGCATACGAGCACTTTACCCACTTCCCTACAGCTGCCATAATACAACACATATAGTTTTTTATTATACTGGCTCTTCAGTATAATGTTATGATGAATGAAAGTCATCCTTGTCCTTATGCAATACGTGAGAAATGCTTCCTGAAAGTCACGGTAAAGATAATCATGCGTAATTTTGACTCACTGACCCCTCATATTGGGAAATTTACAAAACTTAGCACAGAAAATTATGTGTCACGTGAGAGATATGCAGCACAACTGAAATATATATAACGTTCAGTGACATATTCACATAATTGGGGGAGTGAGAACAATAATTCGAAAGAGGATGCGTAATTTTGACGCAGATTATCTTTTTAGGGTTAAAACTCCTCCAGACAATTTTTACTTAAATTTATGTTTGGGGAGTGGACCTGCGTATGCACACATTAAACAAAGGCACCAGAGATCAGCAGCGGTGCACCGCATTTTCTAAAGCACCGCAAAAATACTTATTTTTTAAGTGGCTCAAAAAATAAGTACCCAGAAAAAAAATTCACCGCCACCGCATTGATTGAAAACCTAAATGATATTGCGGTATGTAGTGTTCTTAACACCGCATACCGCAAACACCGCATAACGCAAACACCGTATACCGCAAACACCGCATATCGCAAACACCGCATATCACAAACACCGCAATCACCACAAACACCGCATTTGTTTATTTGTATGCTATTCAGTGTTGCCGGAAATTTTTCATACACTGCAAAGGTATAGGCAATTGAAAATTCATTTGTACATAAATACATAGATATGTGTTACTGATTATAAGATATACAGCAAATTTATTCTCAATTATTTTTTTTTATTTTTGTGTGCTTTGTTTTTTGTGGCAGTTTTTTGAACAATAAAATATTTTTCAATAATGAAATAATCAAAAAACTCATTTTTGAAATCCAATACGACTAATAGGGCCATCAGAATGAATACTTTTCCGTCAAACTAGCAATCCGTTTAATTGACAACATAGTTGAATTAAATGTATTTAAATGACGATCGACACATTCAGTGCTTCAGCTTTGCCGTAAAAAAGACATCTAATTCAACTATGTTTCTCAGTTAAACGAATTGCTAGATTGGCGGAAAAGTATTCATTCCGACGGGCGCATAATAAAATGTATAAAAATAAACATGTGTATTGTTTTTGCTCTAATAAAATGACAAAAACTTCGGTTTCAATCAATGTATCGTAGCCAATTTTATCGATTGTGAAAATTGAATGAATGCCTCGTTGGAAAATAAAGAATTATGTCACAGACAAACAAAAATGTGTAAACAAAACTTATGTGTATTACTAAGAAGCCATAAATGTGATTCAAGGATTTTAGGAAAAAACTCTATTTCATGTAAATAGGACATATTTTTATTTTGAAATTCATTAGTCAAATTATTTGGAATGTAAACAAACTCTAAATTTGAAGTGGCCCTTTCAATGAAAAAATTAAAAAAAAACCAATCCTGAGAGTTTTCCTATATAGGTATTCTTTGGTTAAAATCAAATTGTAATTAGTAGTATTTTTCATCAGAAATCCATGAGACGGTAAAAATTACAAACAAAAAATCGCACTGGCAACATTGTAAATATCTCTATTTGGGAAATGCGGTGTTTGCGGTATGCGGTGTTTGCGATATGCGGTGTTTGCGATATGCGGTGTTTGCGGTGTTTGCGGTATACGGTGTTTACAATATGCGGTGTTTGCGGTGTTGTGATATCCATACTACCGCATACCGGAATTGATCAAGAAAATGCGGTACGGTGTTTATTATGATCGCATATTTTGCGGTTGCGGTCATACTCCCACCGCATTTTTTATGAGTATACTCTAAATCACAAAAAATGTATCGCATGCTGATCTCTGAAAGGCACCTTTTAAAGCTAAATTCATAATATTCGTTAAGTCCACATCGTTGCGCAGTGGTCAGCCCCCATACAAAAAAGTAAAAAATCTTGGTGTTTCAAAATGAAATTTCTGTCATGCATCCGTGGGAAATATATCGAATTTTATGGAGAACCTCCTTCTATACACAATACGTATTTACGTATTTTTGTACATATGTACGTCGACTGTTTTCGATAAAACTTTATTTTCGATAAAATCTGAGTAATTGAGTTTTGTCCCACTCTCCATACAATTTTTTTTACCCCGCGAAATATGGCGGAAATATTTTTTTTAATTGTAACTTTGTTATTTGACATCGGATTTTTAAAATTCAAATGTCGTTAGTTTAGTCTTTGGAATCTCTATATATCCTTCTAATGTCCTTTTGACCTATGAAGTCATTTTCACATAGTTAAGTCACCTAACCAAGTTTTTCATCCAAAATATCCTTTTTGTTTCACAAGAAAAATAACCGCCAAAAATAAAGTATTCATCGGATCTCTCTGATATTACGCTTAAAGTCTGCAATTTAATGGGCAAATTTTTAAAAGAATACAACTTTCCTGATTTTTACAACTTTTTGTAAAAAACTTACTTTGAAAATGAAAATTTTTTCAAAAATCGCAAAAAATGGACAAAATTTTGACCAGCTATAGCTCAGCGAGTTTTTATTAGACCACTACAAGTTGTATGTCATTTGAAGCGTATTTTAATTGCCTTTCGAACGAGATACTGCTTGTTTTTATCGCATTTGTAACTCCAGTGAAAATAATTTTTGAATGAAGTGATAACAAAAAAACACAAAATTGCCGTTATCTCAAAAACCTAACCATACAAAAAAAAAAATAGTTCCAAGCTCAGCAGGTCAATTCCTATCCTCCCCCATTCCTGGTTTTCTTGTTTTTTTTTTGGCTGTAAACTAGCGTTAGTGGTGGGGGTGGATTTCAACATATATGCTTTTAATTTTTCTGAAAGATGAGTCGTATAGTGGGACACCAATGTGCAAAATTTGGTTTCGGTAGGTTCATACGTTTCCAAGAAACTGAGTTTTGTCCCACTCTCCATACAAATCTGACCAGTGTGCGTTGGTGAATTATTTTAAATTTAAACAAACCTCAGCTAATATCCACAGCATACTTTAGGGAAATGTCTCCACACTGCTTGTTTATAAACATAATCAGTAGATGTTGACAAACATTGGCAATGTACATCCACGAATATTCATAGATTTTACAAAATGTATTTACACAAATATTTATGCATGTACCATCTTTTACAAAATTATTTTTTTTATGGTGTGCTGTCAAATTTTTGGGGGGGGGGGGGCGGGGGGTTTAACCCCAAAACCCCCCTTGAGTGCGCCAATGACAAGAGATAATCGCGAAAATATGCGATTTTGGGCATTCAGCCTCCATAACCGTAAATCACGCTATATCTCGAAAACAGATCATCCGATTTTAGTTTCGATTTCATATCTGGATTCAGCATAAAATTCTGCTTCAACTCTATGTGCATATTGGCCTGGATATTTTTTGTCGATTTTTGCCAAATTTTTAATTTCAAAAATTCGTCTTGGTTCATAAAAACCAAATTCCGGAACATCAAAATTAATTTTAGACAAGTGTCGTGGAGGAGTTTTCTACTCAGAAAAATGAGAGGAATCCAAATTTCGATCGCGCGATATAGATTAGTAAATCGCCCCACCCTAATGTATACTCATATACATATGGGCTAATCCTGGGTAACGCACGCGACATTCGTACGCATATAATCAATGATAAAGGAGGGAAACAACGAGAGGATTACACGTTTATTTTATCTAATGCAAAGCACTACCAGAGTACTACATTCACGAGAAAATTTAAGCTGGAGTAACAGTTAAGTTCTGATATACACGCAAACATATAGTGGTAACGCACGCGACAAAAAATAGAAGTTATTTTTAATGCGTCTGGAAGTATGCAAAATTTAGCGAATTTTGCACAAAAACATATTTACTAAAAATGAGGAAATGAAGTTCGAAGAGTACCTTAGGTTCGTAGATTAACGAAATTTTAAAAATATTTCTCTAATTTTGTTTATGGACTATAATAGTAGTACTCACGCGACAGTAGCGACAAAATTTCCCAATGAAAAAATATAAAACAAAATTTTTTTTTTAATTCTCATTTTTAATGAATTTTTAGCAAAGAATGAATAAAAAAGTACATTTAAAGTATTTTGGTAGAATAAGTAAAAAATAACTTAAAACTAGGTACGTTGTACTTTAATTTTTTCTTCGGCGAATAAGCTGTTTGAGCAACCTCAATAAAGTCGCCATCGATGTATGAAAACCAACGCAAACTTTTAATTCCGATAATGTTTGGAACACTTTTCCATAACTTATAGAGATAAAGTTTGTATCGGAGATACCACGCCCCCTTTTCCAATAGCTCCCATTTGACATTTTTTATGTTCCTACAAATTTCCAGGGTCCTACCATGAACACTTCCAGAGATATTGAGTATAAAAAATTTGGGGCATATGGGAGGTGCCACGCCCTTTTTTGTAATAACGCTCATTTGTGAGCTTGGCATGACGTTAGTATATCATCCCAAGTTCTAAGCATTACAAAGAATATTTTCAGAAATACGTATACAGTATGAAACGTTTTGTTTGTATGGGAGGTGCCACGCCCTTTTAACTTTTTTGAAATTATTTTCCAATAGAACTTTCTCCAGACAATACTAAAGTCAACAAAAAAAGAAATATGGAAATCATTCCATCCGTTCAGGCGTGATGCGATGACCAAGGAAATATTAATTTTTTTTATATATATAGATTGAATTTTTGCACTTACGGTAACGCACGCGACAATTTGAAAACACACATAAAGTGGTAACATTCAGCTTTCGGACAACACTGATTTTATTTTTGGAAAAAGTACACAAGCTTACTTTGTCACTGAAATTTTTTTTTATTTCAAGTGGTTTCCTAGGTTTAATAACTATTTATATAGTTTTTTGGTAACGCATGCGACAAAAGGATAAGCGAAATTTTAAAGTAAAAAAACTCCTTTATTCTTACTAGCTTCGCAGATTTGATAATCTTAAATTAAATTACGTTCTAAGTAGAATGATTAGAGCATGTAACAATAATATCGTCGTTGAAGATGCATTTTTGCGTAAGAGGTATTTTCATTTTCGAGTAAGGGACATTTTTGCCAAAAATGAGATTTTCCAACCCTGAGTTCCTGACGCTCACCTCTATCGATCCATACCAAAACATTGCAATTCTAACAACAAAAACGCATAATAACAGTAAATTGCATAATCGCGTATGAAGGGTATTGTTAAAATTTGGCAGCATTACCGCGTATGATTTCAGTTCATTCATATAAGCGAAGTTATATGTTATTAGATAAATAAATTAAATGGCGAATTTTTATGAAAGGGAGCAAAAGTTAACTTATTTCAACAAATAATGTCAGGTAAATATCAAGCAGGTATTATTTTAAACAAATTAATGAAGTTGCTAATTGGTAAGCTACGTTTTTTTGCTACAATCTTTACAATTTTCCCAACCAAATTATGACTAAAGTTATCAAAAATTAAAAAACAAAACAAGAAAGGAAGCCTTAGTTCGAGTGGAGCCAAATATTATAAGCTTTCATAGTTTTTTTTTTACGTTTTCTAGATACACGGTGCAATTTAAAAAAGGCCGTGCCGCATAAAGTGGGCGCAGCCACGCCCATTTTGAAAATTCGTATCAATAATCCGATTAAACGTATAAATATTCTTGTTATTATAAAATTTCATCCCTTCATGACTTTTAGTTACAGAGATGTCACGTTACAAATTTCTGAAGGGCGTTCGAGAAAAATTTTGATTAAAAAGTAGGCGTGGTTATAAACTGATTTCGCTAAAATTTGCACATATACTACCGCAAGTGGTAGATATAAGTCCACCAATTTTCGTCATAATATCTCAATTATTTGTCGAGTTATGGGCTCCGAAATCTCGTAGAGTCCTTTGTATAATAAGAGGCGGTGCTACGCCCATTTTCCAAAATATTTCTGTTTTCTATCTATCGTGGTACTTGTGCCACAAAATTTCATTGAATTATCTTTATAATTGGCGCTCAAAATGTTTTTATTGGGCCCCTTTGTAATAATCATATATAAAAGTGGGCGTGGTAGTGGTCCGATTTCGCCCATTTTCAACCGTCCCAGTCTGGATAGGAACCTATATACGAAATTTCATAAAAATATTTAAATCTGTGTACTATTACAGCTGTGTATAAAAATTAATGTATTACATTGCGATAAAAACATGTTTTTTGTAGGCCATGATTCTTATGCGAAAATTTATAAGACATTCAAGTCAGGTTATAAACCAGATAGACACGGATATTCCTAATCCAATCCACAAAGGTCACCTCAATATTACAAAACGTAAATATCAACATTTACAAGAACTTAAAAGAGTGATGCCGTCCGATTGTCATGGCTTTTATGACAATTTACCACATTTACCTTAAGAGTTCTCCACCTATGTGTAAACAAACTTACGTTTTCTTAATTAAAAATATGAATTTTAGTTTAAAATGTAATATATGTACAAGTTTTGTAACTTTTTTTCTTTATAAAATGCTAAAATAAGAATTATATTGAACATTTTGCCATTTCATAACCGATTGTGCGTGATTTTTGTGCCAAATAAAAATTGCACAACCGCACATGAAAAAAAAGAGTCCTAATAATTCAATTTGTTTCTTTTTTTACACTAAGTTGATGTTATGGCTAACAAACTGATCTACGTAACTATTTAAATTTGAATTTGTACGCAGAAATAAGTAACGGTTTTGAAACGAAATAGTTTTTATGCTCTCCTGTAAAGTTCATCCAATGTCCGCTACGCGAAAATGAAAATACCTCTTACGCAAAAATGCATCTTCAACGACGATATAACTCTCTTTTCAATAAACTAAACCCGCGAAGAAAAAAAATGATACTTTGCTAATAAAAAAGCCTTAGTGAAAATTATTTTTTTGGCAATTTTTCTCAGCCTGAGTTTAAGAACGAATAGAAAATACTTATGTTTTTCTAACATATACATGTATTATCTTTACTAAATAATACCAAAAAAAAAAGTTCGGACCATTTTTAATTTCATGCTCTTGGTTGACTTTTTCAGGATTAGCCCATATGTAGGTGCATACAACTTTCGGAACTTTTGCTAAATACGGATATACTTTTGTCGCACACTGTACGCACATACATAAAATAATAGTCATAAAATAGTCTATATACTATGGAAATGATATATCGACGGCTGAGAATAAAATCGCCCTATTTCAAAAATTGTTTCAAAAACGCCCTATTTGAAAAATAGTTTCAATAACGTTCTATTTCAGATTTTGCTTCAAGAACGCCCTATTTGAAAAATTGTTTCAATAACGTCCTATTTCAGATTTTGCTTCAAAAACGCCCTTTTTCAGAGAAAATTCCATATGTATTGTCTGAAATAGGACGTTATTGAAACAATTTTTCAAATAGGGCGATCTTATTCTCAGCCGTCGATATACACTTTTCGTATAACTTTTTTTTTTGTTCAGGTTTTTTATACATATACTTTCTATTCATTTTTTTTGTTTTTATTTTTTTTTTTTTGCTGACTAGGTACTTATCTCTAAAGTCTAGGACATGCTAATGGTTAAAGAAATATGCATTTAAGTTTTCTGTGGCATTTCCAATTCTAGTTCTAAATTCTAATTTTTATCAGTTGTCATGAGGATTAAAGCTGACAGGTAACAATATCAACGAAAATAACGTCTATTGACACTATTTCCAACTCGGTTGCAAAATAAAGTCAATGGACTTTATTTCGTTTTCAAACACAAAATAAAATCTGTTGACTTTATTGCACTTTCGAGCATAGCATAATTTGCATAGCTTCACATTACCCCTCAGCCGGCAAAATTCGTTGGGATTTTATAAAAGAAACGGCAATAAATTAAATTTTACTTTATTTCACTTTCGTATGGGAAATAACACCAACTCATTTTTCCTAATTTTCATTTATTTAAAGTATACAATATAGAACAAAGTGTTACAGGCGTTAATTTATTTAAACTGTTTATTTTTTTATATAAAACAAAAGCGCCACAGCGAAATTTGGGAGCACAAAATCGGGTAAAAAAAGGAAACATGGCTCATTGGTTTGAAAGGTCTCCGACAATAGGATCCGCATTTGGTGAAGTCTCAAAAAAAGGGCCAATACTGTAGCTGCTAATTTAACAACTATTAATAAATGCTTTAAGAAACGATAGACGAAGTGCTCTGGAAGGAGAACTGAATCTCAAAATCAGAATAAAAGGCTGAAGGAAAGTTGTTGTCATATTAAAAGTAGATGTAAATATAGAACGAAGTGCGTCGGAACGGAGTAAGAAATATTTCGACTTTATCAAAAATACATATCCAAAATTATTAACAAGATCACCAAACCCCCATTATTGCACTACATCCCTAATAAATGAATATATCTACTTCTTACGTGTGCTAATCGAAAGTAAAAATTTTCCCATTGCACTTGGATCTTTGAATTGGTCGCCTTGACCATTTCGAAAATAAAATGCATTAAAGCTTCCTTATTAATTCGAAAAAAATATAACAAAATATGCTTATACCTAAGTACATACATACTCTGAAAAAAATACCCGTAGTTAAACCAACAACTATCGGCTGTTGAATCTCCGTCTTTGATTCAACAGCAAAATTATTTGTTTTTACAGCAAAGTTTTTGATCCAACAATTTATTCAAAAACGGCAATTGTTGTTTCAAAAACTTGCTTGCTTTTAAAAAATTGTTTGTGAGAAAATATTTTTTGTGAGAAAACGAACAAAAAAAGATAATAGCCGCTTTCGATTCACAATTTCTCTGCTGGTTATAAATTTCCTTCTGTCAAATTTATATGTGAATGATAGCGAGCAGAGGGAAATTTTTATCGACTAGTTAGCGAGTAAGGCTACTACTCATTATGGATTCAAACATTTTTGTTCGATCCGACCTCGCTTGTGTGATGGCGAATCGAAAACGACAAATGATGCAGAGAATATGAAGAGAAAAATCCTAACAAAAGTTTATTTTTAGCAACAATTTTCTCCCCGTTGTTGATTTAAAGGCAAAAGTATTTGATCCAATAGTTTCCGTTGTAAACAAAACTAATGAGAACAATTTTTTTTAAATTTTGTTTTTACAATGATTCAAATAATTCATGGATTCCTTTTTAGGAAATGGAAGTATAAATAGGTTACTACAATTCAATATAATGTTGAATGTTCCACTATGTGATGATTGGATAGAATTTCAGGTTGATGTCATGGTTCGAATCCGGAGGAGAATATAAAATAAAGAAGAAAAAGCAGAATAAGAAATAAAGATAGCAACCAGTGAATGATAGGAAGGAGAGAAGAATAGGAGAACAAGCGGAGGCTACATATTTGCAGTTGGGGCCCGGGTGGAGAGAAGATGAAGAGTAAAATGCAAACAAAAATTTATTTTTAGGTGAACATTTTTTCCAACAATCTCCGTTATTGACTTAAATCAGCAACGCTCGCACCTTTGAAACAACAACGGAGCGTTGTTGGGCACATTTCAACTGCGGAAAGTAGTTGATTTAACAGCGAAAGTCTTTAGATTTACAACGTTTTTTTTTTCAGAGTACATATGTATATGTATACATTTGTATATTCATTCATATATACATACCCTGCAAAAAAGTTGTGGTTATTGTTGACAAATCAGGCCTATACCAGGAGTACGCTGGCAGCTCTGTTTCTGTTATGCACTCACTCTGTCTACTACTTATCTTGGCCTTATTTCGCATGGTGGATAAGCCTTTGGAATAAGATGTGCTCTCAGAGAGAGTGAGTAATCCTTATGGCCAGATGACATCCACACAGGAAAATCAGCCTTACGCCATATAAATGTCAGACCTTATTCCGGAAGCCTCTAAATCTGCTGTTTTAATTTTTACTAAGGCTTAGATTTTTTGTTGGGATTTACATGTTACTTTCACGTATGTATGTATGCGTTGTTTTCACATGCCTAATACAGCCATATACAAGTCCATATACATCTATATACATATGTATATACATTGTGCACATACACTTATAGGCCTTATCGCCCACTCCACCTCACGTAATGAGCGCATGATACCCGTACTTTGATGGACATTTTTGCTCTTGTTACTGTGGCAAAAAAAAAACAAAAAACACAAAACAACAACAGAAATGTATGGCACCAGACTCATTATATAATTAAATGTAGATTTTATTTTTACAACATTAATTATGTTCCCCCCACACAAAAACCCAGCAATCGTTGTAAGAAAAGCTAGATTAATTGGAAACTCAATACTTATGCAGCGTCTAAAAGGCAGTTTCAGCGTGTCTCAGCGGTTAGCGACGCAAGCCTAACGTTTTCCAAATAGATGATAATAGTTAAAATTTTATGCCACAAAAAAAATTATTAAAAACATACATACATATGTATGTACAAAAAAATGTCCATATTTTAATCAGTACATATAAACTTTTGTATTATGTACATATATATATATAATATATGTATTTTGTATATAATCTTGTGGTTAACGTGTGCCCACAGTGGCGTATCCGGCTAAGAGGTCTTTAAAATTTACATACACAAGAAATAAATCCTGGAATGAAAATGTTCGTTTATCGTTCGCTTAAATCGGCCTTAAATGGAATATCCAATTATTGGGTTAAAAATTAATTAAAACTTTGCGGTCACCCCTTGGCAATGGGCGACTTACCCTTTGAGTATATTTCTACCACGAAAAAGCTTAACACAAAAAATGCATTCGCACTTAAAAAAGTTAAGTAAACAATTCTCAAGGAAGTTTTTCGCACTCCCTTTTTACTCCACGTGCAGAGCACTCTGCCGAGAGATTATTATGGATGTCCTTTTATGCTCCTACTTTGGAGCGTAACGAAAGTTGTTGGCTGGGAATAATACTTACATACATACATAATTGTGTATTATTTTACATTTATTAATTTAGTCTATTAGACATTATTACCTGGACAATTTTGAACGTGGCAGCAAAACCCCATTTTTTCGTACCCAAATCATGCGCCACTGTTTCAAATTATATTTAACTTGAACACATACATATACATATGTACATATATATACATATTTATGTAAATACATATGAATATATGAACTTTGGTTCAGACATGTTGCACTGGTATATGTATTTCGGGATTTATTATAAGCATTTTTTAACATTTAAAGTTCATTTATTAATTTAGAACTGGGTGGGGAATAGCGCTCATCAACAACAAATCTGTGATGTTGGTTTTTTATTTTTTTTTGTTTTGTACATACATAAGTTTGTATGTGTGTATGTACATATGTACGTATGTATATATGTACATATTTAATTATTGCTCTTATTTTTAGGTTTAGTTTTTTCTTGTTTTTTAATATTGAGATTTAAAAGATGAGACGCTATTTAAGTGGTACTTAGTTGCTTATAGAGTTTTGCCAATATTGCATACGAGTAGCTAGTAAATTTTCAGTCTTGCGCCTGCAGACTTTAAAAAGGCCAGCTCGAAGTCCAGCTTCAGCTCCAGCTATAGCTTTTAAGCGCTGCCAGCAACGATTAAGCGATTTTACTTTATTTTTAATGAACAACATTAAATTAACATATAACATTGTGAGAGTACATATACTGAAAGGCTTTTAAAGGAACTTTTCATATAAAGCAAATTAAAAATACATAAGTTACATACATAGTTTATCAGAAGATAAAATTAAATTAAAGTGAAAATGTTGACAAACGATCTTTTAAGGAAACAAGAACAAGCGCGGCAAATACGTTATTCACGTAACAAATTCCGACGTATCAATTCATTGGATCAAATACCCGAATATCCTAATCAGGAACAATGGCCAGCAACAGACACAGCTGAAAATGGTAATAGATTTCAATCAACTTTGAGGCAAAAAAATCTCGACAAGTTACAACAAAAATCGCGAACACATTTCTATGCCACCACCACCATTGGACGGATTTTACTCTTCTGGCCGCAGCTCTTATTGAATATAGCTATTACCATATTAAGTTATATTCTTTTTATACCGTTTTCCATAGCGGCACCAAGTTTTTGGCTCTCCGCAACACTATGGTTATTTTGGAAGTCCGCACGCATACCTATTACGCTGATTAAGTGGTTATTCAATATAGATTCACTGATGGATGTTTCCACGTCGTTCGGCGGTTCGACGGATGGTGGTATGCATCGTTATAAGCGTACGGTATTAATAAGTTGCGGTAGTACGATACAAACATTACATTTAGCACGTAACTTTTACTCGTCCGGTTCACGTGTGGTGGTCTTTGAATTTGAAGGTCTCTTCAGTTTGGCGCGTTTCTCAACGGCTGTTGATAAATTTTACATTGTACCACGACCAAGTGCCGACGATGTTGATAATTATATAACGGCGCTATGTCAGATTGTTAATAAAGAGAAACCCACCGTTTATATACCAGTTTGTGCAACAAGTCCAGCCTACTATGATGCATTGGCCAAACAGCATTTGGAGTTGCTCGGTTGTGCCAGTTTTATGCCGGGTTTAAATGAGACAAGCATGCTGGACGATTGTTTGGAGTTTTTCAAAAAGTGCACTGCACACAACATAACGGTGCCACCGTATTCGGTGCTCACATCGATGCAGGATCTTCAACAATTGTACGAAAATAATTTCATAAGCAATTTTCGTAATATACTACTGGCTGTCGGCTTTCAAGGATTAGTTGAACGCTTCAAATATTTATTACCAAATAATCGTGTGGATTTCAAATTTAATCACGACATAAGTGAATGCGATAAATGGTTGGTGGTGCGTGATTTACCCGGTGAACATTATGTCACATGTACAACGGTTAAGGATTCGCGGGTCGTATCGAATGTGACATGTAAAGTTGAGCAGGAAACCAAAAATTTGGTCCCCATTAATCCAGCCACTATATCGAATCCGAGCATTGTGTCCGATGAGGCGCTCATCGATATTTGGTTGAAGACATTTTTTGCCAAAGTTCGCTTTCAGCGCAGCATAAATGGTCATCTGAGTTTTCGTTTGATTAAGTGCCAGGGCACAACACAATTTATACCGTTGGGTGTGCGTGTCGGCGTATCCCTGCCCTATATCTGCTACAATCGTTCGCATGCACAAATTTTGTGTCGCACCATGAAATGTATACATCGCAGGCAATTGAGTTTTACGAGTTTGGCTGAAGAGGAATCCACGTTGGGTGCATGGACGAATGGTTTTCGTTTGGGAGGTGGCTTAGAGCGTTCGACTACGACGCCGATTGCGGTATTGGATAAGCGAGAGGCTTTATTCGCATATTGGGATCCATTGCCGTATTGTGCTTACTATCATTTCCAGTTGCCCTTGGAGTCTGTGAAGATGTTTTTGCAAAGGCGCCATCGATCGTCATCGAAAACTTTATCGCCACGCATAACAATGCCAGTTCATTGAACCATTAACATACGAATATACAAATGTATGTATGTATGCATTTATGTATACACCATACATTTGCACATTGTGCATTTATTATCTGCAAACGTAATGGTGATTTTTAAAGCCGCGATTGCTGTAGAATTGTTTTTTAAGAACACACATACTATATGTATGTATATATATGTAGATATGTACATAAGGATGTACATACATACATAAGGATGTACATACATACATATTTATACATGCACATATTACATTTTGTACCCTAAAGCGAAAATCACTAGTTCTGAACTGATGCGCTTCTAGTAGAAATATCATCCGAAGTGCCAATCAGAATTAGTTAAGAACTACACCACCAGTTCCCCTTTACCGCTTTCGTACTAAATGTGATTGACTTCCATACATATTTATGTGTTTAACCCACTTCTGATATCAACCATAGTTAATTGGTGAACGAGGTCAAAAAAGATCAATTCAGAAACAAAACAGAGAACAATTGATGTTGTAGTACAACAACATAGAGCGCTTTGAAAGTGAGGCAGAAAGAGAGAGATGAAACAGACTGATGGCGGGGATGACATATGTATGTATATAACTGGAAACATACAAACATAAATATATAGCACATAAGAATTATTTTATGTCGTTCGAATAGATATGTCCTCATAACACAAACTTTCGAAATCGAGTTTGCTATATTTGTATCAAGAATATTGTTTATTTCGATACTTTTGGTTCTAATTAATTGATGCTTGTCTGTATATTAAAAAAAAATATTTACAAGCCTTTAAGTTAATAAGATACATATAAATACATATGTATGTACATATGTACATATGTACATATTTAAGTAAAAAAAAAATAAAATCCATATTCTTTTACATTTTTCCAATCATGATATTTATTTTTTAGCTTTTAAGAGTTCAGGGGTCTACATATTCACATAGGTATTAATAATATGTATAATAATATAATATAACAATAACCTGGCGCTATTACTCGCATAACTATGACGAGTTTTATGGTCGAGCTTCTCTCCCAATTCGAGGTGTGCTCCTTAACTTTTGGTTTTTCCTACAAATTTTGTGAGTAGCTTTTCCATGGTAGATATATACTCGGAGGGTATGCCGCCCACTGTCGAGAGGTGACCACTATTTCTTAACCCCAAATAATTTGGTTTTAATTAATTAGAAAACAGAGGAAGCATATACGCACATTTGCATTATTTAATGTGTAATATTAGGCGCATTTCTGTCGTACCCAAGCATGAAAAGAATACTCGCTTATTCATAAAATTACCTTCAAAGCAACAACACCAACTCGACTATATTTTTAAAATAGTCGAGTTGGTGTTGTTGCTTTGAAGGTAATTTGATGCATAAGCGGTATTCTTTTCATGCTTGGGTGCGACAGAAATGCGCCTATTATTAGATTTGCAACCAAACAGAGATTATAAATAATAAAATAAACTCAGATTCTTGACAGGAATTACTATTTCCAGACATTGTAAACTCAAACGTCACAGACATCGTGACGATTTTCCTAAAAATTTTACCAACTTACGATTTTAATTCTGTGGTTAATTATGTATCTTAGTATGTATGTATTAATTACATGAAACTTACCCATTTTCACGATAGTTAAAAGCATACATTTGTACATACATACCTACATATAATCGAATGTGAGTGCATGTATCTCTCAATATTCACTTCTTCATATGTATGACAGCACAGTATTAATTTTTTTGATTATTTTAAGTATTAGATAAGAATTTCGATATTTTAACAATAGCAATCACTTAAATTTCACTTTGTTTTCTTGTCGATCCTTTGACTTATGTATGCATACACACACCACCGCTCACCGTGTATTGGCGTAGCTTAGATATTTTTAACTGTGTTAAAGATAATCCATTGACAAACGCCTGACACTCTAAAAGGATCTTAAAACTAACAATTTTCTTTAGTGTGGAAATATTACTTGTTTGTTTTGTTCGGAACTCGTGCCGCATTGTTTCCATGGCAATCTATGTACAATTGTGTATATGTTTGTATGTATGTGCCGGCCGCACCCCCACGCCCAAAGGATTCCTTGTATGTACAAATACATATGTACATACATACATATTTCTGTAAGTATCTTTACCGGCCGCTGTGGTGTAGCGGCCATAAAACTCGTCAGAATTATAAACGGGCCAATGTACTATTATATTATGTTTATATCAATAGTACCCAATTTGGACAGAATTTAAAATACATACACACATCATTTAAAGGGAGATGGTGAATGGGACAAAATATGAAAGCAGGCCCGCAGAGAGCCGAGCCGGGCCCCTGGGACAGTTCGCGTTTACGGGCCCACCTAAAAAATAAACTCAATCTAGTAAAAAAATAACATACAAAAATATTTCAATTCACATTGTCAGTTTTATTTCATATAGAAAATGGTACTGTTTTTAATCATTTTTTAAATTTTGTATACCTTAACTCTTTGAAATCAATTTAAACAGGGTTACCAACATTTTTCATTTAATAAGTAAATATTTCTGAGAAGCTTGGTTCACCACCTTACCAATCGCGGTACTTTGGAAACTCTAAATCAAAGTCGATTTTCCTCAATTTCAACTCACTTTTCTAGGATTTTCCCATGTATAAACAAGGTAAATATTTGATTGGATGCTTATAATTTTAGTTTGGTGATTTGGTTAAGTTAAACACTTTAATTTTAAAACAATTTTTTGTAGCAACAAAATACCTATGTATGTATGTATCTATGAAATCCTAGTTCGAGTACTGTCAATACTGCTTTGCCTTTCCGGGTCCCCAAAAACCTTCCGGGCCCAAGGGCAATTGCCCTGGCTGCCCCGCCACACCCCCTTCTCCGCGGCCCTGTATGGAAGTGATTTTTAGGTGCTATTGGAAAAGTGCAAAACTATGAATTTTGGTCCAATATTTCAAAAGTATCGATTAACAATCAAAATATAATAATGTATGTATATAGGCCTCCATTGATGATTTAGGCTTGAGAGTATGTGAATCCGTTCGATTTCTATAAGCTTCGGAAACAATTTTTGAGGGGACAACGCAAACGTAATTAACCCACATAATTAACCCACTTGGTTATAACGGTTAGTTCAACTAATTTAAGCTCAGAAATGAAATTTTATATTGTCGGATATTTATTAATTTGCATTCATTTCTGTGTGCGATTAAATGGAGAAGTTATACCCCAAAATGTCTGTTTCTGAACAATCGGTTGTATGACGGCTACATATATGCTATACTGATCCGATCTTGACATATTTCACCAAAATGGTTCAGAACAATATGAGTACAAATACCAAAAGGCTTCATGTTCTTCGCTGTTTAAGTGAAGAAGTTATACCCCGAAATGTCAATATCTGAACAGTGGGTTGTATGAGTTCAATATGTTATAGTGGTCCGATTTAAGCGATTCCGACTAATGATCAGCAGCGTTGCCGTTGAAAAATTTTCGTGGTGGCTAGATTTGATTTAATTTGTGGCTAAAAATGGCTAAAAAATTTGGTTCGTGGCTAAAAATGGTGGCTAAAAAATTTTGTTGCAAATTAACATGTTTTAAATTTATTTTTCAAGTTCAGGTACAAAATTATTGCATACAATATAAGGAAAAAATCATAAATTTTTGTAAAAAATAAAATATTCATACATACATAGTATGTACTTAACTATATCTAAAAAAAATAGATATCACATTCAATATCTAACATTATGTCGTCTTCTCTTCATAAATTAATTCTTTCTTCATCAATTTAATGAGATCTTATGTTATTTCAAATTCATTGCAACATTGTTTTACATTCTTTAAGCCCATATATATAGTACTCCTATATTCGTAATACCTACGAGTTCCATCAGCCAACATTACAGTACAGACATATAAAAAAAGAAAGAGAAAACCGAGCAATCAAATTTGAAAAATGACATATGAATTCAAAATAAACCCCAGTGACGGCACATAAAAAAAAATTATAGGGAATTTACATATTTATTATTTGATTCTCGTATTAAAAAATTAAAAAATGTCGAAGCGGTGCTATATTTGTGATAATAAAAGTGATAAAATAAATAAAATAGCTTTACATACGTATTTCGTTTTGAGTGTATTACTGGTTATATAAATATATATATACATATGTAAATAGATTTCCAAAAGACGAAAGCATTTGCAAACAATGGATGCATGCGTGCGGTCTGATGCCTGACGACGTTGTTAAAAACATTCGAATCTGCAGCAACCATTTCCAAAAAAGCGATTACACTGGGAATCGCCTGTACGTATCAATGCCTGAAAGATACTGCAGTAGTCCGGGACTAAAAAGGATTTTTTAATCCCAAGCTCCGGACAAAACACTGCAGCTCCCACCCGTCCACCTTTTATCCGCCTGTAAATATGTGGAACATATAGCGATTGGTTCGTAGTCCTTTCTTCCATCCGTCTTGTTATATTATTACCTGTGGTCCCCTGTTGAGGTCGGTTTGGAGAGTAACGTAGTCTGAACTTTGGTCCTCATATGTTGGTGTGTCCAAAAGTTCGTTGTCTAAATTGTCCTGTTATTCAGTTTAGAAATTCGCAGTACTCATCGTGTTGGCGGAATTCGAACGTATGTACATACTTTACAAACATAACCCTCAAACGGCAGAATTCGACTTTTTGATATAATGCCCATGGATCGGACCACAGGATTTTAACATTAAACGCTTTCCGCCCCGATTCATAAAAATATGAGTGCATAGAAAATAGATTTTTCTAGAACATTTCCACTAATTTTCATAACCAAATTCACAAAAGTTTGCATCTTAAAATAAATGTGGCAAATTTCTTATATTAATTATAAACAAATTCAAAAACTAAAATCAAAGGGGTATAAGTCCCCTAGAACACAATGATGCCTTTCAATTTTTTTTTTCAAACGCCTCTGAACTCAATTGAATGTATTTGTCACACATATTCCCAGATGACATTAAATGTAATTGAGGCGCATGCGCAGAACTGCCAGTTGCACAAAATTTTTGGATGAATTCATACACATTGCACAGATAGAATACTATCAATATAGAAGTACTATATATATGTTTAAGCCATATCTTATAGTTAAAATTGCATTCGACATTGTATGATTCATTTTGTTTCGATTTTTGGTTTTGACAATATTCATTACGGCACGGTAGGCAGGAAGCGACGATAGGTTGCATGAAAATGTCGAGAAAAAAGGAAAGTGGGGTTGTGTTATGTGATGTTTATAGATGGAACATCCGTTGAAATTAAAATCCGAGCTGCTCCTTTTTCAAGGATATCCACATTTTTTGTTTTTTTTGAAAGGATCAAATATTGAGAAAATCGAAAATTCGCCACCGTCCAAATTTTTCCGATTTCAATACATTATTTGGTCGCTAAGGGATACAAAAAAAGGTATTAAAAAGAAAAATGGACACCTGTAGTGGAAAAATCCAATGTGAACAGGACCTAAAGGATAACCACTGAAATTTAAAATAACACAAAAAGTACCCACTTTAATTTGCGTATAACTCCTAACATGTTAACTCTACGTGAAAATTCCTTATAATAGATTTCATTCAGAATAAATAAAGGAATATTTCTTTGATATACAATTTTGATGTACCTGCAGTGGTTAATGCACTTTGGTCCATCTAAAGTGAAAATTTCAAAAAAGGAACGTTTTTTTTATGGTGCTATTTTAAGTTCAAATATTTTTCTAGTTTATGTAAATATTTTAATCTAATGATCCAATTCTCATTCTTACATATCTATACGTTAATATTAAAAAGAATTAGAGCTGAAATACGCGCTAGCTGTGCACGGTGGGCGGTAAGCAACAATAGGTTGCATGAAAATATCGAAAAAACGATCGCCGGCTAAACACTTACGTAAAATGATATTCTAATATACTTCATAAACACACAGCAAGCGTGAATAAAATCTCCAACATTTTTTTTAAACGAAAATTAGTACCAGCACACAGCTAGGCACATATTCGTTGGGCCATCGTTTTTACGATATTCCCATGCAACCTATTGTTGCTTCCCGCCCACCGTGCACAGCTAGCGCGTATCTCAGCTCTAACTCTTTTTTAGTATTAACGTAGAGATATGTAGGAATGAGAGTTGGATCATTAGATTAAAATATTTACATAAACTAGAAAAATATTTGAACTTAAAATAGCACCATAAAAAAAACGTACTTTTTTTGAAATTTTCACTTTAGATGCACAAAAGTACATTAAGCACTGCAGGTACATCAAAATTGTATATTAAAGAAATATTTCTTTATTTATTCTGAATGCAACATATAATAAGAAATTTTCACGTAGAGTTAACATTTTAGGAGTTATACGCAAATTAAAGTGGGTACTTTTTGTGTTATTTTATATTTTAGTGGTTATCCTTTAGGTCCTGTTCACATTGGATTTTTCCACTACAGGTGTCCTGTTTTCTTTTTAATACCTTTTTTTGTATCCCTTAGCGACCAAATAATGTATTGAAATCGGAAAAATTTGGACGGTGGCGAATATTCGATTTCCTCAATATTTGATCCTTTCAAAAAAAACAAAAAATGTGGATATCCTTGAAAAAGGAGCAGCTCGGATTTTAATTTCAACGGATGTTTCATCTATAAACATCACATAACACAACCCCACTTTCCTTTTTTCTCGACATTTTCATGCAACCTATCGTCGCTTCCTGCCTACCGTGACGGAAAAGGTTCTTTTCACTTCGGCGTTGCTAAGTGGTAGAAGTAGCAAACAATATACAAAGTCAGTTAAGGCGGATTCATCGTTCAAGTTCAGAACTTTTTTGCCATGTGGTTGTTGTTGTGTTTTCGGAGTGTGAGAGGAATTCCGAAAAGTTCTGAACTGTTTTTATTAGTTAACTCAAATTCAACTTTAGTTCTGAACTCGAACGATGAATCCGCCTTTAGATCCTTATACGGACTTCCATCGACAGCCTACTAATCCACTAATGGCCTGGTTATGCTACCAATCAAGCTGGTCGAGCACCGTGTAATTGTTGTTGTGCACTCCGACGGTGAGAGAATTTTCGGACTCTCACATCCAGCAAACTTGCTGTGTGAAACAGGCAGCCAGCAAACGAGGTTTCAGAGGTAATAATGTGATGTTGTGTATGTGCTCAGTAATTTTCATGTGTTATGTTGTGTATGTGCGCTCCAAACATCAATGTAAGCGTAACCACCTCTCACCAATCACGAAATGTTTCCGATTTTGATTGGCAATCAAGATTGTAACCATAACCATAGCATAACGAGTATCAACAGGCATTTATCGATAGTTGCGTTACTTGTTTTGTTTTTTAACACTTAAATCGATTTGTGATAATCGCTGAATTGAATTAGCGTTACCACATCCTTCCTATGTGCAAAATTATGGTTCATTACAAGCGGTGGCTAAAAACGTGGCTAGTGGCAAAACCGAAATTTTGGTGGCTAAAAAAACACGGCGGTGGCTAAATCTAGCCACTAAATGGCTAAAACGGCAACGCTGATGATCAGCTAGTTATACAAAGATAACCCATACCGAATTTCTCTAATATACATATGTATGTATGTAGAGGAATATCTCTTGTTTACTAAAGTTTAATATTTTCGTTATGGAGTACCTTTGCACGGATTCACCCATAAACATACATATACATATACACACTTGCAAGGAAAAAGGGAAAATTTGATAAAAATAGAATGAAAAAAGTTTGAGTACATCAACTCACGAAATGCCTGCATAACTGTGAACGCTGAGGTTCGAAACGAGCAACATGACCAACACCAAACTAAAATAAATAATTTCTCTCTTTAATTAAACACCAATTGTTGGGTTTCTTAACAAAAAATATAGCGGTAACCCCTAGCAATGGGCGGCATATCCTCCGAGTGTGTTTCTGCTAGTCTAAGGGCCGGTTTCACCATCTCCGATTAAGCACTTAACCAGAGATTATCACGCGGTTAAGCAATTTATTTGACAGCTCGCTATACAATTTACGTCAAACTAACCAGCGATTAAATTAACCGGAGGTGGTGAAACCGGCCCTAATTATGCAAGCTTATTTTAAGCGACTTGCAGAATGGTTACCAAAATGTTTGCTAGGTTAGTGCTGAACAAAGAATACTTTACATATAAGGGAAAGACGTATATCGATAAGAAACAGCTGTGCTCAGGTGATTAATAATAGTTACCGGTACACATTTTTGTAACCGTTTTGGAAATCCAACTTCAAAGAAGTTTGCATAATTATACTAATTTCAGGGTTTATTCTACGCTTAAAATAAACATGCGTCTTGGTACAAATATTTTATATTTTTAATAATAATAATAATAATAATAACCCACGCCCTCCAATCCCGCCCGACCGCACGAGAGGCGCACCCGCATGACGTACGGATATTTTTTATTTACATAAAATGCCGAGGTGTTGAGTGGCAGGAGTTTGTTAAGCGTCGAGATCTTAAACTGCTCAGCTACAGAGAAATAAAATCATCAGCTGAGTATAGTACAATTGAAGTTAGTCTTGAGAATTATAAAAGAATAATCGCTACTATGTGTTAAGATAAGACAGTATTTTTTCCCTTATAATGAAAAGTGAGTCCGAAATATCTAAAAAGCTGGAATAGGAATTAAAGCTCTTACATAAACCCCGGAAAGGTTCATTTAATTCAAAGTTTGATTTACACTGCTTTAAGTAGATAGGGTTGAAGTGTCTTGTTGAACGAGAAGGAATGTTAAAGTTTATTTCAGCTAGCAAGAAAGGAGAAAGAATTAAGCCATTCAAGAGCTTAACGATAAATATTACCCCTAACATTTCTCGTCGACTTGCAAGAGTCGGAAGATTAAGGAGTTTTAAACGGCTAGTATACGGTGGAAGATTGTAACCAGAATCCCAAGGCAAATTTCTTAAAGCAAAAAGCAAAAACTGTTTTTGGACTGACTCTAAGCGATCAGAGTGAATCTGATAGTATGGATTCCAAACTATGGAACCATATTCCAATATAGGTCTTACTAAAGTTGTAAAGAGTGTTTTAGTTATGTATGGGTCGCTGAATTCCTTTGACCAACGTTTTACAAACGCTAAGACACCTCTTGCCTTATTTGCTGTAGCATTAATATGAATGTTAAAACTAAGTTTGCAGTCCATTATTACACCTAAATCCACAAACTCATTTACTTGTTCGAGGCCAAAGCCATTTATTGCATAAGAAGCTGGCTGTACGGTTTTCCGGGAAAAGCGCATGAATTTACATTTATTGAGGTTAAGTGGCATTAAGTTAGTGTCACACCAAGAAACTAAGGAATTTAAATCTTCCTGAAGCAAAGTTCTATCATCAAATGAAGAGATTGATCTAAAAAGCTTTACGTCGTCCGCATACAATGAAATTTTTGAGTGTTTAATTGTAGTAGTTATATCGTTAATAAATAGCAAAAACAGAATCGGGCCAAGGTGACTGCCTTGAGGAACTCCTGAAGTAACATTAATAATAGACGAGTAAGCATTTTTGAAAATCACCCTTTGTGTTCTATTTAAAAGATATGAAGATATCCATTGCAAGAGGCTGGGCTGAAAGCCAAGAAGATCAAGTTTAAGAATCAGCAAGGAGTGATTGACTTTATCAAATGCTTTGCTGAAGTCCGTGTATATAACATCAGTGGGCAAGTTTTGAGAAAATCCATTAGAAATACTAGTGGTAAACTCCAGTAGGTTTGTGACCGTTGATTTACCCTTACAGAACCCGTGTTGTGAATCACAAATTAATGAGGACGTTGAATGAGACAATCTATTGGTAACTATTGCTTCAAATAATTTAGGAATAGCCGAAATATTTGCTATACCTCGATAATTTTCTATGGAGGACCTACTCCCGCTTTTATGAAGGGGGATAATGAATGACTCTTTCCATAGCATAGGGAAAATGCCTTGTTCCAAGGAACTATTGAATAATGCAGTTAGTGGTTTAAACAGGTTTATGGCACATTTTTTTAGAAAGCATGTTGGTATCTGGTCAGGACCATAACTAAATGACTCTTTTAATGATAATAAGGCTGACAACACGTCCTCTGCAGATATATATGGTTTGTAAATTGATGTATTAGGAGATAATCGATATGGATAGTTACGAAATGGAAGTTCTTCTATGTTGGAATAATTATGTTTGAAAAATTGTGCAAAAAGATTGGAAATTTCTTGACTATCACTTGAAGTGTTGTCTTGATATCTCATAGCAGACGGAAACCCATTAACTTTTCTCTTGGAGTTTACGAAACTGTAAAACGATTTTGGATTACGAATAAAATTAGACTTAATTTTACGTATATAAGCTCTATAGCAATTTTTATTTAACACAAAGTATTGGCGTCTAAGCTCAGCATACTTTAAGTAGTCGGCATGCAAGCCCGATTTCTTGTATGATTTGAAAAATCGGGATTTCTTATTTTTTAAAGTTTTAAGCTCTTTTGTGAACCAAGGTTGTATTGGCTCACTGTACTCACGAACACGTTTAGGCACAAGTTTTTCAAATAGGCAATGAATAATTTTATTAAAAAGTAAAACGTTTTGCTCGACATCGTTATTGAATTTTGGCCATGTTAAACTAGCTAACTCATGATTAAGTTTTTTAAAGTTGGCCTTGGAAAAATTATAATATGTACTTGTGTTAGCTGAACTAGAAATGCAGCCATTAATATTGTTTACAATTTCGTATGTAATCTCTAGAGAAGGGTGGTATAAGTCCTCCGGTAGAACAAGAGGGTCACAGCGGTGAAGGACATACTTAGAGCTATCATCTACAAAAACTAAGTCTAAGATTAAGATGTTTTGATGTGTAAACATCTTTGCTGTAGCTACGAGTGATTTCGAAAAACAGGTAAAGTTTACGCGTAAACGTAAATGACCTTTGTGTTAGTGCACTGCTGCGTCCGTGTGAATCGCTTGGCATTGTCAGTGGTAGGTAGGTAGCTAGGCATGTACTTACAAATGCTTGCATGCATAGCCGTGCAAATGCAAATATCAACAACAACAGCAACGAAGCGAAGTGAAGTTGTTGTTGTTGTTTTCTGCAACAATGCGACAAATAGGCAAAATAAAAAGGACCAACCTGTTTGAACATGTATGGATATGCATACCTACATCTACCTATCTAATTTTCTGTGCAATATTGGTATCAAATGAAAGGTTTTGAGCAGGATTTCTATATGAAGCTCTTTTCATTGTGACCCCTAGGGCGGGTCTCAAGATATGGGTCAAAAGGAGGACCCGGATGATCCTTGAATTTTTCTTAGCAATATTGGTATCGAATGAAAGGTTTTGAGCAGGACTTCGATATGAAGCTCTTTTCATTGTGACCCCTAGGCCGGGTCTCAAGATATGGGTCAAAAGTAGTACCCGGATGATCCTTGAATGTTTCTGAGCAAAATTGGTATCAAATGAAAGATCTTGAGCAGGCCTTCTTCAGGGAGCTCTATTCTTCATGGTTCCTAGGTCAGGTCCGGAGATATGGGTCAATAGGAGGACCCGGATGATCTTGCATGTTTCTGAGCAAAATTGGTATCAAATGAAAGGATTTGAGAAAGGCTTCTACAGAGAGCTCTACTCTTTATGATTCCTAGGTCGGGACCCGTGATATACATAGGTCAAAACGAGGAGCCGGATGATCCTTGAATGTTTCTGAGCAATGTTGGTATCAAATGAAAGGTGTTGAGCAGCCCTTCTACACGGAGCTCTACTCTTTATGATTCCTAGGCCGGGTTTCTATCTTCTTCTTTGCTTTTTCATCCCGCCAGCAATATTTGCTAGTGAAAATCAATTAAGTAAAAATTAAATTCAAAGTACGGAAACACAAAATTAGTAAAAAATATATTACATTGTACATAGTACGGAAACAGACGTAAGTTCACATCAACACTTTGAAGTTGGCTGCGATTCAAGGCAGCGGCAGCGAATTTAGAATTTGGGCTAAACGGAGCGGTGCTGCCAGCTGCCTCTGCTGTACTATGTGCCGCTTCATTACAAACCGTAGTTTCTAAAAATCAGCTGATTTCGAAAACCAGTCGCTGCCACAGCCACAGCGCTATTGTAATTCCGGCTTTAAGCGTTGGCAGTGGCTGCTTTATTTGACATTTGCCCTGTAAAAAAGTGTGCGACGAGTCTCTAAAAAGATTTGTCCGGGAGCGCTCTCTTTCGGGTACAATTAGTCTACAATTGTTCCCAATTGTACCCGAACGGGTACATATGTATACTAATTGTAGACGAATTGTACCCGAAAGGGTATCAAACGGGTACAATTAGTCGCACAAATGGATGTGTCGCATTTGCTACCTGTTCGGGTACAAAACGGGTACAATTGTGCGCTTTTGCTACCCGTTCGGGTACAAACTGGGTACAATTAGTCTCTTCATAGGACATGCTCAAACAAAAGAGAACACTTCAACCCATATAAAGAGATACAAATGGGTAGTAATCGCATGCTCCCTTGCGAGTTGTCCCGGATGTATCCCGGAGTGATCGCATTTTTTGCAGGGTGACTGATATGTATGTATGTATATAAATATGGCATTTTTTCTTATCTTTTTAGCTGGCGGGAATATAAACCATTTAAACGAATTTTAAAATAAGTATATTAAATGGCTGCTTTAAGTAATGAAGAAATCGTGATTTTCGATTTGGGAATATTGTACTACGAGTACAAAAATTATAGGAGCCCAAGGATTTGGACCAGGGAAATATACACAGACGAAGAGCGGCACTCGCATGGATTTTTTGGGCAGGCGTATAAAATCATAAAAACAAATGACGATGGTGAGTTCCACAAGACGACACGAATGAACGTTGAGGTGTTCAATATGTTGTGCTCGTTGTTGGAAAAAAAATTGACAAGAACTTCGCGTAGGAAGCCTATCGAACCGGAGTGCCGGCTGGTTTTGACATTGATGTAGGTTTTGGTGGATTTGATTCATAATGTTAATGATGGGAATGTTCTCTACATATACATACATATAATTTCTAAAAAATTGTTTGTGTTTGTATATTCTTTCGATAGGTATCTAGCCCAAGGTGCGAAATGGCAAACGATTGCATGGACCTTTCGGATGGGCCTAACGACTGTCCGCAATATCGTGTATGAAACTTGCGAAGCCATTTGGGATGAATTGTGGATTATATATTTGCCTCCACCCAATGAAAACGAATATAAAATCATAGCGGATCAATTTGAGAAAAAAACAGGACTTCCACATTGCGTTGGCTGTATTGATGGCAAGCACATACGCATTCGATGTCCACCACGCTGTGGATCACTCTACTTTAACTATAAAAAATATCATAGCATAGTTTTGCTTGCTGCTTGTGACCATAATTATTGTTTCACTGCTGTTGATATAGGGGCGTATGGAAGCCAGAGTGATGGTGGAGTATTGCGAGCCAGCTCTTTTGGCAGCAGAACTATAAACAACACGATAAACTTGCCAAAAAGTGCAATATTACCTGGCTCTAGTATATCAATGCCCTACTTCTTCGTTGGTGATGCTGCTTTTCCGCTTCGCAAAAATTTAATGAGACCATACCCAGGCAGATATCTCGCACAAAATAAAAGTCGTTTCAACGAGATCCTTTCGAAAACAAGATGCAAGATAGAGAATACTTTTGGGATAATGACAATGCGGTGGCGTCTTTTATGCGACGGTATGTTATGCCATCCAGATAATGCAGAAAAAATTGTGAAGGCTGTAGTGGTTCTCCATAATTTCGTAAAACAAAATGATTTCGAATATTGTCCAACTACGTTAGTAGACCACTATGATGGTGATGTGGAAGTACAAGGTCAATGGCGCAACGAAGTGGCAGCGCTGCCACAAACAAGGTTATTTACTCGCTTTAATGCTCCAAAAGACGCTTTCAAAATGCGTGATATCCTAAAGGATTAAATTAATACATAATTTGTTCTTTCCTTATAATAAGCGTTTGTTTATTATTGTTTTGTTCTTTATGGCAAATAGCTATTAAACTGCTAAAAATTATTAAACAATGTTCCTAATGTTTTTATTTATGCAACAAGTGGACAATTGTAGGTATGACAGAAAGAAAGAAAAAATAAGAAATTATAAGATACTTTTTGGTTGCTTGTTTTTCCGACAGGGTATAAGTAATTTAAAAATACTCAAAAACTCCAATTCGCATATATGTACATCAGTCAATAGTAAAATTGTATCCCGGAAAAAAGTTCACCAATATCAAAACGGGTTAATGTCCAAAAATTACTACACCTCATACGGAATATATGTATAATGTCCATGTTTGCCTAAATTACCCGTAACAATGAAAAAAAGGCAGAAGCGACCACCCCATTATCGAAACACATTAAAAGCCATCAAAATACAATAAGTGCCATAAAAAGAATATATCGACGCTTCCAAACAATACTGTACTAAGTCGACTTAGTACATTTTCCCGTTTTTGGCGTTTTCAAGTAGAGCGGTTCTTAATTTAGATGCTGCCTAATTTTGGTATCAATCGGACAATCCAATCAAAAGTTATAAGCAAAAGTGTACATATAATACAACTCGAGATTTTTACAGAATAAAAATTTCGAGAGCTTGCCATGAAAAACCACGTAGCAAATTTTTATTTTTTCTTACGGTTTTAATAAAGCATACCCTGACTTTGATATTGTCGAGTTTTGGTGTTGGTCGTTCAATCCAAACAGAAGTTATAAGTGAAAATATACTTAGCATACAACCGAAGTTTCATATCGAGTTTAAACTTTGAGAGCTTCTCCTGCAAAACACAGTTTTCAGACTTAGTACAGTTTTGTTTGGAAGCGTCGATATATCCACAGTACTACAGATTCCATTGGATGAAATGTAAACACTTAAACTCAGTTATGTTATAAACACTTGGTTTAATAAAAACTTTTAAAAGAAACAAAACAAAGGTAACAAACAATTCATAAATTACCTAAATAGATTGTATTGGATTTATCCATTACAACCAATCTCAAAACAAAGGTAACGAACAATTCATAAATTACATAAATAAATTGTGTTGGATTTATCCATTACAAACAATTTCCAAATAAACATTTTTATATAACTAGTTTAGATACACAGTACCTATACTTACATATCAACTAATTTTTGTTCATAACTTTTTTAAAAGTAGAGTAATGCAAAAGTTTAACGCAAATCTACTTTGAGCCAGTCGATATTTACACTGGTCGATTTTTATTGTACGAGGCCGCATTAATTTAATATAACTTTTAAAAAAATATAAAATTGAAATAAAAGCGTCCTTCTGTTTACTTAAAAGTTATATTAAACAGAATCCAGTTGAGGTAATGTACATATGTACTATGCACTTATAAATAGAGTAAGTCTTTCTCTTCTCAAAATCTTTTTGATTAAGTTTTATGATTAATTACATATACATACATACATATAGTGGCGGACGAAATTCTACATACATTAAAACTCCTGTTTTTTCCTACGACAAGTTCTTGTAAATTTTTTCCCAACAACGAGCATAAAATATTGAACACCTCAACGTTCATTCGTGTCGTCTTGTGGAACTCACCATCGTCATTTGTTTTTATGATTTTATACGCCTGCCCAAAAAATCCATGCGAGTGCCGCTCTTCGTCTGTGTATATTTCCCTGGTCCAAATCCTTGGGCTCCTATAATTTTTGTACTCGTAGTACAATATTCCCAAATCGAAAATCACGATTTCTTCATTACTTAAAGCAGCCATTTAATATACTTATTTTAAAATTCGTTTAAATGGTTTATATTAGGGTTGGGCGTTATATATCGATATATCAATATATCGATATTTTAAAAATAGTACAGCCGATAATATCGACGATATTTTGAACTACCGTGCATCGATAATCGATAATTTTTCGTCATTTCGAGCCAAATTCGATATTTTTCATACATTTCTGATTCGCTTTGAATTTAACAGCAGAACATTTTTAGGAAGTGGTATAACAATAATGTCCGGGTGCTTGAATTTACATTACTTTCTTCTTCACGCAATTCTTAATGATGTTTATGTTTATACTTCAGAATTGGTAGAATACATGTAGACACGTCCAACTTTAACAACAAATATCTAGTAAACTATAAGTCTCCGGCAAGTTTTGATATCAGTTTTGAGATCTGCGAGAGCACCTCTAACCCTGTGAAAAAATGGGTTTTCGCGGGGCGTGCTTCCTTAATGTAAAGCCGACCCTTTCGATATATTGATATATCGATGTTTTTACACGGCATAAATCGATGTTTTTTTAAATATCGATATAATATATATCGATATATTTTTCCAATTTGCCCATCCCTAGTTTATATTCCCGCCAGCTAAAAAGATAAGAAAAAATGCCATATTTATATACATACATACTGTGGCGAATATAATCGGTTCTCCACTTACATCACTAAAATGATTGAACACATCTCTAGGGAAAGTGCCAGAACTAGAAGAAGATACCAGATAATTTCCAGTGTTGCCAGAATTTTCCAGATTGCGTTTGACAGACTATATAAGGCGGCGAGCAGGCGCTCCAGAGTCAGTCGTAATTTAACCGTAGAAGTGTTAACATCAAGTGAAGTAAAACAAGTGTAGACTTTTTAGTCGTGAAATAAAGCAGTGTGAATTAAGAAGTAAATAAAGACTTTTATTTAACAATTCAGCGATACGAACCCTATAGAAATAATCGAGCTATCGACAAATACGTAACAATTGGTGTCAGAATTGGAATTGTTAAATAAATTCCAGGACCAAGGATAACGAAGCAAGGATAACGAATCAAGGATAACGAATCAAGGATAAGGAAACAAGGATAACGAGACAAGGATAACGAAATAAGAATAATGGCAAAGTTAAATGATCTGAAAATCCAAGAACTTAAAAGGGAGTTAGAAAAGAGAAACCTGAGTACCACCGGCAATAAAATTGAACTACAGGCAAGGTTAAGAGTAGCTATGGAAGCATATAACATTAATGTAGATGAGTTTGATTTCAACGATGATGTGGAAGAGGTGCAAAAGGAAGAAACCCAGAAGGAAGAGGCTCCACAGTCAGTAGCAAACGTAGACATGAACTCGATATTGGCTGTGCTGACACAAATGTCGAAAAAAATGGAAGAACAACAGGCACAGATATCGGCAAAAATGGAAGAACAACAGGCACAGATATCGGCAAAAATGGAAGATCAACAGGCACAGATGTCGACAAAAATCGAAGAACAACAGGCACAGATAACGTCAAAAATGGAATTGCAACAGTCAGTACTTTCATCACAGGTGTCCGGCATTGCGGCTCAGTTGGAGGCACAAGAAGAACGCATGTCCTTACAATTCAAGGCACAGGATGCAAAAATTATACAAGTTAAGGAGGTCCTTGAAGAAAGACAAGAAAAATTAGAGGACGATGTAAAAGCATTGAAAGCCCGTCTTCAGGATATTCAACTAAGTCGTCCAGACGCTTCAACTGCTACACAGAAGATAAAACCTCCGTCGTTTGATGGAAGTGGTCCATTTCAAGTATTCAAGCTACAATTTGAGAAAACGGCAGTTGTAAATAATTGGAGTGCGGAGGACAAATTTGCTGCCCTGTTCGTAGCATTGAAAGGACCTGCAGCAGAAATATTACAGACTGTTAGCGAGGGCGAAAGTAACAGCTATGACGCAATTATGGGTGCCATTGAAAGACGTTATGGTAGCGAGCACAGGAAGCAGATATATCAAATGGAGTTGCAGAATCGCTTCCAGAAACCAAATGAGACGTTACAAGAATTTTCTTCTGAGATTGAGAGGCTAGCTCATTTGGCAAACGCAGGAGCACCTCAAGAATTCATCGAAAGAATGAAAATTCAAAGCTTCATCAATGGAATACGAGATATTGAAACGAAGCGGGCTACCTATGCAAACCCAAAAGGAACTTTCGCTGAAACGGTCTCATATGCTTTGACACAGGAAACGGCATCTCTATTAAGCAAGCCCACTTACAAGGCTCATCGTGTGGAAGTGGAAACGCCAGACTTACTAAGCAAAATATGGGAGGCGTTGAATGAAATGCAGAAAAAGAAAAGTAACGCTGTGAAATGCTTCAGATGCGGAAAAATAGGACATATAGCACGCCACTGCAGCAATAGTTCCAGTAAGTTCAGCACTGCCGATGGGCGCAAGCGGAATATTGATGGGTATGAACAAGCGCCCAAATCAACTGAGTCGTTAAACTAAAGCGGGCCAGCCAAAAGGGGCGTGGGCTGGTCCCCACAATGGAATGCCCCATAATCTCTGTCTCTCAGTTGGGAAGAAGCACGAGTAATGTTACTATTGGTGGTTTGGTGGACGGAATGGAGCGAATGTTGACTGTGGATACGGGAGCATCTCATTCCATCATTCGATCTGACTTGGTAAAGAAGGAAATAAGGCCATTGTATGGAGCAAAATTGCGTACGGCAACAGGCGAGGATACCCAAGTCCTAGGGGAAGTTACATGCGAAGTTGTAATTGGAAATGTTGTCGTACTACACACCTTCATAGTGGCGGAAATTGTTGATGAAGTCATAATTGGTGTGGACTTCCTAATCGACCAAGGCATTAAGATTGACATGAAAAACAAGGTTATGAGTTACAAAAACTTGGAGGTGCCGCTAAATTTTGGCTACGATAAGAGATGCAGCAGTAAGAAAGTGCTCGTGGAAGAGAATCAGCAGATACCGCCAAAGTCCGAGGCAATTATTTGGGCAAAGATTGATGGAGATTGTGGGACAAACAAATTGTGGGTTGTCGAAGCAGAAACAGAAACTAAATCCGATGTACTTGTTGGAAAAACCCTGGCTATGACAAAAGAAGATGGACGACTACCAGTAAGAGTACTTAATGAGTTCAAGTCACCAATCAAACTCTCCAAAGGTGCTATATTGGGAAAATGCGAAGAGGTTGACATCATCATGAATTGCGAACAATCCCAAGGAGAAGTTTCTACTAGCAATACAGATCTTTCAGATGAAATAAATGCTTGGACAGAAGAACTGCAGGAGAATCACAAAAGAAAGGCGAACGAATTACTTGCCAAGTATTCTAGCATATTTGATAAGGATGGTACAAAACCAGGCAGGACAAATATTGTGAAGCATCACATTGACACCGGTGATGCAAGGCCAATCCGTCAGGCTCCTCGCAGCGTTCCATTAGCGAAACGTCAAATGGTGAGCCAGATTATACAAGAAATGAGCGACAGTGGGGTAGTTGAACCATCAGTCAGTCCATGGAGTTCTCCGGTAGTACTTGTTAAAAAGAAAGATGGCAAGATGAGATTCTGCGTTGACTACCGGAAACTGAATGATGTAACGAAAAAGGATAGTTACCCATTGCCAAGAATTGACGACACTCTGGACTCGCTATCTGGAACGGAATGGTTTTCAACACTGGACTTGAAAAGCGGCTATTGGCAAGTCGAAGTAAAAGAGGAAGACAAGGAGAAAACAGCCTTCAGTGTTGGCGATGGTCTTTGGCAATTTACGGTGATGCCATTTGGATTATGTAATGCTCCAGCTACCTTTGAGAGACTAATGGATCAGGTACTGAAAGGATTGCACTGGAAAACATGTCTTGTGTACCTGGACGATATCATTGTATTGGGAAAAGGCTTTGATGAACATCTCAAAAATTTGGAGGAAGTTTTCCGAAGAATAGCTGGCGCTGGTCTCAAGTTAAGTCCTAAGAAATGTGCATTATTCAAGAAAGAAGTAAAATACTTGGGACATAAAGTGACTACAAAGGGCATCTGCACTGATAACGAAAAAATAGAAGCAGTAAAAGATTGGCCAAGACCTCGGAATCTACATGAATTGCGAAGCTTTCTTGGGCTGTGCACATACTATCGCCGATTTGTACCAAATTTTGCCAGCGTAGCAAATAGTCTCACGGAGCTTATGAGGAAAAATAAGACTTTTGAGTGGAGGAAGGAACAAGAAATGGCTTTCCAAACGTTAAAAGATCGGCTTTGTACTGCTCCAATGCTAGCATACCCGGTTCCAGGAGCGAGGTTTATTTTGGATACTGATGCGAGTGGTTATGCTATAGGAGGTGTTTTGTCACAGGAAATCGACGGACAGGAGAAGGTTATCGCATACTACAGCCGATCAATTGGGAAACCGGAAAGAAATTACTGTGTAACACGAAGAGAACTATTGGCATTGGTAGAATGCATCAAACACTTCCATAAGTACCTCTATGGTCAACGATTCCACGTCAGGACTGATCATGCAGCGTTAAAATGGCTTTTGAAATTCCGAAATCCGGAGGGTCAGTTAGCAAGGTGGATTGAGCGACTACAAAATTATGACTTTTCTATAGACCATCGCAAAGGCAGTACCCATGGAAATGCTGATGCAATGTCGCGGCGACCATGTAATCTTGAATGCAAGCATTGCTCTAAAGCTGAGGAGAAGGAAGACATCATAGATGTTCGGCTAATGACAATAACATCTACAGACGAATGGAATGCGGAACAATTAAGGAAGTGTCAGATAGAAGATCCAGATCTGGCACGTGTAATGATTGGTTTGGAGCAAAACGAACGACCATCAAAAGAAGAGATGTCAGCAGAAAGTCCTGTTGCCAAATCATATTGGGCACAGTGGAATAGTTTGCAATTGGTAAATGGTTGCCTACATCGTGTTTGGGAGAGTGAAGATGGTCAAAGTTCTAAAACATTGATAGTTGTTCCAAGGAAAAGAATACCGGATGTGTTAAATGAACTACACAATGGTCCAAGTGGAGGTCATCTTGGAGTAACAAAGACGGTAGAGAAAATCAAGAAGAGGTTTTATTGGGTCGGCTGCCGTCAGACAGTTGTTGAGTGGATTGCGAACTGCGACGTGTGCATAAAGGCTAAGGGTCCCAAATCCAGGAGTCATGGGCTGATGAAACAATACAACTCAGGAGCACCATTTGAGAGAATTGCCATGGATGTAGCTGGGCCATTTCCTACTAGCAAACTTGGAAACAAATATGTACTGGTAGTCATAGATTACTTCAGCAAATGGCCGGAGGTGTACCCGATTCCAAATCAAGAAGCAGAAACTATAGCCGAAGTATTCACCAACAATTGGGTGGCGAGATATGGTGCACCTATAGAGCTACATTCTGACCAAGGAAGGAACTTCGAATCAGTTGTGTTTCAGGAGCTGTGCAAAACACTGGGTATTAGGAAAACCCGAACAACTGCGTTGCATCCACAATCAGACGGCATGGTAGAAAGATTTAACAGAACATTAGAGGAACATTTACGAAAAGTGGTGGACAAGTTCCAGAGAGATTGGGACACTCATATTCCTCTGTTCCTGATGGCATATCGATCGGCCGTACACGATACAACAGGTCAGACTCCTGCAAAAGTAATCTTTGGTAGTGATCTTCGACTGCCAGCTGACTTGAAATTTGGGATAAGTGCTGATGCGGGAATAAATGCCAGACAATCTAACAACGTTCTGGAAGAGGAAATGAGAGAAATACATGAACTTGTAAGACAGCGAACAAAGATCATGAGTGACAAGATGAAGGCCAGATACGACAAGGCAATGAACTCAGAAGGTTTTGTTGAGGGAGATCTAGTTTTGCTATACAACCCGCAGCGAAAGAAAGGTTTGTCCCCGAAATTGCAGTGTACTTGGGAAGGGCCCTACAAAGTGATTAAACGGCTCAACGATGTTGTGTATCGCATACAAACGATTGGAAGACCAAGGAATAAAATGAAAGTGGTTCATCTGGAAAGGCTAGCAGCATTTGGGACAAGTAATGTGTCAGATCGGGACGATCAGACTTAGGTGGAGGGCAGTGTGGCGAATATAATCGGTTCTCCACTTACATCACTAAAATGATTGAACACATCTCTAGGGAAAGTGCCAGAACTAGAAGAAGATACCAGATAATTTCCAGTGTTGCCAGAATTTTCCAGATTGCGTTTGACAGACTATATAAGGCGGCGAGCAGGCGCTCCAGAGTCAGTCGTAATTTAACCGTAGAAGTGTTAACATCAAGTGAAGTAAAACAAGTGTAGACTTTTTAGTCGTGAAATAAAGCAGTGTGAATTAAGAAGTAAATAAAGACTTTTATTTAACAATTCAGCGATACGAACCCTATAGAAATAATCGAGCTATCGACAAATACGTAACAATACATATCAGTCAAATGTCAAATAAAGCAGCCACTGCCAACGCTTAAAGCCGGAATTACAATGTCCGTGTCCAAACACAGCAACTCTGCTGCGAAATTATCCAACGATTCCCTTTTGTGCCGCTGTTCTGTCTTCCATTTGTCCAAACACATCAACTCGTCGCTGGCCAACTTTTGTTCATTATGTTTTGTTCTGGCATTCTTCGAACGCTCTGATTGGTCACTGGCGATAAGAATTGCTGCACAAAGCGTGTTGTCCGAGCACCGACGACTTGGTGCCCCCCTCCTTTCCTCGTCGCCTTCTCACCATCAAACGAACAAAAGCAGCGGGTTGCTCAACTTCGTGTCTCCGTGTTTGGACGTCGACATTAGCGCTGTGGCTGTGGCAGCGACTGTTTTTCGAAATCAGCTGATTTTTAGAAACTACGGTTTGCAATGAAGCGGCACATAATACAGCAGAGGCAGCTGGCAGCACCGCTCCGTTTAGCCCAAATTCTAAATTCGCTGCCGCTGCCTTGAATCGCAGCCATCTTCAAGTGTTGATGTGAACTTATGTCTGTTTCCGTACCTGTCTCCATATATCTTGTTTCACCAAAGAAACATGTAGCAAAACATCTCGATAAATAACCCGTCTCCACGTGGCTGATCGTGATTCAGTTTAACATTTCTCTTTCTTGCTCTTCTTAAATGTTTGTATGTTTGCTTATTTTTGCGTTTTGTTTTGGTCTGTGTGAGATTTCGATAGATTTTCGATACAAAATTAGAGAAGACATCGATATCATCGAGGTTGGCAAGATGATTCAGAATGAAACAGTGTTTCAATCTTCACTCGCTCTCAGAAATTTGTATGGAAATTGGCGAGTTTCGGCACTGGTTTCCATGTCGAAACAAGATTGAGAGAGAAAATGGGGAAAAAAGAGCGAAACACGTTATGTGGAGACATGGTATTAACTGTTTCATTCTGAATCATCTTGCCAACCTCGATGATATCGATGTCTTGTCTAATTTTGTATCGAAAATCTATCGAAATCTCACACAGACCAAAAGAAAGACGCAAAAATAAGCAAACATGCAAACATTTAAGAAGAACAAGAAAGAGAAATGTCAAACTGAATCACGATTAGCCACGTGGAGACGGGTTATTGAGCGAGATGTTTTGCTACATGTTTCTCTGGTGAATCAAGTTATGTAGAGACGGCCTTTTAGGAGAGAACCGAGTGCTATGGAGGAGTTGATACCGATAACAAACCGATATACGTGTTGCCTTTCTGTATAAAGTATTCTTTGGTGCAGTTTACTATCGATATACAAGTTTACTTGCGTGTTCCAGTTACTACCATAGTGTATAGCATACAGTGAAATGGCTCTGGGATGCGTAGTCGAAATTCGATAAAAAAAAAGACGATAAGTCATCGAAAAATAGCTTTGTTCAACAACTTTACTTGCAACAAGAGCACCAGTGACAAATTAAGAGTAAAAACGAGTAAAAGAGAAAATTATCAACCAAAGTTATTGAACACAAAATCGTAAACATTTGCAAGTAAACAGCTGATGCGCTGTTTTCACAATTTGATTTTTAGGTTAGGTTGTAATTGAAATGTTTGAAATTGAAAATGAATGTAAATAACTGAATTAGGAAGACGAAAATCTACTTTGGATATTCCACAACATCGTCAAGATTTCTTTTTGCGCTAATTTATTTAGTATGCAATTAGAAATTTGCGATTAAAATATTGGCATATTTCCAATTGCAATTTTTGTGATCATATGTTTTTGACGCTTCTATTTTTTTTAAAGCTGCAAGTAGTTGCAAGTGAAAATTTTACTTGCAACTATTTTCAACTCTCTCGAAGTCTTACTCTCCCAATTTGGGTCTCTTTTGCAAATTTTTTGGGTTATTGAACATAAAATTCGTAACTATTTGTAAAAGCAATTAAAAACTTTGAGTTATTGAACAAAGCTAATATCAAAATCGGGGACAGATTGGTATGGCGGCGACTTCCGGGGGTACAGATTGGTATGGCGGCCGGATGTGGTTGTTGTAAGAAAGGGGACCATAATGACAAGGTCGTAGCAATCAAGACAGAAACGCAATTCCGGAATTGGGAATTGAAAAAACCAATTCATAATTCCGAAAATAATTTAAGGCTGAGTTCCTAAAACGCAATTCCCGGTGATAGCGTAAACGCCAGCTATTCCACGAATAACATGTTCAAGAATGTAAAATCAACAACCTACAAAATAGAAAGAAGAAGAGCAACTTCTATTGCTTTCACCATCGTTAATGGGCCATAACAGCAACCCTGAAATCAGCTGAGCACAGCTGTTCGAATTTTTTAACACACATCCCAGAGTCAAGTCACTTGTATCCATTCACAATGGTTACTACATCGAGTTCTGGGCCAGGCTCAATTTTTACTGAAACAATCGGGATCATTGTTATACCATGTCTCCACATAACGTGTTTCGCTCTTTTTTCTCCATTTTCTCTCTCAATCTTGTTTCAACACGGAAACCAGTGCCGAATCTCGCCAATTTCCATACAAAATTTCTGAGAGCGAGTGAGGATTGAAACACTGTTTCATTCTGAATCATCTTGCCAACCTCGATGATATCGATGTCTTCTCTAATTTTGTATCGAAAATCTATCGAAATCTCACACAGACCAAAAAAAAACGCAAAAATAAGCAAACATACAAACATTTAAGAAGAGCAAGAAAGAGAAATGTTAAACTGAATCACGATCAGCCACGTGGAGACGGGTTATTTAGCGAGATGTTTTGCTACATGTTTCTTTGGTGAAACAAGTTATGTGGAGATGGGCTTTTATGTAATACCATGTGTCCACATAACGTGTTTCGCTCTTTTTATCTGCATTTGCTCTTTCAATCTTCGTTCGACCTCGAAACCAGGGCTCACATTTCCTTCTGTCTACCAAAAGCTATATCTCCAAAAGTATTAATTTTTTTCAAATGAATCTTTCAGGGGTTGTTAGGCGGGACTTTTCTTCATCTAAATTTATTACTTTCATAAATATTTTACTGTTATTAATAATAGCAAATTGCTGTTAAATAAACTAACACCATTTTCACCAATTTCTAAATTAAACACACACCTAATCCTTACTATATTTTCACACGTAGCTTTATTAAGCTGTTCGAAGCACTTTCACACACTTTTTATTAATTTTACTTGCCGAATTTTACATTTTAATTGTTCGACCAACTGCTTTTGTACCTTTTCAATAATAATAATGCCCACCAACATATAATGGTGATGCCACACCTACCAAAAGGTAAGTCACATGATAACGTCGCATTCACAGTGCGCGATTCGGAGCCAATCAAATGAGTAAATAAAGGCGGAGGGTGTACTACGCAGAAGGACATCACCGTGGCGGTAGCCACGGTTGGGGCACACGTCCGGACGGATGGCGTAGCCCAGGGTTATTTTTTATAAGCGCGGCCCAAGGCCGCCAACGCAGAAAAATTCAATACGCCCCAACTCGTTTACCACTGTGACGACGGCCTTATGAAATAGTCGACTGCGTGTGGCAACTCCGGTGTTTCTATTTCATTGTTTCGCAGAGAAAAGTGAAGTTAAATTTGACTTTTTTTGCAACTTTAACTACAAATTACTTAAAAACTATACATCTCCGGAAGCCAGGACTTTTACATTTAGAATCAGGAGGATCTCCTCTACAACGCCCAATAACTCTTTTTTTCCAACGCGTGGTAGACGGTTGGAAAATTTTCCCGAAACCAGTGCCGAAACTCGCTAATTTCCATACAAATTATTGAGAGTGAATGAAGAATGAAATACTTGATTCGTTCTCAATCCTCTTGCCAACCCCGATGATATCGATGCCTTCTCTAACTTTGTATCGAAAATCTTTCGAAATTTCACACAGACCAACACAAAAACGCAAAAATAAGCAAACATACAAACATTTAAGAAGAACAAGAATGAGAAATGTCAAACTGAATAACGATCAGCTACGTGGAGACGGGTTATTTCGCGAGATGTTTTTTTTTTTGTTTCGTTGTTGAACCAAGTTATGTGGAGACGGGCTTTAAGGCTTTGATCAGAAACGTTTTTAGAACAAGCAGAGCGTTCATAAACGTAAATTTGGTTCAAATTACAATAATTAGAAAACTAGTACAATAATTTTTCTTCTCTGAGTTGCGAACCTTGCGCATATCTAAAATTTGTGCGTTTGCGTTGTCTGCAGTGATGGTAGACACTTTTTTGGAAATTCCCTACAAAGCAAGAAAAAAAACCCTACTTTTCCCTACGCCTGTTTCAAATTTTCCCCACGAAATTCCCTACACTTTTTTTTGTTATTTCCATGTTATAACAATGAATTAAATGCATGGCAGTAAATGAAGGATTTACGAAAGTTTCGGGATATAAAGACTCCATTTCTTCAAGTGTACCTGCACCATTTTCATAAAATTTTTGCAATTTAACAGTTCTATAATATGTATAATAAAAAAATCTTTTGCTCCGATGCACAGATAAAAAGTATCGTGTTATCCGATAGTTCAATAAAAGATCTCAAAGCTTGTCTTCACGATACGGCAGCTTGTCTCCAATTACGCCATTAAAGGATTCGCGATTAACTTGTCTTCACAGCGTTTTCATTATTCAGATCGACAGTTTTGCCAAAAAATCCCTACATTTACCTATTTTATAAAAATCTGTCCTTTTTTCCCCACGGTCACTTTTTTCCTACTAATGTCCCTACATGTAGGGAATTTTCCCTACGTATCACATCACTGGTTGTCTGCTGGAATGGGCGAATAAATTTGATAATTTGTAACTTTATCGATATTGCTATCGATGTCTCTTCAATATCTAATTAGAAAAATTTAATTAGTAACAGCTGAGTGGATTTAATAAATATTTATCACTTTTTCCAAAGAACATTAAGCTAATGCTGACTTCGAATGTTTATAGAAGCATTAGCAGTTGTTAAATCAAGCAATGAATAACAAGAATAATACTGGAAATATTGCAAACACAAGTGACGCCACCTCGGCCACTTCATCTACGATAACATTGGGAACAAGTGAATGCGGAAATAACCATTCAGAAAATGGGTTTAATGATTATGCAGTGGCGAACGCAGTTCAACATGACTTACACTATATCACACAGGAACAATATCAGCAACAGCAACTATTACCGTTATTAGGACAACAGCAGCAGCTTCAAGAATTAGATAATGCAGCAACAACAAGCATTATGATTGAAGAAAATACAACCGGTGGACAACCCAGTGAAAATACTTCAGTTTTAGGAAGAATGAATGAATCGAATGCGAACAACGGTAACAATACAAGAAGAGGGAACTTAATGGGACAATATGCACGCTACTTCCGACAGCAAATGGCCGAAGTCACAATGGGTGGTTTGAGTAGCCTCATGGGCGGTGTATCAAGAAGTGCAAATGCTTCAGCTAGACAAAATGCTTCCGGTGGTCCGACTCCACCATTGCAGGCACCAAGGCAATTAGAGAGAACCGATAATCGCGTGCGTTACATTCCTACCGGTGCCAGCTTTGGTCGTAGAGTAACAGCACCTTCACCATCCGCAATCCATTTCAATGTTGGTACTGCAACAGACGAAGTTAGGATCACATTATCTGATAATGCTTTAGAAGTTGCTTCAAGAACTGGACCACCGCCACGTATAATTGGTTCTTTTGCGGAGCAAGATCTTACGGAGACTCGCTTGGTTTTTGAAAGAGAACAACAACGAAGCACATCAAGACATATAGATTTAAACGGTGCGTCCACCGCTACGTCAGTTTCACAGTCGGCATCAACGGCACCGGCAGCAGTGGGCTATAATGCATCAAATATAGGTAGCAGCCGCAGAGCCATACTATTAGACTCATCCACGGATGACACATCAAATGCAGATGACATCGATAATAACACTACTTATTATTCAGAGATATTTGTTGCAACGCTGCGACAATGCCTTCACTACATTCCATTCGTCTGTATATTGCTTTTTAAATTTATTTATGATCACTTATCTGGTTTATTAGACATTATATTTTTACAATTCGTTATGTATTATATAAGCAAATCGTTACAAGCGCAAATTGCAAGACTTGATGAGAAGAAAAACACAATATTGCTACGTGATCTGGCAATTGTTGTTCTTACAGTCAGTCTAAGATTGTTGGTCAGTTCAGCCACACCGGAACCATTTGGTCTGCTGATAGCACCACCCCTTGAAGAACGCAATATTATACATAAACTGGCTATAAATTTGCTCCAAAATGATACCAAACAAACGGCAGCTGGCATAGCAGCTACATACCAAAATAACTATTTCACCACCCCAGCACCAACAGCAACTCCGCAACAGACTACGATTGTCATACGAAAAGTGATATCATTAGCGGCAATCATTTACTATTTGGCTGTGAACGATCTTATACTTAAATTGCTGACGACTGGCGTCAAATTGATTGTAACACTGATACCGCTACGCGTTATAAGATACAAATCGAGGGTAATGTGTCACACAAACTACTTATGTACATATGTATATATTTTAATAAAAATTACTAATTTTCTTTTCTTCAGACGCGTCTTTATGTATTCATCGAGTTTTTCTCGCAGTTTTATCGCTCAATCGTTCCCATTCATCAATGGTTAATATACCTCTTCGAATCCTCTTCTGGAATAGATGCGGTAAGTTCAAACCAGAAATAGGATATACATATCGACGATGACTGCGAAAAGCGCCCATTTAGAACTTGCAAAGCCGCCTCTTTGACATTTATAGCAAAAATGAGATTTGGAAACTCTGAGCTCCAGACATCGATGGCATCACATACATTAACAAGTTTTTGGAATAATGGTTAATGACGTACCAACTATCCCACTATATCTATCTTTTCGCTCTATTGTAAAATTTGGGGTTTAGTTAATGGGCGGTTTGGCAATTGTTCGATGGATGGTAGGTATTCCTGTACACATACATAGTTCGTAATACGATGCAATATGCAGATCAGGAGAAATCGGAAATTTGAGCTTTCATTAGATGCGATAACTTAGGCTTCGTTCAGAAACTCAGTTTTAAGCGCAACCTGCTTTTGTAGTACAAGCAGAGCGTTCATAAACGTAAATTTTGCATGAAGCGTCGCGCATCACAATCATCAAAAAAATAATTACTGCCGCTGTTGCGTTTTATGCTGCGTTTCTGAACATACCCTTACTAAACACAATTGTTTTTATTACACATAATTTCCATCTTTCGCAGATATCGGGCGCTGTATTTTCTGCTCCTTATTTTGTACTCAAAGGATGCGAGTTGGCCGATCGTGGTAAAAGCCTGAAGAAATCGTTTTTGAATATGTTAAGGGTATGGTAAAAAACAATAGCATAAAAGCAAGAGAATTGTTTAAAATAACTAAATACTTCCTTATCGATCATTTAGGATAGAGCTAGGAAGCCAGTGCAGCAAGATGACTTAAATGCAGACGATGAGCTATGCGCCATTTGTCAAGACTTATATGTGTCACCTGTTGTATTGGAGTGTGGACACATTTTTTGTGATAATTGTGTAAGCACATGGTTTAGGCGCGAACAGACATGTCCCATGTGTCGCGCTAAAGTTGGAGATATTCTTGCTTGGCATGATGGCTCGACAACATATTTCTATCAGCTGTATTAGAAATGGTTGATCCACATGTACATGTAAATGGGAATGTACTATAGTATAAAAATTAAATAATCTAGGTATAAAAAGTTTGAATATACATATACATATGTATTATTGCATAAACCCTGCAGTAAATTTGTTTCACTGCTGAAGGATCAGTGGTGATTCTTTGTTGAATATTCATCACTGTCGTCATAATTCAGTATATTTTTATTGTTTTTGTTTTTTTTCTGAGGAAAGCAAACCATTTATATGAAGAATTCATCAGTCTTTATACGAAAGTATTCACTGATGCCTCCTCGTCATAGGTGAATTGCATCAGTGATTCATTAAGGATTCATTGCGGATTTTTACTGCAGGGAAATTTAAAATTGTTAATATATGACATATGTATATGCATATATGTCATTTCATAATAGAAAACTCCTGCGTAATTCCTCAATGCGTAATTAACAATCTGGTAACATTCATTTTACTGTATCTGGTAACACGGCGCAGCATGGGAAAAATACCGTTTCCTTTGGCGGCCATCACGCAATGATTTGGCAAATTGGGGAGAAAGAAAAGTATCGTCGAAGAGGGCACAGCAGTTTTGAAACACACGTACACGTAGGAAATAAAATAATGTAATGTATTAAAATGTGCAGTCGCGGCCTTCTATAACTTTAATAATTTAATAAAGTAAATTCATATATACATATCTTAAACTGAACTCGTTTGTCGCTTTTATTATTCTGCCGCCGTCTTCTACAAGTTTTCAAAACTGTGCCCTCCAACGAGAATTGAGAATGCCGAAACAAGATAAGTGGTTCCAATTAATATTTTGCGTTGTACAATAAATTAATTGAATGCTAAAGGTCTTTCAACAGCCGAACAAATTTGCTATCGCCGTTGGAGATTGTGGTCATCTAAATTGCAGAGCAACTAATTAGTTCATGTTTTCCACCGTCAATGTACATATCTTCAGTAGTCAAATCAACGTTTTAATTTCGTCAATATTTCCGTCAATAGTTGTTCCGTCGTCCAACATAAATTTAACGTCGTAATCGTCCACCGTCTCAACAAATTTTCCGTCGTAAATTTTCAACGACAATGTGCATCATCTTTAATACTTGACCATACATATGTTAATTAAAGTATATTTTGTTCCGTCGTCCAACGTACTCAACTTCAATGTCGTCAATCACATCGTAAACGTCGATCGTTAACTTCGTCAGCGACAATCGTAAACATCACTGTCAATCGTCAACGTTCAACATTGTTCCGTCGTTCAATTCTCATCGTAATCGTCGACCGTTTGGTTTCGTCAAAGTCAATCATCAGTATTGTTGTCAATATTCATCTTTAATATTTTTCCGTCGTTCAACACACATCGTAATCGTCGATCGTTTGTTTTCGTCAGCCAATCATCAATATTACTGTCCACGTTCATCTTTAACATTGTCCGTCGGTCAATTATCATCATAATCGTCGACCGTTTGTTTTCGTCAGTCAATCATCAATATTACTGTCCACGTTCATCTTTAATAGTCATTTTCGTCGTTCCAAATTCATCGTAATCGTCGATAGTTAATTACGTCAAAGTCATTTAATGGTCAATTCTCGTCTATGTCAACTCGTCAAATTGGTAATCGTCAACATTCATCTTTAATAGTCATAACCGTCGTTTTAAATTCATCGTAATCGTCGATAGTATATTTCGTCAGTCATTTAATGGTCATGTTCAATTCTCGTTAATGTCAACTCGTCAAATTGTCAATCGTCAACGTTCATCTTTAATAGTCGTATCGTCAAAGTCATTTAATAGTCATAAAGTCAAAGTCATTTAATGGTCAATTCTCGTCTATGTCAACTCGTCAAATTGTCAATCGTCAACGTTCATCTTTAATAGTCATATCGTCAAAGTTATTTAATGGTCAATTCTCGTCTATGTCAACGTTCATCTTTAATAGTCATATCGTCAAAGTCATTTAATGTCATAAATTCAAAGTCATTTAATGGTCAATTCTCGTCTATGTCAACGTTCATCTTTAATAGTCATAAAGTCAAAGTCATTTAATGGTCAATTCTCGTCTATGTCAACGTTCATCTTTAATAGTCATATCGTCAAAGTCATTTAATGGTCAATTCTCGTCTATGTCAACGTTCATCTTTAATAGTCATAAATTCAAAGTCATTTAATGGTCAAATCTCGTCTACGGCAACGTCATCGTCAACATTTACCCTATTAAATATATTTTTTTTGTCAGTGTTCAACGTTTCAAGATCGTTTCCGTCGTACAACGCCATCGTCATTATTATTGGTAACATTCATCGTTATCGTTAATTGTCAATGTTTATCCATCATCTATTATATAATATATGATCGTATTTAACGTCTGTCGCTAAATATAAATGTCTCTGGTCACCGCAAATACTTGTCGTTAATTTATCGCCATCATTGTTCGCTGCTGTGTCACGTCGTCATCATTAAATATTAATTAAAAAGATCTCCGCTTATGATCACACGTTCTCGAGCAAGACAAGCAATGACAGCTGGATTAGATGAACAATCGGATTCCGAGTTAGATACAACAGCAATAAATATGGGGGAACGTGATCAAGTTCGAGCATCGGGTAATGCCACAACAGAGTCACATGCTGAAGGCCAGCCGGAAGTAAACGTGTCAGCAGATGCACTGGCTGCTTTGATAAACAACATAGCATCTTTAAGGGACGTCGTATCGGAGCTGCGCAATGAAACAAGCCAGAGTCAAGTAGAGCTCCAACAACTGCGACAGCGAATAGATGCAGAGGCAGTCGATGTTCTTACCAACAGACCTACGTCCGTGACACAGATGCCGCCACAAATAAGTTTACCATCAACGCAACCACAGCCACCAAGGAATACAATGTTGTTGATGGATAATCATGCCGCGAGACTTTACCCGCTACCTTATTTTGATGGCAATCCGGAGGATTGGCCCCTATTCATAGCCAACTTTAACGATACTACAGCCGAGTTTTCATATAACAACAGACAAAATCTCATGCGTTTGCAGAAGGCATTACAAGGCAATGCAAAACGAGCGGTGACATCGATGCTGATATACCCTGAAGACGTGCCACAGGCCATAAAGGAGTTGGAATTCAATTTTGGCCGACAGGATCTGCTCATACGATCACAATTAAAAAAGGTACAAGGATTCCCGGGTATAAGCGACAATAACCTTGAACAAATTATCGAATTTTCAAACCGTGTGCGAAATATCTCGGCCTACTTTAAATCGGCAAAATGCGAACATCACCTAGCGAACCCAACATTGCTGGAACAGCTCATCTCGAAACTCCCAACATCCAAACAATTTGAGTGGAGCAAGTATGCCGCTAATATTTCGCCGTACCCGACAGTAACAACATTCGCAAATTGGTTGAGTGAGTTGGCAAAGGTGGTGGCTATTATGCCTAGAGTCAGTGAAAATTCATTACGTTCAAGTCAACAAGCAGTACAACCACAGAGAAGCAGTACTTATGCCAATCGTCAGTCTAATTCAAGTGGAGGGCCAGCCCGTCGGGTCTTGCACAGTAATGAACAGCCGAAATGCCCGTCATGTAGTCAAAGTCACGTCATACTGGAATGCCGCAAGTTCAAAGCCCTCGACTTGGAAGGAAAGTGGTCACTGGTGAAGCAACAACGTCTGTGCTTCGGATGTCTACGGAAAGGTCACAGCTTACTTACCTGCCATCGTCGTAAAACATGCGGTCTTAATGGGTGCAAACGTATGCACAATCAATTGCTACACAAAGATGTCGTCCAAGCCAATTTGCAGTCGCAACCAACTGCCGAGAGAGAACGCATTCTTAATTGTCGCCAAGAAACCGAAATTAACCTTTTTAAAATTTTGCCGGTGACTTTATCTGGTCCACATGGTAGTGTCAATATACATGCGATGTACGACGAAGGTTCATCGGTGTCATTATTAGAAGAAGAGATCGCCATACAGCTGGGTTTAAAAGGACGTACGAAGCCGCTGACGTTACAATGGTACGGTGACAGTCAAACAACTGAGAGGTCGAGAATGGTGTCCTGCGACATAAAAGGGTTAACGGGTGACAAATACTCTCTCAAAGCAGTACATACTATAAAAAGCCTCAATTTGCCGAGGCAGACATTTGACAAATCGAAATACGCACATTTGAGAGAACTGCCTATATCTAATTACGTGGATGCCAAACCTGTTTTATTGTTGGGCTTAGATAATTGCCACTTGGGTGTACCTAACGCAACAGTCGTCGCGCGCCATGATCAGCCAGTCGCCATCAACACAAAATTAGGATGGGTCGTATACGGACCACATAAACAAAGAACTGCCACTGTGCCACGGGTGCTTCATGTTCGTAAGTCTGAATCATTAACGCAATTAACGAAGATGATGGAGGAATATTTTGCCATAGAGAATTTTGGAGTCAATAACAAACTCATTTTGGAATCGGATGAAAATCAACGCGCTCGAAAAGTTTTAGCTGAGACTACAAAAGATTTGGGTCAGCAATACGAAGTTGGATTGCTTTGGAGAGATAACTCAGTAGAACTGCCGTCAAGTTATGCTACAGCCAAACAACGTCTATTGAATATTGAGTCACGAATGCAGAGAGATGCCGCTTATGCCGAGAGTTATCGAAAGGAAATTGCCAAATATGTTTACAAGGGCTACGCTAGAAAACTGACGCCATATGAAGCCGCTCGTGAAGGACCAAGGACATGGTATCTGCCACATTTCGGAGTAGTTAACCCATTTAAGCCAGAGAAATTGCGTATCGTATTCGACGCAGCCGCCGTTACAAACTCCGTATCATTAAATTCAGTGCTACTTAAAGGTCCAGAGAAGGCACAGCCGTTAATAACCATCATTCATAAGTTTCGTCAAGGTATCGTAGCAGTGGCAGGAGATATTCAAGAGATGTTTTCACAGGTACGAATAAGGAATGCTGACCAGGACTCACAGAGATTCTTGTGGCGAGATGGCAAGCCGGATGAGCCAATCCATACCTACGTAATGACATCCATGATTTTTGGAGCCATATGTTCGCCGTGTTGCGCCGAGCACATAAAGAATATTAACGCCGTTAAATATGAGTCGAGAATGCCAAAAGGAAGCCAGGCCGTTATTGCTAGTACATATGTAGACGACTTAGTTATCAGCTTTGACAGCGCCGAGGAGGCACTAAAGGTGACGAAGGAAGCCACGCTGATTAACGCCAACGCTGGCTTCAAATTACGAAATTTTATATCAAACAACAAAAATGTGCAGCGTGAACTTAATGGAGAAGATGCCGAAACCAACGTCGAATTAGTTAAAATGGATCGTCAAACAGCAACGGAGAAGGTGCTGGGTATGTACTGGAACACCACCAGTGACGGGCTAGAATTTCAGTTTATGTTTCACAAAATTGCTAGAGATGTGTTGAGTGGAAAACGATGGCCAACCAAGCGAGAACTATTGGGTATATCAATGTCGATCTATGATCCCTTTGGTCTTTTGGCGAACAGAACGATATTTTTGAAAATAATGTTGCAATCATTATGGCGTTTGAAGGTAGAATGGGAGGAAGCAATACCTAGCGAGTTGGCAGAGCAATGGATGTCGTGGTGGACTAGCTTTCAATCAATAAAACATTTTACGGTTCCACGCTGCTACTCAACAAACCTAGCGGTTGCCGACAATATTCAAATGCACATTTTCGTCGACGCAAGTTCTTCTGCATACGCTGCCGTCGCTTACCTTCGCGTGAAGAGAGGAAGCAAGATCGATGTGACATTGATGTGTGCTAAGTCAAGGTGCACACCGCTCAAAGGTATGACAATACCTCGATTGGAATTGCAGGCTGCTGTGTTGGGATGCCGACTTAAAGAGTCGTTAGAACGCTGTCACGACTTCGCGATCGATAAAACAATATTTTGGAGCGACTCCCAAACAGTAATACAGTGGATTCGCTCGACCAGCCGAAACTATAAACAATTCGTCGCGTGCCGAATAGCCGAAATTTTAAGCACTACAACTACGAAACAATGGCGTTGGATTTCCACAAGTATGAATGCAGCCGACGAAGCAACAAGGCCGTCCACAACATTTCAACACGAATCAGGATCAAAATGGTTGGTAGGGCCATCGTTTCTGTATGAAGAGGAAAATTGCTGGCCGCAAGAAACCCCAGAGCTTTCGTCCGATAATTGCGCCTTAGAAGAAATCACCAAAAGAGTCATGTTGTCGAGCAAAGGAGAATATCCAATACAATTTAACAAATTTTCGAAATATTATAAAATCGTGAGAGTTGTTGCCTATGTGTTGAGGTTTGTGCACAACAGCAAGCCAGAAGTACGCCGCAGTGGGGAGTTGGACGCTACAGAGATCGCAAATGCAGAAAGGCTAATCCTTCAGAGAGTGCAAGCAGAAACATTCGCACAAGAAATCGAAGTCCTGAAACGTAACAAAGTTGTAGCGAAATCATCATCATTGTTCCAGTTAACGCCGTTTATAGATAGCGATGGGTTGATTAAAGTCAACGGAAGGATCGATGCTGCTTATTGTTTGCCGTACACGGCACGACGTCCGACTATTTTGCCACAAAACCATTATGTAACACGATTAATCGTCCAACAATACCATCATAAGCTACATCATCAAAATGACAATTTGACGATTAACGAGTTGCGGCAAAAATTCTGGGTGCCTCAGGCACGCGTTTTACTGAAGTCAATTAAACGAGATTGCATGGTCTGCCAATATAACAACGCTAAACCAGCTACACCGCTCATGGGGCAACTACCGATCGATCGACTAACACCATACGTTCGTCCGTTTTCCTACGCCGGAGTCGACTATTGCGGGCCATTCCACGTGGCAATAGGTCGAAGGAGAGAGAAGCGGTGGGTTTGTCTGTTCACATGCCTGACGATTAGAGCAATACATTTAGAAATTTCTGAAGATTTGTCGACAGATGCATTTATTTTGTGACTCAGGAATTTCGTGAACCGCCGAGGAGTGCCAGTGAGAATCCGCAGTGATAACGGCACGAATTTTGTTGGAGCACAGAAAGAGCTAAAGGAAGACGAACGTATATTTGATTTTGACCGAATAAAGGGTGAGATGACACGTCGCAATATTGAGTGGGTATTTAATTGCCCGGCGAATCCATCAGCGGGTGGTTGTTGGGAGCGTCTCGTACAGTGCACGAAACGCCTATTGCAGAGAGTATTATGCCAGGAGGCACCACGTGTAGAAACATTTAGGAGTGCGTTAATAGAGGCGGAAAATATAATAAACAGTCGTCCGTTGACAGAGTTGCCAGTATCACCGCAGGATGAAGAACCACTGACGCCAAACCATTTTTTGACAGGATGTCTAAATTCAACCCAAACTCCTGGTCCAGCAGATGAAAATATATGCCTTCGCAAACAATGGCGTATCGTTCAAAATTTAAAGGACCGGTTGTGGAAGAGATGGACGGTAGAGTATTTGCCGCAACTTCTTCGACGTTCGAAATGGAGGACTGAAGCAATCCCTCTGCAACCAGGTCAACTGGTAATTGTGATTGATTCCGCGAGACCAAGAAGTCAGTGGGAGCGAGGCCGGGTGACGGAAGTATTCACCGCTAAAGATGGTCAGGTAAGAAGCGCCCAAGTCCGCACAGCATCCGGTTTACTACGTCGTCCAGCCAGTAAGCTAGCCGCTTTGATGGTTAGTGAATCCTCCAGCGGATCCACCGGTGGGTGGGATGTCATTTCATAATAGAAAACTCCTGCGTAATTCCTCAATGCGTAATTAACAATCTGGTAACATTCATTTTACTGTATCTGGTAACACGGCGCAGCATGGGAAAAATACCGTTTCCTTTGGCGGCCATCACGCAATGATTTGGCAAATTGGGAAGAAAAGTATCGTCGAAGAGGGCACAGCAGTTTTGAAACACACGTACACGTAGGAAATAAAATAATGTAATGTATTAAAATGTGCAGTCGCGGCCTTCTATAACTTTAATAATTTAATAAAGTAAATTCATATATACATATCTTAAACTGAACTCGTTTGTCGCTTTTATTATTCTGCCGCCGTCTTCTACACATATATGTATGTACATATATGAAATACAAAAATTAATATGTAGGTATACATATGTATATAGATTATTATGTCTGTTCAGAGTTTTCACGTACGCTGTTGCATATTTCCTCCTAATTTAGAATTATTTCGAGTTCTCATATAAAAAGCATTTTTCATATTGTATTGGGCCTAAGAATATTGCAGCTTCTTTTGAGCTTGTCCGCAGGGAGAGGGGGGTTACCTGACTAGGTTAGAGGATGGGATCATCTCTGGACCTCTAGGAGTTGAGCCTTTTTGAAACACCGCTTGTGGTATTTAGGATAGTCTGATAAATTAGGTAATATTTGTTCAAAAAGAAATCAAGGCATTTACCTATTTTATTATTACATTTTGCGAATAAACGGAGGAAACATAAGGATTTTCAAGCATGTACTACATATTCTTGAAATTATATTGCAAGCAGTTCATTAAAACTAAATATGTACATACATATGTAACACTAATTTCCTTTTTTCAAACTACCAATTGTATTTTTTTGAAAAATAGCCCCATCCGTTGTTGTTGCTAAATTATTAATTTTTGCATGTTGTTCTTTGGTAACAATCTCCTCCAACACCTCTCCTTCACCTCTGATCAAACGTGTTCGACCGGTGCTCGGATCAACGACGCGTCGCAGCTGATTTTGTCGTTGTTGGAACTCCTCGGGGGTGACGGGTGTATGCGATTTGGTGTTCATCAATTCTAGTGGTATTTCGAAGCCGCTTTCCTGGTTGTCTACGACTACCACTTGCTTCGGTTGATTATTGGTTTTAATTTCTGTGGGATCTTTTTCATGTTTCCTATGTTTGCGTTTGCTTTTTTTATGCTTGTGTTTATGTTTTTTTGATTTTTTCTCACGTTTCTTGTCTTTACCCATTTATAAAGTCTCCCAACAACTGTAGTATTTATAATAGCTGAGTTCCCGTGGCAGTGATCCAGATCCGGATACAAATTTTGCAAGCAAATGCGACAACAATTTTCTGATGCTGGTATTTATCTGGATCAAAACAACCTATTACAATCTATACGGATCCGAAATTGATACAGATAAACGCCAGGATCACAGAATTCTTGTTGCATTTGCATGCAAACTTCTTATCCGGATCTGGATCACTGCCACGGGAACTCGCCTAATGTCTCCATTATGGCAAATGCTACACTGTCAATATGAATCGCGATATTTGAATCGCGATCCATATTGATGGTTTGATGAATTGCAAACTGGTGCTACACGTTCAATATGAATATTGCGATATTTTTCTCGCTCTGAGATTCAAAATATTTTACTTCCGTCCTTTTCCCACTTTCACTTTCAATTCGTTTATTGCCAATATTGCGATCCAGATCACGGATTTCAAAATTTCTAAAAATACACGCATTTTGATGGATCGCAAAATTTTCATGCTATACAGTCAATCCGTATTGTCAATATTGCGATCCGGATCGCGGATTTCTAAATTTCTAAATATACACGCATTTTAATGGATCGCAAAATTTCCATGCTACACAGTCAATCCATATTGTCAATATTGCGATCCGGATCGCGGATCGCAAAATTTCTAAAAATTCGCGATCCAGGATCGCGATCCATCAATACTCGATGCTACACTGTCAATATGAATCGCGATCCACGGATTTCGTCAATATATATTGATAATGTAGCATCTGCCTATAGGGCCCTTAGAGCGCTTTCACATTACTCGGTGCGGTATAGGATCGACATATTTGGTTTTTGCCGAAAGTATACCGAAACCTTACCGGCCACATGTATTTCAATTGGCACTTTCACATTAGTGTTGCATACATGAAATCGGAGCGGATTGATTTCGGTATACCGCAACGCGGTAAGACCGGTCAGTAAAATTTGAGGAATTACTGCATACATTTTTGCGGCGTAATAAAAGAAGAAGAACAAAGTCAGTAAAAAACTCGTTTCGGCTATAAATGTAGCAAGTTATAATGTCTTCGTCTTCGCTAGAAGACATTATTGTTATTATTGAGTGATTTGTTGAAGTTAAAAATTTTGTTTTGCAAATTTCGATGTTTGTTTTCCTATTTTCTGCCGATAACGCACCGAAAGTATTCCCACAAGTGTGAAAAACACAGCAACGCGGAATCGTTTCGGTAAGCTGAAAATACCGAGCAAAAAATGTCGATCCGATGTCGTACCGAGTAATGTGAAAAGGCCCTTACACGATCAAATCGTGTATCTGTGGTAGTAAAATTGTCTATGTGTTTTTCACACGTACGTGTTTGATGCCGATTTGACCGAAATCAAAAATTTTTGTTTTCCATCAAATCGGATGGCTATTTGACGTGCGTTGTGGATGCGTGTAAGGTGCTGTTTGATCAAATTTCAGTACCAAATTAGCATTGACGTGTGTTGCAACCATTTGATCAAATTTCAAACGTAAATAAACGTGTGTTGCATTATATGCTAACGCAATATATGGAATGCAATCGTCAGTGTCACTCATTTTGTGCTCCAAAATTTAATTCTATAAACAAATTAAAAGAAATATCAGCATTAATACGTGATAAAATATCTATTGTAAATAATAGAAAGCTAGAATGAAATTTGATGACCTATTTGACAACGGTTTGATCAAATTACACAGACACGCGATTTGATCAAATGATTTGATCGTGTAAGGGCCCTATTAGGGTAGGCCTGTAACTTAATTACCATACTTAAGAATGGTAGCAGTTTTTACATTAGCTGAGTTCCCGTGGTAGTGATCCAGATCCGGATACGAATTTTGCAAGCAAATGCAGCAACTATTTTGTGATCCTGATATTTATCTGGATCAAAAATGTCTATTACAATCTATACGGATCCGAAATTGGTCCAGATAAATATCAGGATCACAAAATTGTTGTTGCATTTGCTTGCAAAATTCGTATCCGGATCTAGATCACTGCCACGGGAACTCACCTATTATGACAAACATGTAGGGGGAATTTTACATTAATGTACCACAAGCGTCGTTGTAGATATCAAAATAGTGACTCTTAGTAGATTGGATTCTCCTTTCTGGAATTAATCAGAGGAGAAACTGGAGTGCTGCTTTTATTGAAACCCATTTATATAATGTTACCACCAAATTTCGAAAGAAAATAGGTAGTATGAGAAATTTGGCTATTGGTAGGATTATATACAGGGCTATTCTACGATTAATCGGCTCACCGACCCGGTGAGATCAGCTGTTTTTTTAGCATGAAAACGCTAATTTCCTACCGAAAACGTTACGATGAAAATCCATCTGGAGGCAGCATAAGAGCGCTTTTACATTACTCGGTGCGGTATCGGAACGACACACATTGGAGTATTTAATCAATCTGGGCGGCCAAAACTCTTTTTTTGGCTTTAAATTGTTAATTATGTTACCCACGGTGATTTCAATTAAATTTAACATACAAAAAAATGTGGCTTTACATTTTTAAAAAGTGATGTAGTGAGACCAAACCGACCTCAGATTTGGATTCAGAACGTCGAAATACATGTTAGTAGATTAGGTCGATGAAATGTGCCATTTGGAGCTTTTTTTAGCTTTTCGCAATTTTCTCGAAATTTTGGGGGTATATTGGACAAGCGGACTTTGGATTCGGAGCACGTCGATTTATATGTTCCTAGATGGGTGTTCTCGAATCCACAAACAACTAATTTTTTTTGTGTGGTAGGGTCATTTTTCCCAACGTGAAAAATCGCCTGTTTCTCCTAAAACCGGAAAAAACCGGGACCGATCTTTCTTGAACTCAAAATAACAGGGAACACACTATCTAGAAAAAAAAAAAGGTTCAGTGCCGGGCAATGCCGGGCACCTAAACAAAAACCCTTTCGAAAACAAAAAATTGGGAAATTTTTTTTTAATACATCATTTTTTAAAAATGTAATTAAGAAGACGCTAACAACTAACTAAATCTCAATAAACATGAATTTTGTACTCGATTAACTGTATTATAAGAATCCATAACAGTATTCTAAACAACTTTACTTAAAACAGTAAAAATATTAATTGGAAATGTTGAAACTTTAAGAACGTTATAAAATGCCGCGAGAAATACACGAATGACCAAACTTTCATTGACTGTAAAAACTTTGTTTTTGAGTTTTGAGAATAAACTTTTATTGAAAATGATGCGTTAGGGTCCTGGCCTACTAAAAAATTTTATTTTTTGGAAATCGGGCCAGTTTTAGGAAATGAGGTTTTGGCCGCCCAGATTGATAAAATACCCCTATGTGCGACACTTGGTTTAACCGAAAGCTTACCGATCACAAGTGTTTCAATTGGCACCTACATATTAATGTTGCATACATGAAACCGGAGCGAATTAATTTCGGAAGACCGCAACGCGGTTAGACCGGTCAGTAAAATTTGAGGAATTACTGCGTACACTTTTGTGGCGTAATAAAGAAGAAGAAAGTCAGTAAAATACTCGTGTCGGCTCTAAATGTAGCAAGCTATAATAGCTGTGTTCAATAGCAAAACATTTTTACGAATTTTTCCTAAAAAATTACAGTTCTCCATATAAAAATTACACTTTTTATGAAAAATTCCTAACAATTTTTTGTTATTGAACACGCGTAGTGTCTTCGCTAGAAGACATTATTATTATTCCTGAATGATTTTATGAATTTTTAAATTTTATCTTGCAATTTCGATGAATTGTTTCGGTATACTGAAATTACCGAGGAAACATTTTCGAACCGTAGTCTTACCGAGTAATGTGACGAGGCCCTAAATTTCTTTCGAATTTTCAGCTACTATTTTCAAACCACTCTGGCAAATCTATTGCTTTTGTAGACTTTTTTTGCAAATGCGTAAGACAAGGATGCAAGATGAAATGATGCACATAGTGTCTTCACTTGAGCTTATTTCGAAAATAGTAAATGTAGATCGTGCGACGCGACATACAGCGGGGTTACTAATATATAAAATAAGTTAAAAGAACGCTAAAAATTGGTAAATTACTTGAATTTCAAATAGCAAGTAGTCTTGGTAATGTGTAAATTAATGTCTATAATATGATTGCATTTTTGGGCTAATTGCGAGCCACGTCATTTAAGTGATTCAATAGTAATATTAATGTGCTCTGCCGAACCAACAAAATTAGAAAAGGTTAAAGGGAATAGTGTGCTGCCGTAAATAGATTACCACGAAGTGAAATAGAAATAGTTTTTCGAAAATATTTCATATATGTGATATCATGTTCATTATTTAAACAAATCTTTTAAAAAAAAATATGTATAAAAAATGCAAAATTAATTAACAATGGAAGGTAATGTGAAACAAATAATGGAATGGAAACATAATTCTTTTTGATGGAAAAATGGTCAAATGCAGCCCTGCTTTGTCGGAGCAGCAGCGCTTTTCACTTTATCCTTCTATTACCCAATAAACATAATTTCTTAATTCTCAATTTTTTATTTACGCTATTCTCAAAGCTGAGGTCGGCTTAACATTAAGGAGCCACGGTCCAATAAAAATGACTTTCCAGAGGATAGGGGCGGTCTCACAAATCACAAAAAAGTCCCACCCGCCGTACGCTTATAGTTCAGGAGATATTCCTTGTCAGAGCGATGTATGTGTGGAACACCTTTTAGCGTGTTAGCCTTCGGGCGTGCTTTAAAAAATAACCCTCAGCTGGCAGAAATCTCTTTCTAGAAGACTTTAATATAATAAATAATAAATTAATGATAGCTGAAAGTGTTAAAATTAGATGAATATTTCCTGAAAGTTTCACTGAAAAAATCCCGGTAGGTTGTAAATAAATGAAATTGATTCATTATATCCTAGCTGAACCTTTCTAAACCAATTTCAACTTAGAATTGAGTTAATAACTATCGTTGGAAAAACATTAAGAACTACGGGGAAACTCAAATTGAAAATCGAGTGGAGATTTTTTTCATTGATGTTTATTGTGCAACGCACCTTTTTATACTTTTTTGGTATGTGTTTTCTATGATGGAATTATAAATTGGTGCGAGAGAGCGAGACGTTAATATAGTGTTTATACCCGGTTTGCAAATTTCCTTCATTCTTTTTCTGGGTTGGGGATGGCTAAAGTTTGTTGAGAAAAGATATACACATCTATTCCGGTTTACGATCCACTTTCATCGGATCAAATGGCATTCTGCAATTCGATTGACGTCCGATGAACCGCAGATTTTTTCGAAGTTCGGAATTCGGCAATCTGGTTCACGATGGATCGGATTTTTGACAGTTTATCGGAGCGATTCTTTCCGTCAGCTTTTGTGTGTCGGAGGCAATAGAAATTTTGATTATTTTTGGAAATATTACCAATTTAATGTAATTAAACTAAGATTTTTAAATTTATGCAACATTATTATACAAAACGGGCTTGGTTTAGCTATGCTACTGGCCTTTTCTTTGCAAAATAAGTGAACAAAAGGAATCTGCTTTAGTACAATAGACTGAATAGAGGGAAATAAGTACAAGGAGTTTCAACGTATTGAACTTTTATTTAATAATAAAATTTGTTATCCTTTTTAGCAATATTTATATATTATTGTTTAATAAAAGCTTCTGAAAATAATTTTAATTGTGTATTATTACTACGATCATGTAATATGAGTGGGTAGCGCAACTCGGTCATAATTTCTGTGCCAAGATGTACTCCTTTAAGCATTTTTGCCTGACTGTGTCTTTCTAAAGATTTAAAATATCGCCTTGCAACATGATTTACAAACATTTGCACGAGAAACTAACAAATCGAAGATACGTGCTCACTTTCTATATCCGTTCATGGTCAACGCGTCCTGGCGAGTCACAAAATTCCTGCTACACGATATGTACATATTCATGATTTAATTGATCGCAACCTGGATCTCAAATTTGCTTTTATGTTTTGCGATCCATAAAAACTTGTTGATATGCGACCAGTGTGGAGCGTCATCCATGCATTGCATCAGTATAACATATCACTATAAATAGTGTAAAACAAACCAACTGCAAGAGGTTTTCGCATGAAACTTTGTTGGAAAAAGCTGTAAATGTTATTTTCACTAAAGTTGGCATTTTCATTGCCCTTGAGTTCATGGAGTCCAGTTTTTTTTTTCATTATTTTTAAATTACTAATAGTTAAAGTGGGAATCGCAATAATGTACCACTGGTGTTAAGGGAAAATTTGTATATAATGAACCACGATCCTATCGCAGATCATAAAAAAGTCGCTCCCGCGGACGAATATAGCGCAAGAGATATTCCTTGTTAAAGCAATGTGTGTGTAGAAGACTTCTTTGTGTCACCGGCCTTTGGGCGCGCTTTAAAAAAACCTCAGCCGGCAGAATTCTCCTTTTGGAGAACTTTAATATTATAATTTAACAATAGTTGAAAGCGTTAAATGTAGATGAATTATCATCCAAAGAATATTTCCTGAAAGTTTCACTGAAAAATTCGCAGTAGTTTGTAAATAAATAAAACTGGTTCATTCTATCCAAGCTTAGCCGGTGTTAATTTCCGAATTACAAGGTATTATCGCATGAAACTTGGTGGCAGTATTCTATAAATGCCGTTTTCATATATGTTGGCACTTTTTTTTTATAATAGAAAGCAATATTTTAAAAAATTGAATTAAAATTAATGTCTAAATTCCTTTGTTCTTCCATTTATTTTTCCACTAAATAAGCTGCTGCAGCAATGGAATCCATTTTTTAACCATTTAATATATTCTTTCTGAAAATTTAATCTAAAACTTACTGAAAATATAAATTTGCTGTCAAAAATACAAATGTGCTGTCAAATAACACATATTATTTCGCATAAACGCTATCTAACACTGATTCGAACATAGTTTAACACTTAACAACACTTATGTTCGAAACGTCGTAAACCAGGGCCCTCACTCTGTAGTTCGATTCGAAAGCTAAATTCGATTCGAAAGCACATTCGTACTGTATAGAATATATGGAATAGAATTCGAAAACGAACGAATTTTCTTTCGAATCGAACTACAGAGTGAGGGCCCAGAATACCAATTTTCGTTTTGTCGTAGCAGTCGGCGTCGCCGCGATCGGAGTTACGAGGGATTGTAGAATAGCTGTGATAAAAGTTAAGTACCCGCTTACTAACTCGGGTATAGATTCGGGTATATGCCAGTGTAGCCGCTTCAAAAATCTAAAATTGTGGGATAGGGCTCAAAATAGTGCGAGATTTTTTGAAAATATTAAGTTTTTAAAAGTTGCAAATTTATTATTATTGATAAAAAATGCGTGAATGTTACGTAGCAGTGATGATGCTGAATCATTGAGAAAATTATTTGGTGTGAATGCAACTTTAGCTTTCGTGTATGTACATACGTAGATATGGAATAAAAATTTAGTAATCATAGTAGGTATAGATAGCATCACAAATAATATAACTTGATTACATGTTGATACTTGATAGCCACTATCACCAGATCCATACTGCTCAAAGTGTGCACATTGAGTGGAGTATCTTATCTTTAGAATTGTTCAATATTTGAAATTCTTAGCAGTGCCAACCCACAAAATAAATTTTATTACATTACATAAACCTTTGGGCTATCATTTCAGTAAAAACAGTTTAGTTCGGCATGTCATGAAACAGGATGGGAATAGATAACAATAGAAAAAATTACAATCCTTAATTATTCCCCATAAGCTTTCGACTATTTACTTTCATTTAAAGCAGCTAAAAAACTATAAAATAAGATGAAGCGCAATTTATTACTTGTTGTGCAATAAAAAATATCCCTTGCATACACATCCCCCGGAAACGCGCTTAATTTAAGCTTTTAATACGCAACTACACCACCAGAGGCAAAAACGTCATAGTTTGAATTTGAAAAACCGGTTTTTCAAAGCACTACCGATTCTTTCGGAACATACCTACAGCGGTTCCGTATGTATCATCTCATTCCTTTTTCTGTCATAATTCTTTTTCTCGCTGATTTCGTTCCGCCGTACAAAAAAAAAGTTCTGTAGATTTTGTGTGAAGCCGTTGACTGTTTTCTTGGGTTTTATAGTTTTTGTGCATGGAGAAGGGAATTTAACAATCTGGATTTGTAAGTAAAATTTAACGAGGTGTAATCTTTTTAATTCTAAGTCATAATGCTGTTTCTGCCTTGATAAGTTTAGTAATAGATTCTGCTTTGGATGTCTCGTGCAATTGGGCGGCAGTCTTTGTTTTTGTTTTTGCAGCACAGCTCGACGGCGTGCTGCTTTTGATGCCATTGGTCGCATTAAAATGTGATCATGGAACGCAATCTTACAGTCACCAATTAGCTGAAATTTGCTGAAGTCAGCGATTATAGAAAATGTATCCAAATATTTCTTATTCGATATGTTGCTATGTATGTATGTATATGGTGGCGGCGATGTGATAGTGCTTTAACCAAATCACTTTTCGATCCAAAATGCTACATACATACATACATACTATGTGCATGGTAAGATGATCATTTATCTTTCTTTTAAGGACTTATTGAGGGTGCTTCAGAACTAATTAAAATTATTGCTTTGCCCTTTTCAACAGTCTCAGGAAAAAATACTTACCATGTTTAATGGTATCATTAGATAAAAAATGTTAGGCGTTTTATTCTTCATCGTTAAAATATTAAGAATATACACTTAGTTCTATCCATACTTATTATTTATCCATTTATCTTTTTTACTTTACAGATATTGAGAGACGTCTTCATCTTGTTTTCTATTTGAGCCAGCTTTTTTCTCAACCAGCTCCCCCTGCTGCAACATACGACGTTTTGCCATATAAAAGAAAGAACTCAGCTTTCGTTTTTATGCACGAATCACAAATAATACTAAAAATAAAAGAAACATTAATTATGAAAAACATCTCGATTAAACTACTATAAAGTAAAGCCACACATTAAAGACAAAAATGATTTCATGAAAATATCCATTGAGAAGAACTGCAGAATAATCACAAACTTCGTTTATCTACCAAGTTTATTTCGTTTTTTTTTTGTTCTATTTCTTCTAGCGCCACTATATTTATATAAATAGGAAAGTGTGCAAAAAGAATCGAAAATTTTGTCACAAATAATTTAAAAAAAAAATTATTATATAGTTGTCCGTATATACATATATATACTGATATGTTTGATACATAGCAAGATTAAGAAAAACAAAACCGGCCTATACGATTGCGCACAGTTCATGCAAATGTTAAATGCTATAATCCAAAAACAAAATTCAACAATATAAGGACCGTTCGGCGGCAGCAAATTGCTGCAAATTGCAGAAAAAACTACAAATTGGCGTTTTTTGAGGCATAAACTCAGTCAAAATTTGCAGAAGAGCGCGCAATTTTGACAGTTCAAAGAAGAAGAAAGCTGCAAAGTTTTACCTGCGAAATTTGTCGTTGCAAAGTTCAGTAGACTGAAAAAACATATGATTTGCGATCATATGGTTACAATTTAGAAAAAAAATCGAAAGTGATTTCAAGTCAAAAAACTATGAAAATCGGGAATATATGTGATTCAATAGAAAATGAAGTGAGAAAATTATATTATTTTAATTTATAAAGTTTATTTAAATGATTTAATTTGTTTAATAAGGTACCAGCTAAAAGGAAACGTGTTAATGACAGCGCAGTGGGATCATCGTCTGCACTCTCGGGATTCTGCGTTGTTGAATCGCAAATAGGGGGTAGTATGCTACTTAAATGGGAAAATTGGGGAAATTTTTCCATTATTCCAGCACGCCTCGAGAAAAATGACTTATATAGGGGTGTAGAGGAGCTATCACAGATCCCAAATCTGAAAACCAAACTTGCCGGAGGCTTATGGTTTCCGAGATAGGTAAAATTTTAGACGAGTCCCCCACGGCTAGAAAAAAATGCTTTTTTTAGGAGGGTAGAGGGGGCCCCCAGATTACAAAACTGAAGACCCCACCTACCGGAGGCCTATAGTTCCCAAGATATTTGCTGTTAAAGTTCCCATACAAATTTCACCACCATGCAGCTTAGCGAAAATTTCGCAAAAGAATACTTTTCTGCGTTGGCGGCCTTCGCTTCCCGCCGACCCGCTTTCCCTTCGATTTCATTTCGTAAAATTTTAATTTTGTTATGCACTTGTGAATAAAGACAAACAGCTGATTTGCTGCAAATTTTGACAAAGTTCTGTTCGTTGAAATGCCAGTAAATTTGCATAAGTTTCTCTCTTTCGGAGAGCAAGACATATTTTTCTCTGTTTGTAAATTGCTGCAATTTGCAGCCGCCGAACGGACCTATTGTTAACTTCGTGAAAAAGTGAATTTTATAGCAATAAAAGGACTAAAACGACTAAATAAAAAACTAAAAACTTATACATATACATATACACACTATATGTCTCTGTGATCGTCTACAACAACGCTGATTGTTAAAATTGAATAAAAACATACTAAAAAAAAAAAAAAATATTAACCTACAAAAAAATTTATTAAAAAATAAAAGAAGCACTCATGTATAGTATGATGGACGAGTCACAACCGAAAACGTTGTACGTTGGCAATTTGGACGCGTCAGTATCGGAGGAGTTACTGATCGCACTATTCAGTCAAATGGGGCCAGTTAAAAACTGTAAAATAATTAGAGAACCGGGTAATGATCCATATGCATTCATTGAATACTCAACATACCAAGCGGCAAGCACAGCATTAACTGCAATGAATAAACGATTGTTTCTTGATAAGGAAATTAAGGTATGTATTTTTAGTGGCACATTCATACATATTTAGGTACGTGCTGGTGTTGGAATAGCATAATATATACATATATATCCGAAGTTTAGAGAAGTGCAGCCAGATAAAATCTGGGTCATACCGGAAGTTAATCCAGAAGTTATTCAAAATAAACTGTTTACCAAAATCTTTCGTTTCAAGCTCGTTTTAGTATGTAAATCTTGCTTAACTCGAATATAATAAAACTTTATATTGTATTACTCCAGACTTAGTGTCCTTAAGAAGTTTGGAAATATTGCCTGGCCTAAAACAATAATTTTTTTTTTTTGGGGATAAGCTGCTGTAAAGCGGTCACTTTAGTTTATTTTCTCTAAACTGTAATTATGTAATTGAGTTTATGCTACATATGCTCATTTCATTTTTTTATAGGTAAATTGGGCTACTAGTCCCGGAAACCAGCCAAAAACAGATATTAGTTCACATCATCATATTTTTGTTGGTGATCTAAGTCCAGAAATCGAGACGGAGACATTGCGTGAAGCATTTGCGCCGTTTGGTGAAATATCAAATTGTCGTATTGTACGCGATCCACAAACCTTGAAATCGAAAGGTTATGCCTTTGTATCGTTTGTAAAGAAAGCCGAAGCGGAAAATGCGATACAAGCTATGAATGGCCAATGGATTGGTTCGCGTTCGATTCGAACAAATTGGTCAACACGAAAATTACCACCACCCCGTGAACCGAGCAGATCTGGCGGAGGTATGGGTATGAAGGGGAATATACGGCATACCTTCGAAGAGGTGTATAATCAATCAAGTCCAACAAACACCACCGTCTATTGTGGCGGCTTCCCGCCGAATGTCATCAGCGACGACTTAATGCATAAACATTTTATGCAATTTGGTCTCATACAAGATGTGCGCGTTTTCAAAGACAAAGGCTATGCTTTCATTAAGTTTGTTACAAAGGAATCGGCAGCACGTGCCATCGAACATACACACAATTCGGAGGTGCAAGGAAATCAGGTGAAATGCTTTTGGGGCAAAGAGAATGGCGGCGATAATTCAATGATAATTCAAGCCGCCGCTGCCGGAACAATGATATCGCCTGGTATTCCAGCAACACCACAACAAGCGGCAGCAGCTGCTGTAGCCAATGCAGCAGCGGCTGGAGCGGGCATACCGGCTGCTCAAATGATGACACAACAACAATTGGCCGCAGCTGCGCAGTATCCATATGCGGCAGCATATCAACAAATGGGCTATTGGTATCCGCCAACAGTAAGTATCAGAAATGTTAAAAACAAAAATTCATATAAACATAGAAGAAGGACAATTAAATTTATATAATTGCATAGCTATTTACACAGTTACAGGGCTATCCAGCCGCTCAAATGCAAGCTCAATATATGCAACAAGGATATTATCCATATGCTTATGCTAGTGCTCAACAAGCAGGAGGTATGTTGATTCATTTATTTTTTATTTCTTTTTTTTTTTATTTATTCTTGTTTCTTCCTTTAATTTTTTCATTTCATTTTTCAGCTGCTGGTTATCGCATGGTTCAACCAAACGTTGCCTGGGGTGTGCCTGGCACTGTTGTACCAGGTGTAACGGCTGCTACCGCCGCTGCTGCTGCGAATGGCTCTCTAGGACCCCAAATGATGTACAGCGCTGCCATGCCGCAATACCAGGGCCAATGAAGCTGATATGCCCGTCAGAATAATTGTTGCAGCAAATTGGTGATACGGAGGGTAAATATATTGAAAGGCATGAGAAGAGCATGAAGCATATGTATATGAATATCCATACACATGTTCACATAAAACGTAGTAAATAAGTTAATCGAAGGAAGTAACTACAACTCAAAAACGGCAATCAAAGAACCAAACAAAAATATAAAGAAGTGAAAAATTAATACTATCAACTTTTTGTTTGTTTGTGTTGTTTGTGTTGTTGTATATAAGACTACCCTCACAACTGCAACAATTGCAAAAGTAACTGAAGTGACGCTAAAAATAAAACAAAGCAAAACTAATTTGGATGAACTGGAAGACTTGGATCTTTGTGTATTTAATCACAAAATGATTGATTTCATTGACTGCGAAATGAATGAAACAAGCAAATTGGTATATGTAGAATAAAAAATGAAATATGATTGTTGGAAGGATGGCAAAGTGCAAGCTGACGAATGTATCTGCAGCAGAAGCCATCGAAGCCATCATCTTTAATTAAAATATGAAAATAGAGCATCTCAGTCGAGCATCGTTGTCATATCCAGAAGTGTGACAAGAAAAAACATCTAAGTATCTTATAACGAATTAAAAAACAACAACAACAACCATATACAACGTAAATATAAAAGCTTATAATATTTGCTATAAAAAATGGGAACAAGTAATAAAGAAAAACATAAACTAAAAATGAAAAAAAAAAAATCATAAAAGAGAAGGTTAGTAAGTAGGTCGTTGTTAAATAGATTATATATTTAAAATAAAGAGAACTTAATTATACATATATGTAATAGTATATATGTTTGTATGTGTATATACATACATACATACATACATATGTGTATATATACTAACGAAAATAGTTGCGTACAGGACAAAAAAAGGACAATGAAAAACACTCAACATTTGTAAGCAATTTTACTTGACACATAGCGAGTCGAACTTTTTTTTTTACTTTTTATTGGATCGTATCATACGGCTACATCATATATTTGTAGCTGCTCAGCAGTATTCGAGGTAAAAAGGTGCATATTCACTAGAATATTCAGCATGAAAAATGTCCTGAAGCTGAGTTCAAAAATCATTGCCTGAAAAAATAACTGAACATGCAGTGAAGACATCAGGTGCACTGAAATATATGCTCTGGAAGTTCTCCCTGCGTATTCGGGCCTTTCTCACTTCTCGTTCGCTTTTTTTAGGTAGTTGATTTTCAACGAAAGGAAAAGTTCAGATTTTAGAACTATATCTCTACTGAATATTCAGTAGAAAATATGTGCTATTTTCCAGCTGATCAATACTGCTGGGTGGGCGATGGGGGATTAACATTCAGACTCAAATACAATAATCTGTCACACATCATTTTTGAACTTTTACGAATCCACAATTTTCTCTTTCAAAATAAAAAATAATTGTATGTGAAAACTTTTGATCATGTTTCACCATCCCAATAAATGGTTTGCGTTAAAATTGCTTTTTTGGCGACAGCATGTTTCTCCAAAACTTTGCCGTTTCGAAATATTTCCGAAATTTCTAAATAAACATGTTGAAATTCTATTATATTTCGTCACTGTAATAAAGCGAAAGAAAAAATCGTGGATTTGTAAAATAGAAAAACTGTCGCCAACATCTTCGGCTACTGTATATAGTATTTACATATGTACATATAAACATGCGTAATCTGGAAATGACATACACCTATTTCGAAAAATTGTCCTACCAATCAGGAATCATGCTACCAACAACTGCAAAAGTACTATAAGAAACTAATGCAAGTGGAACTTGACTCGGGCGGGTAGAATAACATGAAAATTATTAAATCCATTTGAAACATTTAAGATAACAAGTTAGGATATTTAATTAAAAAAAAGAAATATAAATATATACATATATAACATAAAAAATGTGTGACAAGCTTTAGAGTAAGTAAGAGACTTACAATTGTTACGCGAACACAAGATATCGTAAGTAAAGAAACAAAAGAAAACCAGAACCATAGTAAATAAGTAATGAATGGATGCAACCCAAAAACAAAATAAATGAAATAAAATTATTTCATTAAATGAAAGAGAATGCGATACACATATGTACATGCAGAATATTGAAAAAATAAAGAAAAACTAAATATAAAATTCAACATAATTCTGTTTACTTTTCATGGATTTGTATTTCAATGCGTGCTTAAGGCGGTAAGAATAGTTGTAGATTGCACTCTGACTCATATGTATATATGTATGTATGCCAGCACTTTAAGAATAAGGGTAGACTTAATGAATTCTGTGTCTCTATACCATTATCATCAGAAGTGGAATACAAACCCAATTGCAACGGTGTTGTGCCTTTATGTTTTAGTTATAAGTATGTCGGAAGTGTAGTATCCAACCTTAGGCTTTGTTCAAAAACTCAGTTTGAAGCGCAACCTGATTTTGTAGTACAAGCAGAGCGTTCATAAACGTAAGTTTTGCATGAAGCGTCGCTCATCACAATCATCAAAAAAATAATTACTGCCGCTGTTGCGTTTCATGCTGCGTTTCTGAACATACCCTAAATAGCAACTGATTTTTTCAAAAATGTAGCATAGAGTTAAGCAATCCGGGGTGGCTTTCCGTAATTGGACATTCGACTCTCGTCGGCTCAATATTTCAATTCGATATGGAACGAGCGACGATACAGTTTTGCTTTCTGTATTTTGATAGGAAAACTTTCCTTATAATATTTTAAAAAGTACATCGAAAGTCTTTATTATCTTTTAAACGTTGTGTTATGACTTGTAAACAAATAATAAATCATTTAAACCCACATAAATATTCAAATTTTGAAGTTATATTTTTCTGCGGTTGACATCTTCTATAAAGCAAAATGATAGCTAAGGTGTCGAATTGTTTCCGACGAGCTTTCAATGCAGCACGACTATATTTGTGCTTACGGAAAGCGAAAACGATGCTTTGATATCGCTTTACCGGAAGCCGCGACCAATCAATAAAAACGAATGTGAATTCTATACGTCGTTTTGCCAAATTGTTGTTCGATCACAGCCGAAGGTGAATCCATATCATAATAATAATAGTTATAGGGTTAGAGAGGATAGGACAGCGTTCCTTATAGTGTAGAGGGAATCGCAAATATCAAACGAATTATAGTGAGAGTCGCAATTACTACATAGACATCTTAGATAATCATTTAATTGTCAGTTAGTTCTACAAGGTTTTAAAAACGGCGGCCATAGAGCCATATTCTAAAATGTTCCGAAGTAACATAAAAAGAGCTTGTCAGGTAAGGCTCGCTGAATTCCCTCGATCATGTCTTAACAAACACAAAAATACCTCTAGCTTTATTTACAGTAATATTGATGTGAAGATTGAAATTAAGTTTGCAATCCTTCGTAATACCCAAATCCGGAAATGGTAGACCTGCTCAAGACAACAGTTAAATAATAATACTTAAGAGGCCCATAAGTGCAATGATAATAATAATATAAATATCCTTTACACAAAACGTCAACCCTTATAAAAGCTTTCCGAAGTGAATTGAAATCGAACCAAATGTTGTCATCCAAATCCTCGGTTAGGTTAGGTTTAGCCATGGGTAATGGCGCAATTTTTTTGGCGCTGATACAATAACTCCAGCGCCAGTCGTGGCGCCAACTCACGGTACTGGCGCAATAACACCTTTAGCGCAATTGTCATGGAATAATCGATAAATAACATTTTTTCGTTTGTTACTGTTTACCATCCCTCTTTTATTTCTTTTGGCGCAATTCTGCTTACATATACGAGGGCACAATTAATTTAAATTTTCATAATCATTTGGAAACATATTCCGTATATTTGTGAAAATATGCTGGGAATTAAGGTCACTTAGATCACTATCAAGCATACATAATTGTGACGGTGTCATACGTATACATATACTATGGTGCTGTTATTGGCGTTGTGGTTGCGCTATTTTACACTAGCGCTATATAGGTGCTGGTGTTAGCGCACGAAATTGAGTCGGTGTTATAAGGCAAAATTGTGTTGGCGCAATATTGAGTTGGCGCTATATTGGGTTGGCGCTATATTGAGTTGGCGCATTTCCCAAATCGGAGTTAGCGCAATAACGCCAGGGTTGGTGTTAGCGCAATTGCGCCGCGCAGCGCAGTGTTACCCATGCCTAGTTAGGTTTCTTTGTCCAAGATCATGTGACAGTATTGTTTGGAAGCGTCGAATGGTCCTTAGTGTTGTCAACAACAATATCTTCTAGTTACGATAAGTGCAAAACCGAGGCAGCTGAGGCGGACTTTGCCAAAAGCTGAACATTGACAGAGGTGTTCCAGAGTACCAACAGCATCGGGTTCGTTGCATGCCGTGCACGCTTTACTCTGCATCAGTCCCATTTTGAACGCATGAGATGGAGTGAGGCAGTGACCCGCTAGTATGCCAAACCGCAGTCTGCTCTAGGAAGTGTGAGTGAGTAGGTAGTTTGCGGTTATTGGACATTCCACTGGGAATCGCCTTTGCGCAACTCTAAGCTAATACATACAATATATGTATTATCAAATTTTACCGTGAATAATGTTCGTTCCCATTTCTAATCGGTTTTCGCAGAATATACCAACTACCCGTGTATTTAAAAAATGTATGCGGATTATTTCTCTTCCAATTTTATTTATTTACTTATTTATATTTTTTTATAGTTTATATGTATATCTGCTCAACTTATTTTATTTGGTGCTGCTTATCTATTAATAGCCCATCGCAGAAACATTTATAAGATAGTTAAGGGTGCTACTCAAAACACATAATTAATCGGAAGTTTTATTTTCTTTGCTTGGTATTAACCACTTGAGTTTTTTTTTATGATTTTAATAAATATTGACTAATTTTTACGCCTGTCTTTTGTCTTTATTGCAACACAAAAAGGACGCGCTTACATATACATACGTACATACAACAGGATATTTTTAGTACAAATATAAATGTAAATATTAAAAAGCGGGTTGTAAATAATAACGAGCAATTAACGTTAAACATTGATGGGAATGTGACAATTACGAGGTTAGTTATAATTTATAAAATACGCTTACAAGCATAGTATTATATAGCCTTTTTTTAATTGTAACATTGGTTTTGGCTGTTAGGCTACTTGTTCGTTTGTTTTTGTGCAAATTGAAGAAAAAAATGCAGCTGGTAATTAAATATTTTTGTTAATAAGATGTCAGTTAAGAATAAACAATAGGTTCGTTTTTTATTAGCTAGTCATGAATAGTTAGCCAAGTTTCGGCTGGCAAATCGTTTCTTGGTTCAAAATAAGCACACCTCACACTGAAAAACTTCAGTGTATGAATACACACGCTTTCGCCTAAAAGTATGCTATGTTTACATACAATCATACATATATACATACATACATACATACAGGTGAAACTAATAAAAGCGTGTTAAAAATAGCAGAAGAGAGCCATTGACAGCTCCAAATTTCAGCTAGTAAAATTTTCCCATTATTGATTTTATTACTTTTGAAATTTTCTGAATTTTTGAAATAGAAATAAAGAAAATGGGTCATATTAAATTAATATTATTAATAAAAGCCGAGCATTTGCTTTTGCTTCAAATTTGAGACCTCTTACTCAAATTTTGAAATTTGGTTCATACAAATTGATGTCAAATTTCTAAAATCTTGAGTAAAAGTATTTGCTTCGTTTTTATTAATACAGCCCAATGAAACGTTTTTTTTAGAAAAAATAACCATTAACCGCCAAAAATAGCATTCAAATTATTAATCGCTAATTTTTACTAGTTTTTCGTTTCTTTGTTTTCTGTTCGTTTCGCTCTTTATAAGCGTAATTCTTTCCGTTTTGCTCGTTTCATTTCACTTGACAGCTAGCTGCTAGTTTAATAAGAAACAAACCTAATAATTTTTCAAAAAAAAAAAAAAAAACTGCACTCTTAGTTGCACGAAACCATTCTTTTCATTTGATTATAGAATATATGCATGCAATGAATGCAACACAAATACAAAAAAGGAGGAATTTTACAAACAATTGACAATAGATGCAGATAATTTAAATATTACAAACGGAACGAAAACTTAAAAATTCATAGAATTCGCATAGAGAAGCGCTATTTGAACTATTTCTAGCGACAACAAGTTTTGAGTAGTTTTTCAAAGAATTTGACCTTTTCTTCGATTGAATGAATTTTTTCATTTTTTTTCGAAATTATTAAAAGAATATTACCAGAGTCAAGCAATGTTTGAGATATTTACGTGTAATTACTTGAATACTTTCAATAGCTCTGGAGAAAAATAAAAACGGCAAACCGGTTAAGAATGTACACTTCCACTAGAAAAAAAGGCCATTAAACTGAATTAGGCTCCAGTAATTACTAATGATGGCATTTTATAAATTAGATAAATGGCTGCCGAAAAGTTTGCGGCTTGCGGTTATCGAATCAATTAGAATTAGAGACGTTCTTATATGTTATCGCATTGATCTTTCTTATCACATACACAGTATGTGTCTGAAGTGTCTGTACCGGGAATCTTTGATTTTCAAAAAAAAAAAGAAAAGAGTACATATAATGAAATTCTTAATGCACTAAAATACAAAACTTAAGGCAACTAACAACACTTAATATCTACATACAATAAGGAATACAAAGGAAATACTTAAAAACTAAAAAAATAGCTTGGTAAAGCATTCAATTTGTTGTTGTTTTTTTTTGTGTTTAGCATGACTGCTAAAAATTGTCCTTCTATTTGGCTTTTAACAAAGCTACAAATTGCTTTGTTGAACAAGTGCGAAAAATATGCGTGTGTTTTCTAATCTTCCTTCTCAGCAAATCTTACACTTGCTAAAGCCCCCAATTTTGTATTGAATGCAAATAGATGAAAACAACTTATTTTAGTTACAAATACAACCTACACACTACACGCCTGCATTAAAAACGTTGTTTGTTTGCATTGTTTGCTGCACCCTCTTCAATACATATGAATATATGCACCTAAATCGTTATATCACCGTATTCTTGTGACCATTTCTCATATGAATTTAAACTTTGCGATGCAACTGAACGTCGAATGCGTTTCAATGAATTATGAAAATCATTTTCAGTTATCGGACGCATCGCACTAACATCTAAACATTTCACTTGTTCCATATTCAATTCACGTATCGGCTCGAGTGCCGCATCTTTGGCTAGGGCTGTTAAATCTGAACCCGAATAGCCATCGGTGAGTTGTGCCAAACGTCGCAGGGCGTCCGTATTTAGTGGACTACCTTGTTTCTCCAATAAACGACCCAACAACAATTCACGTGTTACCAAGTCTGGCAGTGAGACATACACACGTTTGGTAAAGCGACGCAACGCAGCCTCATCTAACTCTTGTGGCCGATTTGTGGCGGCTAAAACGACAATGCGATCACCTTCTGGATTTCCAGGCAAACCATCGAATTCAACTAGGAATTCAGTTTTAAGGCGACGCGAAGCCTCATGCTCATTGGTGCTTCGTTCTGATAGCAGCGAATCGACTTCATCAATAAATATAATGGATGGTTGCATTTCACGCGCCACAGCGAATAAGGCTCTGACCAACTTTTCACCATCACCCACATATTTACTTGTGAGCGAGGCTGCGGAAATATTTAAAAATGTTGCACTGCATTCGGTAGCAACGGCACGGGCCAGCAGTGTTTTACCATTGCCCGGCGGTCCGAAGAGTAGCAGACCCTTAGCAGGTGCACGCAATCCTAGAGGTACAATCGAAACATGTAAGTAAGTATGTAGCATGTTTGTTGAAGATTAACATAGACTTATGTATGTGTGTATGTATGTACCTGTGAACAATTCCGGTCGCACCGAAGGTAGTATAACCATTTCTTGCAAAGCCTGCTTGGCTACTTCTTGTCCCGCTATATCTGACCATTCTACTTTAGCACCACCCTCGACGATTTCATCTAAAATTATTTGCACCAATTTCTGTTCAACACCTTTTACCGTTACAGCAGTTGCATTGTTGCTGCCACTATTCTGTGCACCATAATTAGAACTTGAATTGATGGGGGTACGAGCTCGTTGCGGCGGGGTGTTACGACCAGATGACTGTTATGCAGACATAAAGAGATGATGCAGTTTTAGTACTGTAGACCCCTCGAGTTTAGAGATAATCTAATATACTTAACTAGAGTGCTGCCTACTGTCTAAATTCGACAGTTTTCTAGATGTTTTCTTATGACTAAGGTGCAACTATAGTTTTGTATAATTGTCTGTTGTTATTGTCACTGTTACTATTTTATTATTGTTCCTGTTGATGCTGCTCCTTTTGTTGCTAATGTCACCGCTACTATTTTGTCTTTGTTGTTGGTGTTGTTGTCGTTACTCGTCTTCACAATTCTCCTACATATGAACTTCTATCTATCTATTTCTGCTCTTTTCTTTCCTCAATTTCTTTCCTACTTATTCTTTCTTATTCTTTCTCATCCTTCTTATTACTTGACTTTGTATTTTGCTCAAAAGAATGCAACAACAACCACACGTCAATTTTCCAACGACGATTGTGGACGTATTGTCCAACCAATTTTCATGAAAATTGGCGCAGTTCTATTTGAGAGCAATACCTTTCTAATGATGTTCTTAATTTTAAAATCGGTTCAGAAGTTTCGAAAGAGAAGATGGGACAAAATTTATGTTAGGGTATTAAGAATATAGAAGAATAGAAGATACCTCAATGAACTTTCTTAAAATAACTGTAAAAACTCGTATTGTTGTTGACGTTGCTACTTTTCTTCTTAATTCCTCTACGTAAATGAATTTTCTTAAAATAACGGTAAAAAACCTTACTGTTGTTGTTATCGTTGTTTCTAGTCTTCCTAATTGCTTCTTTCCAACTTCTTTCTATTTCTCGACGTTCCTTTTCCCCTTTTCCCCCTTTCTTTCTTACTTTTTCTTTTTTATTCTACTTATTCCGTCTATTTCTTTTTGTTATAGTGCTTCTTCTCATTGTCACTGCTAATATGTTGTTGTTTTTGTTGTTTGTAGTTATTGTTTTTGTTTGTAGATGTTGTTGTTGCTGTTATATTTGGTGTGGTGTTGTTGTTGTTACTCGTCCTACTAATTCTTCTAACTACGTACATACATAGATACATATGTACATTGTACAATATATGTACATAATTGTCTCATTTTATTTCTACTTTCTTTATTTATTATTTCTTATCCTACTTATTCCTTGCCATTATGTTCTTGTTGTAGTAATTTTGCTACCTTTTTACGTTTCTACTTCTTTGAAACTACACACCAACTACATTCAGCCAAACATGTTTAGAATTGCGTGGTTTGGCGAAAACGCACAAAGTCAGGTACATACATATGCTTGCGCATTGAGCCAGCTCTGTTGTGTTCAAATGCATGCAACAACAATCACACGGGAATTTTCCAACGACGATTGTGGGTGCATTTTCCAACCAATTTTAATGAAAATTGGCGCAGTTCTATTTGAGAGCAATACCTTTCTAATGGTGTGCTTAGTTTTAAAATCGGTTCAGTAGTTTCGACGGAGAAGAAGGAACAAAATTTATGTTAGCGTATTAATAATATAGATACTTACAAACTGTCGGCGTACAGCTGGTGGTGTTGCCGCAGTTTTAACTGGTTGTCGCTGTGCTGTGGCATTGCTTGAACTCTTCGAACCCAAATTGCGCGGCAAAGTTTGTGACTTATTTATGACAGCCAAATTTCCTGGACGTTTTGAACTTACAGTTAATTTGCGACCAGAAGCTATATTTGGTGAAAAATAATATTGTGTAAATATATGTGCAAGTTAGCTATAATGGAAATGTTAATATCAATTAATCCAATATGCATAACATAGCAAGTTGTGCAATTAAAACTTAAAACTTGGTTCTTTTGTGTATAAAACTGAGGAAAAAAAATGAATGAAAATCGAAAATTAAACTAATTTTTAAAACGAATGAATGTGAACAAAAGTAAATTTTCGCGATAGGCACTTCATTGTCAGGACAACAATTAGCAAAACAAGGCAAGTAAAACTTTTCTGCACTTGAAATTTTTCGCTGAATTATATATGTATGTATGTATCTTTTAAAATCTTATACCCTGCAACTGCCAGTTTAATCATACTAAGAAGCAGATCTTATTCAACTTACCAGTTAAAGTTGCTTTATTTGCTGGAGTTTTTAAGCCACTGGTACTCGGTTTGAGGTTATGTGAACTTACTACATTCCTATTTGGTTTTAAGTTACTTTGAAGACTGGTGGAAGAGGATGGGCGGGTATTAGTCTTCGATGAGGAGTTGGTGCTATCTAATACCATCGGCGACACCTTTAGTATTTTGTTTGTTTGGTTTGTGGGATGAGGTGCCACCTTATCGCTAATTTTCAAAGCATGCAATTTCAATTCTTCTTCACGCAATTCTGCACAAATATTTATGAATGTACGTAAACACAAAAAATAATCGAAATGAAGCATAAATATTACTTAAAAGAAAAGGTTGAATTACATTATAAAATTAAAATATAATATAATAAAATTATATTTAACAACTTTTGCGAGGCAAATGGAAAAAATTAAAAAGTGCCGAAGACAACAAACATACACATCTATGTACATATATGTAAATATATATAATATAATTTGACTCTACTTACCTAAGAAGTGTAAACGATCGCGTGCCATAGACAGATTAGTTTGCATTTTATCGTGAAGACGCTGCGCACGCTCCCATACATCGCCACGACCACTCCAGCAATCAACAGCAATACCATCCTCCAATTCCTTAATGCCTTTACGATATAATTCTATGGCAAGTTCTTTATGACCTAAATAATTATAAGAAAACATGTACATATGTATGTGCAGCATATTACAATCATTCAGAGCTTAAAAATGAAATGGGTTTCTTATAAAAGTGTGCAATTTCACATGGAAATTTTTATTTAAAATATGTAAGTAAAAAATAAAGAATAAAATAAGTTGCTAAACCCTTGTTTTCATACTTCAAATCTCAAATTTTGGAAACTGGTATTTATAACGAATTCCTTACCATAAATCCATATTTCTTAATATAATCAACAGCTTTTTACAGTAAACAAAATTTAACAGCCCTTACAATATTTTATGCATGAATGTTTACGATCTCGAGCAACAATACCCTGCAAAAAATGCGATTAATCCGGGACGTGTCCGGGATCAATCGCAAGGGAGCATGCGACTAATACAATTTTACATCCCTTTGTATGGGGCGAATTGATCGCATTTGTTCGAGCATGTCCTATGAAGAGACTAATTGTTCAACTTGTATACCCGAACGGGTACCAATGTAGATTAACCGCTTTCATCCCGAACGGGTACAAATGTAGATCAATCGCTTTCATACCGAACGGGTACAAATGGAGATCAATCGCTTTCATACCGAACGGGTACAAATGTAGATCAATCGCTCTCATCCCAAACGGGTACAAATGTAGATCAATCGCTTTCATCCCGAACGGGTACAAATGTAGATCAATCGCTTTCATCCCGAACTGGTACAAATGTAGATTTTTCCAGGTTGCTAGCCAAGGCAATTTTAATAACAATCTTTAAAAAATTGTAAATGTACATGCATATTTAAATAAAGATTATATATTGTTTTACTTTTGTAAAAAAATCTAAATAAATTTAAAAAAATTGTAAGTTTTGAGCGTAATGTAAAGGATTTTTTCATAGGATATTGTAGACAACATTTTGTTAAAATTATTATTCATCATTGTTATTAAAAGAAAGGGTGTTCAATTCGTTTTACCGGTTGTTCTACAATTTTTTAAATACATTGCATATTTTTGTAAAATTTCTACATTTAAGGAATCTAGATTTGTACCCGTTCGGAATGAAAGCGATTAATCTACATTTATACCCGTTCGGGATGAAAGCGATTAATCTACATTTATACCCGTTCGGGATGAAAGCGATTAATCTACATTTATACACGTTCGGGATGAAAGCGATTAATCTACATTTATACCCGTTAGTGAACAATTGGGCTACAATTAGTCTACATTTATACCCGTTCGGGAACAATTGTTCTACAATTAGTCTACATTTATACCCGTACGGGAACAATCGGGGACCAATTGTTCTCGAAAGAGATCAATCCGGGACAAATATCTTTCGGGATTAATCGCACATTTTTTTGCAGGGTACATATACATACATACATATGTATGTACATATTTAGATGACTCACCTTCATTTTCTTCATCAATTTTCAATGCTTTCGAAATATACTCAAAAGCACGGCGATGATGATGTTTTTGCTTAGCCAATAAAGGATCACCGGGACCTGGTGAGCTAGTCGAATTGCCTCTACCAGACATTTCCAATGGTTGCGTTGAGCGAAAACGCTGTTGACCTCCAGCAGCTGTGATCACTGCACTACTGCCGCCGCCAGCAGCACCCCCCGCCAATGGATAAGTAGCTAAAGCGGAATTAGAGCCTATACACACTTGCGACTCAATCGATTTGGTCGAATTGGACTGTTGTATTCACACTACTCCAACTATTTAGTCGAATCGGTGGCAGCTATTCACACTTGAGACTAAATAGTCGTGCGATTGACAATGACATAGTGTTGCCAATGTTCACATTTTACTCAGCAAATTTTACATTAGTGGTCTTCATATAAAGTGATGAAGTATTAAATTGTTAAAGTTTATCTGCATTCTTACATGAAAGCACCTTCTTGTCAGCTGTCAACTTGATTAATAAATAAAAAACAATAAAATAAACAAAAAGTGCATACATTGTTTGGCTTTGTTTCTTATTAAACTAGCAACTAGCTGTCAAGTAAATGAAAAGAGAAAAACGGAAGGAATTACGCTCATAAAGGCGAAACGAACAGAAGTACAAGAAACGGAAAAATAGTAAAAATCAGCCATTAATAATTTTCATGAAATTTCATTTTCATTATTTCTATTTTAAAATGCAATTAATGACATTTGAAGAGAACAACAATATCAAGAAACATATGAAAACGGAAGTAAATATCCTTAGTTAGATAATTCTTGTCTATAACTACACCATTTCCAGATGGATTTTAGAAAGCGTCAACTGGATTTTAGAAAGGGGAAACTGGATCTTAGAAATGTCAATTGGATTTTAGAAAGGGGAAATTGGATTTTAGAAATGTCAATTGGATTTTAGAAAGGGGAAATTAGATTTTAGAAATGTCAATTGGATTTTAGAAAGGGGAAATTAGATTTTAAAATAGCCAAAAGGATTTTAGAAAGGGAAAATTGGATTTTAGAAATGTCGATTTGATTTTAGAAAAGGGAAATTGGACTTTAGAAACTGTAAATTGGACTTTCGAAAATTTATATAATCATTAATTTATACTTTCATACGCAATAAAGAATTTCTATTCGAAAAATTCTGTGTAAAATTTATTTTAAACGCACATTCTGAAATTCAATTCACGCTTTCAAAAATCCAATTTTGTTTTCTAAAATCCTTTTAACGCTTTCTAAAATCCAATTGACATTTCTAAAATCCAATTTCCCCTTTCTAAAATCCAATTGACATTTCTAAAATCCAATTTCCCCTTTCTAAAATCCAGTTAACGCTTTCTAAAATCCATCTGGAAATGGTGTAGTTAATAAGAAACGAACCTTTTGTTTTTAAACATTTTGAAAATATTAATTGAAATATTCAATCTCTACAATTTACCAAAAGTGAAATAAAAGTAGTGCTGTCAGCATGGCAACTCTTTCCACTACGAATATCACTGTTGTTGTTGTAGTCGTTCGACTAAATTGTCTCAAGTGTGAATACGTAGAAGGGCGCCTTGCTGATCAAGCAGTTGTACAACTGTTTCAGTTGGAATGAAATTGGGCTGCAAATCCAACTGTTTCAGTTGTACAACTAATTGAATGTAGTGTGAATGCTTCCATACATTCCCATGCAAATCAACATTCGACTAAATCGATTGAGTCGCAAGTGTGTATAGGCTCTTACGTGAATTCTGATCGATAATTTGATTTCTATCAATTTCGTTAACTAAGCAACAACCTTCGGCTTGTAAGTTATCGTATTGTTTATTCGTTGTACCAACAACAATTTCAATATTACACTCACGCTTTTGTGGCCGATAAATAACTCTCGTGCTTGCACCGTAAACGTAACGAAAAATGCAAAACAATTGATAAATTAGTGAACGTAAAATGTTAAAGAGAAAAATTATGGGAAAAGAAACAACATAAAGATTTTGCTTATGCACTGAACTGCTGATTGATGTTGGTGCGCCGCCAAAAGTGGGGGTGCTACTACCATCATCAGCGTCGGCGGAATCGTCGTCGTCGTCTGTGTTGTTGTGGTGACGATGATGATGCTTGGATGAGTTGTTGGTGGTATTAGTGTGTGGCAGTGAACGTCTACCGCCAGATGATGATGACGAAGTGGTTGGCTTTGAATCGTCGCCTAAAGCGATACTGCAGGTACTCGAGGATTTACGATGCGTACGCACGCCACCGCCGCCGCCACTGTTTATATTTTGTCGAATGGGAGATTTGGTGTTGCTACTGCTGCTATTGCTTGCACTACCGCTGGCATTGCCTGAGGAGGAGGACGATGAGGTCGATTGCGTTTTGTTACGCACCATCGATATTTTTATGCTCTGCTCTCAGCGATTTTTTTATTGCACCCTTAACTTTGTTTTTCGTCAATGCAATATTTTAAATATTTTCTTAAATTAAAACAATCAAGATAGACGTTCTATACATTATTATTTGCAAGTTATAGACTTTTATTGATCAATTTACCATTCATTATTGGAATTTAAAGTAAAATTTACAGCAGATTTATTTTTGCAATAGGGTTGGGCGATATATATCGATATATCAATATATCGATATTTTAAAAATAGTACAGCCGATAATATCGACGATATTTTGAACTACCGTGCATCGATAATCGATAATTTTTCGTCATTTCGAGCCAAATTCGATATTTTTCATACATTTCTGATTCGCTTTGAATTTAACAGCAGAACATTTTTAGGAAGTGGTATAACAATAATGTCCGGGTGCTTGAATTTACATTACTTTCTTCTTCACGCAATTCTTAATGATTTTTATGTTTATACTTCAGAATTGGTAGAATATATGTATGTAGACACGTCCAACTTTAACAACAAATATCTAGTAAACTATAAGTCTCCGGCAAGTTTGGATATCAGTTTTGAGATCTGCGAGAGCACCTCTAACCCTGTGAAAAAATGGGTTTTTGCGGGGCGTGCTTCCTTAATGTAAAGCCGACCCTTTCGATATATTGATATATCGATGTTTTTACACGGCATAAATCGATGTTTTTTTAAATATCGATATAATATATATCGATATATTTTTCCAATTTGCCCATCCCTATTTTGCAACACAGATTGAAAAAAATTAGAAGTTGTTACATCCCCTATTACGAAAATGTCAGGGTTGTTCTTTCAACGCATTTGATGTTTTGCTTCTAAACATAAGGCCTTGGTGGAATTATAATATGGTGGAATCAAGTGAAGTTATGCTTCTTACTTATTAATCAGCTGATGTACAAATATGCCAAATTTTCAGCCATTATTGTTTTGCTTTATGTCTTCTGTACATATTTCCTGGCAAATTTGCCGAGATGACATAAGTGTGATAAATTTGCCGAGCACAACAACAAAATACACATCTTGTCAAATTTGGAGTTTCGGCAAATTTCTCATACCCCAACCCGTGATATTTGATATCATGAGAAAAATATCACGGGAAATGCAACCATGTTATTACATTCACAATAGTCTTCTATGACAAGTGAGTTTAAATTTATGTTTCTAGCTCTTTTTTTTAAGTATTTTATTTTATTCAGATAAAAAATTAATTAATTCGAAATTGAAGCAAGCAAAGCAAAGCGACAACAGTCGTATAAAGAGTGGAGACAATAGCTTTGTTCAATAACTCAAAGTTTTTAATTGCTTTTACAAATAGTTACGAATTTTATGTTCGATAACCCAAAAAATTTGCAAAAGAGACCCAAATTGGGAGAGTAAGACTTCGAGAGAGTTGAAAATAGTTGCAAGTAAAATTTTCACTTGCAACTACTTGCAGCTTTAAAAAAAATAGATGCGTCAAAAACATATGATCACAAAAATTGCAATTGGAAATATGCCAACATTTTAATCGCAAATTTCTAATTGCATACTAAATAAATTAGCGCAAAAAGGAATCTTGACGATGTTGTGGAATATCCAAAGTAGATTTTCGTCTTCCTAATTCAGTTATTTACATTCATTTTCAATTTCAAACATTTCAATTACAACCTAACCTAAAAATAAAATTGTGAAAACAGCGCATCAGCTGTTTACTTGCAAATGTTTACGATTTTGTGTTCAATAACTTTGGTTGATAATTTTCTCTTTTACTCGTTTTTACTCTTAATTTGTCACTGGTACTCTTGTTGCAAGTAAAGTTGTTGAACAAAGCTAATATGACTAACATGCTAGTTCACAATGAACTCAGTTAGAATTTTATTTTCTTAAAGGTGCGCTCTCTCTGTGTGGCAAATTTCTCAAGATATCATGATATCTCGGCAAAAATATTAGACACAGAGAACAACCTTATTGAATTTATTTAGTTTACACTAAAGGCCGTTGGCAACTTACAATCTGGATTGAGAGGAAGTGTATATGTGTGAGTGTCGGGTGATTGACGCAAATATAAAAATTTTTGATTTTCGTCCCCGCGAGCAGATAACGAGCCGACAACAAATACGTGTAGCACCACGGCTACCGATTGCACTAACACACACAAAAAAACTCAAATTTGACTAACTCACTCAAAAAAAACACTCAAACTGACAATCCAGATTGTAAGTTGCCAAAGGCCTTAATGCCTTTTATAGGTCTTGAAAAATAAACATTAATATAAAATATTTCACTTTATATTATCTTTGCTTTAGTATATGTAATTATATCGACGACTGAGTAAAAGGTCAACCTATTTTAAAACTTGTTTCAAAACACCATATTTCAAAAACTGCTTAAGATTTTTTTTCTTGAAATTAATTCAAAAACGAATTATTTGAAGAAATAATAAGTGGAATTTTCTCTAAAATGACACGTATTTGAATAAATATTTGCAATAGGGCGTCATTGAAACCTGTTCTAAAAAAAGGCATTATTAGAAATGCCTATGATTTTAGCTCCAAGTCCGCCCGGGGAAAAATCTTTGCTCGTTATTTATTAATATTATGTTCAGATTGACTTCATTTAACGTGTTAAATGGCCTACAACCTGGTAAATGGGCAAACCCAGTTCTTGAACGTGATAAATTGCACGGAAATTGTTGTTGGAATTGAAACTAGGTAAATAATTTAACACGTTCAAAACCCAGTTTCGCGCAGTGTTGCATTAGCAAAAATGTCGTTACTTACAGGGAACATACCCAAGTTTTTAAACGAACAGGTCGAAAATTGGCAAGTGTCAAAAAAAAAGCAAGTGTAGAAACAAACGCCGTTGTTCGCAAATAATTTAAAAATGGAAAACGTGAAAAGAAAAAAATTTAAGTGGTCCACCTCATTCGAGAGTGCTATAATACAGGTATGGGGCGATTACATTTCGAAATCTTGCTTTTAATTGACCAAAAGCATTTTCTACCACTCTTCGACACTCTCGCAGGCGCTTAATTATAGCATTTGAGTATATCTCCTCCAATATTTTAAAAAGGTCTGCTAAGAAAATTACTATTTTAAAAATTACGAAAAAGTTTCCGTGCCGAACCATTTCTAAAGTTTGTTTACGGTTTTGAAATGAAAACAACCAGCTGTCAAAAGTAAACACAGAACTGCAGTCTGAACGGTCTCGTTTAACGAACAAGGTTTGTTCATTTATCACGTTAAATGAAGTCAATCTGAATGTACTATAAGCTAGTTTTATCCGCTCCGCTCCGGGACCCTATTTTGAAACATCTTTTGAAGTAGGGTGATCGATATAATTCATTTAACAGGTAAAATTTTGTGTCACCCTGTTTATATATTCAGCTGTTCATTCTAATCAAAAGTTTGTACGGCCAGCGGCCAGTGTGTTTTTGTTTTGCATAACTTTATTTTAGGAATTATTACTCCTTACTGAAATTGAAAATGTCCAGAGCTGGGGCTGGAAAACTTAAGAGTTTAAAGAAAGGTGTAGAAAAAATTACACATACAACCAAATTAAGAACCAATATACCAGCTGGTATGGCAGCTGCGGGACCACCGCTTGGACCCCAACTTGGACAGGTTAGTTAAAAAATGCGATAAAATCTTAAATTAAAATTAATATTTTCTTAATAGCGAGCTATAAATATAGCAACTTTTGTCAAAGATTTCAATACGCGCACAGCTGAAATGAAAGAAGGCATACCACTGCCATGTCGGATATCGGTCAATAGCGATCGCAGTTATAATCTCGTCATACATTCACCACCTGCAACCTTTTTTCTCAAACAAGCAGCTGGCATACCACGTGGTGCAATGTTTCCCGGGCGGGAGATTTCTGGGATGATTACCTTGAAGCATTTGTACGAAATAGCCGCAATAAAAATTCAAGATCCACCTAATGCTTTGTTAACCATGCAGGTAAGAATTGTTTTATTGAGATGTTTTCAGAAGACTATTGGCACACGGTTGTTTATCCCACTGCTTCCCACTAACTGTAAGTTTATTTTCCAGCAAATGTGTGAAATGCTTGTGGGCATCGCTCGGACGTGTGGAATAAAAATTGTACGTGATCTGAAAGCAGAGGACTATGCAAAATTCTTGGAAGAACGGCAAGCAGTGGTCGAAGAACAGAAACGTGAATTGCAAGAAAAACGTGAAGCAAAAATGTTGCGTACAGGCTAATTTTTATTAATACATTAATATGTACATATATATATTTTAAAATTTATTTTATAAAAAAAAAATTATTATAACTTTGTTGTTAAAGAAATTTATTTATGTAAATCCAAGCTGTTTACGATCCTTCGCAGCATTTTTCTTACGACGTTTCTCCAAATGCTTACTAAGTTTCCCGGACTCTTTGAGTTGTTCGAATTGTGCCACCAATTCTTTGGCACGTCGCTCCTCTAAAGAAATTTAAATAAAAGTAATTTTTAATAATAGTAATGATAAATTTCTTCGTGTTTCAACGATAATCGGATCTAAACAACGGAATAACTCAAAGACTAGGTATTTTATTCGAGATTATAAACAAGCTGCTAATTGTAACAAATACTTACTCTTCGTAGTGTAATGTGGTTTTAGTCCATTCTCTAGAGCTTGCTGTACTTGCAGTTTTTCTTGCTTCAATACTTTTTGCTTACTATGCCATTTTTTCTCTTCAAGATTTTTATTTCTCAATCTTTCCATTTCAGTCCTTAATCGTTTGCGTTCATCTTCATTGGTGGCCTCTTTGAGTTCTTTTTGTAGACGAACAATATCTTTTTGGCGCACCCTCATGAGAAATTTGTAGTTTTCTTTAAAATGTTTCACATTGAAATCGCCACAGTTTGTATCAAATCTTGGATCACGCACTTTCTTCTCCGGGTTTTGTTTACTTTTTTCGGGTACGACGGCTATGAAAGGAACTTGTCTTTTAGCTGACATTTCACGTGGACGATTCTTATTTAAACGTTTAAATGAGGCCTTTTTGTTAGAATTCTTATTGGTTTTCTCATTATCAACACCTAGTATGGCCTCCTTGTATAACTTTGCTCCTAGTTCTTCCTTTAATTTCAATATTTCTTCAAAGGTCATGTTACTAAGATCCTCTCGAATGGATTCCTATAAGAATGGAAAACGTTAGGCATAGCTTAATAAAACAAATAAATGTATGTACCTTCTGATCTTCATCGTGAGAAGAATCTTCACTATCCGTAGAAGACATTTTTTTTACTAAAAGGAATGATGTTATTTATTTATTTAATTTTTTGTTTTTAGAAATGGAACAGCTGTTGACAAGTGTGGTTTTTCAAGTTTTCCAGTCAAAAATACTTTGTATAGAAGTGAAACTTGCATATCGATGTGTAACAGCTGTACTCAGCTGATGCTGCCTATACTAGGGTTGACTGGAAAAAGTTGAACGCAAGTCTACTTTGACCTAGTTGATTTTTGTCGACTGAACCGGTTGCATTGCTATTTACACCGGTTGATTTTGGTTGAACGACAAAATTCCTAAAATTTTACTGCCCAGTCTTAGGCACTCTGCACACGGAGCGTACTGCTTTAGACGCGTATTAGATACTACAGACGAAAGCTGTACGCTTTGATGTCGCGCACGTATATTTCAATTGAGGGCTGCACACGAGTCGTCAGCTTCATGCATTCGTCAAAGTATGCTGGCTACATGTCGCTTGGCGTAAAGCAGTGCTGGTAGCTAGGCGTACTACGCTTAGAAAACAGGAAGAAGATGTTTGTTTACATTTTTCCACTTGGTGGAATTTATGAAAGCAGTAAAATTTGTGTAAAAAATCGGAAAAAATTTGTGTATAATGAAAGAAAATGGAAGATTCCGTAAAATTTTTCATCTTTTCTATTTAAATCTTCGTAATTTAAAGTAAATACCGTATTATTAATTTGTTTGTTTGTTTTGTGCAGCGAAGTTTCATGTCGCTTCGTGTGCAGATCTTGAGGCGTAGAGAAATCGACGCTACATGAAATGTCTCGTACGGGTCTACGACGATACGCCTCGTGTGCAAAGTGCCTTAAAGTGCAGACATTGGTGACTTATCTGTAACCTTATAAAACAGCTGATTCAACCAACCTTACGACAAGCATTGGTGCCTTATCGTTATTCTGTAGTTGTATCGTTAACTTACAGACCAATTGGATTTTGGTTAGCAACCCTAAATCCGTAAACAGCTGACACTTGTCAAAGGTAGGTGGGCGCATAGGCGAAGTCAGAAACTTCTTTTTTTTATTTACAAAGGTAGATTATAATATCAAAATCAAAGCGAATTCACAACATGGCCAATAGTAATGGGCGAGTCCCAAGCGAATTCAGATTTGAACCAAGGAGAAATATTATTTTGACATTACAATCTACCAATTACAATAATAAAATACATGGGAAATTTCTGAATTCGAAAATGCGCCTACCTTCCTAGATCTGCCTCGACAAGTGTCAGCTGTATACAGATTTACGACACCACTAAGAGCGCTTTCACATTACTCGGTGCGGTATCGGATCGACATTTTTGGTTTTTACCGAAAGTATACCGAAACCTTACCGACCACATGTATTTCAATTGGCATTTTCACATTAGTGTTGCATACATGAAATCGGAGCGGATTAATTTCGGTATACCGCAACGCGGTAAGACCGGTCAGTAAAATTTGAGGAATTACTGCATACATTTTTGCGGCGTAATAAAAGAAGAACAAAGTCAGTAAAAAACTCGTTGCGGCTATAAATGTAGCAAGTTATAATGTCTTCGTCTTCACTAGAAGATATTATTGTTGTTATTGAATGATTTGTTGAATTTTAAGATTTTATATTGCAAATTTCGATGTTTGTTTTCTTATTTTCTGAAGATTACCCACCGAAAGTATTCCCACAACTGTGAAAAACACAGCAACGCGGAATCGTTTCGGTAAGCTAAAAATACCGAGGAAAAAATGTCGATCCGAAGTCGTACCGAATATTGTGCAAATGCCCTAACAGCTCAAATGGATAGCGATAAAGTTACGATAAGGTTGACAATACTGAAATACTTATACGTCACCTATGTCTGAACCTTTACCGCTCTTGCGGTGTACCGAAATCAACTCACTCCGATTTCATGTATGCAACACTAGGTTTGCTTCTTATTAAACTAGCAGGTAGCTGCCAAGTGAGCAAAACGGAAAGAATTGCGCTTATATAGAGCGCAATGAACAGAAAATCAAGAAACGGAAAAATAGTAAAAATTAACGATTAATAATTTGAATGCTATTTTTGACTGTTAATGCTTATTTTTTCTAAAAAAAAACTTATAATTTTCATTATTTCAATTTTAAAAAATTCAGAAAATTTCAAAAGTAATAAAATCAAAGGTATTCGTTTGTTTATTTTTTCAACAGCTGTTTCTTACTTTGGCAGCAAATAATTTCAGCTAATGAAAATTTTACTAGCTGAAATTTGTAGCTGTCTATGGCTCTCTTCTGCTATTTTTTTGACTCAAGAAACGATTTGCCAGCCGAAACTTGCTAACTATTCATAACTAGCTGATAATAAACGAACCTACTAATGTGAAAGTGCCAATTGAAATAGATGTGGTCGTTATGCTTTCGGTATACTTTCGGTAAAACAACAACAACTTATTTTAATTCTCCGATCCAACAATATGGGTAGCGATCCAAAATCTTGGTATAAGCTGACCGTGTGTGGGGGCCTAAATGACATACTCAGTAATCGATTAAGCATCGAGCTTATCACAATTTTGTCATCAATGGCAGATGCTACATTATCAATATCTATTGACGAAATCCGTGGATCGCGATTCATATTGTTACGTATTTGTCGATAGCTCGATTATTTCTATAGGGTTCGTATCGCTGAATTGTTAAATAAAAGTCTTTATTTACTTCTTAATTCACACTGCTTTATTTCACGACTAAAAAGTCTACACTTGTTTTACTTGACTTGATGTTAACACTTCTACGGTTAAATTACGACTGACTCTGGAGCGCCTGCTCGCCGCCTTATATAGTCTGTCAAACGCAATCTGGAAAATTCTGGCAACACTGGAAATTATCTGGTATCTTCTTCTAGTTCTGGCACTTTCCCTAGAGATGTGTTCAATCATTTTAGTGATGTAAGTGGAGAACCGATTATATTCGCCACAATATTGACTGTGTAGCATCGAGTATTGATGGATCGCGAATTTTTAGAAATTTTGCGATCCGCGATCCGGATCGCAATATCAGGTTGTCATCTTTGCTGTTTACGACAAATCTTGTTTACGCCTACGAAAAATTAAATATTATTGAATATAAAATCAATTAAACATAATGGCTTGCATATATTTCGATAAAGTACAGGTGGTGCAAGCAGAAAGCGGAAAATGTTCAACAATCAGGAACTTAGTTTCGGAGAAAATTGTAAGTTTTAACCATTTCAATAAGCTCAAAGAACGAAAGAGAATCATAAAGAAATATTTTTCCAGGGTTTATTGCCAACAGATATATACTTGGAGCAAAACGGACGTCGGTTAACATGTTATGACACAGTTAATGGAAACGCATATTGTCGTCTTTGCATTCGGGGCGGTAAAGGAGGATTTGGTTCCATGCTGCGCGCCATCGGGGCACAAATAGAGAAAACAACAAATAGGGAAGCTTGCCGAGATTTGAGTGGGCGCCGCTTACGTGACATCAATGAAGAGAAACGTTTGAAAGCAGCTTTAGAAAAAATGGGCGACTTAGAACGGGAATCGGAAGAACGGAAGAAACGGAAAATTGAAAAATTGCTTTCAGTTCCACGTCACGTTTTCAATGATGCTGAATATGAAGAAGCGAGATCTAAATTGACTGAAAAAGTGAATGATGCAGTGGAAGAAGGTCTTAAAAACGCCGGAGAAAAGCCGGGTAGTAGCAGAAATGGATTGAAACGTAAACATGAAGTGGTGAAAGTAATTGACGAAAAGAAGAAAGCGAAGGCGTTGTGGATTGATGAAGACCTGCTAGATTCCGACGAAAGTGAGGAAGACTCCTCTGATGAATCGAAATCCGATGCAGGAGAGACTAAAGTGGGTAAAAATGAAGTGAATACTAAATAAAAAATACTTTGAAATAAAAAAGTATCGAATATATCGACGCTTCCAAACAAGACTGTACTAAGTCTGAAAACTGTGTTTTGCAGGAGAAGCTCTCAAAGTTTAAACTCGATATGAAACTTCAGTTGTATGCTAAGTATATTTTCACTTGTAACTTCTGTTTGGATGGAACGATCAACACCAAAACTCGACAATATCAAAGTTAGGTTACGCTTTATATAAAACCGTAAGAAAAAATAAAAATTTGCTACGTGGTTTTTCATCGCAAGCTCTCAAAGTTTTTATTCTGTAAAAATCCCGAGTTGTCCGATTGATACCAAAATTAGACAGCATCTAAATTAAGACACGTAATACTTGAAAACGCCAAAAACGGGAAAATGTACTAAGTCGACTTAGTACAGTATTGTTTGGAAGCGTCGATATAAAGTTTATGTAGGTAATAATATTGAAATAAAAATTATTATAATAAATTGCTATGCTTAAACTTTATTGATTATAAAATACAAGCAATAATTAAGTCAGCTATCACATTATTACTTAAACTTAATCGTTAGAAAATTGCGAAGATACCCACGCCAGCCCCCATTTCAAATTTGTTAGCATAAATTTCAAAGCCTTTGTCCATTGTTCTTCTGAATTGAATTGAATTCTATGATAGAAAAATTTTATAATTATGAGAATGTTGGCAGATAATAGTTTTAACTTACTTGATTGAGTATGAATTTCCAGTTGATGGATCAATGATTTTACCCTTCTCCATTTTATATGGTAACAAAAATTCTGTATCACGTTTTTCTACCTCTTGTCGAAATTGTGTCAAGCAATCGAGAAAAGCCACCATTGCCGCATCGAATTTAGTATCCCAGAAAAATTTAAAACCACCCGTACCATAAAGTGGCAATTCGCGATTTTCGCCAATCACTTCTACATAGGAATGATTACCGAATGGCACCAGACGATAACGTTCAAATGTCAAGCCGATTTTTCGTGCCAACGAAGATAGTAGCAATACCGTTTGGCCCCAAGCGGCATTTATTTCCGACCAATCAACTACAGCCGATGGCAGGCGACCCAAACGAAAATTATTTATGGTGCCAAAATGTCCGGCATGCCAAATGTGAAATGTGATATTAAAAATATTTGCATCCTTTAATTTCTCCAACTGCTGTTCGGCGTAACTTATTTGACATTCCAGGCTGCGCTTATCATCTTCGGTCAGCATTAGTTCCCGACGATGCTGCGTATATTCACGCCAATATATTGCTTCCTGCTGCTGTAGCTTAATCTTTTCTTCTTCCTCTCGCTTAATTTCTTCGTTCACAGACTGCTCCTCTTTCTTCAGTTTATCCAATTCAGATAACATACGCGACTCGCTCTCCTGCAGCTCGACCAGCTCCCGCTCCAACGCTGCAATATTGGGCGTATCTTGTTGTTGTTCCAAACGATCCAAATATGTTTTATAGTCGCGCCATTCTTGCTCAGCAACTTTTAGCTCTTGATCCATAATTTCCAACATTGAGTCAGCACACTCTTCACACAGAGGATGATCAATTTCCGAATTCGATGAGAGACAATCAAATAATTCAGCTTTTAATTTAAAAGTAGAACTCAGCTTTTTTTCACGTCCATCCGAAACCAGCATAAAGCCCGTGCCATTGATGGAATCGGTCAAACGGAATGGCGGCACGAAATGATCGAAACCGCTAACGTCCTCGGTGTCCAAAGTTTTAACATTTCCGGAGTAAATAGGTACTATAAAATAAGGCAATATATATATACGTATATATATATATGAATTAAAATGCACATACATATGTATGCATGTAATACGTACAGGATAGCTCTGCCATTGAATGTACATCAATGTTATCCAAACTTTCGTCCAATACAATTGGTTGCATGCAGCTTTGACAAGCAAAGGATACAAGTACTTTCTCTTCCTCTTCGCTCATTTTCGTAAGTAAGTGTCTGACGCTTTTTAACTTAAAAAAATTTGCGAAAAAATTTATTTATTTTTTTTTTTTTTGTGGCTTTGGGTTACTGTCAAAGTGACAGTAAGAGGAAAATGGCAAGGTCTATAATGAAGACCAACAAAACGGCCAGGTCAAGGCTTATCCAAATAGAGGTTATATTACTTCCGTTTTTATGTGTATGTTTTCTTTAAAAATGTCAATGTGAAAGAGAAGAGAAATGAATTTCAAGGTAAAATTTTTGCCAATTCGTTTTGTCTGACATTCACACTTTTTAGTATACATACACAATTCCAATCAGCTTATCTACTGCGATATCCTTCTTTAGATAATTCTTGGGCCAGGTTGTGCTTATCATAGTTTATATCTACAAGTTGCGAAACTCTCAGCTGATCGTTTGGCATGTTGTGCCTGTCACCATGCAGTGCTGTGCAAAAGTTACAAAAAAAAAAATGAAATGAATTTTGAAATCTTTAAATCTTTAAAATTATTGTGTGAATTGAATTTGTAATGCTATATTTGTTGCGATAATAACAAAAATTTAACATATTTTTGAGTTTTAATTGATTTTATTAGGAATTTTCGCTATTTTCTTGTGAAGATTTTGCTACGTTTGAATACAACACTGTGGTCGATTCTTCTTCACATTTGGTTTATTTAGTTTCCCATTCTCCCATTGACACATAATGTGCCTGTCACTTTTTGCAACAACAATTCCCATGGTTGAAGTTTGTTTTGATGGGAATACAGTGAGTCACAGTGAATGTGAGCTATCATTTATTCAGAAATTTTTATTATTAAACATCTTTGTTAACAATTACTTGACTTTCCTAATTTCTTTGCAACGGAAAACTTTCAACAACATGCCAGAAATGATGAAAAACAAAAACATACACATATATACGCAACACAATCAAAGTAATTTTTCTAGCAACTCTAATTTAAATACTTAAAGTTTCTCTCAAGTTTTATTATTTTTCTCTTATATATTTTTACAGTTCACATTTTACATTATGTGTTAATTATATACAAAATCTATATAAAAGGGGATTCAGGCAAATATTTTCCGACACGCTAGAGCGCGTAAAAATCGTGTTTTGTTAGATGAATAAAACACATTGCATGCTAATAAAATTTGTATTATATTTAATTCATTAGGGATAGAGTAATTGAACTATTAAAACAAGGCAACAAAGTATTAAAACCGTTTTAGGGCATATTCCTCTTAGTGGCTAACTTTTACTGTGAGCCCGTTTCATGAAATTTTCCGGTTTTAACTATTATTTGTATAACTAAAAAATAATTTTCATCAAATATTTTTTGAAATACTAAATTGTGGTTTATTCTAAAATATACCTAAGTACATAATTTTGTTTTTCAATCGGTTTGTATATAATTTTTTATTTTCATAAACCTTCGGACAACATAACGTGGCTCATTTTCACCGCGACTCACTGTATGTGTCAAAAATATAGATACACATTTATTTATTCAAAACCAAAAATGAAATATCCATGATGCTAATCGTTGCTACCCAATAAACATTTTTGTGGGAAATGCATTTGAATTTCATTTGAGATCAAATCCATTTTCCAATTTCCAACAATAATTTTTAACTTGAAATCAATTGCAGAAACAACCAAATCTTCGGCAAAAGGGTGCTTTTTTGATATGAAAATGTTTCTGTTTCTCCACTTGAAAAAAATATTGGAATTCGACTTGAATTCTATCGATATTCTCCAACCAAAATCAAACGTCAGAATAAAGCTTTTGGGCAACAAACGCTCATCCGATTGAAATAAAGGAACAAAAATGTAAATAATATGATTGTCTGTTTAACTGATTTGCTAACTTTTTTGTTTTGCATTTAAAAATAGTAACAACATTTTATACACAAAAAATAGTTGAATTATACATTCCTTTTTAAAATTTATTCTCCACTCATTTTTAGTTTACTTATTTCTAATATGATTGAAAATAATTCAATCATACTCTCAGTTCAGTTTGGAAAAGTGTTGTACCTCAAGTGTAAAAACATGTTGGATATAAACTTGAGAATTGAGACTTTTCTCCAATATTGGATTCGTGCTAATTGGGAAATATCCAAATGTAGGAGAATGTAGAGTTTCCAAAGCAACCAAAGCGTTCAAAGACATCCAGGCATTAATCAAAAAGTATGAATTGGCACAACGTTTTATCAGCAAACACAATCTCTAACGGTAGAGAATTAATTCTCAAACTTATCTCTAATCCAAAGCGAAAACTACACTAGAAATAAATTGGAGACTGAGTAGAAAAAGAAGTATTTGCGAATTCTCATTAGAAAACTACATTGGATTTCAATTCGGAAATTATAATTTTATAAATTTGAAAATTATGTCCCATTTTCTTTGAAATCGCTATGATTCTCGACTGCTTCTCGAGTCGTTCTCTAACGTTAGAGATTTGAGAAAAGGGCTAGTTCTTGAGGCATTCTCAAACCTATATCTAACCTAAATGTTTGTTGGGTTTCGCCATGCAAAATGGCCGTTTGAATTCAAAGTTTTTTCTTTCTTTTTGAACATTTTCGTATAAGCAGGGTTGCACTTCCTCGTACTGCTCTATTACTACATTTTTCATAGAAGTATAGAAAAGGAAATATACGGATACCATTGCCTTTACTACTTCATTCGCGTATATGCAAATTTTAATTCATGTAAGATTAACACGATCGATATTTACACAGAGGCAACAATTTTTTTCAAATTACACGATTTTTGAAACATGATTTTAGCTTTTTAAACGTCATTTGCAACATGGGGCATTTTTAAAATATACAGTATCATTCAAATATAAAATTTTATTCCTAAATGTCATTCGGAATTTGATTTATTTAACATGATGATAGTGTCAATATAAACTAAAAAAATGTTAAAAAAAAGAACGTCAAAACTATTTTGAAACATACACAATTTTTTTTGAACATTTGGAGTTCTGTCAACAGGAAAACTCAATACTATTTTAATGTTAGTTCTACACATTTATCTGTTATTTTGTGCGCACTTGGGCCGATATGCAGAAAAAAATTATTATATATCGCACCCTAAATCACAAAGTGGCACAAATCAAAATTCAAAAATTTTCAGGAGGCAAAAAAGTTTTTTCCTGTACAAGCAATGACATGGCGAAAGGCGACGTATAATGGCTAGTTTTCAGTCAAAAGTAGAGCTCGTACAAACATTCGAGAATTCGAGCTTACAAACAAAAAAAATATGTATCGGAAAAACAAAAAAAAAAAAAAACATACAAAGCCCATATGACACTACGTTTTTTTCTGGTATTCTACCAGGTTTTTTTTGTGAAGGAGATGGTCAAATACAGTTTTGCGTTGGTGCAAGTGAGCAAGCTATATTGAAAAAAAAAACCAAACAAAATACCATCTATGCGGTTAAAAACCAACGAGCCAGCATGTATTTCGGTAGGTTTTTTGGCATTCGGCCATTTTTTCTGACAATTGTTTCAATTTGACAACTAGAAATTTATATTTAAAATAAAAAATATATGGAAATACAAATTTTTAATTTGCTTCTTGTAAGCTTCTGCTTTGGACGTAAGGGGAAAGAAGAAGTCCGGAAGAAAAATTATATTGCGTACTGGCTTCCCTTTATAACATGGAATACACAGATATCCTGCCATTTGAGTTTCATAAATTTTTTATTTCAATAATTTCAATTCAAATTTCCAAAAAAATTAATTTTTGAAATTAATATTATTTTCATTTAGTTTGAAGTTTAATGTCAATCAAATGGTTTTTGAGGGAGTATTTCCCTGCAAGAAACCACTGATGGAAACACCAATACATTTCTAACACCACCAATACTCCTGCAAAAACACTTCCAAACATTTGATCAATCATGTGTGTGACATTAGTGATGTATATCTTATGTGTATCAGCACTTCCTAACATTTGATCAATCTGCTGCGTGACACTAGTGATGTGTATCTGATGTGTATCAGTACTTCCTGACATCTGATCTATCATCCGTATAGCACTGCTGACATACATTTTTTTCTCCAAAAAATTTTCTCCAAAATATCGCAGTAAAGGGAAGAAGCTAGCGCGCAAAATTCTACAGGCGTCACAAAGGAAAGTCACGTGCTTTAAATTGTTAAATTTATCTTTTTATCGGTAAAGAATAATATTCAAAATGAGTAAACGGCCTTTAAAAAATTGCCTTTTCTCGAAAAAAAAAAGTTTTAAGGAAATAAAATTAAAATTGAATGAATTTGGAACCGCGGAATGTGTGGCCTCGGAGAAGAGGAAACGTGAAAGTGCCAGTGGTAGCCAGGATTGTGTTTCCAAGGAAAACTCCGCAGAGGAAGGTGGAAATGTTGGCCCGGAAGATTTGTATTTTAGGAAAAACTACATATGTCAAGAAAAATGTTTGTTGTACTAGTTATACGTTGTACATATCGACGGTTGAGAGGAAGATCACCCTTCTTTAGAACCTGTTTCAAAGATGCCCTAGATGTCTCAGAATTGGCTTCAATAACTTTCTATTTCGGAATTTGCTTCAATAATGCCCTATTTAAGAATTTGTTCCGAAATATTTGTTACTGAAACAAATTCTGAAATTAGGCGTTATTGAAGAAATTTCTGAAATAGGACATTTTTGAAACATTTCTTGAAATAGGATGATCTTTCACTCAGCCGCCCTTATTTTTATTTAATAAGTTTAAAGCTTTCATTTATTTACTTTTGTGCAATGAATGCATTTTTAATTTTCTTTATTAGTTGTACTTAGTACATTTAATGTTATATAAATATATACATGTATATATATAAATGAATTAAATTTGTTGTTCCTTTATAGAAAAAACAATCTTTTATTTCACATCAGGCAGAAATTGTTTACATCAAGCTGGATCCATTTATAAATCAGGAGTGTTTGCTCAGCCTTGATCTCTATATATAACAGATCTGATATTATTTACATCAGGCAGGACCAATTGTGGCATCAGTCTTTATTTCTACTTTCGCTCATGTCTGATTACATGTTATATCAGGTCTGAGATTATTTACATCAGGCCGGACTTATTTTTACCTCAATTCTATATTTGTTTATTCGCTCATCCCTGATTGAAAATTTTGCAAGCCCTGATTTTGTTTACATCACTCGAGTTTTACAATTATGTCAGGTATGATCACACACCGACACAAGGGTTTCCATCAGGATTTACATGTCTCCCGTAGAAATCTGATGAAGATTTTGTTCTGCGCACTGATCGAAACATCACTCTGCATTATCGAACAGATGATTGATCAAATGATCGGAAGTGTTCTTGCAGGGTTTGTCTCTTTTCAATCTACAGCAGAATTGTTTTTGTATTTTGACTTACGGTGGGTTTTCCAAACCAAAAAAACCAAGAAAAAAATGTAGTGTCATATAGGCATAAAGAAAAAAAAAAAATAATAAACAAAAGAAAAAACCAAACTTCAAAATACCCGAATTGTTCAAATGCCCGTACAAACATACGGGTAATAAACAAACAAACGACTGTTCGAGCATTTGAACAAAAATTGTTCGGGCTACTCGAAAATGTTCAAAAAAAATCGAGAGCACTAGTCAAAAGAGACCCCGAATGAAAAGTTTTTTTGTTGGCAATCGCTAGAGATATGTTCTGTGTACCGGTTTATGATGAAAAGTCGAATTAAACAAATTTTGAGTTGTGTCACTTTATGATTTAGGATGCGATATATTTTTATTAAAATCGTTTTCGTAGTAAAGAAAAAATTCGGTAAAAACGGAATAAATCCTAACTAATTTGCTCCCATTTTGGTAGTAACAGCAATTCTACGAAATTGCACAGCATTGATTCCTTCATTATCTCCATTTTCGCACAAATACATACGCATTTTTAAAATTGATCAAGAAGAAGACCATTTGAGTTACCAAACTATTTAGTATAAACCATGATACAAACAATCAAGGTAGTTCCATTTCACTTTGACTTTGTCATTTTTGATTATAATATGGATTTTTGACGTCTCATTTTAAGTCAAAAATTTAGGATAGCGTTGCCCAATCAAAAGTTTTTGGCTGAGGGTATATTTGAACAAAATATTGGGTATTTTAAATGAAAAGGTGTTTTTCACATATGCTAATCAACAAAACAAATGAGCCGATTTAATGAGCTTTTCAAAGAAAATAAAAAATAAGTTATTCATAAAAAATAAAATAGATTTATGCAGTTATTAAAGTCGAAAAATGGTATCAAAACGTCATTTCTACAATCAAGCAAATGCTTTTACTCAAAATTTCAGAAATTTGACATTAATTTGTATGAACCAAATTTCAAAATCTGAGTAAAAGGTCTGAAATCTTAAGCAAAAGTAAATGCTTGGTTTTATTAATATGACCCAATATTTGAAAACTGTTCGATTTTTATGAATAAGGTAAGAGTTCTTGATTTTCTTTATATGTATTATTTATTGCATACGTATAAATATATATATGCATATTTGGTTTCAATGTTTTATACAAGAATATTTCCACATTTAAAAAATACATATATTTATTAAAAAAATTGTTTAGCAGTAATATAAGAATGTAAATTTAGTTTAGATTTTTATGTTGCAGTTTTCTTTAGTTTTTACTTGCGTTACTAAATTTATTTTCCTTTATTTTATTATTAACCTAATTCTGAAATAGATTCTTCGCAAAAAAATCTTTTTAGTACCTTTTCATCTAAATTAAATTTTGTATTTACTAATAAATTTTGCATATAACCATGCCATCGACCGCACTTGTTTTTTCGGTTGCAAGTTCATAAGTCGTGCCAATATTCATAATTTCTAAACCACTGAAATTTTTCAATGAAATTCACAGGAGGTGTAGTGGGAATGTAGTATGTACTATATTCCACAAACTTGCCGCAACTTATTTTAAGAATAAATCTTATTTTTTATATAATTATTTTTGATCTGATGTTATGAAGAATTTAACACGTAAATGTGCGTATTTATATATATATATATATATATATATATATATATATCAATATTTAAATTTACAAAATTCGTTTTGTTGCAATCGATACCATGATTACTATGGAAATAAAAAATAACATAAATGGAGGATTTTTAGCACTGAATATGGCAGCACGAAATGTCATAATCCATATAATTGTCAGGTGGTTAATATGGCGACAAAAATTTGACGTTTACACTACCTTCTTTCTTGTATCATGGTATAAACAATGGTGCTTATATTTTACTGTTGTTGAAATTTCTTATGAGTTGATTGTTGCAATTAGTTTGGGGTGTTGATCGTTGCTTGCATACATAGTGTATAGCATACAGTGAAATGGCTCTGTGATGCGTAGTCGAAATTCGATAAAAAAAAAGACGATAAGTCATCGAAAAATATCAAAATCGGGGACAGATTGGTATGGCGGCGACTTCCGGGGGTACAGATTGGTATGGCGGCCGGATGTGGTTGTTGTAAGAAAAAGGACCATAATGACAAGGTCGTAGCAATCAAGACAGAAACGCAATTCCGGAATTGGGAATTGAAAAAACCAATTCATAATTCCGAAAAGAATTTAAGGCTGAGTTCCTAAAACGCAATTCCCGGTGATAGCGTAAACGCCAGCTATTCCACGAATAACATGTGCAAGAATGTAAAATCAACAACCTACAAAACAGAAAGAAGAAGAGCAACTTCTATTGCTTTCACCATCGTTATTGGGCCATAACAGCAACCCTGAAATCAGCTGAGCACAGCTGTTCGACCTTTTTAACACACATCCCAGAGTCAAGTCACTTGTATCCATTCACAATGGTTGCTTGAATGTGCCATGAGGGTGAGGTCGTAATTACAAAACATGATTTTTTTACAAATGAAATTAAACGATATGTAGGTAATACATAAAAAAAAAATTGTTTAGATTATATAATGAAAGTTATTGTAACGAGATACAATTATATAGTTATATCTTTTAGAATCGTCATACATAAATTTTTGTGATATAAAATTTGCACGAGATTATTTTTTTTTTTTTTTTTAATGTTTCATGAAAATGAGATTTGTATAGTCTTGTGTATACAAAAAATAGTGATAAATGTGTAAGGTATTAATTGAAATCAAAGTAATGTAAAAACATATATAACGTTTGAACATATTATTTACATTTTGAAATAAAAATGGTTTTGTATTAAAAAAGCTAGACAAAAGATGTATTGGTGTTTTACATGTTTATGAATACATATATTGTGTTAATTTATGTAAACGACAACAAAGACAAAACAATTTGTTTGTTGATTTATTTAAAGTTTTTTTTTTTTTTTTTGTTTTGGGGTATCTTGGTTGTTTATTTTTTTGTTTCTTTTTTCATTTATATTTTCGTTATAGTTTTATATATATATATTTTTTTTTTGTTACTTTTTTTTTTTAATTTTTTCTTTTATTTTCTTTTTTTTTTTTTTTCTTATTTTTTTTTTTTTTTTTTTTTTTTAAAGTGCGAGATCCAGTTTGGTGATGTGTAAAAAATTTAAAAGATCTTTGTAAAAATTGTGGTCTTTTGTTTTAAACAGAGTATTTAGATTATTGAAAGTGTTGAATATTTGGAAACTGTTCCTTACAGCTGCAAATTTAGGGCAAATGAAGATTGAGTGATTTGGCGTATCCTTGATGTTGCAAATATAGCAAAGGTCATTTATGTCATTATTAATGTGGCTTAAGTAGGTTTTGTTATAGGTGTGTCCAGTTATGAGTCTGTTTAGGAGTTTGGTTTCATAAGGTGAAAAGTTAAATTTTTTATTTTTGAACCAAGGTTTTCTAAGTTTGGTTGCAAAATTGTCTATGATGTCATTGTCCCATCTATTGCATTCGTTTTTTATTTCATTAATGTTATTTGTCCATAGTTTGTTTTCAATTTTGCGTAAAGCTTCACTCGGAGTGAGATTTATGTGTATGTTTTTGCCCACATCGAGAGCAGTTTTGGCTGCTATGTCTGCTTTTTCATTAATACTAATTCCAACATGGCTAGGCACCCAGTTAAGTGTAACGTTTTGTATGAGTGATTCTTTAATGGTTGTATGGATTTTTGCTATAATGTGGTTGTTGGTTTTTGTTTTGTTTAAGTTTTTGACTGCGGCAAGACTGTCCGTAAAAATTGCTATTTTTGTCCAATTTTTTGTATCAGCTAATTTTATTGCCTCTAGGATGGCCATAATTTCACCTGTGGTGGAGGTGAGATTTTCATTTATGTTGTATAGGTATGAAATGTTGGTTCCTAGGTGGTGTATGGCATAACCTACTTTATCGTTTTTAACAGAGGCGTCTGTGGCTATAATTTCATATTGCTGACTTTTTAAAAATTCAATTTTTTCTCTGAATATGGAATGTAATTGTTCTTTGGATATGTTTGTTTTTGATTTTCCTAGGGTTGACTCGACAAAAGTGATTTTGTTGTGTATGGGGAAAGTGGTGTTAGAATCAATTCTATTGAAAATGTTTTTAAATTTATTATATGTGTGACTATAGCTGGATTTGATGGTGATTTGATTCTCTAATTTGTTGATTAGGTCTGGATTTAATACTGTTTGTTTAATGAGTTCTTTGGCCGTAAGCCAAATTGCTCTGTTTATGGGGGTTAGCTCACATGCTATGGCATATCTGGCGGCAGTGGGAGTATTTGGAGGTACACCTAGACATCTTCTTAATGATTCGTTGGCAATTGTCTTGAGCTTGGTAGCGTACGTTTTAGGTGCATTTGAATAACTGGTGTTTGAGTATTCCATTTTGGAACGGATGAAGGTTTTGAATATATTTAAACTATTTGTGGGCAAGGCAGATCTAGGAAGGTAGGCCCGGTGGCGAATTCAGAAATTTCCCATGTATTTTGTTATTGTAATCGGTAGAGTGTAATGTCAAAATGAATGAAAACGCTTGGGGCTCGTCCATTCCCATTGGCCATGATGTGAATTCGCTTGGCTTTTGACATTACACTCTACCTTTGCATATAAAAAAAGTAGTTTCTGAATTCGCCACCGGGCCTACCTTCCTAGATCTGCCTTGTTTGTGGGGTGTAACCCTGCTTTGATTGTGGTTAGTTTATTTAACAGATTTTTGCCTGAATTAACTTTGCTTTTAATGTTGTTGATGTGGTCTTTGACTGTGGAGTTTGCGTTGAGGATTCTTCCTAACCATTTTATTTGTGAGGTGCTTTGTAAAAAGTTTCCATTTATTTGTATATTCAGAGTTTGAGTTTTGTTAGTTGACATACGCATGAACTGAGTTTTGTTGGGGTTGATGCAAAAATTTAGTGATTGACATAGTGTTTGAAGTTCGTTTAGTTTGGATTGTAGTTTTATTTTAGCGGAGTGTAGATTGTTGTGATGGACTAAAATTGCTATGTCATCTGCAAATTGAAAAGTATGAGTATTAAAATCGTTGATTGAGTGAAGGTTTGCGGTGTAGATATTAAATAGAATGGGCGATAAGCAGCTGCCTTGAGGTAGACCATTATTGATTTCGATGAATTGTTTTCCTAGAAGAAGTTTACGAGAAGAAAAGAAATTTAGAATCCAGTTTGAAATATTGATGTTTATGTTTGCGTTTGTTAGTATGTTGTGTAACGTGTTGAGATCCACACGGTTATATGCATTTTCGATGTCGAGGACACAAATCAGAACATTCTCTTTATTGCTTTTTTTTCCGCTATGAGATGAAGTAGCTCATTGAGACACATGGTCGATGATCTTTGTTTTCTGTATGCGAAACTTTTTCGTGGAATGAGGTTGCGTTTTTCCGCTGTTTCTTCTAGTGCATCTTTTATGAGCATGTTCAGGCATTTGGCTAAAACAGAAATTAGTGATATGGGGCGGAAGTTTTCGATGATGTTGAGATCTTTATTGGGTTTGGGTATGGGGATGATTCTGATTTCCCGCCATTTTGTAGGTACTTCATTTTTTTCATACTGTTCTTTCAGTGCTGTAATTAAGGCGCTTATGGTATTTGTGGAAAGATTTTTGAGTAAGTTGTAAGTAATATTGTCGGTGCCACTTGCGGTGGATTTTTTACAATTTAATTTGTTTATAAAGTTTTCAAACGAAAAATCGGGATTGATAGTATCGGGATTTTGTATGTTATTGTTAATATTAATGTTTGTGGTGATGGTGTTGGGGATTTGTGCGCTTAAGAAATTCAGATATGCACTATTGTCTTCCTCTGCCCATTCAGTGGTCTTGTTTGCTCTACCTTTGACATTGTTTATGAATGCCCAGGCATCTCTGGTGTTAGGACATTGATTGATTTCGTCGATTTTCTGCAGGTATGATGTTTTTTTGGCTTCTTTGACCGCTTTCACCCAGTCTTCTTTTGCTTTTGTTGCAATTTCAAAATCAGTTACTTTGCAGGTTTTGTTTGCTTTTTTCCTTGTTGCAATAAAAAGTCTATAAAGTTTATCCAAATTAGGGTTCCACCACGCTTTTGGCTGTCTTTTTGATTGATTTAGATCTATGGCTATGTCATTTTTGATATCGTGGATATCTTTGGTGAGGTTATCAAAATTAGAGAAGTTGATGGTTTTGAGTTTCTTGGCCAACAAGTTGTTGGGTATGAACATGTTTGGTTGTATGGTGATTCCGGATAATTCAATTATAATGGGGTAGTGTCTGCTTCCTCCGATGTTTACACCTGTGCATGTCCAATTGATGTTGTTGTTCTTTGCCGTGGCATCCAAATCTGGTGTGGCCCAATCTGCCACATTTGAAACATTGTTTGATCCTTGGTATGAAATGTGTGACTTTCCTTTTAAAAAGGAAAACGCCTACTTCTTCAGGTAGTTCATTACCTCGAAAGCCTATTTTAATTGTGTAGGTTGGCAGTAATTTGCCTCTATCATTCGGATCTTGTCTCTGGAGTCGTTGGACAAATGTATGGGGTATGTCGCAGTGAATGTTATCAAAAATTTCCTGTTCCGAAAAAGCAGTGGGTATTTGGCGTATAACACCAATGGTTTCAACTAGATTTCTTGGTATAAAAGCCGTCATCTGGTTTTTTTTTAGGGAATCGTTGTTTAATACGTTGTTTGCATTGAGGTAATTATTGAAAAAAACTTTATATAGGTGTCTGCCTATGGCTCTAATATCTAGCATGCCTACAATGTTGAAACTCCTAATCTTTTCCCAAAAAAATAAACCATCTTTAATAGATACATTGGCGAACAAGGGACTTTTCGACGTATCAATGAGGACGCAGAAGTCACCTTTGTGCTCGCGGCGATACAAAATTGTTTCTTTAGGCGCTTTTTCATTTTCAGCTGTAATGGTGGCATTAGCAGCTATGTCATTCTTTATAGAGTTTACTGTTGTTTCTTTTGGCGCTTCTTCTTTTTCAGCTGTAATGGTGGTATTAACAGCTATGTTATTATTTGTAGAGTTTAATGTTTCAGCAGCGTTCATATCTATGTCTGTCTCGTTTACACATTGTTCGCTGTCTGGTTTTGGCGCGTTTTCCGAGATTTTTACATACATGCCCTTAGGCGCTACGATGCCCTGCCGTGGAATCTGAATATCGCACGTGTTTTTTCCAGAGGTTTTTCCTTGTTTGTTCCGTTTATCTTGTTCGTCGTTGTCTTTTTTGTATGGTTTGCCTTGTCTTACATGTCTTTTCCTGAAGTGAGTTTCTGTAACAAAATCGCGAAAATTGTCGATCAAAATGACGTCACATTAATACGTTCCACACTTTGTCACCACCTAAAAAGCAAGTGAGAATCTATCGATTGACGTCATTATGACGTCACTCGGTCGAAACTATTGATAGAGTTCAGTTACAGAAACTCAGTACTGTTTTCGGACTCTTTACGATTCCGACCCACTTCAAACCAATTTTGAAGGGAGTCTTCATCATAATCATCCATGTTATCAAGATAGCCTTTAGACGCCGGGGCGTCGGCCATCTTGATGGTGGCGTTTTTTGGTAATCTGTGTGTTACTTATTTGTTTGCAGCTGTAAGGAAACTTACCAGTACTGAGTTTCTGTAACTGAACTCTATCAATAGTTTCGACCGAGTGACGTCATAATGACGTCAATCGATAGATTCTCTCTTCCTTTTTAGGTGGTGACAAAGTGTGGAACGTATTAATGTGACGTCATTTTGATCGACAATTTTCGCGATTTTGTTACAGAAACTCACTTCAGGCCTGTTATTCTTGTATGCGGACAATCCACTGGATATCACACTTGATTTATTAATTTCTTTTCTTTTTTTTTTTTTTTTAACCCTCTTAATTAACTTATTTTATATGAATTTTAATTTTTTTCAAAATACAATTCACAGTTTTTTTTACACAAATTTGACACAGAGAATCTAATTGGTAACAAAAATGACCATCACCCTCGGCGGCAAAAATGGAAGTGCGAAAAAATTTACGATTTCATTATTTATATTTTAGTCGTAGAAGTTCGATAGAAAGTGAAATGACTTGCGGATGTGAGTCTACGGGGGTCGAACAGCTGAGATCACCTGATTTGAGGGCTGCCCAATACGATGGTGAAAGCAGTAGATTGCCCTTCTTCTCTCTGTTTTATAGGTTGCTGATTTTACATTCTCGTGAATAGCTGGCGCTTACGTACTCTCCAGGAATTGCTTTTTTAGGAATAATGAATAAGTTTTTTCATTCAATATGAATATTGCGATATTTTTCACGCTCTGAGTTTCAAAATATTTTACTTCCGTCCTTTTCACACTTTCACTTGCAATTTGTTTATTATCAATATTGTGATCCAGATCACGATACACGCATATTGATGGACCGAAAAATTTTCATGCCACACGGTCAATCCGTATTGTCAATATTGCGATCCGGATCGCTGATTTTAAAGTTTCTAATAGGGTCTATACACGATGTGTCTGATTCAAGAGTCAGTTTAGGTGTATATGTATAGACCCCATAAAGGCCTGATTGCGCTAACACACACAAAAAACACGCACACATAAACTCTGCTTGACATGCCAGATTGTAAGTTGCCAAGGGCCTTAAATGTTTTGCGATCCAGAATCGCGATCCATCAATACAATATGCTACACGGTCAATATGAATCGCGATCCATGTATTTCATCAATATAAATTGACCGTCTCACGTAACCCAGTGTAAAACTAATCGATATTTCCGGTTAACACAGCGATAGTTACTTATCGTTAAGAAGTCGATATTTAATATCGATTCTGTACATGTTCCAGTAATAGCCTCTGCACACTGCATTTGAAATTACGTTGATTAGCCGAAATTACTTTCCGAAATCACGCGCATTCACACACGTTTTTGAGTAATTTCATTTAGTCGTGTTTCATAGGGCCCTTACTAGACATATACGCCGACAGTGATTCCGGCGGCGGCGGCGCTATTACAAAAACATTTCGGCGGCGGCGGCGAAGCCGGCGTGCTTTTTCGCGCCGGCGCGCCTGCCCCAAATTTACAAATCACAATCCTTATTAAAATATTAATTTTATTTAGTTACCTTAATAGCGCTGGCTGAATGGAATAAATAAACTAATTTCCACCTTAAATTGTTGAAACTTTTTTATTAACAGCAAAAAACAATTCGCTAGCTTAGAGTGCAAATTGTGTAAGTCCTTTTTTTCAAACTTTGTAGGAGAGACAAAAAACAAAAAATAAAAAAATTTCGAAATCAAAAAAAAATTTCTGTTCATGTAAATATTTTGGACTTACACAATTTTCTTCGCTTTTTGGACTTACACAATTTGCGTATCACTGAATAACAACAATTAGAAATATGACAAGTATCTCAGACTTGTTTAGCGTAGTGCGTATTTGATTTTTCTAGCGTTCTACATAAAAATACACTTTTTCATAAAAGTGGACTTACACAGTTTGCACTCTAAGCTAGCGAATTGTTACATAAACTAAAATATAAAATAAAGAAAATAAATATTAAAGAATATACACAAATCCATATGTAAGGGTAAATTTAAATTCATTTGCTTATTTTGTATGATAATAAACATGCATACATATATTTGCATATGTACATATTTATATATATATAAGGCACTTTAAAATAAATATATGTATATACAGTGTTGGAAAAAATAATAGGGATAAAATTTTGCAATTCTCCATTTATTTCATTTTAAGACCAAATAATAATTACCATATATTGATGCTTACACGGAGAGGACATGCTTCAATGACTCTGGGGTGGTTTTTGTATAATATGTAATTTAATTTTTATGAATAAAAATAATGAAATGTATAATTTAAGTTGGAAATAATAATAGGGACAAACTTTAAATTCGATTGTTTTTTTAAATAAACTACAATATTACTGCTGCAGCTAGATTTAAACTAATGTTTAGTTGAAGCTCCTTTATTTTTTATAACTTCCTTACTTCTTCGTGGCATAGGGTTGACCAAATCAGCGCAATTTGCAACTGGTATTAAGTACCAAGCTTCGTTATTTTTTTTTCCACAACTCTTGCTTATTTTTCCATTTTTGATCCCCCATCGTCTTCTTTAATATTCCATATAGGGCTGAGGTTCGACAACTGTGAGGGCTACTCAAAAACAGCAACTTTCTTACGTTCAAACTATGAGTTTTCGATTCTGGAGCAGAGTTGGGCATGATTCAACTAATTTTGAGTGCACTCAGCCTGAAACTACCACTCAAAGCTGAGTGGTAGTTAAATATCTGATTTTACCTACCACTCAATTTGAGTGGTAGTTAAATCTTCAACTACCACTCAACTTTAGTGTTGGTAGCAAAAGTGCAAAGGAGTCAGTCAAACCCCAAAATAGCTTATGGAAAAACTTAAATATATACATATGTATATGTATGCGTATAACTTATGTATATGTATGTACATTAAATATACAAAATTCAAGGGAATGACATGTGCATTACAATAGTATTTGTAGATATTCAAGTTCATCTACTAGTTCGTTCTAGTTAAATTTCTAGTTCACTTCTAGCTCACCTCTAGTTCACTTCTAGTTCACCTCTAGTTGACTTATAGTTCACCTCTGGTTCAATTTCTAGTTCATTTTCTAGTTCACCTCTAGTACACCTCTAGTTCACCTCCAGTTCACTTCTAGTTCACCTCTAGTTCACTTCGAGTTCAATATTTTTGAATCAGTAAAAACGCAAACCCTTCAATATCTCGACACACAAAAAAAATTGAGTGGTAGTTAAAATCAGGATTTAACTACCACTCAATTTTAGTGGTAGTTAAAATCAGGATTTAACTGCCACTCAATTTGAGTGGTAGTTGAAAATGAGCGGTAGTTGAAAAATGCCTATCCTTGTTCTGGAGGCATGTTTGGTATCATTTTCGGCATCTAATGATATCAAGGAGGGTTGAAATGGTGCAGTTTTGAGTAGAACAATTAGCAACAGACCTCGAGAAGTAGGACTTAATGGAAGAGATCCCAGAAAAGTTCCGTATCTGAGAAAAAATTATGTAAGCCAACGAACTGAAATTTTCCAGTAGCTTAAATTCTTTAGGACTGAGGCTAGTAAAGTAGGGAACAGCCAAAGTTTTTGTTAATAACTTTTAACCGGCAAAAACCCAAACATTTCCGCATTCAGCTTCGTGTTCCTGAGGTCAAAACACGTCGATTGGTTCCTTTTTTTTAATTTTGAAGAACTTTAGCAGTTAGCAAAACTAGGAAAATATGTACACATCTCGCTCCATACGGGTAGGGCGCGCCAGCGCACGCCGCTGCGCCGATACACCGATTTCACGGATTATGGCGGCGGCGGCCGATTATGAAGGTAATCGGCGCGGCGGCGGCGGCGTCAATCGGCGGCGTATATGTCTAGCCCTTACACGATCAAATATTTGATCAAATCGTGTATCTGTGGTAGTAAAATTGTCTATGTGTTTTTCACACGTATACGTGTTTGATGCCGATTTGAACGAAATCAAAAATTTTTGTTTTCCATCAAATTGGATGGCTATTTGACGTGCGTTGTGGATGCGTGTAAGGTGCTGATTGATCAAATTTCAGTACCAAATTAGCATTTGACGTGTGTTGCAACCATTTGATCAAATTGCAAATGTAAACAAACGTGTGAGTAGGCAAGTGCGCAAAATTAAATTAAAAAGACAATTAAATTTGAATTGGGACAAAAAAGTGATAATTATGGTGTTTTAAAAACTCAAACATTGTTAATTGTACATGCTACGGCCATTTATCGCGCTTCAAATCGCTTATATTTTAACAATTTCCTTTGTAAATTAATAGAAAGGTAGCATGAAATTTGATGCCGATTTGATGTGTGTATGGCAAACCGTCAAATTACACAGACACGCTATTTGATCAAATGATTTGATCATGTAAGGGCCCTATCAGTTACGCTGTTCATGCGCCAAATAAAAATTTTTACATGTTGAACTTCAATAAAAATATCATTAATAAAATACTCCCACCAAATTAAATTTTTTATAATTAAAGAATCGCTAATGCAATATACGATGAGAATATATCTAACAACAAATTTAATAGCAGTGTTTTTACCATTGTGAATGGATACAAGTGAAATGACTCTGAGATGTGTTTAAAACAGGTCAAACAGCTGTGCTCAGCTGATTTTAAGAGTTGCTTATTTGGTATCAAGGGTCCCAATTTCTGGCTGAGTTGCATTCGATAGTGTCACAAAATTTAGAATTAAATAGTATCATTAACAAAAAAAAAGTTGTATAAAAAATACCTTTTCATTGACTATTATTAAATAAAACCATATTTCTAGTAATAAGAGTTTGTTTTGTGTACAGGTTTATATTTATTTTGCGAAAATTTTGTAAACAAAATAATAGTTTTAAAAGTTTCTAAAAAGTACATCGAAATGCAACCATGTGCTAAAATATGCAACCATGCAAGCATCTTCGGGTTTTATTACTAGCCATGGGTAATGGCGCAATTTTTTTGGCGCTGATACAATAACGCCAGCGCCAATCGTGGCGCCAACTCACGGTACTGGCGCAATAACACCTTTAGCGCAATTGTCATCGAATAATCGATAAATAACATTTTTTCGCTTGTTACTGTTTACCATCCCCGTTTTATTTCTTTTGGCGCAATTCTGCTTACATATACGAGGGCACAATTAATTTTAATTTTCATAATCATTTGGAAAAATATTCCGTATATATGTGAAAATATGCTGGAAATTAGAGTCACTTAGATCACTATCAAGCACACATAATTGTGACGTTGTCATACGTATACATATACTACGGTGCTGTTATTGGCGTTGTGGTTGCGCCATTTTACACTAGCTCTATATTGGTACTGGTGTTAGCGCACGAAATTGAGTCAGTGTTATATTGCAATAGCGCATCATTGAGTTGGCGCTACATTGAGTTGGCGCTATACTGAGTTGGCGCTATATTGAGTTGGCGCATTTCCCAAATCGGAGTTAGCGCAATAACACCAGGGTTGGTGTCAGCGCAATTGCGCCGCGCAGCGCAGTGTTACCCATGCCTATTTATTACGCAGCCATTTTTTATGATGGTCAGCAACATATTAATATTACAATTGTAATTGGGCCAATAATTTCCTTTATGTGCCAGTAAAATTCATTAAAAGAGAAATTTCCTATTTGAAATTATAAGAACATCCAATTTGTTTAAAGTATATGCAATACATAAGCGTCAACACAGAAGTTGCATTGAATTACTGCGGGTATAAAAATAGTATATTAACGTATGTATGTATGTGTTTACGTGTGTAGATTGGCACTGGAATTTGCAATTCAGCTACAAGTTTTAAAATTATTATGTGGGTGAATACTGCAGCATTGGTGTCCATATCTTTGTATACAATGACCAAATCATCTATTGCCTTTTTATTGATATTTTCAATAATACTGCGATTGGAAAAAAGGTACGTATGTACATATACACGTATTATTTAATGAATAATGTAGAAAAATTAAAAGTTCGCTTTTAAATTGCAGAGCTTATTCCTTGTTTTTATTGTGGGTCTAATTGTAATCGGTATATTGATGTTTACCTACGCATCAGCACGGTTTAATGCACTCGGTTTCATATTTGTCCTACTGGCATCGCTCAAACATATTATATTGTGGCAAACAATAATAAACAACCGAAAAGGTTTCGACGCACTCGATTATCAAGAACATGCCGATTATACAATAATACGTTCCACCAATCCCGACTACAAAAAGGCTATAATTGGGGAAACTTTCCAATAATGTCACACGCCCCCAAAAAAACGACTTTTACCGGTAGGTAGGGGAGGGGAAGGGTGTTCTGAATCTGTAAAATTTAGGCGCCGGACGTACCTCGTTTTCGAGGAATTTATGGTTAAACTTTAGTAATCTCCATATAAATTCGATAGATAAAGAAAAAACTTTTGCGCAGAACACTTTTCTGCGCTGGCGGCCTTCGGCCGCGCTTATAAAAAATAACCCTGGGCTACGCCATCCGTCCGGACGTGTGCCCTAACCGTGGCTACCGCCACGGTGATGTCCTTCTGCATAGTACACCCTGTGAAGTCGCTATTAGCAACATTTTTAATAAAAGTGATTTTAACGCTATATTGTAAAATTTATTAAATATATTAGTAATATACGTGTTGTGACTAAAATAGAGAGTGAAATTTGTTTTACAAATGAGGAATTGGGGTTGCTATTGGTAAAAATTTAACAACTTTAACAAATTCCGGGAAAACTAGGTACGTCCGGCGCCTGAATTTAACTGATTCAGAACCTACTCCTCCTCCCCTACAACCCAGTAAAAGTCGTTTTTCTCGGGGCGTGTGACATTATTGGAAAGCCGACCCCTATAATTCGCATAAACATAACACGTTCCAATCGCCAAACTATTCAATACATAGCACACTCCGATACACATTTACTAAATGCGGCCGATTTGTTGGTGATAGACGAAGCGGCTGCTATACCATTACCTTTGGTAAAGAAAATGACGGGTCCGTATTTAATATTTATGGCTTCGACAATAAATGGTTACGAGGGTACGGGACGATCGCTGTTTGAAATTGATGTCGCAGCTGCAGAAAGACAATAATGCTCCACCGCCGGTGTGTACTTTTTTATTTTGTTAAAAAAAACAATGTTTTTAAATAGTTTCTGATCTATTTGTTATTTTCTTTTAGATAAAACTAGAGGAATCCATACGTTATAGTGAAGGTGATGACATCGAATCTTGGTTAATCAATTTGCTTTGTTTGGATGCCACTACAGTGCCGCATATTAGTTCGGGGTGTCCAACGCCATATGTTTGCGAACTCTATTATATCGATCGTGATGCTTTATTTTCATACAACAAAGCAGCCGAATCATTTCTGCATCGTTTAGTTTCGATTTACGTCGCCTCACATTACAAAAACAGTCCAAATGATTTGCAAATGATGAGTGATGCGCCGGCACATCATCTCTTCTGTTTGCTGGGACCCATACAACGCAAAGATCAACTACCGGAAATACTTGTCGTTCTACAGGTGGCACTTGAAGGTGAAATTTCTTCAAAAACTATAAGCGAATCACTGGGTCGTGGTAAGAAGGCAAGTGGTGATCTGATACCAAGGAATGTTGCCGAACAATTTGGCGATAAGGAGTTTCCTAAGTTGGCCGGTGTACGAGTGGTTAGAATAGCGACACATCCCAATTATCAAAGGGTAAACTATCAATTTTCGTTATCATTTTTGCCTTTGTTTGTAGCAAATCCTAAGTTTCCCAATCTCCTTTACAGATGGGCTATGGTAAACGTGCTATTAAGCTTCTGCGTGATTAATATCAAGGCAAATTTACAGATCTTAGCGAAAATACTCCAATTGAGGATTGAGATTAAAATAAGCGGATTTTATCGCAGTGATCTGCTCGTATAGCGTATTCATGCGATGTTGATGAAGCCGTTGAACAAAATCCACATCATAGATGTTCCCTTGAATCATATTCGTCTTGCAAAAGAATCCAAATGCTAGCAGGAATGATTCAATATTTTTATAACAGTGTTATTGTACTAATTTAATATTAAATGCAATTACATATATGAAACTGCGCCTACATTGTTAATTGAAGCAGTGGCAATAAAAAACGTTATTGTACCTTAGTTGTAAGATTTTATATATAAATATAAATAAATAAATATAAATTGTTACTTTCTAATTAAATATTGGTATGAAATTAAAGGTAAACATGCTGCCATGGAAAGTTGTTGATAACTCGCCCAAAAAATTTAATATTTTGATGAAATTTGGAATGCAAGTTGGTATACAGACTGAGACGGTTGGTATCGCTAATTGGGACCATGACCATGTCCACTTTTCCTATATAGTCATAACTCAGAAGTCGCAGCAGATATCGCACGTTTGGTGGTTATGAAAGCCTCACCTAGGCGATTATAAAGTTTAAACCGATAAGCAAAAATATAATTTTAACTTCACTTTTAATTATTGTTTTGAATGTACATACATACATATGTATATGAAATAATTCTTACCTGGAATCTATCACTGGAGGAAATGGATAGAAAGGTGCTCCCATATCACAGCCACAGATGCATCGCCTCATTATCTGAAAATAAAGATAAAATATTATTTAATAATGTAGTTAATAATATATTTATTGGAACAATACTTATCTTTCAAAAATTTTTCACGAACATTTCACGAAGATCTTCACTGAAAAAAAATGCACTCAGGGTTGCATAAAATAGGTTTTTCACACAAAATAATTTAAAGTTGTCCATTTTGCAATCATCAATATAATGGGTTGTAATTATAATGAAATTTATGTCGGTTCGATTGTTATTATTATTAGAAGCACCCTTTTGACACAACTTTAAAAATTTTATACTGATAAATGAGTCGATTGTCAAAACATATTAAAATCACCTAAGTCTACGAGCCGAAATTTTTCAGATTTTTCATATAATAAATTAAACAAGTCAGTGGGCCTAAAGAACATCAATTACGATGTATTGTGGAACGATTTTCCGTCATCCCTTGTCAAAACTAAAAGTTACTAGTCTCAAGCAACGAGGTTTGTGAGAGTAAAGTGATATTTGCTCTCAATGAGAAATGTTAGCAAAAAAGTAAGGATACACGAAGTTATCAAAATTTGCTAGTTTTACATGTTTTGTAATAAACGAGGTTTGTGAGAGTAAAGTGATATTTGCTCTCAATGAGAAATGTTAGCAAAAAAGTAAGGATACACGAAGTTATCAAAATTTGCCAGTTTTCCATGTTTTGTGATAAATTGGCTTACTGCTTCCATTTTCACCTTTTTTTTAAATATAAGCATATTGTTAATTTGATTTGATTTGCGTCAAGGCAAATTCATTATGGTAATGGCAGGGCGAATTCGGCAATATTTTGTTTTTCTTTTTTACTTATGTATGTATGTCAAACCCTTTGTTGGACTTCAAAAATTTTCAGTTACTTGTCAAATTTTTTACTAGCCCTGCCGGGTTGTTAAATTTTATTCACCTCACATCTGTCAAAAATTTCCATTCCAAGGAACTTTGCTACCGATTTACACAGGCCCATAATGTGGAAGCAAACGTATCATATTAATTTTTTATAACTAAAATTTTTATTAAATACAATTAAATCTAATTATATATGTGCAAAAAATTTACTTTTATCAATCGAACTTACAGCTATTGTTTACAAAATAAAATATATTACATAAAATTCATTAGAAAAATAATTTGGTAATAAAAACAGTTTGTATTCAAGCAAAGCTTGAGAAATAAATACTTAGCATGAACAAACTCACTCAAAAATTTTGTTCGATGTTCAAAATTACTATAAACTAAAATAAAGCTTAAAGAGTTGTGGCGTTTTGATATTAAAAGCAACTTTATTTATTTCAATATTTGTTCATATTGTAATACAATAATATGGAAAAAAAAATTTGCGAAAGTTTTGAAACACGGTAACACTTCCTCAGATTTCATCAGGGTTTATGAGGTGCAGAATCTCCACGAAACCCTGAATTAGACAAAAACGAGAGCAGCAACCCTAAATTTTTGAGAAATATATATGTATTTTTACAACAACCACCTCCGGCCGCCATGCTGAACTGCCCTTCAAAAATTGACGCCATGCTGGTCTGCCCTTCAATTGCGATGGCAGATCGACCATATATCGACTTTTTTAATCGATTTTCGATGAGCTAAGTCACTGTACGTTTTACACTATGGTTTTTACTTTAGCGCAGATGTATATGCGCTAAAATAAAACAGCTAATGTGAAATATTAGCGATGGGTAAAGATGTTTTCGATTATAATCGATAAAATTTAGAGGAGACCGATTCCAGAGTAATTTCGTGAGTTATTTAGTCGAAATGCGCATTTCGAGCGTAATTTCAGCTCACATTTTTGTATGGCGAAACAACGTTATTTTTGCCTAAATTACGCTTAAATCATGCCAATGTGCAGAGGCTATAAGAATTTTTAGTTGGATCAGCTGATAAGAGATCAGAAAAGATAGTGCGCATAAATAGAATTAGAAAATTCAAGATTTTTTAAAGTATAGATCCTCCTTTTGATAATAAAAAGTTATACCATAAACCATTCTTCAAAAAGGCGATTTTAACGAATATAATCAAAGAATTAACTTAAGACCTTCAACAAAAAAACTGATATATCAAAGTGGAACTAAGTATACATACATACATACAAATATAAAATCATTATGGTCTCATATTTTGTACCACGAGGACGTTTCCTCATCAAGGCAGGAAATTTAAGGCAAGCTGCACATGTTAAGCAGGTTCACCTTCAACAACAGCAAGAACCAGGAACATGGCATATGCTGCGCCACTTCCGACAAACGTTTTCAACAAAATCCGGTAATGACGTCGAAACAAAAACAAACACGCAACTGAAAAATATTAAAACTGTTGAGCAACTGAGTAGCAAATTAAGTCGGTCATCGCTCAATAATAATGACAAAAACTATAACAAACAAAATTTAATAAATCGCAGCATTTGGGCGGAGTGGACTGGATTCCTTTTGCGTTGGACGCCTGTTGGTATTTGTCTCTTCGGTGCCATTGAATGGCAATTGCATAAGCAAAAATGCAAAGAAGACAATCTACCAAAAACAGCATCATCGCTACAATCGAAAGTATACTGCTCCTTACCGTTACGTATAATTAGTCGATGCTGGGGTTGGCTGGCAGCCTGTTATATACCCATTGCGTTACGCCCATATCTCTATGGTTGGTACAGCACTGCGTTTGGGGTTAATCTGGAAGAAGCACTATACCCAGATTACAAGTACTATAACAGTCTAGCAGAATTCTTCACACGTCCCTTGCGAGAAGGGGCACGTCCAATAGACACTAAAGCTGCAATAATTTCTCCAGCTGATGGACGTGTACTACACTTTGGGACTGCAGAAAACAAGGTAATAGAAGAAGTGAAGGGTGTCAATTACAGCGTGCAATCCTTCCTTGGGCCAGTCACATGGCGAGACCGTATAACGGAAGACTTTGTAGAAGCAGTTAAGGAGCATAACGATGGGACAACGGAATTGTATCAGTGTGTTATTTATTTGGCACCTGGTGATTATCATCGTTTTCACTCGCCAGCCGAGTGGCAACCAAACTTAAGGCGCCATTTTTCCGGTGAGCTTTTATCGGTTAATCCACGCATAGCAACTTGGTTACCCGATCTCTTTTGCCTCAATGAACGTGCCGTTTATTTGGGCAAATGGCAATATGGTTTCTTCAGTTATGCTGCAGTTGGAGCTACTAATGTCGGTTCTGTACAAATATATATGGATAATGATTTGAAAACTAATCGCTGGTTGGGATTGAAATTGGGCACTCATGCGAACTGCAATATGTACGAAGAAGTTGCACTGCCAGCGACATGTAAGCCGTTGGGACGTGGAGAGTTGTTGGGACAATTTAATATGGGCAGTACAATTGTGTTGGTATTTGAGGCGCCAAAGAATTTTAAGTTTAACCTGAAACCCGGCCAGATAGTGAAGGTTGGAGAGTCGCTTGGGAGCTTGACTAAAGTAGAGGAGAAATAGTCACGTAAAGTGGCCTTTACGTAGAGTTGGACACTGGCAAATACATACATATATGAATATGAGCGCACAAGCACGATCTCAATATGATCGTGACATAAATTGGCGAATGATTTTAGACTTGTAAGCGCTAATAACAGATTCACCCTTATTACGGTTGTCGTCGTCGACACTCACTCGACGCTGTCGGCGACGACCTATCAAAATCGGTATTACGTATGGTAAAGTCGATAACTTGTGACAACTATCGAAACATATTTGGTATCAGCTAATGGCGTTTTCTTTTCTACCAAAAAATGTTGCCCTCCTATATCCTAATTATCGAATTACGTAACGTGAATTTCTATAAAATGGCTAATTTTGTAGATAATGTTGCTCTCTTACTTAGTTAGAAGTAAATATTCGGTAAAATTACCAGACAGACATATAAAATGGCTAAGAAAGTCAAACAGGGCAACATTATTTCGAGAAAAGAAAACGCCATAAGTCGACGTCGACGGTCACTCGTTGCCATTTTCGTCGACGCGCTGTTTAATGGTGACAAGAAGAAAATTTAGTATGTATGCATTTTTGTTTTTAAAATTTTATTACGGGAGTGTTAAAATTAGTAGAACTAACATCCGCAGAATATTTCCTGCTAGTTTTATTGAAAAATTCCCACTAGTTTAAAAATAAATTCGGTGAGCGCACATACCGAAGCCGACCCAAAGGTTTTCAATGGGGTACGATACCAACTAATTTTTTACAACATTGAGAACCAATCACCATTAAATTGAATGCCTTGGCACATCCTTTAAGAAAGATTGAGGAGAAAACTAATTTATTAAATATTTATGTACATACATACATATGTATATATGTATTTCAACTAAAATATTTTTTCTTTTATTTATTAATTACTCGAGCACTTCATTGCTATGTTCATCGCTAAAACTTGATGAATCATATGCAAAATACATTTATTATAAAGAAATAAATTATCTAAATAGCACAGATTAAAAATACGGAAAAAAATGCGCACAGATTCTCAATAAAATCAAACAGCTAGTGCAGAAATTATAGTGATGGTACTTTCGTCATTCGGTTTACCGATAAACAGTCGACGTCGTCTCAATCCGCTTAGCTAATACCGATTTTGCGTCGATGTGACGACGACGTCGAGACGACGTGATGTCGACTGAAAAGTGACAACGACGTCGACGACGACAACCGTAATAAGGGTGATTGTAAAAAGATTACATTTGTTAAAGCCTCAGTTATGGACATTTGATACAGAGCGGGGAATATGTATGCAACTTCCTGTTATGCTCTATGTACTGTCAAATTTCGCAGCGTAGAAGCTTAAATCTTTAAAAGTAAATCTTTTGTATCTATTTATTCTGTCTGATTGACTTTTAATATGCTTGTTCATTCTAGTTTATCGTTTACTGACTTTGGCATAAATTACTTTTACAAAGGACAATTCTGTAGTCATGGTTCTCTGCTCTGTTGTACCATTTATGCATTTCTGAGACTTATGTATGTAAAGTGTTGTTAAAATGTTGTTAAAAATGTTGAGCTAAAATGTGTACATTCGATTAATATTCAATTGCATTATTATTTTTATATTTTTTTATATGTAAATATATCTGGTTGTGAGCAAAGGGGCTTAAATGTAAAGACGAACTCGAATCTTAGCGTATTATAAGTTTGAGCAGTTTGTATTTGCATTTTTTATTAAATTTTTCGATGAATGCCAATAACTAGCAACTAAGTCGCAGAAGTTTTTTTGTTCCTTAAAAATTAGCAATTAAATCATATTGTGAATAATTACATATTATAAAACAAAACCAAGAACAATTTTAAATATGCATACATATATACATACTCATTTAAGGAACAAAATTTGTAAGTTTTTCTATATTATGTAAGTTAAAAAATTTTTAATTATAGAGATCAGCTGATTTCTTACTCTAAGACTATTATCGAAATGCACCTCCTCAGTAATTCTCAGTACTCACATAACTATGAGTATATTCACGAGAGCAATTTCGATCATTTTTATCGGTGTTTTTGATGATAGATGAAGTGGAGTGAGATAAAGGGTACGTTCATGAAAATTTATAATTGCAGCAGTACAGCAACCCCGTTGCTTATTTTGCACTTGCCTGCTGATACTCAGCTGATATATTGCTATACCAGCATTATTAAAAGTATTTGCAATTAATTTGTGTTATTAAAATTACATTATTGCATATTCCATTAAATATATAGCAATCATGCTTACCCTCATCTTTCGATTTTTTTAAAGCAAAAATTGCAGACACAAATTTTCTGTTGCCGATTATTCAAACAAACTGCACGGTTGATGTGTCAAACGAACGTTTGACTTTTGCAGGTGTTGCCACAAACACGCGAAGAACGTGATACTTGCAACACTGCGGTTCTGATTGCCGTCGCGAACGTACACAAAGTTTCTCAAAAAGTTGTGCCAGGTTTGATAGGTCTTTTAAGCCCGTCACATAGCATACGTCAATCCGTCTACGTCGATGTATGTGACTGACAGCTGAGCAAACTGTGTGCATTTAAATGTACATCGTCACAGTTGCGACGGATCCGTCGCCGCAACATACTAAAGTTGCCCAACACTTAACCCTGCACATAGAAGGTCGCAAGAGAGAATCACTATTCTTGTTTTCAGATTATGTAAAACTATCGTATTTTATTTTGATTTTACGCTCTTGCACGTGTTATGCCGCCTTTACACGGGTCGATTTCCTAGTCGATTTTTGTCGTTCAACCAAAATCGACTCGTGCAAATAGCAATTCAACCGGCTGTCGACAAAAATCGACTAGCTCAAAGTAGACTTGCGTTTAACTTTAGCCAGTCGATTTCCCAGTCTGCAAAAATCGACCCGTGTAAAAGCCGCATTAGTCGTGGAAATAGCTTGTGTGTTCGCTAGCGTTTTTTCTGATATTGGCATTTTTAAAACAGGCCGGTAATCACATATTTTCTTTTACACGCGATAACCTATAGTTGGATCAAGACCCAGTACAATTCGCGACGCCCTCTCCGACGAAGCGCCATTTAGTCGCCATATACGTTTCGAGTTGTTAACATTATACAAAAAATAAGAAATGAAGAATAGAAACAGGTGAAAATATGCATATATGTGTGGGTTTTCCTGACGAAACATTAATTTAAAAAAGTGTACACTTCCATGAGCGAATTCACAATTTTCATTCCGCCGAAGACGACATTCCGCTGAGGCGATGGGCATAGGTGACAGTCATCGACTGGGCGCAATTCACACATACATAATGTATGTATGATACATTCAAATGGCCTACACGTATATTCTGTTATAGACCATTTACATATACGCGGTTATCTATTTTTTTCGAGGTTAACACAAAATCTTCGATTGAAACTCGAGATTTGCCATAAAAAACTCCGCTACCAAAAATTCGCGATTTAAAATGAATCTCGCATTATTACGACACTTTTCTGCATTAACCCGTGTAAACACGATGGAATTTATATTCGGTTAGACCCAAGGATGCATCGTAACGTTAATATTATCGTTTACCGAAAAAAGCAATCGTTTCCGTTGAAACTATTGAGGTTTTTACCGTTTACGCAATTATCAAAATAATTTATAGTCGCAAATGCCTATATGACACTACATTTTTTCCCTGGTTTTTTTGGTTTTGAAAACCCACCGAAAGTCAAAATACAAAAACAATTCTTCTATAGGTTGAAAAGAGACAAATACTCCCTCAAAAATAATTTGATTGACATTAAACTTCAAACTAAATGAAAATAATATATATTTCAAAAATTATTTTTTTTGGAAATTGGATTTAAAATACTGAAATAAAAAAGTTATGAAACCCAAAGGGCAGGATAGCTTTGTATTCCGTGTTATAAAGGGAAGCCAGTACGCAATATAATTTTTCTTCGGGACTTCTTCTTTACCCTTACGGCCATAGCAGAAGCTTACAAGAGGCAAATTTAAAATTTGTATTTCCATATATTTTTATACTCAGCTGTACTAGTACACAGAGTATTATAGTTTTAATCACATAACGGTGGATTGTAACAGAATGAAATAATCGAGATAGATATAGACTTATATATATCAAAATGTTCAGGGTGAAAAGAGAAATCGATTGAGCCATGTCCGTCCGTCCGTCCGTCCGTCCGTCTGTAAACACTCTAACTCGCGCAAAAATTGAGATATTTTGATGAAATTTGGAATGCAAGTTGGTATCGAGACTGGGACGGTTGGTATTGAAAATGGGCGAAATCGGACCATGACCACGCCCACTTTTCCTATATAGAAAAAATCGGAAATTTGGTATCTTAGTCCCTAATATAGCTGGAGCGATGAAATTTTACCCACGTGTTGAGCTCAGGCCCCTATGAAGAAATTTGGTGAAATTTTAGAAAATGGGCGGTGCCACGCCCACTTATTAAGGGTCAAACATTGAAAGTTTTATATGTAATAACTCAGAAACCGTTGAAGATATATCGATGAAATTTGGTATGCGTGATATACTTACTCGGGCAAATGTTTGGACGGAAAATAGTTAAAATCGGTTGACGGCCACGCCCACTTTTATATATGTGTATTATAAAGTGACATAATAAAAACATTTTAAGCCATATCTCTGTCAAATATAAAGATCTATCACTGAAATTTTGTCGCATGAGTTCAACTATGGACATAAAACAAAAAACACAAAAATTTTGGAAAATGGGCGGTGCCACGCCCACTTATTAAGGGGCAAACATTGAAAGTTTTATGAGTCATAACTGAGAAACCGTTAAAGATATATCGATGAAATTCGGTACGCGTGATATACATACTTAGGCAAATATTTGGACGAAAAATTTCCAAAATCGGTTGACCACCACGCCCACTTTTATATATGGGTCTTATAAAGTGACCCAATAAAAACATTTTAAGCGATATCTCTGTCAAATATAAAGATATATCATTAAAATTTTATGGCAGGAGTCTAACTATGAACATAAGACAAAAACCGTAAAAATTTTGGAAAATGGGCGTGGCACCGCCTCTTTTTAGAAGCAGGAATATACGAGATTTCTTAGCCTATAACTCGACAAATAATTTATATATAATGACGAAACTTGGTGTGTACACTTTTATTCGTTATATGTTCAAAATTTTAGAGAAACCGGTGGACGGCCACGCCCACTTTTATATATGGGAACTATAAAGTGACTTAATGAAAACATTTTAAGCGATATCTCTGTCAAATGTAAAGATAATTCATTGAAATTTTGTGGTATGATTTCTACAATAGACCGGAAACAAAAAATAGAAAAATTTTGGAAAATGGGCGTGGCACCGCCTCATTTTAGACAAAGGAATCTACGAGATTTCGGAGCCCATAACTCGACAAATAATTGAGATATTATGATGAAACTTGGTTGTGGTGCAGTGGGTAGAGCGCTCGCCTGCTATGCCAGAGGTCTCGGGTTCAAACCACGGTCCGAGCAAAACACCAACAAATTTTTCTAATTAGTAAAAATCTAATTATTGGGTTTTTTAAGAACAGCGGTCACCTCTCGGCAGTGGGCGGCATACCCTCCGAGTGTATTTCTGCCATGAAAAAGCTTCTCACAAAAAATGCATTCGCCGTTCGGAGCCGGCATAAAACTGTAGGTCCACCCTATTAGTAGGAAAAAAAAAAGGAGCACACCTCGAATTGGGAGAGAAGCTCGGCCATAAAACTCGTCAGAGTTATAATAAGCGCCATTGTATTATATATTATTATAACTTGTATTAATAGACACGAAAAAATTTATTGAAATCGGTTTATCACCACGCCTACTTTTTAGCAAAGATATTTCTGGAACACGCTTTGGAAATTTGTAACGTGACATCTTTGTAACTGGAAGTCATAAAGGAATGAAATTTTGCACAAAGAATAATATTCATATGCTTAGTTGGACGACTGACAAAAATTTTGAAAATGGGCGTGGCTACGCCCACTTTATGCAGCACTCGCTTTATATAAAATCCATCAAACGCAAACAAACAATGAAAACATACAGCTGAGTATCTAATGTTCGATTCCACTCGAACTTAGGCTTCCTTACTTGTTTATTTTAAATATAATTTATTTTCTAGTTGTCAAATTGAAACAATTGTCAGAAAAAATGACCGGATGCCAAAAAACCTACCGAAATACAAGCTGGCTCGTTGGTTTTTAGCCGCCTAGATGGTATTTTGTTTGGTTTTTTTTCAATATAGCTTGCTCGCTTGCACCAACGCAAAACTGTATTTGACCATCTCCTTCACACAAAAAACCTGGTAGAATACCAGAAAAAAAATGTAGTGTCATATGGGCTAAAATAACGATAATGAAATTATCGAAATAATACCATTTCGTTGATTATCGAAAAGAAATTATCAAAATAATTTCATTTCGTTGATTAGCGTTATCATAACCAAATTTATAACGTTGAAATGCTTAGTGCGCTCGCAATGCCGTCGCGAACAATCGGCCGAGTGCTCGCATACATATGTACATATATGCATATGCACACGAACTGCTGCGATTTGAGTAACAGCTGTGTATGTATGCGTCTCGTGCAGGCAATCTTTTTGTTGATTTACTTCGTTTCAACGTTACCGGTTGCATTTTGATAATTTAGTTTTGTGAATTATCGAAACGAAATGGTTTTGATAATTTAGCGTTGCGAATTAACGAAACAAAACCATTTTGATAATTTAGCATTGTGAATTAACAAAACGAAATAGAATCCGTTCGTTCGTTAAGCGTATCTGGTTAGACCCGTGTAATCCGACTCATTTTAATCGCATGATAACCGATATACTATTTAATATCGATTTCAGCTCCGTCCATACCAAGTCCATACCTACCTCTACCTTCTCCGCAGATTGTAGAAATAAATTGTTTACATAATTTAAATTCCGCTATAACATGATTGCAGCTAAAGGTGGTCGCTTAACTCAGCTCTATTTCAGGCGATATGTAAAGAATTGTGGTATGAAAATTAAGTTCTACATTTTATTTATTTAAAGTTGATTTTTTACAGATTTTACATTGCGAAATCATTCAATTATTTTGATTAGTTCGGGCCGGCAAATATGTCATCTCTCACAACAACAAAACTTTACTCACTCACACTCTCTTAAAAGTCTATTTAAGAGATTTAGTACGGAGAGCAATTCCTCAGATCTATCCATACCCAGTGTCGATTATAATGAAATTAAGGCACTACCACAACATCCGGAAAAAATGCTAATTGATGTTCGTGAGCCACAAGAATTAGCAGAGACTGGAACTATACCAACTAGCATAAATATTCCTTTAGCTTCTGTGAAACAAGAGTTAGCCGATAGAATGGAACCACAAGCTTTTCAAGCTAAGTATAGTCGCCAAAAGCCAAGCGCTGAAGATGAGCTGATTTTTACATGCAAATTAGGAAAGCGTGCTCACACTGCTGCGAGCATTGCAAAATCGATGGGTTTCACAAATGTTAAATATTATGCTGGATCTTGGGAAGATTGGGCAAAGCATGAAAATAAATAAATCTTATACCTTGCTTGTTTGAAATTCTTGTGTTAGCGTTTTTGAGGAACATTTATACATACATACATATTCATGTAAATAAGTAAAATAAGAAGTTAAATACATGCATTTATTGAACAACTACTCCCAAAGTTCCTTGCCAAGGTAAACTTTGTAGCAAGCCTTTGCATCGGTTTTGCAGACTATCGATACATCAAAGTACTAGAAGTGGTTATCGACCCTGCTCAGCCTTGCTATCGGCATTCTTCCAACACTATCACTTTTATCAAATTAAAAGGTATGTAAATAATGAATTGAGAGATAATAAAAACACCTTAAAATTAATATTATTGCATTGCACTATTGCTCCAAAATAAAATCTGCCTTCATACATGTGTATGCATATACTAAATGTGTAGAAATACGTGTACATATATGTGTATCTGAGTGGACATGTTTAACAAATAGAAGGTTTATAGTAAAGCAAAATTAAGTTTGTGAGAATCTTTTCATTTAATCAATTCCGCTGGTAAGTACTGGTGTGGTTGGTGAAGCTTTTTGTTGAAAATCTATTCATTAGTGGACACGCTTTTTTACGTAGTTGGTGTTTTGGAAGGCCGGTGGGAGATAACTATATGCACATATGTAGATACAGCCATAGAACCTGTTAAAAGTATTTGTATTTTTTTCTTTGATTTTGTTGTTTGTTTAAAAGGTGTAAGTATGTATATACATATATGTGTAATCTAAATTTTAAATGATTATGTAAAAATACATATATGTATGTAAAACGCGATTTAGTTCAAAGGTAAAGATTGCTACTTTCTGTAAATACATACTTATATGTATAAATATATGTCAATATTTATGTTAAAGTAAATAACTAAAATGAGGTAACCCTGCAAAAAAATGTGCGATTAATCCCGAAAGATATTTGTCCCGGATTGATCTCTTTCGAGAACAATTGGTCCACAATTAGTCCCCGATTGTTCCCGTACGGGTATAAATGTAGATTAATCGCTTTCATCCCGAACGGGTACACATCTAGATTCCTTAAATGTTGAAATTTTACAAAAATATGCAATGCATTTAAAAAATTGTAGAAGAACCGGTAAAACGAATTGAACACCCTTTCTTTTAATAACAAGGATGAATAATAATTTTACAAAATGTTGTCTACAATATCCTATGAAAAACAAAAATCCTTTACATTACGCTCATATAATGCATACTCAAAACTTACATTTTTTTTTAATTTATTGAGATTTTTTTTTTCAAAAGTAAAACATTATATAATCTTTATTTAAATATGCATGAACATTTACAATTTTTTAAAGATTGTTATTAAAATTGCCTTGGCTAACAACTTGGAAAAATCTACATTTGTACCCGTTGGGGATGAAAGCGATTAATCTACATTTGTACCCGTTCGGAATGAAAGCGATTGATCTATATTTGTACCCGTTTGGGATGAAAGCGATTGATCTACATTTGTACCCGTTCGGTATCAAAGCGATTGATCTACATTTGTACCCGTTCGGTATGAAAGCGATTGATCTACATTTTTACCCGTTCGGTATCAAAGCGATTGATCTACATTTGTACCCGTTCGGTATGAAAGCGATTGATCTACATTTGTACCCGTTCGGGATGAAAGCGATTAATCTACATTGGTACCCGTTCGGGTATACAAGTTGAACAATTAGTCTCTTCATAGGACATGCTCGAACAAATGCGATCAATTCGCTCCATACAAAGGGATGTAAAATTGTATTAGTCGCATGCTCCCTTGCGATTGATCCCGGACACGTCCCGGATTAATCGCATTTTTTGCAGGGAATATACTTAAATATTTACATATGTATGTATGTATGCACAAATGTTTATCCTTTTTCAGTTGTACTTATAATAGTGCAAAATGTGTGTCGATAAGATATGAAATCTTAGTTACTATCAGTAAAATCAGAAAAAAGTAAAAGATCAAATTCCATGTTAGTCTAAAGTACATTTTTATTTCGCACAAACTATTGTAATTATTTTCGTATAACAATAGTTGTTATAAAAGCAGAACCACTGCCCAGAAGTTTTGAGGAATGTCAGTGCCTCGGAGGATATATGTATGTATTTACATAAATTCGGGGCTTTCCGGTACTTAGAACCGTATAGTGGCAGTTTCCAGCACCTTTAGTAAACCCAGAAACCTAACGCATCCTAAAATAACCCTAAAGCGCATATGCATATCACTATTACCAGGACAATTACTCTTTCAAAATGTATGATTTATTTCACTTTTTGGGTAACTTGCGCACGCCTTAAAGATTTGGATCAAAGCTTAACATACGTATTAAGAAACAAAAAAGAATTTATTTATTTTCGTCGCAGTTATGGTGCCATGTTGCTCAGAATACTAATCAGTCGACAGATTGTCATATCATTCACTTGTGTTTTTAGCAAATAATGCCTTTTAGTTATATTAAATTAAACACTTTGGCAATGTAATTTTTGTGTACTCTGACTATCTTACATACATATCTTTACGTTTTATTTGTATGCATATTTTTTTTCTAGATTTCCAACATGTCTACTGTACTACCTGGCAATATTGTCTATGGCGGCCCGGTTACCTATACGGAAACGCAAGCCTACAAATCTTTGGGTCATTATGTGCTTGAAAAATACAAGAGCTATGGCGATCAAATCGTTATGGTTGATGCTGTGACTGGCCAAGAATATTCAGCTAAATATATGTATGACTCTGTGGTGCGTATGGCTCATGTGCTACAGCATTTGGGCGTGAGAAACGGCGATGTTATTGCATTGTCCAGTGAGAATAATATTAACTTTGCAATAATCTTATTTGCTGCATTTGCTGTTAACGCTACAGTGGCGCCTTTAAATGTAACCTACTCGGAGCGTAAGTAAAATAAGTGAATATTTTAAAAATATAAAAACACGCTTAGGCTTTTTCTAATTCCCAATGCTGCAAACAGCAATATTAGTTAATATGTTGCATACTTTTAGGGTGGGATGAAATTACATCGTCGCTCCGGAAGAAGAAAGACGCATGTCAGTAATTTGTCGACGAAAAAAGGCGCTTTCTTTATAGTAAAAAAAAAATAAAGCGTCTTTTTTCGTTATTAAAAAAATAAAGTCTTTCTTTCGAAAAATATTTTTAATGCGTCTTTCTTTGAAAGAAAAAAAGTTTGCGTCTTTCTTCCTGAACAAAACAGTTTGCGTCTTTTTTCTTCTATAGCGACGACATATCGTCGTACCATACGAAAACTAGCAGACGATTTTTTGTGGCTGACGAAAAGTAATAAGTTCAACTATCAATTTCGTTTAAACAACAACAATTTTAATGTAAAAACAGTATATAATTACTGATACTTTTCGTCAGCCAAAAGTCGAACTTGTTACTTTTCTTCGGCCAAAAGTCGATTTTGTTAATTTTCGTCGGCCAAAAGTCAAATGTGCTGCTTTTCGTACAGAATTTTTTTATTGATAGCTTTCGCCAGAAATTTTATTTATGCTAGTTTTCGTATGGTATGATATGTACATACATAGATTCATACATATGTATGTACATAAATAAGTCTAGTGAGGGTCAAAAGCGAATATGCAGTGTATTTGTTTTATACATACATATGTATTTACTTCATGAACAAAGCCAGATTTTCATATACATACATATATACATATTAACTGAGTTCCCGTGGCAGTGATCCAGATCCGGATACGAATTTTGCAAGCAAATGCAACGTAAATTCTGTGATCCTGATATTTATCTTGATGAAAAATATCTATTACAATCTATACGGATCCGAAATTGATCCAGATAAATATCAGGATCACAAAATTGTTGTTGCATTTGCTTGCAAAATTCCTATCCGGATCTGGATCACTGCCACGGGAACTCAGCTATAGAGTAGTTAATACATATCGTCGGCCTCCAGCCAGAACCACGAATGTGCTAAAACGAAAATGTTGGGAAATCGAGTTTTAAAGTTTATTCTTCTCGCAAAATTTGAAAAATTTGTTTCTAATATAAAAGTATATCTGCAAATTAGAACCATGTTTAGCTCGATGTCCTGATATAGTTTTTATGCTTCTATTCCTTCTAATCTTCGAGATTTGGCACATTCGTGTTTCTGGCGCAACAAAAATCAAAAAAATTCCTTGAAAATAAATTTCCAAAAGTAAGTAAAACAAATACATTCAATTCAAACTCATATTTTATTTGTGGAACTATTCCTAATCTTCAAAATCAGAGTCTTCTGAAAGCTCAGGCTCAGGTAGAGCATCGCGAACTCCGCTGTTAGCCTTCAAATTTTTATAAAAATTTTGGTATGCCTTTGGAATCACCAAGGCTTCGCAAATTTTATTTAAACCTTTTGCTTTCGCGTCAGCGATAGGCTATGTCTCCCAATAAACGGGCGTGGGTTTTATCGCGGAGGGCCACCAATATTCAATGGCAAATAAGCTACTAAAAATTTTGTTTCAGAATAATTTTTTTTTGTAAAAAATGTTGTAGAGTCGTACCATACGAAAACTAGCACACGATATTTGTGGCTGACGAAATTTAAAAATTTTGTTTAAACAACAACAATTTTAATGTATAAACAGTATATAATTAGTCAAATGTGCTACTTTTCGTACAGAATTGTTTAATTGTGTTTTCGTATAGTACGACGATATGCACCTCGACCAGCAAATATTTCGAAAGGGCAGTTGAAATAAATGAAGTTTAATAAATCGTCGTGTAGTTGCGTATGAACTTGAAATGGTTTTGGAGAGTTACATGCCCCTGTGATGATTTGCGTTGTACATCACCATTTTCTATGCTATACATATACCGACAGTTTTCGAAGGTAAATATTTGCTCACAAGGTCCTTATGGCGTATTTAGCACTGATTGCTACTAAAATAATTAGTTTACGGAATAGCTTTGTCTTCATCGCGCAATCGGCGAGCTAATATTTTCCGTTCAAGGTGCATTTCAAGATTGCCTCTTTGCCACTATTTTTATAACAATTTGAAGACTAGCAGCGAGGTTCGGAAGAGCATAATCCTGAGCCTAACTTTTCAGAAGACTGCGATATTGAAGATTAGAAATAGTTCCACAAATAAATATGAATTAAATGTGTTTGTATTACTAACTTTAGGAAATTTATTTTCAAGGAATTATTTTAATTTTTAATTAAGTGGAAAAAAATTCAACAACTATTTACAGCGAAGGTTGAGTGTATAGCTATTTCACGAAAAACCATTTTCGATCATCAGCACTCTTTTCGGAAGTGGATGCATTTTAATTTTTGTTGCGCCAGAAACACGAATGTGCCCCATATATTTTTGGAAATTTATTTTCAAGGAATTTTTTACATTTTTTGTTGCGCCAGAAATACGAATGTGCCCCATATATTTTTTGGAAATTTACTTTCAACGATTTTTTTACATTTTTTGTTGGGCCAGAAACACGAATGTGCCCCATATATTTTTGGAAATTTACTTTCAACGATTTTTTTACATTTTTTGTTAGGCCAGAAACACGAATGTGCCCCATATATTTTTTAAAAATTTTTTTTCAAGGAATTTTTTACATTTTTTGTTAGGCCAGAAACACGAATGTGCCACATTCGTTTTTCTGGCACAACTTTTTATAACTGATCTACACATTCGTGTAACTGGCATTGAAAATTTTGGCGGCTTCCAGTGCTCAAAAGAACTGGGGGTTTTACGAAAATGTAGAGCATACACAGATTAATCAGGAAAACCACTTAACTCAAAATTGGAAAAATTGCACATTCGTGGTTCTGGCAGGGGGCCGACGATATGTATGTATATTAGGGTGGTCCTAGAAATCAAAGCAACGATTTTTTCAGTCTCATCCAATCGAGACCAAAATATATATCTAATATCTTTGGCGGTAATTATCTAGTTTACGGTGCAACGACTAATATAGTTCCTTCTTTGAAAAGAGGGGTATCAATCGACGCATTTCGATCTCAGGAACACGAATCAGAAGGCGGAGCTTAACTTTTTTATTTCAATAAGAAGTTATTAAAAAAAACATTATCATTTTTTGCTTGCTCATTACACACACATGAAAACACAAATTCAGCTTATTTCTTTACCATGGGATAATACATTCTTCATATTTACTACATCACACCCAAAATTATTTAATATGTTGCAAATAAATACTATTTTTTAATAAAACCAAAGTAAACAATTGAGATTCTTTCACTTTTTTCGAGCGATAATTGAACTGTCACAAAGTTAGTTGGCAACGCTACGCACTATATTGATGAAATTGGCGTAGTTTCTTTACTTGTACTTTAGGTTTAACTAAAATATTATATTTATTTGCAACATATTAGCACATTTTGGGCGTGAAATGGTAAATATAAAGACTGTATTACCAAATGGTAAAAAAATAGATTGAATTTGCGTGTTCGTGTGGGTGTAATAAGCAATCGAAAAATTAAAACGTTTTTTGTTAATAACTTTTTATTGAAATAAAAAAGTTAAGCTCCGCCTTCTGATTCGTGCTCCTGAGATCGAAAAGTGTCCATTAATATCCCGCTTGTTAAAAATTGACGAGTTTTAGCCGTTGCACCGTAAACTAGATAATTACCTCTTTGGCTATAAAATAAAAAAAAAAGCCGTAACCGTCTCCACAAATTTTATATGCAATATCGTTGATGTAGGAAATTTGATATAAACATTTCCTTCCTGCATTTAAGGACCATCCTGATGTATGTACATACATAAATTTATACATATATAGGTATATTCAAATGAACAATGAAAGAAACACATACATAGGTACATATATTTAAATATTCTTTGCGATTTTTTTAACATTAACATGTGTCGGTCGCAGAAGTATCAAGTGTTTTAAGGTTCATTGCAACTGAAATACTTTAGTTACCGCAAAAAATGTTTACAAATCAAAGTTCAATAGTACCCTGTCATGTACTCATGCCTTACACAATCTGCATATTAATTAATTTTAACAAAAATTAAACAAAGAAGACCATGCAGTAGTCATTCCCCCCAGCGGGTTAGGGGGCTTAGAATATATCCGTGGCAGGGTTGGGCATGATTCAACTAATTTTGAGTGCACTCAGCCTGCAACTACCACTCAAACCTGAGTGGTAGTTGAAAATGAGTGGTAGTTGAAAAATGCCCATCCTTGATCCGTGGTAAGGAATGCCTTTCGTAAGAGCGACTAAAATCCACCGGCCTGGAAGTTTGATTATTGTCAAAAAATCGTTCGCACGACAGTCGGGCTAGTGTCAGAAGGGACTAGTAACCGAGCGTATCGGATTTATCCGGCAAAGGACTCTCACATCCCTTATACTCCCCAAACCTTTGGGGAGTCTCTTGGTGGCTACAACAACAACAACATGCAGTAGACATTTTATTTTTAAGATACGAGTAGTTGCACAAAACTTTGTTTGCGGAACTTGTCAATCTTTTCAACTAAAAAATACCTGTATAGTACTCTCTCTTCTCTTTCGTTTATGCCCTCATTGTATATACCGACATACATACATACATATGGACATAAAAATATATACATATATATGTACATATATATACTATAGTTGCTATTTTACTTACATTAACTTAACCACATTCCTGTTGCGATTACAGGTGAAGTGCATCATGCCATTAATCTTTCGAAGCCGAAGGTAATATTTGCCTCAAAGCTAACTGCAGATATTATTGAAAAAGTTGCAAAAAAGAATAAATTTGTAAAAGCCGTTATTACTTTTGGTGGCAATAATTACGATAATAAATACTTCTATAATTTCGATGAACTTATGGCGAGTAAGGAAATACGCTCAAAGGACCATTTCGATACACCGGCAGCTAAGAAGAACGATGATGTGGCATTGATTGTTTGTTCATCGGGTACAACTGGTATGCCAAAAGGTGTACAATTAACGCAGAGTAACGTTTTAACTACAATCGATTCGCAATTGTGAGTATGAATTGAATATTAAAGTTATGTGCAGGTCCGTAGCCAGGAATTCGTTTCGGGGGGGGGGGGGGGGGGCGGCTTACAGAAATCATGGAAAAATTGCACTCCCCCCCACATACATATACATATGTACATACATAGGTCAAATGAAAGTTATTCATATTGGTTGATTATTTTGAAAATTAATATGGAAAAAATTTGTACATATGTACAAGATTACTGAAAAGCTATTTTAATTGACATTTATTATGTACATACATACATATACATATGGAATGTGGTACAAAATTTCATATAAAACTTTCTTTTACAATAACCTTTTCATCAAAGAAGTAGCCTTCTGGATTTGTTTTTTGATAAAATGTCTAGGACATGGTCTGGACGTTGGTATTGAAAATGGGCGAAATCGGATCATGACCACGCCCACTTTTCCTATATAGAAAAAATCGGAAATTTGGTATCTCAGTCACTAATAAAGCTGGAGTGATGAAATTTCACCCACGTATTGAGCTCAGGCCTTTATGAAGAAATTTAGTGAAATTTTTTATTTATTGCGTGATTTACTTACTTAGGCAAACGTTTTTGAGGGAAAATTGTCAAAATCGGTTGACGGCCACGCCCACTTTTATATATGGAAACTATGAAGGGGCCTAATAAAAACATTTTAAACGATATCTCTGTGAAATATAAAGATATATCATTGAAATTTTATGGCAAGAGTCCAACTGTGGACATAAAACTAAAAACACAAAAATTTTGGAAAATGGGCGTGGCTTCGCCCCTTTTTAGAGGCAGGAATATACGAGATTTCTGAGCCCATAACTCGACAAATAATTGGGACATTATGACGAAACTTAGTGTGTACACTTTTATTACCTGTGGTAATACATGTTCAAAATTTTAGCGAAATCGGTTGACGACCACGCCCACTTTTATCTATGGGTATTATAAAGTGGCCTAATAAAAACATTTTAAACGATATCTTTGTCAAATATAAAGATAATTTATTGAAATTTTGTGGCATGAGTTCCACAATAGACCGGAAACAAAAAATAGAAAAATTTTGGAAAATGGGCGTGGCACCGCCTCTTTTTAAACAAAGGAATATACGAGATTTTCTGGTCTATAACTCGACAAATAATTGAGATATTATGACGAAACTTGGTTTATACACTTCTATAACTTGTGTTAATAGACACGCAAAAATTTATTCAAATCATTTTATGACCACGCCTACTTTTTAACAAAGATATTTCTGGAACACCCTTTTGGAATTTGTAACGTGACATCTTTGTAACTAGAAGTCATAAAGGAATGAAATTTTGCACAAAGAATAATATTCATATGCTTAGTTGGATGACTGATAAAAATTTTTAAAATGAGCGTAGCTACGCAACAATGAAAGCATACAGCTGAGTATCTAATGTTCGATTCCACTCGAACTTAGGCTTCCTTACTTGTTATCTAGAAATTTAGTGTTGGCAGAAAAATTTTGATTTATTTAATTTAACGAGTACAGGCCCATGTTATATTTATTTTTTTATTTTTTAGAAACTAGAAAAAAACTTTTTAAGCATGGATGTAACTACAGCTGTTTCACCTTAGATCCCTCTAAGACTCATCAGGTTACTTTTGCTTCTGCCAAGACTCGAACTTTCGCACTTTGGTTGGGGCTGGGTTCACGAAAAAAGGGCTTGAAAGAGCTAAATTTCTTCAAGAAAATCCAAACCCGCTTTCGCCATGCTTGACATTCGAATTTGCGAGACGCGAGTTGAGGAAATTACAAAAAAAAAAAATACTTCCTTCGAATTTCGGGGGGGGGGGGGGCTTGAGCACCCCGAGCCCCCCCCCCCTGGCTACGTGCCTGGTTATGTGGCTTTAATTGTTATTAAAAATGATTTTTTTAATTTTATTTACAGAGAACCCACAAGTATGAACTTGGGTGATGTCACATTGCTAACAGTGATACCATGGTTCCACGCTTTCGGCTGTTTGACGCTAATAATGACATCTGCCATGGGCACCAAGTTAGTGTACCTGCCCAAGTTTGATGAAAATCTCTTTTTAGGAGCAATTGAGGTAAATAACAGTACTTTACAAATAATTACTTTGAAAATGCCAAAAGATTCAAGTATAAGGGAGAGTTAGTATGGTCTTCAAAAGAGCTCAAAACTATTTTTTTTTTTTGGTGTGGTTTTGAGATAACGGTAATTTTGCATTTTTTGGGGTATCAATTTCACTATCGTCAAAACTAGCACTCATCTTTATGTGAAAACAAATTCCTATTGTATTTACTTTTCTTTACAGAAATATCGTGTAATAATGGCATTTATGGTGCCACCCTTGATGGTATTCTTAGCTAAACATCCACTTGTTGATAAGTACGATCTTTCATCTTTGATGGTTTTACTTTGCGGCGCTGCGCCATTAAGCAAAGAGACGGAAGATCAAATTAGAGAAAGGTACATACATACATACATACAAATGTTTAAAAGGCAATTACACAAATTGCATAAAAATTAATTTCACCATTAGAATTGGCGTCCCCATCATACGACAGGGCTACGGCTTGAGCGAATCCACATTAAGTTTGTTGGTACAAAACGACACCGCCTGCAAGCCAGGCAGCGTGGGCGTATTGAAGTTGGGTGTTTATGCCAAAGTTATCGATACGGAAACTGGCAAACCGCTCGGTCCCAATCAGCGTGGTGAACTTTGCTTTAAGGGCGATTGCATAATGAAGGGTTATATTGGCGATAGCAAAGCCACGCAGGCAGTTATAAAAGATGGTTGGCTGCATACCGGCGATGTGGGCTACTATGATGATGATCTGGAATTTTTCATTGTGGATCGCATTAAGGAACTTATCAAATATAAAGCTTTTCAAGTGCCGCCTGCAGAAATCGAGGCTTTACTATTAACACATTCCAAAATCAAGGATGCCGCTGTTGTGGGCAAACCCGATGAAATGGCTGGCGAATTGCCCATGGCGTTCGTTGTCAAGCAACCGAATGCAGTGCTGAGTGAAAAGGAAGTTATAGAATATGTGGCGGAACGTGCATCGCCGGCAAAACGTTTGCGTGGTGGTGTTATATTTCTTGATGAAATACCAAAAAATCCAAGTGGTAAAATTTTGCGTCGGGTGTTAAGGGATATGTTGAAGAAACCGTTAGCAAAATTGTAAGTGATTTCAAATGTTAGTTTAAACTTTTAAGGCAAAAACTTGGAACAGCAAGTATGTACAATTACATACATATATAAGTATGTATGTATGTAAATTATTTTGCAACGATAAGTTTTAGTATATATGCTTTAGTTAAATATGTATGTATGTATGTACGTACGTTGTATTATGTGTTAAACTCTAAAATATTTGTACGTACACCTTTGTAACATACGTATAATAAATTAAAAAAAAAAAAAAAATTAGTTGAATTCCTTGTTAAACTGCAAAAAGCGAAAATTTTGGTAGATTCCAATTTTTTTACAAGAGAAGAACTGTGCCGAAAGATAACAAGCTAGCTTATGCAAATTATAAATATATCTACTTACATCACTACTTTAAATTATTTAGTACCCAACAACAATTATTAATTTTTACTTTATTATTTTCTGTTTTATTTATGCACAAGAAAACTATAGGACTTTTTATCGCTTTATTGCAAACATGTTGAGTTAGTTGATTAATTATTTTGAATGAAAAAAAAAATAATAATAATAAATCAGTTTGGTTAGTTTGTAAGGCAATAAATCGATATAAGTCCTAAAGGTATTACTAAAACACTGTCAACTTGCTTAATTTGCTATAGAATATGAATACATTTCTGGAAAGAGTTATACATACTTAATAAATATACTATGTAATAATGCATGTATGTATGTATGATTGTATGTACAAAGTTATATGTATGTATGTATTTTGTTTAACAACATTTTGACAATAGTGGAAGAACATTGATGATTGCATGTTGCTAAAGGTGCTTTGTATTGTTTTTTAATACATAGTTTATTAAGACACAGGTAGAAAGGTTTACATTTTTCATTTCTTTTTTAGTTTGTTTAGGATTATTAGATTAAATGGGTTTGAAGTGATGCTAGATGATTGCTTGTATGTAAGTTTGATGAGAATAGCTCTCACTTGATGATATAGCATTTTCAGGTCAAATGACACCATTTCCTATCTTTCATTTTCATTGCCATTGAAACAGGTTTCATTTCAATTGAAAAAGGTTTCGCTTGACTTGAAAAAGGTTTTAATTCAATTGAAAAAGGTTTTAATTAATTCAATTGAAAAAGGTTTCACTTGACTTGAAAAAGGTTTTAATTCAATTGAAAAAGGTTTCACTTGACTTGAAAAAGGTTTTAATTCAATTGAAAAAGCTTTCACTTGACTTGAAAATGCTATATATCTATGTATGTATGACGGTTTTCTTTGGAGTTTTATGTTTTTCATTGAGCTTGTTTTTAATTCAATAATTAATTTTCTTTTAATTTATATTTTTACGTACGTATTCATTAACAATTAGGCGCTATAACTATAACTACAAGCTTAACACATATGTATGTATATATGTAAATACATATGTACACGGAGAAAACTATATTGATGTCACATCCATATTTACGGATCATCCTGTCTGATCCATATTTTTGTGTATATTAAAAATTTTTTTTGGATACATATATACATATAACCCATTATTTAGATATGGCATCTTTAGTTTATGAATCAGACAGGATTATCCATAAATATGGATGTGACATCAATATAGTTTTGTCCGTGTATATAACATACATACATATATGGCCATTTGGTACTATTACTTAGGGATGGGCAAATTGGAAAAATATATCGATATATATTATATCGATATTTAAAAAACATCGATTTATGCCGTGTAAAAACATCGATATATCAATATATCGAAAGGGTCGACTTTACATTAAGGAAGCACGCCCCGCGAAAAACCACTTCTTCACGGGGTTAGAGGTGCTCTCACAGATCTCAAAACTGAAATCCAAACTTGCAGGAGACTTATAGTCTAATAGATATTTGTTGTTAAAGTTGGATGGGTTTACAGATATTTTACGAATCCTGAAGTACAAACATACAAATCATTAAAAATTGCTTGAAGAAGAGAGTAATGTAAATTCAAGCACCCGGACATTATAATTATACCACTTCTTAAAAAATGTTCTGCTGTTAAATTCAAAGTGAATCAGAAATGTATGAAAAATATCGAATTTAGCTCGAAATGGCTAAAAATTATCGATTATCGATGCACTGTATTTCAAAATATCGTCGATATTATCGGCTGTACTATTTTAAAAATATCGATATATTGATATATCGATATATATCGCCCAACCCTACTATTACTATTGAAATTTTATTTAACGTTTCGCTTGACATGCGCATGACGCTTAAGAATTCGCTGCTACTGTTAGATTAACATCAGTAAGCAGTAACTGCATTATTATGCCCATGTATGTTATGTAATTATGTGTTTACACTTAAAATGAATGTATGTATGTGTCATTTAATAACAGCTAAATTTTGTAGCTAATATATTTTTATATATACGTTTTTTTTTGTTTAATTCATCAACTGGTCTAGGCTGATTGTCAGCGATTAAAGAGGAGTCTATATTTATGTATATACTATAATTTATATAACATTTTTGGCTGAAACACTTTGGTATACTAACTACCATAGTTTCAAATCACATTCGGAAACTTTGACAACACATTTAATACTTATTTAACTACATACATACACATATTTATTTCTTTTAACCAATGCATATATGTATACACGTTGATTACACAGTAATCTCCATGCGATTCGCTTTACGTATAACTTTCGGTAGGGATGGCACCATATCGGACAAACCGCAATATTTGAATGAGAATATAATTGTTTGTTGACCGAAATTCGCCTCAAATCTGTAATGTAGAAATGATATTACATACGTACATAGAAGAAGAATTTTCAGCTTACTCGGTGCTAATGTGCATTTCCGGCGGTTTCCCAGTGGCATTTTGTATGACTAGAAACATTTTCGTAACAATTTCAATAACGTGACTTGTTTGTATGACAAAATCGCCTTTTTTGCGACCAAACTCGGACTACAAAAATAAAATAAAAGATTTTATATTCGAAAGAAGGATTTTATATTTGAAAAAATGTTTTGTTTTTTTTTTTTTTTAATTTATTTAAGTACCGCTTTCACGTGAAATACTGCAACATCATCCAAATACGGACTAAGTGACATGCGATAAATTTCGGCTGCAGGCACACGATATTTAATTTGCAGTGTACGCTGATCCAGCAATAGTAATGCTGATGTTGATAGCACTAACAATATTGGCACAAACTAATAAGAATTTAAAGAAAGTTATAAAATGGAATGAGACAATATCACATTTAAGTATACATATGTACATATTACATAATTTCACATATCGTCGTACCATACGAAAACTAACATCAGTTTTTTTGTGGCTGACGAAAAGTAAAAAGTTCAAGTTTTGGCCGACGAAAAGTAATAAAATCGAGTTTTGGCTGACGAAAAGTAATAAAATCCACTTTTGGCTGACGAAAACTATAAATTTCGTTTAAACAACAACAATTTTAATGTAAAAACAGTATATAATTACTGATACTTTTCGTCAGCCAAAAGTCGATTTTATTACTTTTCGTCAGCCAAAACTAGATTTTATTACTTTTCGTCGGCCAAAAGTCAAATGTTCTACTTTTCGTACAGAATTTTTTTATTGATAGCTTTCGCCAGAAATTTTAAATATGTATGTTAGTTTTCGTATGGTACGACGATATGTACTATTTATATAATTAAGTGCATATGTATGCTTATAATATTACCTTCCCACTGGATCGTGTTATTTTATTTACGATATCGGCAAACACCACATATTGATCATTAGTTTCCACGCACATTTTCTTCCACTGTACGTTATGGCGCAGGCGCACATAATCACCCACAAATGGATGACTAACGCTGTGAATAAAAAAAAGGTTATTTAAATAAATAAAAAATAAAAAGAAAGGTTATGTAGGTAAATAAAATATGTCTGTAAATAAAAAAGTAAAGTGGGAACAATCCAAACACCTACCTTCGTGCATATGACGCTTTACGATCCTTAAATATAATACTGGCAGTAACCTTCTCACGCATTCGATTACGTGAAGTTTGATCAAATGAATTACGATATATATAACATTTCCAGCGATGATAAATGGCGCGTAGCAGTCGCGAAGTTTCCGCTAAAAATTTGGGTGCCGCTGGCCAATCGGTCGATAGCGGACTCAATGTATTGGGCGGCAAACGCATTGGTATCGTAAGTAAATATTGGCGTATTTTCCAATGTCGATAATAACGCGCTATCACATCGACAGCCCAATGAACTTGACGTTTATATTTCATTGCGGTATATTCTTTACGTGCCTATGAAAAAATAATGTGCATGATAAAATGGGATTTATGTAAATAAGTATGCATTTATTTTGGCTATACTATTTTAACAAGGGAGCATACTAACAATTTTGCTTTTTTGACAAAACTTTGATAAAAACTAAAAATTATTGATCATTATTTTATGATATATCTATCGAAATCAATAAATAAATATTTTATCGCTTTACCATAAGAAAAGCACAAAAAAGTTGCTAAATAACGATTCAATAAAAGCAGAGCCCGAACAACTTCAACGAATCGTCAGCGAGCGAGCAATCGTGTTTTAATTTGCTCGATAACGACTGTTCAACTTCGGTCGCTTATAACAGTCGCGAGCAAAAACGAGTAACTATGCAGATTACTCATTACATACATACATTTGTCGAAGTGGCTTAGCAATTGCTGCTAAATCTAGTATTCTAATGTATACCATCCTAAGAAGTTATACCAGATGATATTTGGGTTGGCTAACTGTAAATATATACATAAATACATATTAATTATGAAAAAAAGTATGCTTACACTTCGATAAAGGGTCCACAAATGTTTTCGGCATTTAAAAGGAAGACTAAAGCGAAAATCCTTCACAATAAAACACAGCACATGCATAAAAAACAAACGTCCATCAAAAGCGAACAGTAACACATATACATAGTTATATGTATTAACATACATACATATGTCCACTTTTACGTGGAAAAAATAAAAACAAAAAATATATATATACAATATACTATACAAAAATATAATAAAAATATTATATATACATACATGCAGTTATATTGAAACAGCGCAATGTTTCGACTTTTCAAGCTTATGTATACATACATATCGACGCTTCCAAACCAAACTAAGTCTGAAAAGTGTTTTGCAGCAGAAGCTCTCAAAGTTTAAACTCGAAATGAAACTACAGTTGTATGCTAAGTATATTTTCACTTGTAACTTCTGTTTGGATTGAACGATCAACACCAAAACTCGACAACATCAAAGTTAGGGTACGCTTTATATAAAACCGTAAGAAAAAAAATAAAAATATTCTACGTGGTTTTTCATGGCAAGCTCTCAAAGTTTTTATTCTGTAAAAATCTCAAATTGTATTATATGTACACTTTAGCTCATTGTCCGATTTGCTGGATTGTCAGATTGATACCAAAATTAGACAGCATCTAAATTAAGGCACGTAATACGTGAAAACGCCAAAAAAACGAAAATGTGCTAAGTCGACTTAGTACAGCATTGTTTGGAAGCGTCGATATAAGTGAAATTAAAAACAGAGACAACAACAAAATGAACTATAAATCAACATCTTCTACCAATAAATAACTAAAAGAACACAAATTAAAAAAAAAAAACTGTTCAACTACTAAGTAACGACTAATCACCGCAAAATAGTCAACTAGAAATTCTAAACTAATTTTACAACAACAATATAATATATTCACAAACTGATTACACCAAAAATGAAAGTGGAACAGACTTACCCTCCATGTACGCCATGCACTCGCTATAATTATTTGACTTTGTCGCATGCGCAGATAACGTTTCCGCATTACATACATGCGAAATTTCGTCTGTATTAAAATGGCCAATTCGTTGATGCGCTCTCTGCGAAACTGTTCCAATTCATATTCCGTGCGCGGACTGCGTACAAATACATTTTTCGTGCCAATTGTAAATTCGGCCGCTGGCAATGGCAAACTGCGTATGATCAAGGCAATGCCTTCAACAATGCTGCAGCCTGCAGGCGGGCCACTATCAGCAGCCGCACAGCCACTCCCACTAACAACGCCGCCCGCAGCACCAGCGCCAGCACCACGATAATGCGGCCATGTTGCCTTGTTTAGTAATTTGTAACGATGAAAGAATTTGGCGTGCGTCAAGTGAAAGCAATGCCCCGTTCGGCATAAGTGCACCAATGGCATTAAGGACATGTAGCGCACCTGATGTTGCACCAAAGCCATATCGTATGTGTGCGATTGCTTACATTCATTCGGTTTTATGCAAAATACATAATGCGAACGTCGATTTTTGATTATTGCCAATAACGTGTGCAGCTGGGTGCGAATGTTGGAACTGAGTGTGGTAGGTTTGCGTGACGACGCTTGACGACGGGGATTGCCTTGAAAAGAGTAGAAGCGAACAATGCATACAATTAAGGAAATGAAAGTGATCATGTAAAGCTTACCTTCGGGAAAAAGACTTTGCACCAGCGGCAAATCACTTTGATACAATGCACCGCTCACGAACTTTGGTAGCACATCAGTATTTTTCTCCAGAAAGCGATGTATCGAATAACTGACAACGTTAGCAAAATGTCGAATTCTAAAATTGCGAAAAGCAAATAAATAAATGTCATATTATTGCAGCACTAAGAGCGCACTTACTTAAAACACATTGAATTCTGTGGACCATTCATAAAATTCGGATGTCCAGCGCAACATTGCTGGATGCGTTGTAAAAGCGCTTCATTGCTATTTAAATGTGGCTCATTTATAATACTTAAAATGCCATAACTTGGCTTATCAATTAACTCGCAAATGGACTCATTATCGAAATAATCTACGCGTGTCCATTCTAGGCCTTCTCGTACGTACAGCTCTTGCTCTTGGCGGAGTACATTGTAAATGAAATTCTGAAAAAGAGGTGATTGGTTGGAATGAAAGTGAATGAAAATAATAATACAATACAAAAGCAAACAATACTTTATGTTTTTTGTGTCTAGATTCTCACTTATAATTCCAAATACATATTTTTGAAGTAGAACTTCTTTAACGATTATAGTAATTTGAGGGTGAAATGGAAAAACCACCTTATCGTAAACAAATTCACGCCTAAAAGTATGCATAATACAACAGTTTGGAAGAAATTGGAAGCGTATTGATCCTCAGGCTTTCAAACTGTTTTATTCTGCATACTTTTAGGCGCACAATTGATTCCTTCAGGCTAAATGAAACAAAACAAGCAAGGAAGCCTAAGTTCGAGTGGAATCGAACATTAGATACTCAGCTGTATGTTTTCATTGTTTGTTTGCGTTTGATGGAAACACGGCGTATTTTATATAAAGCGAGTGCCGCATAAAGTGGGCGTAGCCACGCCCATTTTCAACATTTTTATCAGTCATCCAACTAAGCTTATGAATATTATTCTTTGTGCAAAATTTCATCTCTTTATGAGTTACAAAGATGTCACGTTACAAATTCCCAAAGGGTGTTCCAGAAATATCTTTGTTAAAAAGTAGGCGTGGTCACAACCGATTTCAATAAATTTTTGCGTGTCTATTAAAACAAGTTATAAAAGTGTATAAACCAAGTTTCATCATAATATCTCAATTATTTGTCGAGTTATGGGCTCCGAAATCTCGTAGATTCCTTTGTCTCAAAGGAGGCGGTGCCACGCCCATCTTCCAAAATTTTTATATTTTTTGTTTCCGGTCTATTGTGGAACTCATGCCACAAAATTTCTATGAATTATCTCTATATTTGACAAAGATATCGCTTAAAATGTTTTTATTAGGCCACTTTATAGTTACCATGTATAAAAGTGGGCGTGGTCGTCAAACCGATTTCGCTAAAATTTTGAACATGTATTACCACAAGTAATAAAAGTGTACACACCAAGTTTCGTCATTATATATAAATTATTTGTCGATTTATGGGCTCAGAAATCTCGTATATTCCTGTTTCTAAAAAGAGGCGGTGCCACGCCCATTTTCCAAAATTTTTGTGTTTTTGGTTTTATGTCCGCAGTTGGACTTCTGCTATAAAACTTCAATGACATATCTTTATATTTGACAGAGATATCGCTTAAAATGTTTTTATTAGGCAACTTTATAATACACATATATAAAAGTGGGCGTGGCCGTCAACCCATTTTGGAAATTTTTCGTCCAAACATTTGCCTAAGTAAGTATATCACGCGTACCAAATTTCATCGATATATCTTCAACGGTTTCTGAGTTATGACTCATAAAACTTTGAATGTTTGCCCCTTAATAAGTGGGCGTGGCACCGCCCATTTTTCAAAATATTTGTGTTTTCTGTTTTATGTCCATAGTTGGACTCATGCGACAAAATTTCAATGATAGATCTTTATATTTGACAGAGATATGGCTTAAAATGTTTTTATTAGGCCACTTTATAATACACATATATAAAAGTGGGCGTGGCCGTCAACCGATTTTAACTATTTTCCGTCCAAACGTTTGTCTAAGTAAGTAAATCACGCGTACCAAATTTCATCGATGTATCTTCAATGGTTTCTGAGTTATGACATATAAAACTTTCCATGTTTGACCCTTAATAAGTGGGCGTGGTACCGCCCATTTTCCAAAATTTCATCAAATTTCTTCCTAGGGGCCTGAGCTCAGCACGTGGGTAAAATTTCATCGCTCCAGCTATATTAGTGACTGAGATACCAAATTTCCGATTTTTTCTATATAGGAAAAGTGGGCGTGGTCATGGTCGCCCATTTTCAATACCAACCGTCCCAGTCTCGATACCAACTTGCATTTCAAATTTCATCAAAATATCTCAATTTTTGCGCGAGTTAGTGTTTACAGACGGACGGACGGACGGACGGACAGACGGACTTGGCTCAATCGATTTCTCTTTTCACCCTGATCATTTTGATATATATAAGTCTATATCTATCTCGATTATTTCATTCTGTTACAATCCACCGTTATGTGATTAAAACTATAATACTCTGTGTACTAGTACAGCTGAGTATAAATATAACAATATTAGGCAATGTTTGATTTCTGGAGGAGCTTGGATTAGATAAGATAATGTAATCGAGGAGAGGGTACCATAGACCTAATGGTGGCACTACAAATCTATCTATCTATCTTTCTAGATAGTATTTAAGCAATGTTTTTTTGTAAATAGTTACCTGATGTATCTTTTCGGCACTATAATTTATTGCAAATTGCTCGAACGAATTATTTTCCAACAATTCGAAACCGTAAAAATCTAGTAAAGCTAAATTCTTTTCGCGTTGCGTAGATTTCAGAATTTCATTGATTTTATTCACCAACCAAGTAAATAGTCGACTGTAGAGTGTGCGACAAAGTGTGTTGCGTGTGATGGCCGCTTGGCGTGCATCCAATTCACAGCCTATGAAATATATAACATTACAAATATCTACACTAAAAAGCTGGCACAATAAACCGGCACCTACGTACCAACATCTTCCATAGTACTATTTGAGCAATTCGCTCGAGTAAGGCAATTGATTAAGATTTGAGCTTCTAAATTCAGTAAGTGTGCTATCTCTTGCAGTTCTGCAAGTGTAGAGAAGAAAAAGAGCAAGAAATATAAAGAAAATCGTATTATATACATACTTATGTATATTAAGTATGTAAGAGTAAATTACACACCGTATACATTTGATATATGACAGCCTTCAGTTCCATCGATATTTGTTATTGGCACAAAAATTAGATTTCCTAACTTTAAAACCACGGCTATAACACGAAATATTGCGCCTATATCATCACACGATAAACCAAGTATTTCTAGTGATTTCTTAAATATAAAACGGGTCGGTTAGTTAAACGATTCGAAAGCAAAAATAAAGAATAAACGCATAGTGGTGTTGCACCTTCGTGTAATGGAAATTCTCACGATCCTCTTCAATGGCAGTTGTATTGCGCAGTAAATCGTACTTCTCCACATTACGGTAGAGCTTTAAGGATTCTGTAAAAGTGAATTGAATCAATAACTTTTTAGTTTTGCTATCAAAATGTAAAACTCACTTAATAATGTTAAATCAGCGCCCAGCAGCAATTGGTAGAAAATATGAAAATTCCTTTCGCCAAAGCCGGCGTTGGTTATGCGGGTCTGAAATGTTAAAGATAAGCAAATTTTAATCAAAATCTTCAATTTTAATTTTATATTTACCTTTTCCAACATATCTAATGTTTTAAAAATTGACAGACATGAAAAAAGTAGTAGTATATATATATATTTTTTAATACATATGTAAATACATTTTAAAAATACTACGTTGCATTATTTTTTAGCGTGTGCTCAACTTAAAATAGTTTAAATTATCATTTAAAATAAAATAAGACTTACAATGTGTTATATGCACGCCGATAGGATCGCCTTTAAAATCAATTTCAATATCAAATAATTTCCCCTAAAAAGAGAAAAACAAAATATACGAAGAAAAAATGAATAAAATCATATACACATTTGCCTGAAAGCGTCATTCTACTTACATAACGACTGGAATTGCTATTCTTCAGCGTAACCGCATTTCCCATAGCCTCAAGGAATACATCAGCACATGTGACACACTCGCGCATCCTTTGACTAGGCGACTTTCGACGTGAGCGTGTGTGATTTTGCGACACATTCGTCGTAAACCCTGCGGCGAGTGATTGTGTTGATGAAGTTTGTGCACAAGACGCCGCATTACCGATTGCTGTTGTTGGCAAATTTGTAGACATGGCAGTCATCATTTGATTGGGCTTATGCGTTTCATATAGCGATACACGTTGAGTTGACCCATGATGCATTAGTGGTGTTGTATGATCGGTTTGACTTTCTGTCGAATGTTGACGTAATAAATTGCAAAAGCTGCCACGATGCAATCCCCTCGCAGCAGCAGCAGCACCCGCAAAGGTGGTTTGTGTATTTTTAAAAGGCATATAATTAGTATCGATATCCAGTGGTAAGGCACGTGTACATTTGCTATGTCCACACTGCCGACAACCTGCACCGCCACCCATCGAGAATCCAGAGAACCCCGCCGAATGATGAGCGTTGTGTAAGTATTTATTTGAAGATGTTATTAGGTTGGTAGCACCAAATGGATTAGTTTGTGTCGGCTGATTTCTGAAACAGGATTTCGAAGGATGCCTGTCGGCTATACGACTACTACTTGTTGGCTTACTATCCATATATGAAATGTTTTCAGTGCTTTTGTGATGTGAGAAATCGAAATCAACAATTTTCTCCCTCAAATAACGTCGTGACTGACTGCGGTCGGAGCTCTCGGCTCGTATACGTTGTGCGGATACTGTGGCTGTGCTACAACGTCGTGGCGTTGGCCCGGGCGACAGTGACTGTCGGCGTGCAGCAGTGTTTGTTATTGTCATAGTGCTGTCCGACCTTTTCGACAAAGCCATAATATTAGCAGCCGAAACATTACTAGATGAACGTCGATGTTGCATGTGAACGTAGCCGGTGAATGGACTACCAGTGCTGTGGTTCGTTGATGATTGATTTGTGTTCAGTGGTTGAAGTGGTAATATCTTATCCTGAATATGTGTAAGGAAGTTTACAATCATTTTAAATGATTCCGTTTTCCCGGCACCGCTTTCACCTTTTCCAAAAAAAAAAGAAAAAATTGGAAAAATTGTACCTATACAAATACATGTATTCTTTGAGATAAAACAAACCTGTGAGCAATATGCACTGATCCTCCCCTTGATCTATGAGCGACTGAAATGCCAAATTAGCCAAACCATAACTGCAATACATATTTGATTACAATATATTTGACTCTTCAAATAAAAACAGCAACGCTAAGTATGCACGGGAGCAAGCATGATATACCCAGTAGTGTTAACATGCGATTGTTTCAATTTGATTCAAATTATGGCTTCATTCAGAAACTCAGTTTGAAGCGCAACCTGCTTTTGTAGTACAAGCAGAGCGTTCATAAACGTAAATTCTACATCAAGCGTCGCTCATCACAATCATCAAAAAAATATGTACTGCCACTGTTGCGTTTTATGCTGTGTTTCTGAACATACCCTATACATCATTCAAAAATTAATTAAAATTTTGAGCATGAAGTGCTTCCTTGTTAAAAACTTTATTCTATATCATTGATTTTAAATCAAATCTTCATGGACATAGAACAGAGCAAATTTCTATCAACTACTGAGTATAATAAACCACCATTTTCATTAATACTTATGGCCATATATCTTACATATGAGGTGGTAATTGAAAAATTCCTTTGCTGCCATAATTTCGAATGCTCTCTGATGTTCGTTCTGATATGTGATGATAAGGATTGACTGCAACAACCGATGTTCCAATGTATGTCTAAATTAAGAAAAATATCATGAAGTTAAATTATAAATTTTGTTAAAAAAAAAAACAGAGAAGGTCGGATATGAATATTGAATATTAAGATTACTTACATATATATTGTCCCGTTTGTAACGAAGTTGAATATTATTTATAAAACTGTCCTCTGAAAGGTTTTCAAGCAGAACGGAATCCCAAGTTCCAATCTCCTGTTCCATGATAAGTTTGTGTGTATGGATGTATGTAGGTTATATTTTTTAGCTCGTCCAAATATATACATACATACATATATGAGTACGTAGGTACTTAATTCAGCCAAGTTTTGCTTTTTCGTCTTAAAGAAAGCACGAATGCCCGAAATATTTACAATGCAGTAATAGTGCCATTTCTTTTGTGACTAGACAATTACATATATTTTAAATTTACCACTATTATTGTAGTTTATTGTTTTTTTTTTACTGGATAAAACACAAGTTTTATAAAAGATTTGAAAAGATATTCACTTTTCATTTTTCTTTTTTGCATCTACACAAATTCCATTGCTTAACAGATTCCAAAGCAGCAGCAGATTGATGTTAAGTGTATTTATGTAAGTAATACAAAAATCTTCCCATTTGAAATTATAGTATTTTACACTTTTAATAAATCTGCATTTTTTTTACAATGCGATTTTTTTAACAAAACATAAATTTTTCACAGCAAACCCTCGAGGCTCGAGCTTTTCACATTCTTTCACTTTTTGCTTTTTCTGACATTCGCTAGGAATGGAATTTCAAAAATTTGACAAATGTAACATTAAGGTCAGTCCGCATGAAAGGGACAAATGGAGAACAACTTGTACAAACTAAGGGGCCTATTACGAATGATACACGCTAAACGCTTGCAGTCGGGTACTTCGTATTACGAAATAATTTCTATCGTGTGAAACCCGATAGACTGTAATGGAAATAAAGTTAACGCATAACTAATTGAACCCTAAACAAATGTCATTCACGATAGTGCACCTAGCGGGCGTGTGGAATTCATAATATGGAAACTCATTTTATACGATACGCTTGCAAGCGGCCGATAGCTATCGTATGACAATCCATAATAAGGGGGTAACTAAAAATATAATAATAGCTTTGTTCGTTTACGGATATTTTTTGATGTTTTTCGAAAACATTTAAAAACTAACACTTTGTCGCCGTTTTCTTACGCCAAATCTCCAACAGAAGAGAGCCAAATGAGAGAGAAAACTGACATTTCAATTTGTGAGAAGCTGTTGGATTCTGTTGGACAAATTTTTGCCAACAGCAATTTTCCAACAGGAAAACAGCTGATCAAATAGCTGACTGGAATTTTTGCAAGTAACAAGATTTGCAAAATATACAAATCAATTATAAAATTGGAAAAATACACTAAATTGGCAACAAATATGGATAAATTAAATATGCAAAATAAGTTACATACTTTTTGCGAAGTATTTATATGCATATTATTTACCTTAGTAAATTGTAATCTCCTTTGCCGGAATATATATTAACGGGACCGCTGTGGTGCAGTGGGGAGTGTTGTGGCCACTGTGGTGTGGCGGGCAGTGGCTAGTCTGCCATACCAGAGGTCGTGGGTTGGATCCCCAGTCTGGTTAGAGGGAACATTTGTATATAATGAACCACGATCCGATAACAATTAATTTTCCAGAGGGTAGGGGTGGTCTCACAGATCACAAAAAACAAAGTACCAACCGCCGGACGCTTATAGTTCAGGAGATACTTATACCTTGTTAAATTAATATATGTATGTGTAGAACATCTTTCTGCGTTGGCGGCCATCGGCCGCGCTTCAATAAAAGTTGTTTTGTATAAAACACCTTTTGCGTTGGCGGCCTTCAGCCGTGCTTTACAAAAATAACGCTCAGCCGGGAGATTCTATTTCTGGAGAACTTAAATATTATAATTTAATAATAGTTGAAAGTGTTAAGATAAGATGAACTATCATATACAGAATATTTCCTGAAAGTTTCACTGAAACATTCCCAGTGCTTTGTAAATAAATGAAATTGGTTCATTATATACAAGCTGAGCCTGGATAGACAACAAATTCAAACTAAAACCCAATTATTCGGATTTTAAAAATAGCGGCCAATCTAGGCAGTGGGTGGCACACCCTCCGAGAGTAGTTATGCAGTGGGTCGGCTTCAGTATAATGCGCCCGCCGTATTTATATTCAAACCACTGGAACTTTCGGGGAATGTTCTATGGATGTTAATTTTACTAATTATAACACTCCCGATCGCTCCGCAGATATAATTCGAGAAAGGAAATTTTGCTGACTGGGGCTATTTTTTTTAAAGCGCGGCCAAATGCCGCCAACGCAAAGATTTGTTCTACTCAAAAGTACTGTGGATCGGTCCATAGAGGGTTATTTTTTTAAAGCATGGCCAGGGCCGGGTGCATTAAATTGAAATCTCTTCTGCGGGGCAGCAGACGCGAAGACATACTGCGGTGGAAAACAGTATGGACATGGGTACAAAGAAAAGCAATTGTTAGTGTGATAATTATTACAATGAAATCCTATTTATTAGATAGTAACAGCGAACCCCAGGGGGTTAGGTGGTCTAGAATATACCCGTTGTAAGGAATGCCTGTCGTAAGACGCGACTAAAATCCACCGGCCTAGAAGGTTGATTATGGCCAGAAAAAATCGTTCGCACGACAGTCGGGCTAGTGTCAGAAAGGACTAGTACCCGAGCGTACCGGATTTATCCGGCAAAGGACTGTCACATCCCCTACACTCCCCAAAACCTTCGGGGAGTGTCTTGGTGGCTACAACAACAACAACATGAAGTTAATTGTATTACAGATACATACATATGTGCATATATCTCCACTGTTTTCAGGCAGAATTGTAACTCCATTAGCATTTATATAAAACAAACAGTGCCGATTTATTGTAAAAGAGAGTTCCGGATGCATTTCCGAACTTCAAAAAACCTTTTTGCGAGCCTATGCGAACGATTTTTAGATTGAGGAGGTTATCGCGAGGTGACAAAAGACTGACCAAAACGAAACCCAAAACGAATCAAAAGAAATTAAATAAGAAAAAAACTATGTTTTATTTTATTATTTTTATGTTATATGTACATATATACATCATTAACAGCAATAATTTCCACCAATTTTATTATCATTTTAATTTTAATCCTTTTTATCCTTTGAATTTGGGGCTTGTGAATGTAAATAAAAATCAGCTGTTTGCCAAAGCTGTTGAACTCTGCAAATTTTGTGTTCGTTTACCTCTTACGATATTTTTCTCTTGTGAGAGGATAGGTGACATTTTTCTCCAACACCTGGCTGTTGGAGGCTGCTGAGTAAATGCTGTTGGAGAAAGTACGCGAACAAAGCTAATAATACACTGGCGCTATTATAACTCTGACGAGTTTTATGGCCAAGCTTCTCTCCAAATTCGAGGTGTGCTTCTTAATTTTTGATTTTCCTACAAGTGAGCACTCTACCCACTGCACCACAGCGGCCACAACTACAAACACCCGCGGTTATTGCAACTGGAGGAGTCACAATTCGGTACAAATATATCCCATAAAATTGAGTTGAAAGCGAAAAATTAGATTTTGATTTTACCTTGTTTATACGAGCATTATCCAAGACCACAACAACTCAGCACACTCAAATTCTGTCTGTTTATACTTAGAATCGAGTTTGAATCGTGTGTAGTATAACTGCATGGTAATGCAAGTAATTAGGCACATGCTCTTCTTTTATAACTGACAGCGTTTCAGTTATTTTTATAATTTATTTGTGTTTAATTTCCTCCCATCTTAAAATAAATAAATAAAAATGGAAAGAAAATTTTCACATACATTTAACAACGAAATTAGTTTATTTTAAATTCGCATCTATAAATTCGGGAGTTTGTACGCTCCTACCAAACAAAGCAAGATTAGTATAGGTAATTGACCAATATTGGACGCCACTGTAATTCGGCAAAGATTTGTGTGTATGATATGTTTACCTGTTGCTGCTTTGTTTGTTGATTTTAAGTTTATTTACCTTACTAGTTCATGCTAACCTCATGAAAGCTCAAAATCAACATGCCTACTGCATTAAAAATCGTGCAACAACAATGTTGGTTGCATCCTCAATTTTGGTCCAATTTTAAAACCAAAAGCAAATACATTTGCCTCTCAAATGGCGTTTATTAGTTTAAATTAGTGCGACAGAACGCATTAGATCAAATATTTAGGGCCGTTTACTCAACATCTGATTAATTTCATCGCTAGTTAGTGTGACGTAAATTGTATGGTGAGGTGTGAAATAAATTGCTTAACCGGACAAAAATCTGTGGTTAAGTGCTTAACCGGAGGTTGAGAAAACGGCCCTTAACCTAATAACCTACGTTAGCTTTAAGTATACAAAGTTTACGTCAAAGTTTTCACGCCTTCGCGATAAACATAATAGCTGGCAACTCTTAGCCACAAAAGTATGTCAAATTGGCACAGCTGCGTTTTCAGCTTTTTTACCTTTTCCGTTCATTCTTCATATTCGTTTTCTGCGGTTCACACGTCAAAATGTTGTTTAGTTTACATTTTTTATGCATAAACAAAAATGCAATGAACGCATAATTTATTAATGTTTATTGATCTTGAATTAAAAAACTTAATATTTTGTTTACATACATACTCTTGATTGCTCAAATTACGTGATTCATATTACTTTAATTTCGGAAATATATAAAAAATAAGAAAACGAAAATAAAAAAGCAAAACAAAATGCATTAAAGGCAAGTGAAAGGGAAAAAAGGAGCTAAATAAAAAATGACAAAAGGAAAAGGAATACGCCAAAAGAATTGGAAATATTTTGAAGTGGATAAAAGTGCAAAAAATTATAGTATAACAAATAAAGGACTTTTGTAATTACTTTGCAAAAGAAATCCGTATCAAAAAACCAAGAAAAGATACTTGGCTTGAATGCAGACCTATTTCCAAGCCGCAAACAAAAGAATACCGTGTGATGTATTGAATAGCTTTGCTAGCGCCATTGGTTTTGGTCGCACCCACTTTTTTTCCGCTGCCGTTGTCGCAAACGCTTTTTGCTAAATGTTGTTGCTGTCGGTTTTTCTTGCTCTTATAAAATATCACGCAAATTGCGAAATAGTTTATTTTTGCATTTATATTTGTATAAAATTTGCAAGCTATGCTGCAATGCTTTAAAGTGAATAAATGTACATATCTGTGGCCATTTGCAATAATCGCTTAAGTCGAAAAATATGATTTCGAGATAAATTGATTTTTATATTCGAAGACGTTTCTTAAAAAATCATAAAAGTCGATTAAAAACTATGGATGCAAAATCAGTGAGCCGTCCACAATGTTACGATCAAAGTTTGTAAACAAACCAAAATGTCAGGAAGAAATTTGATTAAGTATATACATAAACTTTGGCTGTTATAGCAAGTTTAATATACCTCTATTGTAAGTTAAGTCTAAATGTTTTTATTTATATCTCTTCATTGAATTAAGTTATAAGCATGTGGGTTTTACAGAAATATAGAGTTTTAAAAGGAGAATAACGTGGTATATATAACTCGAAATCTTCCTAAGTCGACTTAAGCGATTATTGCTTGTGGCCACAGATATGTATATACATATGTATGTTCATACAGACATGCCCATATGTACATATGTAAAATGTATATTATGTAGTACATAATATGTACCTTCATAAGTTAAAAAATAGGTCAGCTAAAAATTGCTTAAAATGTGTGTCTCAAAATTAGCCTTTATTGTGACTCATAGTGTGACTAAGTTCGTTTTGAATGAAGAACCTTTACGTCCTCATCGATTTCTACATCATGTCCAGTGCTTGTACTTTATTGCAGATAAAAGCTCTTCGACTACCCGCAATAAGAATCATACCTACTTAATCGCTTCCAAATATTAGTTTCCCAATAAGAAAGGTACTCGGCGGACAAATGAATCTTCTTCTGAATATGCTAACATAAAAAGGAAACGCGGCAAAATTTGTCTAATCATCGAAAGTGCTACAAATATGAATAAGAAAAAGAAATCCTCAATGCATCCAACAATTTGCTATAAGTTTTATTGCATTCTTGGTCTGCTTTTGCTGCCAATAGCTGCATTTGGACATAACTGCCAGCATTTTCATCCTAAGGCGCATGAGGTAAGTTAATGGGCACACCTTTGTATAGTTGCCAACAAACTTGGCTACATATGTATGTATGTATGTATGTGTGGAGGTACATAACTTTAAATACCATCAGGAAATTTTATTGCTTTGTGGCAATGAAATCGAGTTGGAAACATCCAAACCGACACAAATTACCCATTCTTAAGTTCTTAGTAAAAGTGAAGACCAATCTGTTGATTTCAAGCTTATCTTGTATACCTACATGGGGTAATGTACATATGCAAATGTGTATGTATATATGTTGCTTAACTGTTAAAGTTTAACAAATTGTTAGCTATTGGGCCAAGCCTTTTATTTCCGAAAAAATAAGAAAACATTTGGCTTGTTGACTGAAAAATTAAATTCGAATTTTTACTGTAACAACCTAGTGGTAGAAATAAAAATCTCTTGTCTCCTAACTTTTATTAAGAGGGTCATGCCTACATACCTACATATCTAACTAGTTGAGTCCACGATCCAGCAGTTTGTAAATGTATCACAATCGCAACTTAAAACAATTGTATCTCATTAAAGGTTACTCTGTAAGCAAGTTTTTATGTTATAAGTAGCAGATAATTAGTGAATATATTCATGAGTGTGATATTAATGTATGTATTTTATTTAATTAAAAATTGACGCTGCTGCAATGTCGCAAATGTACATATACATGTATGTATGTATGTATGTATGTATAATTAATGCATTGAATATAAAGTTTTACTTTTTCAAACTCTTTCAACCCTTCTCTGCTGCAATCTTTTAACGGCGATACAATGAAGAATTAATCGAACAAGCACATTGAAATTTTAATATGATGAAGACAATAAAAATTGGTAATAAATTTAGTTGCGCTAAAGTTTTTGTTGCAAAAAAATTTATTTAAGTAGCTTTTTATTGATGTCCGTTTAAGTGTTGCTTAGGCAAAGCAAAGTTTTATACGGTTTTGTACCCTTTGCAAGTTTTGCATACAGTTGTTAGTAAATCAACTTCAATATACATATGTATGTATGTATTTGGAAATGTAAGTAAATTTACTTTCGCTGCTCCATCGCAAACATCAATAAGTTTCTCATGCATACATATGTATGTATGTATTTAAATATGTAGATATATGTATGTACCTATCCATAACAAAATCTATCCAATCGCCATTTAAAGAAGATCTCAAGCCGTGAGTGCCGTTGTTGTTCGATTCAGTTTGCTAACGTGTTTAATAACAAAAAGCACAATTACTTAATTAACACTGACCAAAAAAAAAAGAACAATAACGAAAAGAGTTAATTTTTATACACTCCCTTTAAAAGATCCATCGAAATAACAATTACTTACACCATTTAAATAGAAACATTGTAACCAAATGGATGGTTTTAGTTTTGTGATTGCTTTAAAACAGCTCTTTAGATTGTTAAAAAAGATTCACAACTAACATACATAGGTAATTGAGCAATTAATATGTAACGAAGCGACAAATAACGAATTTAACGAAGTATAAAAATAGTTGTATGGTAAATTGAAAGAAGGGTGAAAAGCTAGTGTTTTTGAACCAACCAAAAAGGAAAAATTAATTACGATTTCAAGTGTATTACCAATATACATATGTATGTGCATATCTGGAAGATGATTTTTAAGCCGTTCTCAGTTTAATATTAATATTGGATATCGCAGATTATTTAGGAAGGTTCCTGAGCTATTTTCTAAAAAAGGCCTTATTTTTTAGACTTCAAACAGCCACTCTAATGTCTCCATCTCTTCCTACTTGTACAAAAAATAGCATTGAAAACCATTTAAAGTATGTTAAAATCTTTATTTTTTTGCAAACTACAAAAAGGTAGTGTTCGTATGTGTGTATTGACTTCAAATATGTACTTACCCTGCAAAAAAATGTGCGATTAATACCGAAAGTGATTTGTCCCGGATTGATCTCTTTCGAGAACAATCGGTCCACAATTAGTCCCCGATTGTTCCCGTACGGGTATAAATGTAGACTAATTGTAGACCAATTGTTCCCGAACGGGTATAAATGTAGACTAATTGTTCCCTAACGGGTATAAATGTAGATTAATCGCTTTCATCCCGAACGGGTATAAATGTAGATTAGTCGCTTTCATCCCGAACGGTTAAAAATGTAGATTAATCGCTTTTATCCCGAACGGTTACAAATGTAGATTAATCGCTTTCATTCCGAACGGGTACAAATCTAGATTCCTTAAATGTAGAAATTTTACAAAAATATGCAATGTATTTAAAAAATTGTAGAACAACCGGTAAAACGAATTGAACACCCTTTCTTTTAATAACAATGATGAATAATAATTTTAACAAAATGTTGCCTAAAATATTCTATGAAAAAATCCTTTACATTACGCTCATATCGTCCCCTCAATATAACAATAGCGTATAATTTTTTTTGGGTTTTGAGAAAATCGAGTTTAAAGTTTTTGTCAAATCAGATATCTATTAAATTTTTGAACAAGAAATTATACACCATTTTTTCCAATGACATTTTGACCCACTTTGTGGAAGTAGAATTTGACGAAATTTTGACCAGACATATGATGGAGATTCTAAATATGCAATAAAAAAATAATGGCGTATGAGCACATACGCTATTGTTATATTGAGGGGACGATATAATGCATACTCAAAACTTACATTTTTTTTTATTTATTTATTGAGATTTTTTTTCAAAAGTAAAACATTATATAATTTTTATTTATATATGCATGAACATTTACAATTTTTTAAAGATTGTTATTAAAATTTGCCTTGGCGAACAACTTGGAAAAATCTCCATTTGTACCCGTTCGTGCTGGAAGCTATTGATCTACATTTGTACCCATTGGGGATGAAAGCGGTTAATCTACATTTGTACCCGTTCGGGATGTAAGCGATTGATCTACATTTGTACCCGTTCGGGATAAAAGCGATTGATCTACATTTGTACCCGTTCGGGATGAAAGCGATTAATCTACATTGGTACGCGTTCGGGTATACAAGTTGAACAATTAGTCTCTTCATAGGACATGCTCGAACAAATGCGATCAATTCACTCCATATAAAGGGATGTAAAATTGTATTAGTCGCATGCTCCCTTGCGATTGATCCCGGACACGTCCCGGATTAATCGCATTTTTTGCAGGGTAGTTGCTTTTTATACTCAGCTGTACTAGTACACAGAGTATTATAGTTTTAATCACATAACGGTGGATTGTAACAGAATGAAATAATCGAGATTTATATAGACTTATATATATCAAAATGATCAGGGTGAAAAGAGAAATCGATTGAGCCATGTCCGTCCGTCCGTCCGTCTGTCCGTCCGTCCGTCTGTCCGTCCGTCCGGCCGTCCGTCTGTAAACACTCTAACTCGCGCAAAAATTGAGATATTTTGATGAAATTTGAAATGAAAGTTGGTATCGAGACTGGGACGGTTGGTATTGAAAATGGGCGAAATCGGGCCATGACCACGCCCACTTTTCTTATATAGAAAAAATCGGAAATTTGGTATCTCAGTCACTAATATAGCTGGAGCGATGAAATTTTACCCACGTGTTGAGCCCAGGCCCCTAGGAAGAAATTTGATGAAATTTTGGAAAATGGGCGGTGCCACGCCCACTTATTAAGGGCCAAACCTTGAAAGTTTTATATGTCATAACTCAGAAACCATTGAAGATATATCGATGAAATTTGGTACGCGTGATTTACTTACTTAGGCAAACGTTTGGACGGAAAATAGTTAAAATCGGTTGACGGCCACGCCCACTTTTATATATGGGTATTATAAAGTGGCCTAATAAAAACATTTTAAGCGATATCTCTGTCAAATATAAAGATATATCATTGAAATTTTATAGCAGGAGTCCAACTGCGGACATCAAACGAAAAAAAAAAAATTTTGGAAAATGGGCGTGGCACCGCCTCTTTTCAGAAACAGGAATATACGAGATTTCTGAGCCCATAACTCGACAAATAATTGAGATATTATGACGAAACTTGGTTTATACACTTTTATAACTTGTGTTAATAGACACCCAAAAATTTATTGAAATCGGTTTATGACCACGCCTACTTTTTAACAAAGATATTTCTGGAACACCCTTTGGGAATTTGTAACGTGACATCTTTGTAACTAGAAGTCAAAAAGGAATGAAATTTTTATTTCGTACTAGACATTTTATATTACATATGTATGTATATAATTTATGCGCATGCAATATAATGAGAATGAATAAGTAAGTAAGTACTTATTGTAACTCAGCAGGAAATTTAAATTTCAATGGCGACAAGTGCAGTTTTTAAAACATACAAAAAAATGCAATAAGTAAGAATTTTCTTCTAATGCTAATTGCTATTGTGGCTAGAGAAGTAATAAACATTTCAGAAACAAATTATTCATAGAAATCAAAATGTTAATGGTTTTTGGGTGTGTCAGTGTCCAGTAAACATTTGAACATGAAGTTAAATTTAGGCTAAATTTTGAATCATTGCTCACATCAATTAACAAAAAAGGAAACCCTTTTGGAGTTCAAAAGGAATTGCGGTTTATCAAATCTATAATTTTTAGCTTGTTACAAGCAAATGTTTCTCCACTGTAAGACATCAATCTGAAAACTATTGATTTTTGCATGTTTGGAAAAAAAATTATTCTGAAGCTTGCTGGGTTATGTGAAAATTATCTCACGCCAAATAGAATATCGCCCACCAAAAACGTGTAATTTCAAAAAAAAAAAAAAAAAAAATTAAGAATTCTATACATACAAAATATTCATTGTGTTTTTTGTGTATTGTGTGTATGCAATTGACAATGAATGATTTCAACGAATCGTCAGTGATTTGTTGTTGCATTTATTTGTCTTCGCACAACATAAATTCGACACAGTCAAATTGAGCAAAGCAATTTTTAAGTGGGTTATTGAACTAAAGTAATCAACTATCATCTTACATAGTCAATTCTCTAAGATCATTCAACGGCATGCAATTTTCGTGGCGCTCGCTGACATAATAACAGACAGACATGTTTGCTCATTTACATTTTAGTATTATTTTGTGCCGCGAAAAATTGTTTTTTTTTTGTTTTTAATAATTACTCCGTTAACGAAAGCAAAGCAACATGTAAACGATTCCACTATGGCTTGAAGGTCTAAAGGAACCAAGTTGAATAGCATGCAAATGGAATATTAAGTGTAGAAAATAAAAAAAATTTTCGTTTACCGCGTAATTTTTTTTAAACCTCATTAGGGTGGATTTAAAAGTGAAAAAATTATAAAAAAGAAACAAAATAAAATGAAATTACATAATTAAAATTCAAGTAAAAAAAATGTATACAAGTAATTCCACGGCTTTCTATGGCCACACCGAAGCAATCAAGCATAAAAATTTCAATATCTGACAATTTTCAGTGACAATCTTAAACTCAACATGAGCACAAAATACTGCAAAGTTCTATGCGCTTAGCTTTTTACTAGAAATGTTATACCCCAAAATGCCTACATCTGAACAATCGGTTGTAGGGAGCTACATATGTACTACCTATATCTTATATTGGTCCGATTTGATATACATAATTTGAAGTCGGCATGGATCAATCGACTCAGCTGATGAATCTGATAATATTTTGATGGGTTCTTCTGGTACTTAAAATAACCAAGCTTTGAGTCAAAGTTATAATACAATTTCGTGTTCACAAAATGTATAAAAATGCGTTAGATCCCATAATTGCTAATTGACAGATGTACTTAATAATTAAACATTTTCATAATTATTTTACTGACCGTAACTAGGGTATAGATAGCGTTGTGAGCTCCCCTAATGAATATGTATGCATATTGTCGTACCATACGAAAACTAGCATACAATTTTTTTTGGCTGACGAAAAGTGACAAGTTCGACTTTTGGTTGACGAAAACTATCAATTTCGTTTAAACAACAACAATTTTAGTGAAAAAACAGTATATAAGTAATTACTGTTACTTTTCGTCGGCCAAAAGTCAAATGTGCTACTTTTCGTACAGAATTTTTTATTGCTAGCTTTCCTCAGAAATTTTAAATGTGCTAGTTTTCGTATGGTGCGACGATATGCACATTAAGGTGGTCGTCAAATGTATGGAGGCAAATTTCACAGCATAATTCTTCATCCTCACTCCTTAGGTCGATGCTAATATAGTCTAAGATACCACATATAAATTTTTGTCCCGATCGGAAACGGTTAAGGGGTGTCGCACATGCGTCAAATTTTAGAAAACTCTATGGAGACTCAAAAATTGAAGTTTAATATTTTGTAGATACATATATGTATCTAATGTCCAAAATCCATTTTCCTGTACTCAAAAACACCAAATGCAAATTTGGGTTCTGATCGGAGGCAGTTAAGGGGTGTCGCAGACACCGTATAAATGCAAAAAAATTAAATTAATGTTTTTATATCTACTTAAGGGCCAAACCCGATAGTCTTGTACTTACTCAATGATACCAAATATAAAATTTGGTCCCGTTCGAAGACGGTTAAGGCTGCCACAAAGGGGTCAAAGTTCAGACTCCAATCGGGACCTTATTTATATGCGGTAGCCTTAAATACAGCAGTATCGATTTTGGTTCTTAGATTTAAAAAAAAAATGAAAATAAATTTTTTGCGTTTTCACATGGTAATCTGTACTTTGAGCCCTGTGCGACACCCTTTATCATTATCCGATCGGGACCAAAATTAAATGCGGTATCCTAGACCGTACTTTAACCGATTTAGAGGGTGAGATTGAAAAAAATGTTAATTCGATTTTAAGGACCACCCTAATGTACATACACACATATATGTACATTCAAGTACAATACAATAAAAATAGTTACCTACGCAGAGTGTAAATAATAAGTAATGCCGATCGCGTTGCAATTATTATTATCGATGAAGCATTTTAATGAAATGAATAGTGAAAGCCGACAATATCTACGACAGACTGAGGGCTGAGACAAAATGTATGTACCTAATAGGTGACAACAGGTGGCCAATTTCTTGTGCAACTTTTTTTTTTAACCCTAATCACCGAATTTTGAAAAGTTACGTAAAACCGAAAGTGAGACTCTGAGGCTCACCTATGGGGAAATTTTGAAACACATTATTTTGGTATTTGGTTTTTACTTTTATTTATGCAGTAATGAATTCAGAAGCATTTTTATACATTCTTATAACGGTTTATGACAATTTTTTTAGTATATAAAGATAAAAAACGTAATTCCGTAAAATAGGAGACATTAATGTACTACAATTTTCACACATTTTTGTAGTTGTTTGAATGTTCATTACAAATGGTTTTATTACATCTGTTATAAATTTGTTTTTGTGCACACAATGAGAAAAGCTATGAATCAAATGAATATGAATACATTTTTCATATGATCGCCGCTAATATATATTTTTCGCAACCAAATTCCAAATTTTTAAAACGCGACGTTCGTGGTGAAATTACTTACGCATAAAGCAGCTCATCGTTCGATTCTCTATTTAAACGCATCTTTTCCGTAATTTAGAATCTCAGTAAACAGAAAAATGATAAAATGTTAATTGTTTTGAAATTGTTGACTTTTCCGGTCTCCTTAATTTTATGACATCCTATTATATTAAGATCCATGGTGAAATACGTCGAATTCACCAAAATCCGGGGGAAGTATGGTGAGTTCACAATGTAAAAACCTCACTGGATAAACCTTGTGAACAACGGATTCAAAATTTAGTTCTTCTTCTTCTTCTTGATTGGCGCTTAACCATCTAGACGATTCTGGCCGAGTCCAACAGAGCGCGCCAATTGCTTCTGTTTCGTGCAGCATGGCGCCACTTGGGAACACCTAGGGAGGCAGCATCGCTGTCCACCTGATTTTCCCAATGCAGTGGAGGTCTCCCTTTTCTTTTCTTCTTTTCAAAATTTAGTTGAACTCTAGAAATGTAAGCTTATTACGTTAAAGATACTTAAGGTGAGTCTTTGAGGCTCACTTTCGGTTTTTCGTTACAATTTTATACGATTGCAAAAAAAATTGTTAAAATAAATAAATAGCCCAAAGATCATAATTATTTCATAATTTATGAACACAAATGGAGGAATACCCAAAATTTCAGACAAAAAGCTTTTTTGGTTTAGGAATAATTCGCTTTTAAACTTTAAAGTGAGACTGAGAGGCTCACTTTAGAGGATTAGGGTTAAACCATACGTACATATGTACATATTTATGTACGTAATTATTCAAGTAAACATTAGTATGTAATACGAGCTGCAAAAAAATTTGCAATACGTAGATATTTATGTACCTTTGTATATACATATACAAACCCGTACTATTTAAGTAAATGACTGATATGTAAATTTGATATTATATATGTTTGGTACGTGTCTCTCTATTGCGCTTTTGTTTTCATAGATATTTCTTTAATTTTTATGCAAACATAGGTACATATATTTGCGTGCATTATTCAATAGCTTTTGGTTTGAATGACAAAATGTCTCGACTAGCAAAACCCATAATGCTTTTGGCATATTAAATTTTCAAATTCACGATGTCAAACAACAAGTTTGTTGCTTTGGTCATGTTGCAATTAAATTAACACCATTACAATCCTATAAACATTAAATCCCAGCAGTCAAATCAGCTGGTTTGTCGTGTAACAGCCTACTTATTTATGTAGTAAAACATTTGTTTTCTTACCTGCTTGTTTTAATACTGCGATGCCATACGAAATGGTATCATACCATTTTCTAGACAAGTTTGAATAAGAATTATACCACTTTGCTGACTAGTCAGTCTTGGCTTGAGAAGAACACTACTTTGCTGGCTAGTCAGGTTTTGTAAGAAAACTATCTACCACTTTGAATGACACCACTTTACTGACTAGGTAATACCATGTCTCCACATAACGTGTTTCGCTCTTTTTTTCTGCATTTTCTCTCTCAATCTTGTTTCGACACGGAAACCAGTGCCGAAACTCGCCAATTTCCATACAAATTTTTGAGAGCGAGTGAAGATTGAAACACTGTTTCATTCTGAATCATCTTGCCAACCTCGATGATATCGATGTCTTCTCTAATTTTGTATCGAAAATCTATCGAAATCTCACACAGACCAAAACAACGACGCAAAAATAAGCAAACATACAAACATTTAAGAAGAACAAGAAAGAGAAATGTCAAACTGAATCACGATTAGCCACGTGGAGACGGGTTATTGAGCGAGATGTTTTGCTACATGTTTCTCTGGTGAATCAAGTTATGTGGAGACGGGCTTTAATATCGTCGTACTATACGAAAACTAGCATATTTAAAATTTCTGACGAAAGCTAGCAATAAAAAAATTCTGTACGAAAAGTAGCACATTTGACTTTTGGCTGACGAAAAGTAACAGTTATTATATACTGTTTTTACATTGAAATTGTTGTTGTTTATACGAAATTGATAGTTATCGTCAGCCAAAAGTTGAACTTGTTACTTTTCGTCAGCCACAAAAAATCGTATGCTAGTTTTCGTATGGTACGACGATATGTATTTCAGTAATCAGTGTAGTATACTAGGACTCCGTTGTTGTGCGAGTGTGCCTGCCTCTGGGATGAGTACCCAATTTTATTAGCCATATAATTCAAAAATATACTCTGTACATTTGAGACTAGCTGAAGTAAAACGACCAAACAAATGAAATAATTATACCGCATAAGTTGAATAAACTGCCAGCGTCTGCATTAGCATCAAACCAATTTCACTGACTATAGTCACTCAAATATTCTGGCTAATAAACTAGTCCTTGTGCCTGCTGGTTAGCTTGTGCTTTTGTTGCAGGGATGCTGTGCCTGTATACAAATATATACGTATGTATATATGTACATACATATGTTTGTATACATTTACTTCACAACTAAAAAACCGGATTTTTCAAGAGAGCCGTTTAAAGTTTTTAATTTTCATACTACGGGAGTAAATTAAATTGCCGGGTTTTTTTGATCTCAGACGCTCAATGTTCAAGATATCAAAACGAAGATTTTTGGAAATAAACATCAAGATACATACATAAATGTTCAAATTATCTGGTTTTTGAGTTACATATAACATTATCGAAGTAAGTGAGCTATATGCGCATCGTCAGTGATTAGTGATTAACAAATCAATTTTTAGCGAGATGGAAAATAGTAGATTACGATTGGAAAACTGGCTTAAATATCGTAGAATTTTCATGCTCTGTTCTGCTATGGAAGACAAATTATTATTTTTTCCATATAAAAGTGCTGACATCGACAAAAGCAACGTAAAAACTTCAATATCCGTACCCATTTTCCGTAATTCTCATAATGTCTACCGGTTTTAACTTAATAACAGTAAGAGGTATCAAATTTTTGATTAAACTCGCTTTATTTATAAATATTTATATTGTGATTTTTTGTATAAATTATTGGAGAACAAGTTAAAATCAATGAAACATGTTATAGATTAACTAACAGACTTATTTATATTTATGAATTTCTATGAAATTAACATAACAAACGTTTTTGTTCACAACAAGTTGCCATTGCAATTTGTGCGCAAATTGATGAAATTGCAAATAAAAAAATTTGGTTTAGACTGCCCAGACGATAAATGCTAAATCGGAAGAATTCGCGAACGAGTAAATGAGTACGGATCGCAACCCAATATCGTAATAAATACTAGCGGTGTCACAGCGTCCTACACTCTTAGAAATTTTCGTGTAATTTTGCATACAAAAAGGTAGGTTACTTTTTTCCTACCTTATTATGCGCAAAATCGCACACTGAAAAGTTCAACAGATAAGCTGTTTAAATTTAAACAATAAAAGTGTAAATCCTACACAAACAAACTTTAAATCTAAACACTAATCGAGTAATAAATTGTAATTTCGCATATAAGTTAAACAAAATTACCAATTCACTATGTAATTTTACCCCACTCAATTGTAATTTCGCGCACGAGATTTGAAATTACAATTTCCTTTAATCCAAAATGCGTGTAAAATCGCATGATATGCTCACTTTTGCTGAAAAGTGCGTAAATTTCGTTTAGAACTGTAAATTACACATGAGTGTCAAGTTAGCGAGGCACCCCTGGCAGATCGGATCGGGAGGGGGTGCATAATTAGTCCCTATTTAATCACTAATTAATCCCGCAAAAATTGATTTTTTCACTCCACTGCTTCCCGGAATTTTGGGGTGCCTCGCTAACTTGATATCAAGTTAGCGAGGCACCCTGTAAAAACCGTCTTAGACATGAGATATCGGAATCGGGTTTGTGGCTGAATTAGTCACTAATTAATCACTAATTAATCCCGCAAAAATTAATTTTTTTGCTCAAAAATTTTTGGAGTTTTTTACCAAAGTATGTCTGTGTCAAGTTAGCGAGGCACCCTAATAAAATTTTGAGATATCGAAATCGGACTTGTGGCAAAATTAGTCACTAATTAATCACTAATTAATCCCGCAAAAATTAATTTTTTCCCTCAAATATTTATGGATTTTTTGTACCCAAGTATATCCATGTCACCTTAGCGAAACACCCTAATGAAATTTTGTGATATCGAAATCGGACTTGCGGCATAATTTGTACCTAATTAATCCCTAATTAATGACACAAAAATTAATTTTTTCCCTCAACTGCTTCTCGGAATTTTGGGGTGCCTCGCTAACTTGACATGTCAACTAAGCGAGGCACCCTATAAACACGTCTTAGATATAAGATATCGAAATCGGACTTGTGGCTAAATTAATCCCTAATTAATCCCTAAACAATGACGCAAAAATTAATTTTTTCCCTGAAAATTTTTTGGTTTTTTTGTAACCAAGTATGTCCGTGTCAAGTTAGCGAGGCACCCTAATAAAATTTTGAGATATCGAAATCGGACTTGCGGCAAAATTAGTCACTAATTAATCACTAATTAATCTCGCAAAAATTAATTTTTTCCCTCAAATATTTATAAATTTTTTGTACCCAAGTATATCCATGTCACCTTAGCGAAACACCCTAATGAAATTTTGTGATATCGAAATCGGACTTGCGGCATAATTTGTTCCTAATTAATCCCTTGACATGTCAACTTAGCGAGGCACCCTATAAACTCGTCTTAGACATGAGATATCGAAATCGGACTTGTGGCTAAATTAATCCCTAATTAATCCCTAAACAATAACGCAAAAATTAATTTTTTCCCTGAAAATTTTTTGGTTTTTTTGTAACCAAGTATGTCCGTTTCAAGTTAGCGAGGCACCCTAATAAAATTTTGAGATATCGAAATCGGACTTGCGGCAAAATTAGTCACTAATTAATCACTAATTAATCCCGCAAAAATTAATTTTTTCCCTCAAATATTTATGGATTTTTTGTACCCAAGTATATCCATGTCACCTTAGCGAAACACCCTAATGAAATTTTGTGATATCGAAATCGTACTTGTGGCATAATTTGTACCTAATTAATCCCTAATTAATGACACAAAAATTAATTTTTTCCCTCAACTGCTTCTCGGAATTTTGGGGTGCCTCGCTAACTTGACATGTCAACTTAGCGAGACACCCTATAAACTCGTCTTAGACATGAGATATCGAAATCGGACTTGCGGCTAAATTAATCCCTAATTAATCCCTAAACAATGACGCAAAAATTAATTTTTTCCCTGAAAATTTTTTGGTTTTTTTGTAACCAAGTATGTCCGTGTCAAGTTAGCGAGGCACCCTAATAAAATTTTGAGATATCGAAATCGGACTTGCGGCAAAATTAGTCACTAATTAATCACTAATTAATCCCGCAAAAATTAATTTTTTCCCTCAAATATTTATGGATTTTTTGTACCCAAGTATATCCATGTCACCTTAGCGAAACACCCTAATGAAATTTTGTGATATCGAAATCGGACTTGTGGCATAATTTGTACCTAATTAATCCCTAATTAATGACACAAAAATTAATTTTTTCCCCTCAACTGCTTCTCGGAATTTTGGGGTGCCTCGCTAACTTGACATGTCAACTTAGCGAGGCACCCTATAAACACGTCTTAGACATAAGATATCGAAATCGAACTTGTGGCTAAATTAATCCCTAATTAATCCCTAAACAATGACGCAAAAATTAATTTTTTCCCTGAAAATTTTTTGGTTTTTTTGTAACCAAGTATGTTCGTGTCAAGTTAGCGAGGCACCCTAATAAAATTTTGAGATATCGAAATCGGACTTGCGGCAAAATTAGTCACTAATTAATCACTAATTAATCCCGCAAAAATTAATTTTTTCCCTCAAATATTTATGGATTTTTTGTACCCAAGTATATCCATGTCACCTTAGCGAAACACCCTGATGAAATTTTGTGATATCGAAATCGGACTTGCGGCATAATTTGTTCCTAATTAATCCCTAATTAATGACACAAAAATTAATTTTTTCCCTCAACTGCTTCTCGGAATTTTGGGGTGCCTCGCTAACTTGACATGTCAACTTAGCGAGGCACCCTATAAACTCGTCTTAGACATGAGATATCGAAATCGGACTTGTGGCTAAATTAATCCCTAATTAATCCCTAAACAATGACGCAAAAATTAATTTTTTCCCTGAAAATTTTTTGGTTTTTTTGTAACCAAGTATGTCCGTGTCAAGTTAGCGAGGCACCCTAATAAAATTTTGAGATATCGAAATCGGACTTGCGCCAAAATTAGTCACTAATTAATCACTAATTAATCCCGCAAAAATTAATTTTTTCCCTCAAATATTTATGGATTTTTTGTACCCAAGTATATCCATGTCACCTTAGCGAAACACCCTAATGAAATTTTGTGATATCGAAATCGGACTTGCGGCATAATTTGTTCCTAATTAATCCCTAATTAATGACACAAAAATTAATTTTTTCCCTCAACTGCTTCTCGGAATTTTGGGTGCCTCGCTAACTTGACATGTCAACTTAGCGAGGCACCCTATAAACTCGTCTTAGACATGAGATATCGAAATCGGACTTGTGGCTAAATTAATCCCTAATTAATCCCTAAACAATGACGCAAAAATTAATTTTTTCCCTGAAAATTTTTTGGTTTTTTTGTAACCAAGTATGTCCGTGTCAAGTTAGCGAGGCACCCTAATAAAATTTTGAGATATCGAAATCGGACTTGCGCCAAAATTAGTCACTAATTAATCACTAATCACTAATTAATCCCGCAAAAATTAATTTTTTCCCTCAAATATTTATGGATTTTTTGTACCCAAGTATATCCATGTCACCTTAGCGAAACACCCTAATGAAATTTTGTGATATCGAAATCGGACTTGTGGCATAATTTGTACCTAATTAATCCCTAATTAATGACACAAAAATGAATTTTTTCCCTCAACTGCTTCTCGGAATTTTGGGGTGCCTCGCTAACTTGACATGTCAACTTAGCGAGGCACCCTATAAACTCGTCTTAGACATGAGATATCGAAATCGGACTTGTGGCTAAATTAATCCCTAATTAATCCCTAAACAATGACGCAAAAATTAATTTTTTCCCTGAAAATTTTTTGGTTTTTTTTGTAACCAAGTATGTCCGTGTCAAGTTAGCGAGGCACCCTAATAAAATTTTGAGATATCGAAATCGGACTTGCGGCAAAATTAGTCACTAATTAATCACTAATTAATCTCGCAAAAATTAATTTTTTCCCTCAAATATTTATGAATTTTTTGTACCCAAGTATATCCATGTCACCTTAGCGAAACACCCTAATGAAATTTTGTGATATCGAAATCGGACTTGCGGCATAATTTGTTCCTAATTAATCCCTTGACATGTCAACTTAGCGAGGCACCCTATAAACTCGTCTTAGACATGAGATATCGAAATCGGACTTGTGGCTAAATTAATCCCTAATTAATCCCTAAACAATAACGCAAAAATTAATTTTTTCCCTGAAAATTTTTTGGTTTTTTTGTAACCAAGTATGTCCGTGTCAAGTTAGCGAGGCACCCTAATAAAATTTTGAGATATCGAAATCGGACTTGCGCCAAAATTAGTCACTAATTAATCACTAATTAATCCCGCAAAAATTATGCCGCAAGTCCGATTTCGATATCACAAAATTTCATTAGGGTGTTTCGCTAAGGTGACATGGATATACTTGGGTACAAAAAATCCATAAATATTTGAGGGAAAAAATTAATTTTTGCGGGATTAATTAGTGATTAATTAGTGACTAATTTTGCCGCAAGTCCGATTTCGATATCTCAAAATTTTATTAGGGTGCCTCGCTAACTTGACACGGACATACTTGGTTACAAAAAAACCAAAAAATTTTCAGGGAAAAAATTAATTTTTGCGTCATTGTTTAGGGATTAATTAGGGATTAATTTAGCCACAAGTCCGATTTCGATATCTCATGTCTAAGACGAGTTTATAGGGTGCCTCGCTAAGTTGACATGTCAAGTTAGCGAGGCACCACAAAATTCCGAGAAGCAGTTGAGGGAAAAAATTAATTTTTGTGTCATTAATTAGGGATTAATTAGGAACAAATTATGCCGCAAGTCCGATTTCGATATCACAAAATTTCATTAGGGTGTTTCGCTAAGGTGACATGGATATACTTGGGTACAAAAAATCCATAAATATTTGAGGGAAAAAATTAATTTTTGCGAGATTAATTAGTGATTAATTAGTGACTAATTTTGCCGCAAGTCCGATTTCGATATCTCAAAATTTTATTAGGGTGCCTCGCTAACTTGAAACGGACATACTTGGTTACAAAAAAACCAAAAAATTTTCAGGGAAAAAATTAATTTTTGCGTCATTGTTTAGGGATTAATTTAGCCACAAGTCCGATTTCGATATCTTATGTCTAAGACGTGTTTATAGGGTACCTCGCTAAGTTGACATGTCAAGTTAGCGAGGCACCCCAAAATTCCGAGAAGCAGTTGAGGGAAAAAATTAATTTTTGTGTCATTAATTAGGGATTAATTAGGTACAAATTATGCCACAAGTCCGATTTCGATATCACAAAATTTCATTAGGGTGTTTCGCTAAGGTGACATGGATATACTTGGGTACAAAAAATCCATAAATATTTGAGGGAAAAAATTAATTTTTGCGGGATTAATTAGTGATTAATTAGTGACTAATTTTGCCACAAGTCCGATTTCGATATCTCAAAATTTTATTAGGGTGCCTCGCTAACTTGACACAGACATACTTTGGTAAAAAACTCCAAAAATTTTTGAGCAAAAAAATTAATTTTTGCGGGATTAATTAGTGATTAATTAGTGACTAATTCAGCCACAAACCCGATTCCGATATCTCATGTCTAAGACGGTTTTTACAGGGTGCCTCGCTAACTTGATATCAAGTTAGCGAGGCACCCCAAAATTCCGGGAAGCAGTGGAGTAAAAAAATCAATTTTTGCGGGATTAAATAGGGACTAATTATGCACCCCCTCCCGATCCGATCTGCCAGGGGTGCCTCGCTAACTTGACACTCATAAATTACACACTTGTAGTGTAAATCTACGAAAAAAAATGTAATTTTCAACTAAAAATTACATATATTTTGGTAGCATATTTACACGCAGTTTTTAGAGTGTAAGAGTTGCAAGCACTTATCAAGCTTCACTCGTATTTCAATATTCCGCTTAAATATGTACACGTGTAAACAAATTATGGTCTATTATATTTAATAATCTTGTCACACTTGTATAAATAAATTAAGGTCTACTTATTTAAAATGGTTCAGGCATCGAACCAGTTCCTAATTGTTGCCTTCTAATTTAAAGTTGAATAATCAACAACAAAAAATTATAATTCAACTTTCGTTAATAAATGAAATATTAACACAGTGTACTTTGCATGTTTAAGCTCTTAATGTATCTAAAATGTTTTACAGCAAAGTACACGAATATACATGTGTTGAGCTAATGGTCGAAAAGCGAGTGCATTAAAATTTATGCATTTGACCGTTTACTTTTTATGCTACCTTGATTTTCAATAAATTTTATGGTAAACAATTAAATTAATAGCAATTATTGCTTCTTTTTTAATGTTGTAAACAAAACGGTAATTTTTTTTTTTAGTACAGAGTATGAAAATATTTTAAGGCTACATGCCATGTACATTAGACCGTATCGCAAAAAATAAAGTTCGCCGTACGCCCCCCCATATGATGTCTTTTTGGAAAACATTTCCGGAAAATTTTTTAATTTTTTTTTTGGACGCCGCTAGATGTCGCTAAAATTTATTTTTCTCATATCTTCGGTATTTATAGTCCGATCTCTAAGTTTAATACAGAAATGCTTTTGGCTTGAAAGGGCGGCTTACACTGTAGAATATTATTAACCCTATGTGCGCCATTGGGGCCACTACCACCCAGTACTTAGTTTATACCACCCTAATGTACCTTTTTTACGTCTACATGTTAAACGTAATCAAAAATCATTAATCTTTTGCAAAAGAAGTATTTCGATCGCTTCAGCAGAACCCGAAATAAAACACGTTCAACATCCCGAGGAATATAGGTTTGTCGGTTCCTTTGGTCTTTTAGGTTAATTTTACAGAAAAACTTTCTGAGGAGACCCATAGTAAAATTTTATGCCAAATAATTTTCTAGAACATTTTAACCCTCTAGCGACCTTAAAAATACTATTTTTCCTGATTTTCTAAAAAGAGGGGGTCAAAATAACCCTTTATTGGCGGTGATAGAGGGTTAAAATGTTCTAGAAAATTATTCGCCATAAAATTTCAGTAGGGGTCTCCTCAGAAGAAATTTTTGTAAAATGAACCTAAAAGACCAAAGGAAGCGAAAAACTTATATTCCACGGAATGTTGAACGTCTTTTATTTCGGGTTCTACTGAAGCGATCGAAATACTTCTTTTGCAAAAGATTAATGATTTTAGACTACGTTTAACATGCAGGCATAAAAAATTGCATTAGGGTGGTATAAAATAAATACTGGGTGGTAGTGACCCCAATGACGCACATTGGGTTAATAATATTCCATAGTATAAGGCGTCCTTTCAAGCCAAAGACATTGGTGTATTAAACTCTGAGATTGGACTATAAATACCGAAGATATGAGAAAAAAAAATTTTAGCGACATCTAGCGGCGTCCAAAAAAAAAAATTAAAAACTTTTCCGGAAATGTTTTCCAAAAAGACATCATATGCGGGGGCGTACGGCGCACTTTATTTTTGCTTCCCTATAACGCGAGACGGCCTAATGTACATATCGTTACCTTAATTCACAAAGGCCCTAACTGACAAAATAATTTTTTTACAGGAGAGCCAAAAAACGTGTTAAAATAAAAATAAAAGACTTTTGTGAGTTTGTAAAAATGCAGTTTCTGCACAAACAAGGCCCTGAAGTAGATCTTGAAGAAAAATTTTAGATACATTGGATTTTGGAAATTTTGTGTCAGATAGGGCTTTTTTACAATACGAATTTAGAAAAAAAACTGTAGTTAGGGCTTTTTGTGGTTTGAATATTTATTCAAATTTTTAGGTGCAATTGATTCCAATAACTTCAAAGCGCATTATAAATAACATTTCAGACTGTAAATATATATGTACATCATATATAGTAAAATTAATATATTAATTTCAATACACATACATACATACATACATACATACATAATATAGGAAAATTTCATTAATTTTTAAAGGGCAAGTTTTCATAAAAAAAATGGCAATCTTTAGGTAATGATATTTTTAGATCCTATAGATTTCGCCATTTCTTTTAGATATTGGAAGTTGCTTATTATGTATCCAATAAGCTGGGCTTTACTATTTCAAAATTTTTGCTGGCTCTCTGAGGTAGAGGCTGGTACTCAGATGTTATATCAGTTTTATAAAATATTTGTCCCGAAGGATCATATCCTAAGGCACGAAGCATATTGACTGTGGAGTCTCCTGACATTCTTCCTGAAAGGGAAACACCATAATATAATTTTAGATATGTTTAACGCACTAGGAATGTACATATTACATACCAGGTCGAATCGTTGAGTACATTTTCGGAATATTTTCAAAATTCAAAAAAAAAAAAAGCTATGCTCTAGGTGGTGAACTTGAAGTGGACTAGGATTTTTTCGAGCCTCGCGAATAAGTTTTACAAGTTGAGATGGTAAGTTTATTTGTTTTTCAATAAGAGAATGTGTTTCAATAAGAGAATGTGTAGCCTCGCATTCCATTTGTGTATGTCCTTTTACTAAATATTTATGTTCTATAGTTACATTATTTTCCATACAAAAGTTTAGCAAAGCATTTGATAACACAGTGTTACGATTTTGTTAAAAACAACCATCTAAACATGCATGAAGTCCAAAATGTATAACTCAAAGCCTGCCAAACACTTTCACCTTGTACTACTGCATATTGTAGCAAATGTAGTTAGGGCCTTTTAATTTATAGATTTTCAGCATAATATGCAGATAGGGCTTTTTAAAAAGTCGTATAACTTCGTTACTTTTGTAACTATCGCTATCAAATTTTGAGGGAAGGTGTATTTTAATATATCCTACTACAATCTGCGAAAAACGCAGTTTCGAAAAAAGTGTCAATTAGGGCCTTTGTGAATTAAGGTAACGATATGTATGTACAAATATCTAAAAAAATTATTGTTGAACTATGGATGTGGCTTGATCCAAGCAGGCACTTAATTGCAGTGCTGTGAATTTGAATTTAATGCTGTTAAGCATTTAAAAATTGTTAATTCGATAATTGCCATTTCGGTCTGGGCGTTTAGTGAACTGGACGCTTGTTGTTGTGAGACAAATTGTTTTGCTAATGCAAATGTTTCGGAAAAAGAAAATATAAAATAAAATAAATGAAAATTATGTATGTATTTAAAAAAAAAGGTTATGTGTGACATACTCATTTACGTATGTATCTATGTACAGATGTGTGTATTCCTACACGGAGAAAACTATATGGATGTGACATCCAAAGTTTATGGATCAGACAGGATTATCCATATATATAGTACTCCTATATTCGTAATACCTACGAGTTCCATCAGCCAACATTACAGTACCGACATATAAAAAAAGAAAGAGAAAACCGAGCAATCAAATTTGAAAAATGACATATGAATTCAAAATAAACCGCAGTGACGGCACATAAAAAAAATATAGGGAATTTACATATTTATTATTTGATTCTCGTATTAAAAAATTAAAAAATGTCGAAGCGGTGCTATATTTGTGATAATAAAAGGGATAAAATAAATAAAATAACTTTACATACGTATTTCGTTTTGAGTGCATTATTGGTTATATAAATATATATATATGTATGTACATATGTAAATAGATTTCCAAAAGACGAAACCATTTGCAAACAATGGATGCATGCGTGCGGTCTGATGCCTGACGACGTTTTTAAAAACATTCGAATCTGCAGCAACCATTTCCAAAAAAGCGATTACACTGGGAATCGCCTGTACGTATCAATGCCTGAAAGATACTGCAGTAGTCCAGGACTAAAATCCCAAGCTCCGGACAAAACACTGCAGCTCCCACCCGTCCACCTTTTATCCGCCTGTAAATATGTGGAACATATAGCGATTGGTTCGTAGTCCTTTCTTCCATCCGTCTTGTTATATTATTACCTGTGGTCCCCTGTTGAGGTCGCTTTGGAGAGTAACGTAGTCTGAACTTTGGTCCTCATATGTTGCTGTGTCCAAAAGTTCGTTGTCTAAATTGTCCTGTTATTCAGTTTAGAATTTCGCAGTACTCACCGTGTTGGCGGCATTCGAACGTACATACTTTACAAACATAACCCTCAAACGGCAGAATTCGACTTTTTGATATAATGCCCATGGATCGGACCACAGGATTTTAACATGAAACGCTTTCCGCCGCGATACATAAAAATATGAGTGCATAGAAAATAGATTTTTCTAGAACATTTCCACTAATTTTCATAAAAAAATTCACAAAGGTTTGCATCTTAAAATAAATGTGGCAAATTTCTTATATTAATTATAAACAAATTCAAAAACTAAAATCAAAGGGGTATAAGTCCCCTAGAACATAATGATGCCTTTCAATTTTTTTTTCAAACGCCACTGAACTCAATTGAATGTATTTGTCACACATATTCACAGATGACATTAAATGTAATTGAGGCGCATGCGCAGAACTGCCAGTTGCACAAAATTTTTGGATGAATTCATACACATTGCACAGATAGAATACTATCAATATAGACGTACTATATATATGGGATTATCCATATATATGTATGGATGAGACATCAATACATCAATATAATTTTTTCCGTGTAATGTTTTACATTTCATTATTTTATTTTCTTGGTTAGGTTTTAGAGATCCCGAACTCAAATTCCACTATAGACAATTGTTTAAACACCAATTTACTTTAATATGTATACTAGACCGTATCCAAAAAAAATCACTGTACGCTGGGGTGTCCCGAAATATTTTTTTTTGGATTTCCTTAACGCAAGACCCCTCAAAATTTGCGGTTTTGATCGCAAATTACGAAACAAGTTTTAAAAACTAAATACAATTAGATCTTCAGGGCTCTACCGATCTTCAAAGTTTTGCGGTTTTGTCATTCATGCAGAACGCCCACTCACCACAACATATATTACATCCGCATATTGTTTGCATGCTTACTATGTAATTCTTTTCGTTCTTATAAGTTCTATTCGCTTAATTTTTTATACAACTTACTTTTAAGTGCAAAAATCTGAATTCCATGTAGTTACAATGAAAATACTCGTACATACACATATTTTCTACAATGGGCTTGATTCGGCTTCTGCATTTTATTTGCCTTTCAATCGTGGAGAATCAGTTCGATTAAAAAAAACAATACGGTACTTTAACTAAAGCATAAAGTTTTTATTTGCCTAAAGTTTAATTTTATAACGTTACGAATATTCTGGAATCAGAAAAGATTTAGAAGAGACTACAAGCCCTGGGCGAAGGTACTAGTATGTAGTGTTGTCACCGCAAAATGGGGTTTCATACGTTCAGTGTTCCCGCGAGTTCAAGAAAATTTGGATCGTAAAAACAGAATAATATATGTATATTGTTTTTAAGTATCATCTCAGAGAAAAACTATTAAAACTTCATATAAAATAAAATGCTTTAACTTCATAACAATATGTTATTTTTTATTATTTCTAACATGCAAAAAAAAAATCCATCGAATTCAAATATACACATATTGACACTAAAATAGGTGTACAAATTTTTCTTTGGCAGCCGTACAGAATTCGCAATTAAAATTATATGAATAATGTACTTTACTAAAACGAATTATGTTAAAATTATTTAATTTAATTTATTTAAACGAAAGTCATATCAGATAAACAAAAATCCCCTGAACACAGAAAAACTTTTTTTTTAATTTTAAAAATAACTCAGTTAAAAATTCTTTATTCAATTAATTTTTTTAGGTAGTACAGTCATATGAAAAATAATAGGGACACTTGTCTTGAAATATTTCAAAGATCGATGCTGCTTCAATTTCTAAACAATGGTCAAAACTTATACATTAATTTTCATGCTCAGATGTCTCCGAAGTAAGGAACAGTTATTTAATCGGCCATTTGTTGCGTTGTTTCATAATGGCTGATGATTTTGTGTAGTGAGTTCGTTTCAGCTTGTGAAAAATAATACGGACACCAAACTTCAATTAAAATTTTTTTCGAAAGGGTGGATATTTTTTGTAGTTAATAAAAAACTAATTCACTGAATATCAAATAAAGTTTTATAATATACTAGGTTTTTAACCCTATAATGCCATCAGGGACTCCGAATGGATCGAGGAAACCCCTGCACTATTCAACTTATAGCAAAAAGAAAAAATCTCCAAAATAAGTGTTTTTCGTGCCGGAAAATTGACGAAATGTGAAATTGCTTTGAAATAATATTGGAAAATGCTGAAAAATATAATCCAAAAGTATAAACACGCGGACGGAAGCCAAAAATATCCCCACTGGTTCAAAGGAATATTATAGTCGCAATCTCAAGCAGAAATACCAAAATTTGGACACAAAAATATATTTGAATTCTAAGTTTTTTAAATTAATTAAATGCAATAAATTTGTTTCTCTGTACTTATATGGTTAATCTCAATAATTAAATAACTTCTGAGTATGACATTTTTATTATTTTAGCTCTAAAGTTTAGGTTTCCAAATATATGAAATTAACAAAATTTCAGATCTCGGTAGAGCCCTCAAGATCTAATTTCTGGAAATTTTTTATTTTTATTTTTTTGGACGCTCCTAGATGTCGCTAAAATATGAGTTTTTTCATATCTTCGGCATTTGTAAACCGGTCTCTAAGTTTAATACACGAATTTATTTGGCTTCGGAGGTTTCACCTGTATAATCGAATTAACCCCATGTGCGCCATTGCCGTCACTACCACCCAGTACTTGGTTTGTACCAACTTAATGTCCCTTTTTTTGCCTGCGTGTTAAACTTCGTCAAAAATAATTAATCTTTTGTAAAATAAGTATTTCGATCGCTTCAGTAGAACCCGAAATAAAACACATTTAATATTCCGCGGAATATGTATATGTTTTTCGCTTCCTGCGGTCTTTTAGCGAAAAACATATATTCCTCAAGATGTTAAATGTGCTTTATTTCGGATTCTACTGAAGCGATCGAAATACTTCTTTTGCAAAAGATAAATATTTTTTGACGACGAAAGACTAGTGACTTTGGACGATGTTTAACACGTAGTCAAAAAACGGTACAAAAAGGTAATATAAACAAAGTACTGGGCGGAAGTGACCCCAATGGCGCACATAGGGTTAACACATAATAGAAACCCTCCCCCACGCCAAAGACACTAGTATACCCAACATACTCTGAAAAAAAAACGTTGTAAATCTAAAGACTTTCGCTGTTAAATCAACTACTTTCCGGAATTAAAATGTGCCCAACAACGCTCCGTTGTTGTTTCAAAGGTGCGAGCGTTGTTGACTTAAGTCAATAACGGAGATTGTTGGAAAAAATTTTCACCTAGAAATAAATTTTTGTTTGCATTTTACTCTTCATCTTCTCTCCGCCCGGGTCTCAACTGCAAATATGTAGCCTCCCCGCTTGTTCTCCTATTCTTCTCTCCTTCTTATCATTCACTGGTTGCTATCTTTATTTCTTATTCTGATTTTTCTTCTTTATTTTATATTCTCCTCCGGATTCGAACCATGACATCAACCTAAAATTCTATCCAATCATCACATACACAGTAAAAATTTTAGTTTAATTTTAATACCATTTTGGTATTTATATATAACAATGCCAAAAAGTATAAAATTAAAACCATTCTGGTTTAAAAAAAAAGAGAATATGAGAGACAGAAATTATTCTTGGTGTCAAATTAATACTTTTTTGGAATTAAATCAAAACCAAATTTTAATTATTTTTAGAATATTTTTGGTATTAAAAATAGTTGAAATGGTATAAGATCTATCCGAAAATTGGAATAAATAGTATAATTTTTTGGTATTAAATCAAAACCAATTTTTGATTATTTTTACAATATTTTTGGTATTAAAAATAGTAAAATGGAATGAATTCTATACCTTTTTGGAATTAAATCAAAACCAAAGATATGTATGTACATGGAAATGTTTATTTTATTTGAAATAATATTATATTACAACGACATGAGTTATCACATAAAGTCTTTGTTGTTTTGTTTGCGCCGATAATATATGAAAACTAGAATGGGCTGCTCCCTTATCGAATTTAACGCGTTCACTGCCAGTGGATCACCGATGATTACGATGAAAACCACACCCAGGTGCCAGTGTTATACACGCCTAGGCGCTTAAAATTTAGATAGAATTATAAAATTAAAAAGCAGATGCTCGCCAGGTTGTCACAGCTTAAAAACTTGCTCAGACGCGTCGGATGCGTGGCTTTTACTCTTGGTAAAAATCCCGTTATAATACAAAAGCAAAAAGTAATTTTTGTCCTGGCACCTGGAGCTAGGTTTTTGTCGTGATCACCGGTTATACACTGGCAGCTAACGTGTTAAACACACTACCTTCAATTTCTTTTAAATTTACCACATAAATTTCGACACTGTCGCGGTATTGCAGGGATGTTGAGGTATCTAGGGAAACCATCAGCTGCCTTAAGACTGAAAAAATAAAATAAAATAAAACAAAATGTACCCTCATAATATTTAATTAATCTCATGTATTACTCACTTGATACAATTGTTTCGTCAGCCATGAACAATTCGCTTTGCTTTATTTCTCCATCGTCTCTCACTTTAAGAAACATTTTGTATTTATTTATTTTGACACATTTTTTTTTAAATATTTTTTTGGTTTTGATTTCAAACCAAAAGTGAGAAAGAGAAAGTTTTTATATTTTTCAGGATTTTTTCTTAAAATATAAGTAAGTAAACCTCTCGAGAGAGAATTTTAATACTTTTCAAGGCTTTATTTTGAAACTATTGTGGATTAAACAAAATTGTAAAACTTCTCATAGTTTCAAAATAAGACTTTTTGGCATTAAAATTCATATTTAATTCCAAGAATGATTAAATTAAGTACCAAATGGTATTAGAAATAAACTATCATTTTTTACTGTGTAGTGGAACATTCTACATTATATTGAATTGTAATAACCTATTTATACTTCCATTTCCGAAAAAGGAATCCATGAATTATTTGAATCATTGTAAAAACAAAATTTAAGAAAATTTGTTCTCATTAGTTTTGTTTACAACGGAAACTGTTGGGTCAAATACTTATGCATTTAAATCAACAACGGGTAAAAAATTGTTGCTAAAAATAAACTTTTTTTTTTGATTTTTCTCAGCATCTTCTCTCCATCATTATTTTTTTGTTGGTTTTCTCACAACAAAATATTTTCTCACAAAAAAATTTTAAAAGCAAGCAAGTTTTTGAATCAACAACGGCCGTTTTTGAATAAATTGTTGGATCAAAAACTTTGCTGTAAAAACAAATACTTTTGCTGTTGAATCAAAGACGGAGATTCAACAGCCGAAAGTTGTTGGTTTAACTACGGGTATTTTTTTCAGAGTAGAGACCAAAAATACCGAAGATATTAAAATAAATATTTTAGCGACTTCTAGCGGTGTCCAAAAAAAATAAATTTTTTCCCAGAAATGTTTCCGAAAGGACTTCATATGCTGCAGCGTACGTTGTACTTTTTTTGGTTCATATAAGGCGAGACGGCTTAATGTATACTCGAATGCATAGCTGGGGAATAATGATTAGTAATCCTAATGATTACTAATCGGATTAGAAACTTTTTTTTTAATCCTAATTGATTAATTGGGATTAGATGGCTATTCTAATCGACTACTTTTTGATTAGATTAGAACTAATCAAAAATCTAATCACGATTAGTGACGATTGGCATATCTAATCAAAACTAATCAAAACTAATCAAAAATAAAATCGAATAGATTTCTACTAGTTTTGATTAGATTTGATTAGATCAACTATTTTGAAATATTTGCAATCGTGAAGTTACTACAGTACAAAGAGAAATGGAATAAGCTTTCCGATGAGCTGAATCTGTCTCCTTTTACATCAAGTGATTTTCAATATTTGGAGTCGTACAAGCTGCTAATGGAGCCTATTGCCCAAACTTTCTCCAAGGTGAAGCCAATGTGAAATATGGTTGTATTAATCCTGCGTTATTTTCTTTGAGTAATAAACCGCTAAAATTATCCAGAAACCCCGAAGTTCTGAGCAATGTTAGCTCAACAGCAGTACAATTAGAACATCAATTGAGAGAACGGTTTAAACCATATTTTACATTGGCTCCTGAGGGCTTTTTAAGAGCAGCGGTCACCTCTCGGCAGTGGGCGGCATACCCTCCAAGTGTATTTCTGCCATGAAAAAGCTTCTCACAAAAAATTCATTCGCCGTTCGGAGCCGGCATAAAATTGTAGGTCCACCCAATTAGTAGGAAAAACAAAAAAGGAGCACACCTCGAATTGGGAGAGAAGCTCGGCCATAAAACTCGTCAGAGTTATAATAGCGCCATTGTACTATATATTATACTTTATGAATTAAATGACAAAAAAAATATTTCAAAACAGTTGATCTAATCAAATTTAATCAAAACTAATCGAGAAATCCAATTGATTTTTATTTTTATTAGTTTTGATTAGATTTGCTAATCGTCACTAATCGCCATTAGATTTTTGATTAGCTCTAATCTAATCAATTAGTAATCAAAATATAAAGAATCAAAAAAAATCTAATGATTAGATTACTTAATTTTTCTAATCGTAATGATTTCTAATTCTAATCGAAGTTCCCCAGCTATGCTCGAATGGCACTTTTATAAAATCGGCAATAGTTCAGACCCAAACCAGCCCTATGTCATGACAGCGAACCCACAAACCCGCCGAATACTACCCCCAGTTTGTTAGGGGCTTAGAATATACCCGTGGTAAGGAATGCCTGTCGTAAGAGGCGGTTAAAATTCACCGGTCTACACCATTTCCAGATGGATTTTAGAAAGCGTTAACTGGATTTTAGAAACGACAATTGGATTTTAGAAAGAGAGAATTGGATTTCAGAATGTGCGTGTAAAATAAATTTTACACAGAATTTTTCGAATGGAAATTCTTTATTGCGTATGAAATTATAATGTACATATACGTAATTATATAAATTTTCGAAAATCCAATTTACGGTTTCTAAAGTCCAATTTCCCTTTTCTAAAATCCAATTGACCTTTCTAAAATCCAATTGACATTTCCAAAATCCAATTTCCCTTTTCTAAAATCCAATTGACATTTCTAAAATCCAATTTTTCCTTTCTAAAATCCAGTTGACGCTTTCTAAAATCCATCTGGAAATGGTGTAGAAGGTTGATAATGGCCAAAAAATCGTTCGCACGACAGTCGGGCTAGTGTTAGAAGGGACTAGTACCCGAGCGTATCGGATTTATCTCGAAAAGGACTGTCACTTCCCCTACATTCCCCAAAACCTTCGGGGAGTGTTTTGGTGGCTACAACAATAACAACAACAACCCCCCCTAATACTCATGTATTTATTTATGTATGATATTTAGGGAATGTATAGGCTCTAAAAGAGTAAATCACAGTCTTGAGTCAAACTTAGATTTTATGTTACATCAAAAAGGTGGAAATAGCAACTTATTAATAAAATAATTAGTTCATCCAATTTTTTACACCTTATAATTAAAGGTCATACAAAATATGCCAAACTATTAAAAGCCATAAGAAAATGTTAATCAAAGAGTTTACCTATACGGTCAAGGTTTTTCTAATACGTCAAGTATGTTGAGTATATTTCAGCACAGTATTTGTGAATTCGTAAGTGGCATCCAATAAAAGTTCGGTACTTTTGAATACATATAAATGAGGCAACGTCTTTTGATGTTACTGATTAGCACGCTTTTCTATATTCAGTGAGGTATTTCTATAGGAAGGAATAAGCCTGGAAGTTGCTTATCAATTTGCTAGATTAAACATTTTTCCACACCGAACTTTTTTTAATCTCCTTCATAAATTTGCATATGTGTGGGCTAAATATTTTCTTACATTACAAAAATGTATTTAGTATTAAAAAAATGTAAATAAGCGCTTTAAGTGCCACTTACTTAGCTAAATTTAAATCTTATAAATCCATTCGTTATCTGTCAATCTGTCCATGTATCTCTGTATTTCAGGTTGTTCATGGCGTCCGCATCGAATCGGCCGATTGGCAGCATACACATACGGAGGGTAGACATGGTTTGCAAAAACGCAGCACTGACAATAACGACGCTGAACAGCCGTTGCGAATTCTACTCATATATGATGAATCTGTTTACAGGTTAGTTGAATGAATAATCATGTCTGTACATAGTATACAATTTAAATTTATATTAAATTAGTGTACTTTAAGTGTTTGTATGTATACATACCCAACATACACTGAGGTTAGATATCGATTTGAGAATGACTCTAAAACTAGCCTCATTCTTAAAGTTCTAACGTTAGGGGGCGACCCGAAAAACTGGCGAGAATCATAGCGTTCTCGAGCGAAATGGGACATGAGTGTCAAATCGAGTAAATTATACTGCTCTAATCGAATTCTAATGTAGTTCTCTAATGAGCTTCTCATGAGAATTTACAAATACTTCCAATTTAAATTAAAAAACAAATTATACTTTGCCTACTTTCGGATTTTATTAACTGAAATCTGTAGGTACCTATGTACTATATTGCATATGCTTATAAACATTCATACATATATGTATATTATTATGCAGTCACTTCACGAGAATTTAGCTTAAAATATAATGTAGAGTTAAATTTTTTCGTAAAAATATATCGATAATTATCGATAACAGGCTTGAGATTTGGCTCCTTCTCTAATCATTATATAATCGAATTCTATTGTAGTTCTCAACCGTAGTTACCGATTTGAGAATAGTTCGAGAATTACACTAGTTATCTATGTTAGCCTCGAACAATTTTCCAACCTTAGAGACTGTGTTTGCTGGGTAAATGTATATACATACATATATATACATATGTACATATATATGTATGTGTTCTCAGTTCATATTTCTAATTGGATTTAATAGAACGATAACTTACATATGTACATGATCTGTAATGCGTGGGTTGTGACCATTGCACACACGAGAAGATATCTTTTACATTAGTACAGGGTGGCTGATATTGCTAATAACTTTAATATATTTTTCTAATGCTAGAGACACACATCGTAGTATAGTAGAAATATTGCGATCTATACCACATATGTGTCACTCTCATATTGTAGTTTAATTGAAAATTTTCATAGTAAAGCCAAATCACAGTATTAATATTATAATATTCATACCACATGTGTGTCTGAGGCATAAGAGTACCTATTATAAAACTGCCTATATGGTGTAGAGTGTGGAGTGTTCCTCTGTCTCATGTCAGATGTGACGGTTTCTAATCAACACTAATTCATGAATGCCATTTTCAGGAATCTGCCACATAACTTTATAGACATCTAAGTTGCATAAGATGGACTGTCACAATGGAATATTAGGGTGCTAGTGCAGCTGTTGCAAGCTCCATATAGAGGACAGAGCTGTCGATTGGGTTGCGAGGTGCCGAATTGAAACCTCTATATATAAGATTCTCTCACAATAATAATGATAATAATACAATGGCGCTATTATAACTCTGACGTGTTTTATCGCCGAGCTTCTCTCCCAATTCGAGGTGTGCTATTTTGTTTTTCCTACTAATTGGTAATTGGGTGGACCTACAGTTTTATGCCGGCTGCGAACGGCGAATGCATTCTTTGTGAGAAGCTTTTTCATGGCAGAAATACTCTCGGAGGGTATGCCGCCCACTGCCGAGAGGTGACCGCTGCTCTGAAAACCCCAATAATTGGATTTTTACTAATTAGAAAAAATTTTTTTTGGGTGTTTTGCTCGGACTGTGGTTTGAACCCGAGACCTCTGGCATAGCAGGCGAGCACTCTACCCACTGCACCACAGCGGCCACAAGATTCTCTCATTGTCAGTGATTAAGTATATCGAGTTGCAAGGCTGATATTCCCAATCAATAACAAGTATTCTCTCTTATAATATTCCTTTAAAACCGTAAAGTTTGCCAAAAATTCATATCACGTCCCAACCACTGCCAAATGGTTATGGATCGTTTGTTGTTGTATAATTCCAATATCAATTTCGGAGTCGTACTGTTTTTAAATGACAATGTCGCGTAACCTTCAAAAACAGAGGTTCCGAATTTTATAGTACTTTTACCTACATTACTGCCTTAATTAGAGTCGTATTAAGTAACGGTTTGTTAAAATCGCTTAATTGAGTTCTACATATGTATGTATGTACACTAATGTGTCTCAAATATTTTAATTACATAGTTCCTTATGCGACTTTGTTCATTAATAATAATAATACAATGGCGCTATTATAACTCTGACGAGTTTTATGGCAGAGCTTCTCTCCCAATATGAGGTGTGCTCCTTTTTGTTTTTCCTACTAATTGGGTGGACCTACAGTTTTATGCCGGCTCCGAACGGCGAATGCATTTTTTGGGAGAAGCTTTTTCATGGCAGAAATACTCTCGGAGGGTATGCCGCCCACTGCCGAGAGGTGACCGCTGCTCTTAAAAAATCCAATAATTGGATTTTTACTAATTAGAAAAATAGTTTTGGTGTTTTGCTCGGACCGTGGTTTGAACCCGAGACCTCTGGCATAGCAGGCGAGCACTCTACCCACTGCACCACAGCGGCCACTTGTTCATTGCAATTCACAAAGTTCAGGTGTCTATAATTGACTTCTATCCAATACATATTCTCTAAACAGCCAATCGGTTAGCATTTGATGCATAATTCTATCTTACATATGTGTGTACATATAAATATAAATATGTATTATTATAGTTAACACAATTGCTAATTAGCCGATAAATACAAGTGTGCATATATACACCCTGCAGCGAAATCAACTAGTTGTAAACTAATTGACAACTAGTTGGCCATACAGCTCAACTAGTCAGCCATCTATCTTTTTTCCATATTAGCAACTGGTATTTTTAACACGGTGATGACCTAGGAAATGGCAATTGTCAGTATCCACACCAGAGTCATACCACTTGACTGACTAGTCAGTATCCACACCAGCATCATGCCACTTGACTGACTAGTCAGTATACACACCAGCATCATACCACTTGACTGACTAGTCAGTATACACACCAGCATCATACCAATTTGCTGACTAGTCAGTGTAGATATCAGAACTATACCAGTTGACTGACTAGTTTTACATGCTACTCCAATGAAAATAAAAATTGCAAAATAAAGTTTCTAATACATTTATTTACATATTAGAGTATGTATTTAAATTATAGAATTCAGGCACATTAGATTGTCATCTTGCATATTAAATACATATTTAGGAAAATTAACATTAACATTGTGAATAAGTAACACGTTGACCATTCTAAGCTTGACATTTATATTGATGATTTTCTGACTTTATACAAACATATTATGTACTTTTTTCTATGGCTGAAGTAGTATCTAATATACAGGGCTATATTAACATCTCAAACTATGTTATATTTGTGGTATTCACCTGATTTAATGATCTAACAATTTGCAACCAACTAAATCTACAAGGGGCTTACTACGCAGGGTTCGAATACTACAGCAACAATAAAGAAGTTGTTTTACTTTTACTGCAAACGTGTTCATTGCAACCTCCAGAAACCCCGGATACATTCGTTTTTAATTTAAAACCCTTTTTTTGGACAAACTCCTTGTTTCATAACTAATCTCAATTTGTACCCTATGAATCTAGTTGGGCAACTCCCATAATTTATCTAGTCAGTTAACTGGTAGGTTGGCTGACTAGTTTGGACTTTCGCTGCAGGGCAGATGTACATACATACATACATATGTACATAAATAGGTACGTATATACATATGTAACTACATGTACATTAATGTACTTACTACTTGAACAAGTTTGGCTGTGGTTTCTACTTATGTATACCCTGCAAAAATTCCGAGTACTCTATTCACTCATCCGTGGAGTGGTCGCTATGGACCAACCAAGTACCTACTCCATAACCTGCCACATTTCATACCAAAAATATGGTCCAATTAACATTGCGTTTCATTGCAGTGGATTATATGTATGATAACTCCAGTCCCGCATAACATCAAACTACTTCATGGAGTACCTACATTGAATTAATTGATGGAGTACGTACTGTGGCTTAATCCACAGAGTAATTAATTCATGGAGTACTTGAATTAGAGAAATTTAATAATCTCTGAAAAAGATTTGTATGACTGCCAATTCATTTTAATTATTATTATTATTATATCGACTGAGATTAAGATCGCCCTATTTCAAAAATTGTTTCAAAAACACCCTATTCCAAAAATTGTTGGAATAACGTCCTATTTCAGATTTTGCTTCAAAAACACCCTATTTCAGAATTTGTTTCAATAACGTCCTATTTCATACAATTATTCAAAAACGCTCTATTTCAGAGAAATATACATATGTATATGGAATTTTCTCTATGTTGCTTTCATGTTGCTTTACTTTGGCTTTGCTTATGAGAACAGCTTCGTATAAACACATTCGCCCATCTAAAATGTCAAAGCGCACCTGTCACGTAAAGCGAAACAAAAGTTGTATCAGACAACGCTTTAAATCGCGCTCATTCAAACATGAATATACATACATACATATTATGTAGTACATATGAATACTCGAGCCTCGTCGTCATCGAGATAAACATTTGGTTTTCGTTGCGATGCTCGGCTAAATACGAGCCTATGTAAACACATGAATCGGTCGTTTGGGGCTATGTTAATGATCACCTTGAAAGTACTCCAACCTACCGCCAAATGGACCGTATAATCCAATGATATTTGCAGGGTATACGCGTGCATACCGTGGTATGTGCGCAAATGGCAGTTGCCCTTGATAATTGCAGAACGGTCACGGCTGCCATATGCATTAGGGTTGTACAATGTACTACATACTTTAATTTATATTTCAGTTTTCATTTTAATGTTATTTTAGCTTATTTACTTGTTATGGCAATTTATTTTCAAATACAAAGCTTATAAGATTCTTTGCCATTAAAAAAAAACTAAAAAAAAAATAGATTTCAGTTAACTATTCATGCTATTCTCTTTGAATACTAAAGTACTTACATACATACCTACTTGTACAAACATGAAGATTTGTACATACAAATGTACATACATACATATTCGTACAGCTTAAATCAATCATTCTAGTTAGACAGCAATCATCAATCTCTTAATTGGTGTGAACTGTAAAATAATTAATTGTAAAAGTTACTTTTTTCATTTCATCCTACGAACGTCTACAATCTTAATTTTGTTCTAAGTTTTTAGTTGTTTTTTTTATTTTATTTTATTTGTATGTTAATTCTTGCTCAACCGCGAAATATTCGTTGGGAAGTTTTAACTATATAAAAAACTTGTCTTTTTTATTGAATTTGCACAATAATTATTTTGTATTCTTTAAAGTTTAAACAAATCACCAGTAGAACTTCAAGCGAGATCTTCCTAATTGATGAGTAGAAAAGTACCTACTCGATTTTACTTCCCTTCCGAGAAATTTCAAAACAATTTTTTTTATTTTGTCGGTCTTTATTACCACTAAGAAATACAATGTTAAAAGCTAGTATACAAAATTTTATGCTTATACACAGAAGCATATAGAGTAATGGGCAGTAATGGAGTACTCGCAAGGGAGTACTCCCGGATTAATAAAACGATGATCCCAAGTCCTACAGGGATTAGACTAGAAAAGCAATCAGGTTTCAGAAGCACGTCATGCTCTGCAACTACCTCTGTACATTAGGGCGGGTCAAATTTTTTGCATCAAAGACACATCACATTATGAAAATTTGGGCAATTTCAAGCATTTTATGTGAATTTTATAGAGCTATTGGCCATGTAAAAAGAAGCATTTTTGCCCAAGAAACCATAGGTATGAAAGGAATTTCGAGACAGCGGTTTTTACTATTAAAAAAAGTACGGAAACGCCCTGTGGTGGCCTTCAAAAGAAGAAATTAATGCCAAAATCGCCAGATGCACATTTTGGCTAGTTTTAAATACAGATGCGAGTCACTTTTTGAAAAAAAAAAAAATACACCATTTCCAGATGTACCTATTTCAGAAATTTCAAAATGTATTTAAAAAATTTTGCATACAATTCTCAATTTTTTTTAATCTTATAAAATACAGTTGGAAATAATATAGATCGTAAAAACAGCATGTTCGAAATTCATTTTAGACATATGGTTTTTTGGGAAAAAATGCTTGAAATTACACAAATTTTCATAGTCACGGTGTGCCCCTGTTAATTTTTTGGGTCCCTACAAATCGACCCGCCCTAATGTGCATACTTAAGTTTACTTTCATTTATAATACAAAACACCATTCTCATATTCATAAATAAATAAAACAAAGTAAGAAAATTTTTTAAAAAGCTTTTATTTAATATTAATATACAAATTTACTAAAAAGGAAAAAAATAATTTTTTTATATTTTTGAACAAGATTTATATTATTCCTTAGTTCATTTGGATCTTAATTTCAATCTAAGCATACATTTAACGTATTTCTTCAAAGCATTTCTGTATATGTATCAACATAAATAAAAGCGCGGGTCCTCTTTACGTAATGCATATCTTACGTAATTGGAATTTAAAGTTTTTATCGCTTCCTTCCATTTCACCAATACTGTTTTATAACATGAATATCTAATGAGTACCCGCGCTTTTATTTATGTTGATACATATACAGAAATGCTTTGAAGAAATACGTTAAATGTATGCTTAGATTGAAATTAAGATCCAAATGAACTAAGGAATAATATAAATCTTGTTCAAAAATATAAAAAAATTATTTTTTTCCTTTTTAGTAAATTTTTATATTAATATTAAATAAAAGCTTTTTAAAAAATTTTTTTTACTTTGTTTTATTTTTGCCTTTTTAGTTTTACAATGCATATTACATCTAATATTTGTCAACACTCCCACTATCAATATAGTCCAACAGTTTTTAATATAAAGTGCACTATGTTTAATATTTTGATGGTTTCTGCTCAGCCAGTTTTTTTATTATCCAATTCCTGTGGAGTCTTTTAAATGGTTTTACTATACTCTTTTGTGAATAGATTACTTCGTAATACGTGTTCAAAATAGGAACAAAATTTATTCATAAATACGAATTTTCTAAATATCTTGCCACCAGCGCCACCTAGCGGCGATTTATTTCCACGGATATATTTACTTTCTCATAAGCAATATATATACCGAATATGACCAAATTCGGTCGGTAAATACGAATTTTACAAATAACTCGACACCAGCGCCACCTAGCGGCGATTTTTTTTCACAGATGTATTTACTTTCTCATAGGCAATATATATACCGAATATGAACAAATTCGGTCGGTAAATACTAATTTTACAAATATCTTGACACCAGCGCCACCTAGCGGCGATTTTTTTCCACGGATGTATTTACTTTCTCATAGGCAATATATATACCGAATATGAACAAATTCGGTCGGTAAATACGAATTTTACAAATATCTCGACACCAGCGCCATCTACCGGATTTTTTTTATTTCACATTGCATTGTCTTCGGGTCCTGAACTATGTTCCAAATTTCAAGTACCTAGCTCAACTAGAAGTATCTTAAATGTTCGTTGCAAAATTCCACGACATACATACACCCATACATACATACATACATACATACAAAAAGTGAAGTTAAATAAAAGCTTGTAAAAAACAAGTAAGGAAGCCTAAGTTCGAGTGGAATCGAACATTAGATACTCAGCTGTATGCTTTCATTGTTTGTTTCCGTTTGATGGAAACACGGCGTATTTTACATAAAGCGAGTGCCGCATAAAGTGGGCTTAGCCACGCCCATTTTCAAAATTTTTATCAGTCATCCAACTAAGCATATGAATATTATTCTTTGTGCAAAATTTCATTCCTTTTTGATTTCTAGTTACAAAAATTCCCAAAGGGTGTTCCAGAAATATCTTTGTTAAAAAGTAGGCGTGGTCATAAACCGATTTCAATAAATTTTTGCGTGTCTATTAACACAAGCTGTAAAAGTGTATAAACCAAGTTTCGTTATAATATCTCAATTATTTGTCGAGTTATAGGCTAAGAAATCTCGTATATTCCTTTGTCTAAAAAGAGGCGGTGCCACGCCCATTTTCCAAAATTTTTATATTTTTTGTTTCCGGTCTATTGTGGAACTCATGCCACAAAATTTCAATGAATTATCTTCATATTTGACAAAGATATCGCTTAAAATGTTTTTATTAGGCCACTTTATAGTTCCCATGTATAAAAGTGGGCGTGGTCGTCAAACCGATTTCGCTAAAATTTTGAACATGTATTACCACAGGTAATAAAAGTGTACACACCAAGTTTCATGATTATATATAAATTATTTGTCGAGTTATGGGCTCAGAAATCTCGTATATTCCTGTTTCTAAAAAGAGGCGGTGCCACGCCCATTTTCCAAAATTTTTGTGTTTTTCGTTTGATGTCCGCAGTTGGACTCCTTCTATAAAATTTCAATGATATATCTTTATATTTGACAGAGATATCGCTTAAAATGTTTTTAATAGGCCACTTTATAATACACATATATGAAAGTGGGCGTGGACGTCAACCGATTTTAAATATTTTCCGTCCAAACGTTTGTCTAAGTAAGCAAATCACGCGTACCAAATTTCATCAATATATTTTCAACGGTTTCTGAGTTATGACTCATAAAACTTTCAATGTTTGCCCCTTAATAAGTGGGCGTGGCACCGCCCATTTTCCAAAATTTTTGTGTTTTTTGTTTTATGTCCATAGTTGGACCCATGCGACAAAATATCAATGATAGATCTTTATATTTGACAGAGATATCGCTTAAAATGTTTTTATTAGGTCACTTTATAATACACATATATAAAAGTGGGCGTGGCCGTAAACCGATTTTAACTATTTTCCGTCCAAACGTTTGCCTAAGTAAGCAAATCACGCGTACCAAATTTCATCGATATATCTTCAATGGTTTCTGAGTTATGACATATAAAAATTTCAATGTTTGGCCCTTAATAAGTGGGCGTGGCACCGCCCATTTTCCAAAATTTCATCAAATTTCTTCCTAGGGGCCTGAGCTCAACACGTGGGTAAAATTTCATCGCTCCAGCTATATTAGTGACTGAGATACCAAATTTCCGATTTTTTCTATATAGGAAAAGTGGGCGTGGTCATGGTCCGATTTCGCCCATTTTCAATACCAACCGTCCCAGTCTCGATACCAACTTGCATTTCAAATTTCATCAAAATATCTCAATTTTTGCGCGAGTTAGAGTATTTAGAGACGGACAGACGGACGGACAGACGGACGGACAGACGGACGGACGGACATGGCTCAATCGATTTCTCTTTTCACCCTGATCATTTTGATATATATAAGTCTATATCTATCTCGATTATTTCATTCTGTTACAATCCACCGTTATGTGATTAAAACTATAATACTCTGTGTACTAGTACAGCTGAGTATAATAAGTTAAAATAATTCACCACCAAATATATTTGGACTCACCCTAAAGCACAAATGAAACACTAAACTTTCTGAGAACTCATTAGCAAAGCGATGATCACGTTGAAATTGTACGCTAAATGTCATTGGGTTAGATATTTGGTTTTTCCAATCAATAGAATACCATTTAAGTACTTAATCCGTCGATGCTGTGCATAAATAACGACACCCAAACACTTAGCGCTCAATTTTCATACTTAATTAAATAATGTTAAACACCCATTGTGATTGGGACATTCAAAAGGGGTTAACTTGGATTCGAGTACTTACATGTTGAAGCAATCGATATTGTAAAAAGTTTTTATATTGACTAGCAATGCACCTTAGTGGCGCTACGGTGTATAGTGGGTAGAGTGCTCGTCCCTCCTCAGTTGGCGAAATAACCATGGAACAGCCGACTCAAACCCTTCCTAGTAGTTTGCTTTTATCGAAATTATCATTGTAAACATAAATTACGATCTTGGCTCATTTCGCTTGTGTGCTCCTGAGATAAAGTTCTATTCGCAAAAAAAGTTGTTTTAAAGAAGAATTATATCCGGTTGTACATATTTTAAAATGCTTAATACAGGGTCATAAGACACACAAAACTATTATTTATGAAGTAAATATTAAGTATTTACCTATGTACATACATATGTACATTTTTAAGTATGTTATAATCATAATAAAAGGGGTCAATAATTCAATTTTACTTGCTTTTAATAACGGTAGTTTGTGTCAATCAAATTAGGCATTTTATGTGGGATGCGACTATATGTAGTTATGACAAATCACTTTTTAAGTGTAATAAATTTAAATATTCACCTAAAAATACACATTAGTGTTATTGTCATTTTTTCTTTTGCAATTTTTATAGTTTTTTGCAATTGACTTTGAAATACTACTCCATTCATTATATGTACATATGTAAAGATAAAAACCCACACGGTGAATATATACATACTTACATATCGCACCCTAAATCATAAAGGGGCACAACTCAAAATTCAAAAATTTTCAGGAGAGCCAAAAAACTTTTTTTCATTACAAGCAATCGTATAGCAAAGGGCCAGGTATAATTGTTATTTTTCGGTCGAAAGAGACAGTTATTCAAAAGTTTTTTTTTGGCAATCTCTAGAGATATGTTCCGTATACCCGTTTATGAAAAAAACTCGATTTCGAAAAATTTTGAGTTGTGCCCCTTTATGATTTAGGGTGCGATATGTATGTATGTTTGTATCTGCAATGCATAATTTGCTTTTGAATTGAAAATTAATTGTTAGGTTAGGTTAGGTTGGCCAGAATACAGTGATCTCTCACCTAGACCACATATGGTCCCTAGTGTTGCCAACAGCGTATTGGATGGGTTATATTAAACATGGAACTTGGAATGCAGGACTTCGCAAGTTTTAGTAATTTGTGTATTTCCTGATCCGCAATGCCTTCTAGGGACGAGAAGTGTGCAAAACCGAGGCAGCTAAAGCGGGGTCTACCAAAAGCAGGAAATTGACAAGAAAAATGTACCAGAGGGCTAACAGTTCGTTGTAAGTCGTGCACGCCTGACTCTGCACCAGTCCCATTTTGCATGCATGAGATAGTGTGAGACAGTGACCTGCTAGTATTCCGATCGCCAATCTGCAGTCTGCTCTAGAAAGTGTGAGCAGTTAGTTTGCAGTTTTTACGTTGTATGACCGAAGCTTGATTTTTGCGATCTTGCAGGCTGACATGGTCTTTCACTAGGAATCGCCTGTATATCAATGCCTGATCTATTTTGGATTTATGGAAATTTAGAGAGGCTTTGGCTAACACGTCCGCCCATTCATTTGCCTCGATTCCCTTGTGTGCGCATACCCAGTAGATAGTAACGCGTCTATCCTTACAGAGCTCCTCTAACTTGGCCATGCACTGATTCACGCACTTAGAAGTGGTTGTCGCTGCCGCGTTAGTTTTGATTGCGGCCAGACTATCGATGAAAATGTTTACACGAGAGTTTGAGGCCGTTAGTTCAGCTGCAATTTCCGCTACTTTTGAGGCAGCGTAAACCTCAGCCTGCAGTAAAGATCCTGCAGTAGTCCCGAAGTCTAAATGATTGTTGTAGCCTAAGCTCCGGAGATAACACTGCAGCTCCCACTCTTGCGTCCATCTTTGATCTGCTTGTAATTTAGTATAACGTAGGCGATTGGTTAGTGGTCCGTTCTTCCATCCAATCTGTTCTATTATTACCCGTGGTGCCCTATTGAGGTCGGTTTGCGCAGTAACGTAGTCTGAACTGTCGTTTGGCCCCCGTATGCTCGTTGCTGTGTCCAAAAGGTCGTTGTCTAAATTGTCCTGTTACTCTAAGCCTTAACGCCCTGTTTTCAGCCACGCTTTTAGCCACAAGGTCCGCGGGGTGCAGTTTGAGTATCTTATTTGGCCCTTCTGAGGGGGTTGTGCGCAGTGCTGCTGTTGTACTTATTGTACCTTAACATACATATATATGACTATAATTGAAGTTAGCACATGCTTAGGAAATCCCCCTGCAAGAACTGTGCAGGTCATTTGACCGGTCATATGACCGGCAGGCATGACCAAAAGTTTTGGGATATTTGCTATCACATTCTTAAGGGCGTCGGTAACTTTTGTGACCGTTTCATTCATCACGTTCGCGTATGTGTACTTTCAAATTCCATTCTATCCTTACCTATCTCATTGGTTTTGAACTTGGCTAGAACACATACGAGTGCAAATGTGTTGGTAATATTATATTTTTGTAATAGTGTTAGTAGTTTCGGTCACACAATTCTAGCAGGGCCGACACTGAGTGTAACTTACCCTGCAAGAACTGTGCAGGTCATTTGACCGGTCATATGACCGGCAGGCATGACCAAAAGTTTTGGGATATTTGCTATCACATTCTTAAGGGCGTCGGTAACTTTTGTGACCGTTTCATTCATCACGTTCGCGTATGTGTATTTTCAAATTCCATTCTATCCTTATCTATCTCATTGGTTTTGAACTTGGCTAGAACACATACGAGTGCAAATGTGTTGGCAATATTATATTTTTGTAATAGTGTTAGTACCCTGCAGCGAAAGTCCAAACTATTCAGCCAACCTACCAGTTAACTGACTAGATAAATTATGGGAGTTGCCCAACTAGATTCATAGGGTACAAATTGAGATTAGTTATGAAACAAGGAGTTTGTCCAAAAAAAGGGTTTTAAATTAAAAACGAATGTATCCGGGGTTTCTGGAGGTTGCAATGAACACGTTTGCAGTAAAAGTAAAACAACTTCTTTATTGTTGCTGTAGTATTCGAACCCTGCGTAGTAAGCCCCTTGTAGATTTAGTTGGTTGCAAATTGTTAGATCATTAAATCAGGTGAATACCACAAATATAACGTAGTTTGAGATGTTAATATAGCCCTGTATATTAGATACTATTTCAGCCATAGAAAAAAGTACATAATATGTTTGTATAAAGTCAGAAAATCATCAATATATGTAAATGTCAAGCTTAGAATGGTCAACGTGTTACTTATTCACAATGTTAATGTTAATTTTCCTAAATATGTATTTAATATGCAAGATCACAATATAATGTGCCTGAATTCTATAATTTAAATATCATACTCTAATATGTAAATAAATGTATGTATTAGAAACTTTATTTTGCAATTTTTATTTTCATTGGAGTAGCATGTAAAACTACTCAGTCAACTGGTATAGTTCTGATATCTACACTGACTAGTCAGCAAATTGGTATGATGCTGGTGTGTATACTGACTAGTCAGTCAAGTGGTATGATGCTGGTGTGTATACTGACTAGTCAGTCAAGTGGCATGATGCTGGTGTGGATACTGACTAGTCAGTCAAGTGGTATGACTCTGGTGTGGATACTGACAATTGCCATTTCCTAGGTCATCACCGTGTTGAAAATACCAGTTGCTAATATGGAAAAAAGATAGATGGCTGACTAGTTGAGCTGTATGGCCAACTAGTTGTCAATTAGTTTACAACTACACCTTTTTAAATAAAAATTCAGAAAGTTCCAATTAATATTCAGAAAATTACAATTGAAATTCAGAATTTCCATTTGAAATTCAGAAAATTACAATTGAAATTCAGAACTTCCATTTGAAATTCAGAAAATTGCATTTGAAATTGAGAAAATTACAATTGAAATTCGGAAAGTTACATTTGAAATTCAGAAAATTACATTTGAAATTCAGAAAGTTACATTTGAATTTCAGAAAATTACAATTGAAATTCAGAAAAATTCTTGAGTACTGTGAGGAGGTTTCTGAATTTCAAATGTAATTTTCCGAACTTCAAATGGAATTTTCTGAATTTCAAAATGTAATATTCTGAATTTCAATTGTAATTTTCTGAATTTCAAATGCAATTTTCTGAATTTCAAATGGAATTTCTGAATTTCAATTGTAACTTTCTGATGAATGAAAATTCTGAATTTCAATTGTAATTTTCTGAATTTCAAATGGAAATTCTGAATATCAATTGGAACTTTCTGAATTTCAACTGAAAAAGGTGTAGTTGATTTCTCTGCAGGGTAGTTTCGGTCACACAATTCTAGCAGGGTACATACATAAATTTACAAAAGAGTCGCGTTTAAGTAAAGCATACTACATAGTGGAATGTTTTATAGCATACTTTTAGGCTTTATTGTTTAGTTGATGCTTAACATATGTACATATGTGTACTTTAGAAAACAAATCAATAAATGTACATTTATTTTGCATTTGCACCCTTACAGATTAGATGAGGATAAGTTCGAATTAATCAATGTAAGTTTGTGAATATTAAACGCAATGCAATGAAGAACTTTAAATAAAAATCATAACATTACAGAATACAGTATTACCAGAGGCTGTGCAGTTTTGGGAGCAAGCACTTTTTGTGCGCGAAACTAAAGGTGTAATTAGGCTAAATAGGTAAGTCGATTTGCGCTATTTGTATTAAATATTATTGTTTTTTTTTTATTAATGTTTGTACCGTTATATTATTTAATAGAAAGTGTAACAGCACGCAAGTGTTTGTTAAAAATGGTCTGACACATTGCATTGACAATTGTAAAGCGGTGACAATGTGTGGTGAAGTTGAAGTGCCAAAGGAGCATTTAGATGTGAGTACATTTCTACCACTGTATTGAGGATTCAGTTAAAATTTTTCTCTCTTTACTTATGTATTCCTTATTTTCTCTCAAATTTTATTCATTACTACAAATTTTACCGCACAGGTGTGTCGTGTTTGCAATGCAACTGGACAAAATTGTCGCGTTGACGACACCACACAGGCGGGCGATGGCATTGAGAATGCCGATTTCATTTTTTATGTGTCGGCACGTCAAACGGAGCGTTGTCACAAAGGCCTCACAGTCGCTTATGCAGCGCACTGCCAGCAGGAAGCACATTTGGACAGACCAATTGCCGGCCATGCCAATCTATGCCCGGAGAGTATAAGTACAAAACCGCAGGAGCTGCAAACGCTTATATCAACAGTCAAACATGAAATTTTGCATGCGCTTGGCTTTTCCGTTAGTCTGTATGCATTCTTTCGTGATGACGAGGGTCGGCCGCGAACGCCACGCAAGCCGGACACAGGCAAACCGTATTTGAATGAAAAGTGAGTGCAGTGATATTATTTATTATATAATTAATTTATTTTGGAATATGTGTAAGTTCTTTTATATTCTAATATTTATTTTTTTTCTATTCGTTTAGATTACAAATCCATCAATGGAGTGATGAGACCATACGCAAGGTGGTGCGTGAAAATTGGTCGGTGCGCGGTGGACATGTACGCAAAACCATCGATATGATGGTAACGCCGCGTGTGGTGGCCGAAGTGCGTAAACATTTCGATTGTGCCAAGTTGGAGGGTGCCGAGCTGGAGGATCAAGGCGGCGAGGGTACGGCGCTGACGCATTGGGAGAAGCGTATTTTGGAGGTAGTTAGCACGTTACGCTTTCACTTTTTTTACCACTTTTTTTATTTATTTATTTTTGATTATTTCTATTGGCTTAGAACGAAGCAATGACTGGCACTCATACACAAGCGCCAGTTTTCTCACGCATCACTTTGGCTTTGATGGAGGATTCTGGTTGGTATCGTGCTAATTATAGCATGGCTGCTCCATTGTCTTGGGGCAAAGGACTTGGCTGCAATTTTGTAATGCGCAGCTGTAAGGACTGGATACAGGCTAATAATGGCAGGTGAGTGCGGAAACAGGCTTTCAAAATTAGTTATTAACAAGCTAATTTCTAAGTGAGTAAATTAAGACTTTATTTAAAATGGTAGGTTAGTGCAAATTAAATAAATTACTTTCTATTATAAAATTCTTTCCATTATAATCTTTTTGCTTTTTATTATACTGCTCCTTCTATTATATGTAATCTTTTCTATTATGCCTCAATTACATGCTTACAATAAATAGAACAAGCGATGAACGGGATAGTTGGTTGCGGTATGCGCTTGCATTTAATCAACAATTCTTTTTTGTTATGCAAATACCTTAAATCATGCCTTTATTTATTTCTTACAGAGGTCGTTCGATACACCCCTTCTGCTCAAAGGTAAAACAAGATCCATTGCAAACAGAATGCACCGACGATCGAAATTCTGTGGCTTTATGTAATCTAATACGTCATGACTATGAATTGCCCAAAAAGTATCAGGTAGATCAATGTAACATAAGCAATGATGAAAATTATAAAATCATTAATCCGTTTGTGCTTGTTTTTAAAGAATTTCGACAACATAAATCATGTGTTTGCCGGCGAAGAAGGTTTTTACGGCGGCTCCGTTGCGTTAGCCGATCATTGCCCTTATATACAAGAGTTTACGTGGCGTAGCAAAAATGTGATTGTACGCGGTTCACATTGTCGTTATGTTGAGAATAATCCAAGTAAGTTTTAGCGCAAACAGTGCGCTTGGCTGGCCCCACAACAAAAAGCTCAAACTTGCACTTTATTACTTGTAATAATTTTTAACTAAAATTTATTTAACTTTTTTTTTAATTTTCTTTCCTTCAGAGCCTGAAAAGAATTTCGCACTCGAAAGTTATGGCATTGGCTCTAAATGTTTCGATCACAGCGATTTTATGTGGGAGGAGCGCTCATGCCATCAGACACGCGAATGGCAACACTGGGGCTCTGGCTGCTACAAATACAATTGCACCGATGGCCGTTTGCATATTTTGGTGGCGAATTACACCTACGCCTGCTATTATCCTGGCCAAACACTATCGATACGCATTAATGCCAATGATTGGTTGCATCGGGGTGCCATAATTTGCCCACCGTGCCATGAGTTGTGTGGTGAAATATTTGCCGAACGTGGTGAGAAGTGCCGAATGCGCGAAGAAGCGCCACCGGCTAATAAATATCCACGTGATAGTTTGACGTGTGCGGCGGCTGTGGGCACAATGCTGAGCCAGTTACTATTCATTGTTGCCATAATTGCTGCATTTAATGTGCGACAGCAGTTTTTCTATGGTTAATTCGAGTTTGATTTGTTTTAATATTATTTTCGTGTTGTTTTTATATTTATTTCAACATTTTGTTCTGCCTTTCTGGGAGTTACTATGTATAGATTTAAAGGTATGTCCTTGTTTGTAAAATGCATGGATGTATGTAGAATGTGTACAGTAAATTTTCTCGTATTCTCGTTTAGAATGTAAGGGCCAATTTTAACGCATAACTTTAAATAAATATATAGATTTACATAACTATAGCTTAAAATATAGCTGAAAATATGCACTAGGTTAATTTACTTATGTGTGTATAAAATTTAAAAATTTATACATTTGAAGTATTTACATAATATGTAGTAAGCCAATTGTATTTAAGTAAAATTATATTAGCAAACAATGTGAAGAGCATTGTGCAAAGCTTAAGACTGAGATCACCATTTGGAGCGACTCAAAAAATATAAAACAATAAACACAAAAAAATATTTACATAATTAAATTGCTGCTCAAAATATATTTGCAGCCTAATTTAACTGCTAACCAGAAGCTTTTTGGGGAGTGCTGCCGAATTGGCAATACTATAAGAAAATTTAAAATATTCCTCAAATCGTATTTTGGTTAGCCTGCAATTGTATTTAATGCCACTGTATAACTCAATTAGCTAACAAACGCACACAAGCAAGAAGCACATACATAAGTGTTGCGTATTAATCCTTTTGTAATTATAAAAAATCAATTAAATATAATATGCAGAGAGTACTATTGTGATTGATTAGCTGTGTGTTCATATGTATGCATATGTACATAGAGCATTTGTATTAGAGAAAACCTTCCTTAGGCATTTGAATTTATGTTTTTTTATTGTGATAATTGTATTGAAACTTAAGAAAATTCCAGTTCTTTTCTGAGCGACATGTTCTTTTAATGACATAACCTATGTCCAACGATGCAACACTTGGATGTACAAAAGTGCGACTTTATGTGACTTGGAAACTATTGCCCAACGTTGCTTTTGTTGTTGTAGCCACCAAGACACTCTCCGAAGGCTTTGGAGAGTGTAGCGGAAGTAACAGTGCTTTGCCGGATATATCCGGTACGCTCGGGAACTAGTCCCTTCTGACACCAGCCCGACTGTCGTGCGAACGATTTTTTTTTTTGGCCATCATCAACCCTCCAGGCCAGTAGATTTTAGTCGCCTCTTACGACAGGCATTCCTTACCACGGGTATATTCTAAGCCCCCTAACCAGATGGTCGTTGTTCTTGTTGTTATCATTGCACAAAAGTTTGTTAGCGGGTCCTTGATAAACATAAGGTTCTAAATTCACTCCATTCCATTACTTCAAGTTGTCTATCGTAAATTTTGTATGCTCTTTGAGTTTTATGAATTAGTTAAAATTGACATTAATTTTTGTACGATTACAAATATTTAGTTGTTTATAATTGAAAGTAAGCGGTATGTCGAAGACAACACTTCTCTTTTAAAAAAAAAGTGATAAGAAATTTAATTTAATTCTCCATATACATATGTATTAATAGGCTAACATTTTTCCCATACAAACAATTGCCAGGCTGTTTAGCACATTTAACATACTCATATCCACATAAAATTGATATGGATGTGTTCGTATGAGTCAGGAGCAGTGCATAGGCATATAATTTTTTCTATAAATTATTTAATTTCTTTATAATTAACTAGCTGACCCGCCAGACGTTGTTCTGCCTAAAATTTATTGCTATAAAGCCTAAAGGAAAAGTCCTAGAGTACCGTGTTGCCGAATCCCTAATCCCTAAACCCTATCCCTATCCCTACCCTTATACCTATCCCTATCCCTATCCCTATCCCTATCCCTATCCCTACCCCTATCCCTAATCCCTAATCGCTAATCCCTATCCATATACCTATCCCTATCTCAATCCCTATCCCTATCCCTATCCCTACCCTATCCCCATCCCTATCCATATACCTATCCTTATCGCTATCCATATACCTATCCTTATCGCTATCCCTATCCCTATCGATATACCTATCCCTACCGCTATCCCTATCCCTATCCATAACTCTAGCCCTATCCTTATGCCTATTCTATCCCTCCAGACTTTCTAGGATCACCCCTGGTCCACATTTTGGTCAATATCTCGGAAAACGGGTCGCATAGGGTCTTGAAAATCACCTCTTTTTTAAATACTCACCAACACCTTTTATTTGATACCCATTTTGTAGAAAACCCGTTTGGGGTCATACCTGGTTCATATTTCAGGAAATACCTCGAATACGGGGTCTTATATGGGACCAATAACAACACCTTGTTCAAGCACTCGTCAACACCTTTTATTTGATACCCATATCGTACGAACCCGTTATAGGGTTACCCTGGTCCACATTTTGTGGAATATCTCCAAAACCTTCCCGGATTCTTATACTTTTTTTGGCCATAAACCATGTCGGGCTCAATCGAAAACTACGTGCAAAATTTCATTTAATTCAGTCCAGCCGTTCTGTAGTTAAATCATCAGGGAGGAAAATGCGACTTATTTTTATATAATAGATAAATAAAATTTTTAGTTAAGATAAATAGATATCGTAAACACAGTTGAAGAGTCGCTTTAATCTAAGAGCTCTCACCACCGGGCCTACCTTCCTAGATCTGCCTTGATTTTGACCATGATTTCGCGTCGGACCGTGATCAAAAGGGCAAATCAGTGTTGCGGTACAACTGGAATTTGGAAAGTGTTGCATATCTCCGCGAAAAGGAATAATTTTTGTACCAATACACAGTTGAAAAAATAAATTGCATGGTCGAATTTCGACCACCGGCGATACTAGTATTCTTTAAAGCGTTTTGTTAATGTAAATGCTTTTTAACTAAAAGTGTATTCATTTGCCTTTAATAAATTTATGGTTAGGTTAATATTTTAAATTAAAAAAAAAATCTCATAAAATTTGATTTATCACGCAGTTAAAAAGAATTTTTGAAAAATTACAAATTGTATTAACACTTACATTCTCATTATACTATGTTTAAAAGATAGAAAAAATAAGAAAAAATTTATATTAGTTAAGAAAAATATAATTTTGTGATGCGAATTTTTGTACGTACTATATGTATGTACTATGTATAAGTAAAATAAGTGCAAACTGAATGTCAAACTCAGTGTAATTTTATGAATAATTATTCAGTTTTGTCAAAATACCTTTGAAATTCCCACCTACTAATTCAAGTGCATTAAATGTATTTGAGGGAAATTGAAAGCGATGCTAGATGCTGATTACTTTTTGTCTAATTTAGAGAATTATTGTTAGTTAATTTAAGTTTTTCCATAATACACTGGCGCGAATATATGTAAATCTAAAGAGTCTTAGGCCGAGTTTTTCTCCTAATTCGAGGCGTGCATAGGGATGGCAAAAAAAATGAAATAACCGATTAACCGTTTTTTAGGTTAATCGAAAGCGTTCGTTATTAATCGTGAATAATTGTGGGGAACTAACCGATTATAACCGTTTTTCGATTACAATTATTCCTTAAAAAAATATATATAATAAACGAAAAAAAATCATCATTTATTAGGAAAAATCGTCAAAATGACGATAAAATCGTCTATTCGGGAACTGGTGGGAACATTTATTGCGTTTTTTTGGATATAATCACAAAGCCGTGGGTAATCGAATTCGGACTCGGATGAAAAGGCGGAAATTCCCAACTTCGATTATTTCCTTTCGATTATTTTCGACTTGAGAGGAAAAAGGTTAATCGAAAAAATAATCAAAAGGAAAAAACCGATACATTTTAATCGTTAACCGAAAGAAATTAACCGATTATAATCGTTTTTCCGGTTATTGTTGCCATCCCTAGGCGTGCACTACATGTATGTACATACATTTACTAAACTATATTACACTATGCTCTAAGGAACTTTTTTTTGTAAATAGAGAAAGAATTTAAAATGTTGGAATGTAGTTTAAATTTCCATTTTGACTATGAAATTGTTTAAATTTTAGTAAGAAACGAATTTTAATAAAAAAAAGGAAATGCATGTGTATAATTGAAAATTATTTATTTTGTTATTATTTCGAAGATGAATTGAGTATCCAATGCATAATGCTTACAATATGATGTTGGATGTTTTATGAAGCAGATAATAGGAAAGAAAATTTCTAGTTACGACAAAGTATTTAAAAAAAAAATAGCAAAACAATTAAGGCATCACTGTTCTAATAGGGTTGGGCGATATATATCGATATATCAATATATTGATATTTTTAAAATAGTACAGCCGATAATAGCTCTGTTTTTATTTAAGCGCATATACATCTGCGCTTAAATTTTGTATGGACTGCTAAGCGCGGATAGAGATGTGCACTTAGATATCCATACAAAATTTAAGCGCAGACAAAAACAGGGCTAATATCGACGATATTTTGAACTACCGTGCATCGATAATCGATAATTTTTTGCCATTTCGAGCCAAATTCGATATTTTTCATACATTTCTAATACGCTTTGAATTTAACAACAGAACATTTTTTAAGAAGTGGTATAACTATAATGTCCGGCTGCTTGAATTTACATTACTTTCTTCTTCAAGCAACCCTTAATGATTTTCATGTTTATACTTCAGGATTCGTAGAATATTTGTAGATCCATCCAAATTTAACAACAAATATCGAGTAAACTATAAGTCTCCGGCAAGTTTGGATTTCAGTTCCGAGATCTGTGAGAGCACCTCTAACCCCGTGAAGAAGTGGTTTTCCACGGGGCGTGCTTTCTTAATGTAAAGCCGACCATTTCGATATATTGATGTATCGATGTTTTTACACGGCATAAATCGATGTTTTTTAAATATCGATACAATATATATCGATATATTTTTCCAATTTGCCCCTCCCTATCTTCTATAGTTGAGAGAGAGTTTTCGCCACCTAAAAAGTAAGTAAATCCATGCGAAAAACCGACTTACAGATGCGCACTATAATGGGAGAATGCGTCATTGGCCAGTTATCGCGAAACAGAAACGAATGCTGCAGTTTATTGCGCAAAAACTTTTAGACCAGCATTGGCATTCTCACGTGAGATTTTGCTACAAATTAAGCTGTAGAAGAGTGTAATTAGTGAACAAAGTTTGGTCCAAGTATGTACATGAAAAATTCTATTTAACATCGAATCTCCTAGTCGTGGAGCAATTCCGAGGGTTGTTTGATAACTTCGTGATATTTTGAATTTGGCGCCCAGTAATTTTGAATTCAACACTGCCGACATCAACTACCATCTCTTAAAAGACTACTGTAAAAGTTTGAGAACACCTCCGCAATTTAAAGCCGGAAGCCTCGCGTGTTTTAACAAAAATGGAGAAAAGTACTGATTAAGTATTCTTTTTTTTCGTAAAAAAACCCATGAAGAAAACCAAGGAAACGTTTGATAAATACCATGGGGACTCTGATCCATAATTTTAAATGGTTGAAAAGTGGTTTACTGAATTCCTTTGTGGTCGTATTTAATAACAAAAACCCTAAATGTTTGAGGCGAGCACCTGCACACAGATTCAGTTCATTTTTAATCAAATATTTTCAACATCCACCATTAGAACGCTGTGATGAGGTAGATCTCATTTCTTTAGGGGTTTGACTGACATGCATTGTTACCCATGTTCGAAGTTCAACTGATTGTTGGCCTTAAAATTGTTGTACCATTGTGTGATTCCTTCATACTTGTACTATCCTGTCGTTTTAATGGTAAAAGTTGGTCAGAACGAAATTGAAGCCCCCCGAATAAGAAGAAGAAAGAAAAATTAAAGAATTTTTTTTTGTTTTTTTAGTTAATTTTTAAATTTGTATATTTATTATATATATGCATATAAATATATATAAATACATACATACATACATATCTGCTAAGGAAATACATATTGGCATTTAATTACATATTTTTGACTTCTTACATGCTACACATACATATTTTATAATAACATGCATACATGCATACATACATACATCCATACATAAAAACACACAAACAAATAATAAATTAATTAGCCGCATAAATACAATTTTAAACTACTTATTTTATAAATTACATAATTGATTATTAAAAATTTCTTTTAATATCATACACTGGCACACAGTCGCACATCTTATGCGTGAAGCATAAATTAGTCAAAGTAGTTAGTTCAATGTTTATGTATATATGTATATACAATATAATAATTAAAAAAGATTTCCTACTTAAATACTAACAAAAAAAATCAATAATTAGTTACTATTATTACAATCATAATCAACAAAATATATTTAATAAAACACTTAAATATGTACATATGCTGCTTTAGCTTAAATATTCATATTTTTTTTTTTAAATACATATACATACATAATTTAAGTTAAATAAATGGTGATGTCTCTTCAAATACCATTGACCCATTTTTCAGTGATGGGCATATGCGCGAATGGTTTGACATCAATCACGTCACGCTAAGTTATTCTACATACATAAGCACATAGTTACATACATATTTATGTAAAGAACAATATGGGTTAAGGCCATTCCGTTCACTTGACGTCGCCATGCTATTGGTAAATCCATCCCTGTGGCAGCACAATATCTTTGAGCGTATTTAAAAATTGCGCATACCAATGAATACCCTTGATTTGCGTCGTTGCCGCTCTCGACGATGTAGAAATTGCCGTCGCATTCAACGCCACTGCCGCTGACAGAAACTTTGTCCTTTGGCTTTCTTCCACCCCTTTTGTTGCTGCTGCTGTTGTTTGGGGCACAACTTCGTTGCCACTATCACCACCGCCGGGTAACCATGCTCTTATAGATGCCATTAGACGCATTGGCGCTAAACCCCAATGTGCCAACGTCTGACTATTCACCACCGCATAGCACGAGGCCGTCACCGAATTCACCACAATTGTGCCTTCGCGCGTTAGTGGCGCCACAACACCCGATTTACGCACCACCTCAATACGTCGCACACGTCTCGGACTTAATCGGCCATAACGATCATGTACAAATACATAATCGTCCTCTTGTACACGATCAGCAAACATATATTCGGTTCGTCGTTCGATCGGATGCCAAATAAGGACCAAATGTGCGGCGGTAACTGTGAGCGTGGCGTTCTCGTTATCATCGTCCGTATGGATACGTACAAAATTTTCCATTTGTTCCAAATTGCGATCCATAAAAAGTATGACTTCGCTGTAAATTGGTTGCCCAGTCGCACTCATTGCTAGAACACGATCGCCAATATTTAAATCGCTTAAAGATTTTCGTTGACCGTCGGCGAGGAGTACACTGCTGTCGGCAGAGAAACAACCACTCACATGTGGTATGTGTTTGGAGTCTGGAATGGAAGAGGAGAAGAAAGAAAAAAGAAGAAGATTAGAATTTTGAAAAAGGCAAATGTTATTTTTTAATTTTCAGTTTAAGATTGCGGTTTCTTTAAAATCCTATTCTACCATATTTAACTCTGCGTGAAATTATGAAAACTCGTGTAATTGAAAAAATCAGCCACGAGTCAGTGCGTGCGTACATGCACTGCTAGATACTCTCTAATCTCAGCTTAGCCTTGCAACTGTTTTTCTTTTTTGCTTAGCAAGAAGTTAATCCTACTTTGGCCACAAAGATCATTCTGTGGCAGAAATTGTTCAACCACAGCCGGAAACTAATCCAATTTTGAGCAATCAATACATCCCTTTGGTCTATGCGAAAAATTACCACCGTTGAGGTAAGTCGAATATGTAAATAGTAAAATGCAAAATTTAATTTCGTTACGAAAGCATGAAAATCCTTAAAAAAAAAATACGATTACCATTGCCTTTGCTGCTCACCGGTCAGGTTTAAAATATTTAGCAAAACCTATGTATGTATTGTTGTATAACAAACAAACGGCGATGATATTATGATATGATATGATGATATGACAGAAAAAAAAAAACAAAACACTATTTAGGTCCTTTGATCTTTCTCAGGCGCATCCGTAGCCTATATTTATGTAAGTAATATGCGTTGTCCAACATATAGACAGAGAGTTAAACTGTAGCGGCAAGTGATTCTTGGTTATGAGATTTTTAGTACAATTCTGAACACGTTACACCGAAAGCAAACATGTAAAATCAACTAGGAATGCATTGGTGGTCCTCATTTGAGAAAAAAAAAAAAATTGGAGGATTCGTCCTAAATATTCTACGATAGAAGTTTCAATGAAAAGATGGCACAATTAAAACCTCTAAAAAGTATATTGAACATTGGAAGAACTGAATTAGCCTATAAATTCCAAACTATTTGAACGAATGGAACTTTGAAAAAAGTGATAAAAGGAAGAAAAACTCAACATATACCGGAAAGTGTAATTTACAAATGGGAATAGAAAAAATCTGTTTACATTAATCCATAAATTGGCACTCACGGTCGGATATTACCTCATCTGTACCAAGATGTATCCATAGAGCGCTCACGAGCTATGCCGTGTCTATGGACAATCTAAGAAATACTTTCCAAGTTAAATTGTTGTTTTGATTACTAACATTTCTGTATTGTGTGCAAAATAATTTGTATTTTCGAGTTTCCTACTAGTATTTTTTTATCAAATGAAAATAGATCAAACTACTATTATTTACGTAACCTGCACTAAAGTGAGCAGTTTATGTGCTTGCGGGCTAACATACATATATATACTTTATGAGTTTTATATACTATCCTATATATGAATGTGCCTAGGTCTACTAGCTTTGAGCCATTTTATATTATGAGTATCAATGCAGGTGTGTATGTAGTATGTTTTTACCCCGCTGAGCATCCCTGCAAAAATCATTAGATTATACGGTCCATTTGTGGTAGGTCGGAGTACTTTCAAAGTGATCATTAACATAGCTCAAACGACCGATTCATGTATCTGCATCGGCTCGTAGTTAGCCGAAAATGACAACGAAAACCCCGAACATAACAAGGAAAACCAAATGTTTACCGCGATGACGACGCAGCACTCGTATACATACATATGTATGCACTTATCTTAGGTACTCCATCAATTAATGCAATGTAGGTATTCCATGGATTAATTTGATTGTTATGTGGGACTGGAGTATATACTCCATTGCAATGACATACAATGTTAATTGGAGCATATTTTTTGTATGAAATGTGGCAGGTTATGGAGTACTCGGTTGGTCCATAGCGAGCAATCCATGGATGCGCGAATGGAGTACTCGGAATTTTTGCAGGGATATAGCAGAGCGTACAGAGTAGTCTTGAAAGGTCATAAATTAATAAGCCATTAAAATGCCTGAAATTATCTTTGCGCTCCCATGTCTATCGCTATATTTGTATGTATGGTCATATGTAGCATTTGTTGCTATAGAGACTGGACCATGTCTTTGGCATTTTTTTTTTTTTTTTTTTTTTCCTTTTTCTGTTTGGTAAGACGAAACTGATAAATTATTACAAAACAGAAAGCAACAATTTCTTACCGCAAATACAACAAAGAAGAAGATAAATGTACACGAGCAACCATTCAGCAGCATTCGAGCACGGTGAACACTGAACAGTCATAATAAGAACCCAGTAGGCCCAACGATCTACAAATCATCAATACTTTGCTCATTACATTTCCTTTAGAGAAGATAACAACTTCCACGACTATGCCCCATGACTATCGCACGGCGATGGCCGCCTTCGCATGAATGACTCTGTATAATAAAAAAAGCAATGAAGCGAAAGCTTCGGACTGTCATTCCAAACCCCATGCTTTTTTCATATGGTCGTTATTATACTCTTGCTAGGTATTCAGCATGAATTGTAGCAGTATTGTAGTGCTAGTGTATTTTTTCTGTTTCGGCTTACTCTTCTTAACTCCTACTTTAGTCTATGAAGAAATGATCTGTGCTCAATTTGTAGGTGCTATTCAACATACTTTAGGAGTACTTGCGGTATATCTAACAAGAGCAAGTATCCTGGCATGAAAAAAAATTGCATCACCTCACAAATGGGCATAGTGGGAAACATTACAAATATATACATACATACAGACGTTTGTGTATGTATGTACCTTTGTACACATATTTGATTCGTAGGATCATTTAAACACCTATTTGGTTGTTGTTACGCGTTTTGTGCTCTGGAAACGACAAAAATATATGTATGTACATATGTACATATGTACGTGGAGTTGGCCATAGTCTGGGAAGGCGTGGAGGATTGTTGAAATTGACGACGTCAAATATGGTGAGTTGGAAATGGAGTACAGATCTCGATCATGGTAAAAGACAGGGGAAGGGATTGCGAAAAAATGAAAAGGTAACGAAAAATTAAATATAGAGGAAAATATAAGTGGAAATGGCTATTCCTATGGATAATGAGAGCAAAACACAGCACACGGGAGGAAGGCAAAAAGAAAGAATAAAGTCAAAAACTAAAAAGGGAAATGAAATAGGAAAAGGCAAAAGATATACAC